>VDFB02047230.1:512319170-512396192 GCA_007258455.2 Sequoia sempervirens
TTGTTTTGATTCTTGAACCTGCATCTCACCACACTTCTTGATGTCTTCTTGCTATTCTAAAATTGCATTTGGAGTGGGAACACTCACACCTTCTTCATTCCAAATTGTACATTTCTCTTCTTGGTCAACCTTTTCCACCATTTCACCTTGCTGTCTTGTTGGAACATTTTCACCATCATGGAGAACAACAGGAGGATCATTAGCTAAAACATTGCAAAAAACATTTTGAGAAATCTTCTCCTATTCATCCTTTTGTAGTTGTAGCTTGTATTCCTCCATAGCTAAATGAAACAAATTAACACTCCTAGTCTACTCCATGTTGAGTGAGTTGTGCGAGCCTAGGGTTTGCTCTTCTTTTTCTTTCTGAATGTTAGAGCATGGTTCCAATTGAATGATAGATGGAGGAACCTTACAGGGTGGAGAATATGGCTCTTTCCAACTTGAAAACCTATAGGTAGAAGGCTCATTAGTAGGGTCACTCTATGGCTCAATAGGTTCTTCTTGTCTAAAGCTAGGGAACTTGTACTTAGGAACTTCTTCACTCATAGGATGATTCAACATTAGGAATTGAGCTTAAAATAGGAAAGGAAGGGGCTTCCTGAGTTTCAAACCTTAGTTGGCATTCCTCTACAACCATCTACTTTGCCAGACATTCCTCATGTTGTCTCCTTTGAATCTCCATCTCATGCTCTTGAATGTATGCCTGGTAGGCTAATTCCTCTTGATGCATGTCAACCTCCTATTGTTGCATTTGATATCCTTGTTCTTTACTGATCTCATCCATTTGCCTATAGAAATATAGCAATATACTATCAATATTTCTAATCCCCATAACATCAACATTTTGGGGCTACAAATGAGAACAAGATTGCTGTTTTGGAACAAAATATCCTTCTTGAGGCTAGTTCTGGGAATATATTGGCTGATATTGAGATTGAGCAAGAGTGGGAGGGTGGGAAACATCATGAGAATGTTGGTAACTTGCTGCCATAGGGTTATTTGAAATAAAACCAACAAGTTGTTCGGTGTGATATGGCTGGTAAGAGGTCAAACATGCATGATTTTCATGGAATGGTGGGTAATTGACATTTTCATGATATGTTGGGTGATATGACATGTTTCCATGAATTATGGACATGTTTATTCATTAAGAAGCTGAAACATGAGACAAAATCAGATTTAATTGAAACCTACAACACTTGATCATACTAAAATAGTAAAACATCCTAGAGTTGCCAGGTATGTAAAGAAAATGCCTCTAAAAGGCTGAAACTACTGCTGCACACACCAAACAATAGTAACAAAATGTATAAAAATGAATTGAGAAGCAGTTCACCTATCCCACCAGGTGTACCAAAACTATTAGGGATCCAAATTTGCACCCCAATGCCCAGCTGTGAAAGAACTCAATAGGTTTGGATGTAACATGGGACTGCTTTAAGGTTGTGGGTGTCCTATTCGAAATTAGATCTCTAGATTATGGGCTAGCTTCCTCTTTTAATGCCACCTAACTACTAATTTCTGAGGTAAAGGGTAAGAATTGCATGAAATAATGAACCTAATATTGAAAATATCTAAGGTGATAAACCAAAAACAACTAGGACTTGATAACAACCCATCACATTCAAATCAATATCATAAAACTTGGTTTACACAACTCATTTTCAAATGCAATTTACATAAGTAATTTATAAGGAGGTCTCTAAACAAGGCTTTTAGAAGGAAAATAGAGGTTTCACAACTAACAAAACTATTGAATAACACAACTTATATCCTGTTAACATACATTTTTTGCTAAACAGATGCCTAAACATGAGACAAGTTTATAAGGAAAGATAAATTTTTACAAGACAAACTGATCAATCATTAACAACATACCATGAAACATGAAATGATAACGTAAAATTCTCTATTTTATTAATTCAAAGTGCTTACTGTATCACAAGTCCATTTGAGTTATAATACTGCTCCATGATGAAAAATAGCTCTAAAAAACAAAGCTATCCTGCTACTGGAAAGAAAGAACTCCCCCAAAATGCCCAAAATGAATATACTTAAGCCAAAAGATCACACAAATCTCATGCCTTCCCATATAGAAGGTTTTGGTCGGATGAGGCACAAAAGCCAAAAAATAGCCTTCTAAAATCACTCCAAAAAGTCCTCTAAAAGGCCCAAAGTCAAGCCAAGTCCAAGATCACACTGAAGGTGTGATAAAATAGCCTCCAAAATGGCATATGTTTCTCCAAAATAGTCAAATGCTTCACCCCCACACTCTCCTCATGTCTGCAAGTCATCATTTTGTCTCCTAGCTTGTACTCATGCAATATGTGTGTTTTGAAAATGCAAGACTCCAAAAAGGCATTAAAGATAATAACTTGATTAGGTGATTTATAATACACCACTTAATCAAGTCATTTTACATTTCAAAGAAAAATATAAGAGGGCCCACCATCAATAATAGATTACATTATATTTGCATGTAAATAATATCAAAGTGATTAGCAAATCACTTAAATGATATTTTTATACTTTGAAACAAAATGCAAAAATATAATGAAATGTCAAAATGCTTTCAAAAGCATTGAACAAGATAAAAAATCCTCCAAGGCACTTGGTCATTTTACTTTCCTCATTCTGCATTTCAAGGCCACATATGGTCAACATTCTGATTTTCAAAGGAATATATAAAGGTTCAAGTTTGGCCTATATGGCCGACCTCCACACTTCTTGGAAGGAATATTCTAAGTCTTCAAGGCACTAAGGCATTCATGACCAAAAGGTCAAAGGCATGACTTGTGACTTGGCACACTCCATATGTTTCATGTTTGAAACACTTAGCAATATTTGAAACAAGGCATTAGACTTAAGGCATAAAATGCCTAAGTCATGAACTTACTATTCGGCCCCCATTATGCATTAACATGAGCTTCATTTTTTAAAACATGGGATAAAAATCCGATCGGCATCTAGAAGGCTCAAACCCTAATCATCAAAGGATAAAAAATGTGGAAAAACACCATCATTCTTGCCATCAAGCATTTGGCAGAGACATGTTGCCACCAGGGTTTCACTTGCACACACATAATATGGAGATTTTGACTTGTTTTTGTGGTGATTTCTTGAGGAAAACACATCAAACAATAGGTAAATTGGGATTGTTGCACAAAATCTGCATTTTTTTACTTTTTTGGAGGCCATTTCATATGCTTAGGCTGTGGCCATGAACATATTTGTGATCATTTCGTTGTTTCTTTATCTCTTGTGATGATTCCTCCTTCTCACAACTGCCATTGGAAGCATTAAATGGAGCCTTTCTGTTTAGAGATAAAGCTTTGTATAGCAGCAAAATGTGAACAAAAGCTCTAGGTAAGCCAAATCGACTCCATTCTTCTAGATTTATGAGCAAAAAATGACTCATTTCGAGCCTCTACTCTTGATAGACAGAGCAAAAACTTACTTTTCCTTTTGCATTTTGTGTTGAAAGAAGAAAAAACCCACCTTTTGTTGTTGTTTTGAAGAAATCATAACCATTAAGCCTGCGACTGTTCAATAATGCTCCTTATTTTTTCAAAAATAATATACTTCCATTCATGCCATTTTTTACTTATCTAGAAATGATGGAAAGAAAAGCAATGAAACCCTACTTTTTCCAGTTGCATATCTTGTTTTCTGCATTCATGGAGAAGGCTCATGATATTTGTTTCTGTATTTGCATTTTTGTGAAAAACCTAAGTGGGTTTTCCTCCATTTTGTAGAAGCTTTGCAATTTTATGTAAAACCCCAAATGGGTTTATCTGTTTGAAGAAATTTATGATTCTTGTCAAAAACCCCAAGTGCGTTACCTTTAATTGTAACTGATTGTGATTTGTAAAAGAAACGCAAGTGGGTTTCGGTGTTTTTGAAGGGGAAAAACCCCTACAGGCCGTAGAAAATGAGATAGGGTTTTGAATGCTTGAGCTATTCCTTTCTGAAAAGAAACTCAATACCTTTCATCTTTAATTTCTTTGCATTTGTTGGAATACTATGTTCTTTGAATGGAAACTGCAAGCCCTTTTCTATGGAAATTTGGGTCATAACAACTGCATCTTTTCTTGATTCTTTATCATCACTGGAAGCTTCATTCTGTTGACTATGCAAATATTTACTTTTTCCCTCTTGAAAGTGATTATTGTTTGCCTCTAATATAGAGTTGTCTTTCAAAACTTCAATACCAATACTTTTAGCATTATGATTTTTTTGGATCTTTGTTCATGTTTGGGATCTGTGTCACCTTGATTGCATCCGATACACATACACCATGGCTTACATTGTCCTTCTTGTAAATTGATTTTTCATTTTCCAACTCTAGGCTGGAAATTGCTAGAGAGGAATGAATGCTAGTGGTTGTCTTATTAAGGACTGATGTATCTTTAGTGGTAAATTTTTCTATCTATGTAGAAAGATGACTTGAATTCTTTGGCAGTCCTTCAAAACCTACATTATTTGGTGGTCTCATGATTTGCACCATTTCTAGATTAGTGGATGTGATGAAGTATATCTTGTTCAATGTTACTGTAGGTGACTCTTCTGCATCTGTATGCGATTATCATGTTGCTTACTCAAATTCTAACTTCCATAATCACATTTTATTTTGAAATATTATAGTCATCTTCTTCATTAGATGAGATATTCAATAGATTATACAATGATTCTGGTGACCTATCGTATCTCTCTTAAGTTGGTTGAGTTTGTTCACACTTTTGATAGTATGCAACTTGCTTGCAGTTTGGTTCAAATGATCACTAGAGTCTTTAAAACCACAAGAAGGGTTATTTTTTATGTTTATCTTCACATCTGATGTTGTCAAGTCACTAGATCTTAGAGCATCAAAATCATTAGAGCCATCACCTTGTAGTTGGAATAAGTGCAAAATTTTGCAAGATGAAACTCCAAACACTTTGGTTGGCATTTCTCGTGGTGACAAATCATTGTCTAAAAGTTGTTGAATAGAATTGTCCAAACTATCTAAATCATCACCACATTGTAGTAAGTTCTCTGAATCTTTTACATTTTACAGTTGTTTGATTATAATCTTTAACTTTTATTCTCTTCTCATCTTAGCACTCGGATGACTGTTCATCTGATCTTCTTTTAATTCAACTGCCATGTCTTCTCAACACCATCCATTGATAGTGTGATTTCTACCTTCAAGTGATTAGACATCCTTAAAATGCTAATCCATACTTTGATTGGGCTATGTTTTGCGCCTCAAAAGCTTAAAGATTAACACTTCATCATGTCATATGATGATGACACTGCCTTTTACCTTTTCAAGGGCTAGTCACCTTAGGTTTCTAAAGGACTGTATCATTGTCTTCTTGAGGTGGATTGTCCATTGTCATATGCTCATCAGAGTCCCCTAGGGTTGTGCATTGTCACCATGAAGAGCTCAACCTGTTGCCCCTTCATGACCATTCTCATGACTAAAATTCTTGGGACTACCCATTAGACTTTATAAGCTCTTTTTGCCCATTATCCTATTATGAACATCACAAAAAGGTAAAATATAGCAAGGTATTGAACAATGCTTAGATCTAATGGAAGATGAATAATGAGTAAAGGACAAATCAATGGTATACATAGCACTCTTCCCAAATGAAGGAGTAAAGCTGCAATTTCTTAATAGGCTTCTTATTAACCACCTTTGTCTTGTGATGATTTCACGTTGACTATCCTCCTATAATGACATCTTCATAAAATATGATTGTCTACCCTTGATTCTTATCTTCCTCCAAGATGTAGTCTCTTGTGTCCATCTCTTGTTTTCCTTTAGTAAAGTCAAAAGAAATTTTTCTTTGTTGCTGCTCTGTATGACATGAAAATACATTTACTCCTATGGATTGTCCTGATTTCTTGGAACTCATAAATTATCTCCATGAATACATGCATTTCAATTGTGTTCTTGAAGAGAACATTGACATCATATAACACTGTCATCCTTTAGAGCTTATGGCTCACTGCTTCTTTGATGCTATGTTCTATCTTATGGACTTCTTGTTTCATGAAATTGCATCTCCATATCACTGTTATGTAGCATACATCCATGATTGCCACCCATATGCATGAGATCATGATTTATCCATTGTTGTTGTCCTTGCATTTCCCTTCAAGACTGTCCCAACCTTCATGGTTTCCATAACAATGTTTGTTGCCCCACATGTTTACTACCTGATTTCTACAATAGTTGTTTACCTTTTCAATCATGTTCCACAATTAACACGGTCTCCTCACTTTGATCCTAGTGGGAAAACACATGTCCCCTATGTCGGTGACTTGAAAGCTCACTGTCCTATGTGATGTGTGGTTGTCCAATAGGGTTAAGGTGAGAGGGACCTGACAATACTTTGGATTGCTCCCTCATTATTTAAGAGATGCATAATTGAACTTGATGCATCTTTTGAATATGATAATGAAATTTGATCAACTGGTGTGATTCCATATTGATTTAATGCATTGATAACAGGTATATCTTTGATCAAGTTGCTCAATTTCCTATTTCTCTCAAAGCATGCTCAGCTCTACCCTCGTGGGAGCCACATTTACCCCACATGCTGCATTTAACTAAATCAGAATAGTAACAAGACTTGTCCTAAATCTACACATGAAGCAAACAAGTTAAAAAAGGGATGCATATTTTGGATGTGATTGATGACTTCATTTTTTTCCAGGACATCCAAGGTTTCCATGCTTATTTAATGCACTTAGGGATTAGTTTATATATGCATAGTAAGTGTTCATGTAAGGTTTTAGATCTTTCATTGCTTAGAGCATTGCTCTAATGTCATTGTGATTGCCATATGTAGGATCTAGGAGCACTACGGAGCTAGGAAGGACAAATAGCTTAGGGCAACAGCAGGACCCAATGACACCTTCACAACTAGTCATTCTCAGGCAGTGAATAGTCTCCATCCTTATATGCTCATTCTATTTGTTTACTTATTCATGTATAAATTGTTTCTTTGTTTTCATTGAATAAGTAAAGTTAGTCCCTTGGCTTGTGAGGGACATGTACACTTCATGATTATCAATAAAAATTACATTTGTACACATATGATTCTCTTTTCCCATTTGCTGTAATTGCAACATTGGAATGAAAATGTAATATGTTTCATTTGACAATCTTTTTCATGCATATTGAACTTAGCAGACTATGGTTTATCTTTTAAATGTTTAAATAAACAACACAAAGAATAAACACTAAACATGATTTCAGCTGAAAGCTAAAAATTAGGTAACATTTTTGGTGACATCTGCTATATGTTTTCTTGCTAAACATGAGACCAGCTTCCTAAGCTTATCCATTGGGCACATGGTCACTTAGAAAGCTAACACCACTTGAAAACAATATTGCAAATTGCTGCAACTCACTAAACTAGCAAGCGACACTTTGAAAACCCAAAAATGCAGAATGAAAACTACCACCTAACTGTGCAAAACAACACTTAGGGAAAATTGAGAAACATCTGAAATGAAACTACACTACACTACTCTGACCAACAAAGAAGCTAGTCAAACAAAACCATTGACAAGTATTGCAAAATAACACCCTTTTTTAATCAGCCACTGATGCATTACATGATTATGTATTTCTGAATGAACATGAAACACATGTAGATATTCAAAAGACTGTTGCAATGTTTCATAAAAGATGTAAAGAAACTCACTTACACCTTGATCTCGATCATGCCTATTGCTATCTTGAATTGGACAGGTGAGCTAAATTCGATCACCTTCAACTGCAACTCCAAAATCAACTTCTTCTTTAATTGCATCCTCATACTTGGGTGCAAGAATGACCTCTCGTACTTTAGTGGCCTCTGAACTGGCCAAATATCTAATGGGGCATCCTCTTGAAATGACAAAGGTTGAATTGCCCTTGCTGGCTACTTCTCTTACTTCCTGCTTTTCATGGTTATCTTGCTTCGTGGCTTCACCTTACATAATGATTTGCCATGTTGATTCTTCCTCCATGGTTAATGAACAATCACCTTCCACCAAGGTAGCTAATAACTTATCAAGGCTATGAGCTCTTGGAAGGCTCTTAAAATTAGCTTGTTTAACCTTAAAATCCACATTATCACTTGAAGAGATGTACTCCAAAACAAGATTTTCTTCTTCAATGAAGGTAGGCAAGTGTTCAAACAGTGAAGTAGGTTCCTGAAAAAAAATTTAGCTGATAAATCCACTTCAAGCTCTATTGTACAATAGAAAGGAAGCTCTTCAGACCATACAAGACATTGCACATCAGGCTCATGAGAAGTTTCTTGTTCAAACTTGTGAACCTGCTGTTGAATTTCTGCATGAGTTCCAAACTCCTCCAGTAGATCTGGTTCCTTGTCATCCAATCTTGAACAAAAATGTTCAATTATACTAGTGCACACCTCTTCATAAAGCTCAATATTAACCCTTTCATTGAATAAGTAAAGTTAGTCCCTAGGCTTGTGAGGGACATGTACATTTCATGATTATCAATAAAGATTATATTTTTACACATATTATTCTCTTTTCTCATTTGTTGTAATTGCAACATTGGAATGAAAATGTAATCTGTTTCATTTGATAATCTTTTTCATGCATATTGAACTTAGCAGACTATGGTTTATCGTTTAAATCTTTGAATAAACAACACAAAGAATAAACATTAAACTTGATTTCAGCTGAAAGCTAAAAATTAGGTAACAAGAAGGTTGGACCTCTTTATATCTCCTTTCCATATTTATAATTATTCCAACAATTTTTGTTTTGTCTATGCAATAAATTATATTTTTAGATCATATAGGGTTTATGTCATGTAGGCTTGTTAAAACACACATCAAAATTCTCCTCTTTGCAACTCAAGAGAATACAACCCTAGGATAATAGCTCTCCCTTGTGGTAGCTAACCAATCATCAAACCCTAGTTGGTTTGTGTTCAGATATAGAGGGAAAGTGAAATGAAATTGATCCTAGTTAATCTAATTAGATCTGAGATCACTTTATGTACTCTACATATGTATTCCCATATATTTATTCCCAATTATATCCCTATATGCACATGTACCTTAATTTACTCACCCAAGACTTCAAGTTATTGCACCTATCTATACACCTACCATAATATAACCATTATTCACCAATATCTAATTCTTTTCCAAACCCACTTCATTTTTATAGTTATAAGATCAATCCCAGACCCTTTCCTTTATAAAATTGAAATTCCATGATTTTTTAGCTAATACCTTTTATTTTTGTGAATTTTGACTCTATATGCAAATATTTACAAACATCAAATTCATTTATTCTATCATATTTTGAATTCACAAGTCCATTCTCATTCTAGAGAATTAAAGAAGTACATGGGAAAGCATTTGAGTTTGTTGTAGTAAAGGAGTAAAAAATGTGCATATATCATTTTATAACCCTTGTTAATTGTCTCCAAAATTTTGTAGACATTTTGGGGGTTGACCCAAGAGAACACATCTCTTTATGAGATAATAATAGTCGTACCAAGGTATTTGTAAATACTATTAGCCCTTACATATAAGAAAGTGGCATAGTAGAAAAAATTATCCTAGAAAGTAATAGAGAAGAATTTTACATAGCATACAACTAAATCCAAACATAGAGGTCAAATCCAATCACAAGCTTGTCCCTAACCCATATAAATGAACCTAAAAAAACTCTAGATTGAATGCAATTGTTAAGGAAATTCAGTAATAGGGAGGTATCACTTCCTTAGTAGATACCAATCTAACTATAAAATCTTCAACAAAAGTAATAATATTTTAGTCATAGAATTAAGTACAAGGGTATAGAAGCTCTTTTTTGGTATGATTCTTGGGATGGTTACCCCCTATTATATCTTCTTTTCCTCATTTACAACCTCTCTGTGATAGTTTGATGGAAGCAAGTTGGAGTAAGGTGGATGATTTCATAATTGTTTAGGCCTTGGGTCAGGTGGAGGTGTTTTGTTGGAAGGATCCCTAGGAGTGGCCTCTAGGAGGTATGAAGGAGGCAAGGAAAGAGCTTGCTAGAATTTTGGTGGGTATAATGTGCAACTCTCTTAAAGGAAAGGATATTTTGGCTTGGGGTCCTAATCTGAAGGGCAATTTTTTTGTTGCTTTTAGGTATAAAAATCTAGATAGACAGTTGTATGGAAAGGTTGGGGTCCCTTGGTGGAAGCAGGTTTGGAATAAATTTTCTTGGCCTAAGTGTAACTTCTTCTTATGGTTGGTTTTTCAAAATAGATGTCTTACTTGGGATAATCTTCAGAAGAGAGGCTTCCAGGGTCTTTCCATCTATGTTTTGTGTAATAATAGTGAAGAGTGCACCTCTCACCTCTTCTTTTAGCATCCTTATTCTCAGTAGATTTGGAATCTTTGGTGGGGGGTTTGGAAACATGCCTGTGTTCATGCCTCTTCTTTGTTGGATTTTTGGGAAAGTTTGGGGAGACCTCTTACTAAGACTTATTTTCCTTAGATTGCTTGGATTATTGACCCTACCTTTATTATTTGGCACATTTGGTTAGAAAGAAATAGAAGGATTTTTCAAGATGTGAAGCTTGATGGGGATCATTTATGGGGGAAGATATTCAATAAGATTCAAGAGACTATTTTACCTAAATGTGACCTTTCAGTTACTATGGATCCTAGTGATATTCCTTTTGTGAGGAATCTGAACTTGGTGGATAAAGGATCTAGGTTCTCTGCTAGTAATGGTCCTCAACAGGTCAAGAAGAAGATTCATCGGGAGGGTTAGTGGCAACCTCCTCTTTAAGGAATTCTGAAGATAAATACTGATGGCTCTTCTAGGGAGAATCCTAGGCATGCTGGGATTGGAGGTATTTCTAAAGACAATAATGGAGGGTGGCGTTTTTCTTCTCTATTTATAAGGATCATCATTCCAATAATCTCATGGAGGCTCTTGCAATTCTTCATGCTATTGAAAGAATTTGTTCCCTGGGTTGGAAAAGGATTATTTGTGAATCTAACTCATAGATTGTAGTTGATATGCTTAATGAGCAGAGACTTGGTGTTAATTGGTAGCTGGCTATTGTGATTAAATAGATTGTGAATGTGTGCAGTTCTATGGAATTTGTGTCTTTTTGTTATATTCCTAGGGAACACAATAGAGTGGTTGATCTTCTAGCAAAATGAGCCTCTGAGCATTTGGAGACGTGGAATATTGATGACTGGGGACTTCTATCCCTAGACTTGTCTTTGTCTCTTGATAAGATAATCATGGAAGACTTGCATATGTAATTGGTTCCTTGGTCGGGTTCCTTCGAGGACTTTTGTTGCAGGATAGTTGGTGGTTTTTAGTGGGCTTGATGCCTGGTGCTTTGTAATGTTTCTTTGATTCAAAAAAATATTCCCTTTTTATATAAAAAAGGTACCCTCCTCCTTAACACTTACTTTATCAAAATCATTATTATCAATTATTAAATTTCTCAATTTCAACAATTATTAACTAGTAGTCGCATGCACATGCATGCAACAATTAGCTGATAGGGGTCCACCGCAAATGGCTTTTCAATGGGAAGTAAGGAACAAACTTCTTTTCAGAATGCAATGTGAAATATAAATAATCAATAATATTTGAAATTGTTTGATTGAGTCGAGAAAAGGAAAACGTGTTAATAAGCCAATATGAAATAACGTGAGGTTAGTTTATAGTAGGAGGTGAATCTTATGATTTTGGATTTTACTCAAGATAAAATAGGTGGAGTAGATCATAATGAAGAGAGATGTTGGAAAATCAATTTATATATTATTATGGATAATTAGATGGATAGATCAAGCATATTGATACATATGTATTAAAGTTAAAGCGAACCTATGTGTGCATTGAAAGATATCAATTTGAATCACCTAACTTGAACATGAAGAGATTATTTTATGTCTTCATTTAATTGGAGAATTGTAAAGCATTTTAAACCTCATGTTATAGTCCACTTCTCCATTCTTATCTCACATGCAATGCATGCGAGATTAATAACCATTTGCATAAAACGAAAAATTGATCTTTGCATTTCCACATCAAAATTTATTAGTTGGAAATCGATTATGAAAATGTAAAATAAAACCATAGGTCATGTTGAACGAATCTTATTATTTGCAATGTATCCATTAATTTTAATTTTAAGTAATCAATCATCAATAACTTTTTTCTTATTAATATGCAACATTTAATCATTTTAATTACAATAGTTATTTAAAATTGATTTTAATTAATAATCTTAGGAATCCATAGTAAATTAATTCTCAACGAGAACGATTTTTTAATAAATTTATTCTTAAAAAAATACAATTGGAAAATTAAATAAAATTTAAATTTTTAACTAATTTTTTTTTAATAATAATAATTTCTCTCCAAAATTTAAGGTATGATATAATTTTATCTCTATTTTAGTTTTATATTTATTAGACCTAGATGCACATCTATATTTGACCTTTTTGTCTAGGTTAATCAATCAATCAATTGATTATTATTTAATTATCTTAAGATACATATGGATACAGATACATGACAAACTTGAAGTTGTGGATTAAATAATATTTATGAAAAGTATGGAACATTAAAGGATTCTCCTTTTTTAAAGAGTTATTAGTCATGCCTTTAATTACTAATATTGAATAAAAAAGTATTCTTTAAAAAAGTTAGTCCATAACTTTAGGCATGGCATATTTGTTGCAATGCTTATGTGGTACTAGATAATTTATTACTTTGATGTTATTTATTGTGATTATTTTTTATTTGAATATTATTTATGATGGTCATCACTAATGACTTTTTCAAAAAAGAAAGATCTTTAATATTCAATACTTTTTATAAGTAGTATTTAGTCCATAATTTTGGAAATAAAAACATTATTATGCATGTGATTTATGGGTTAGTAGTAGTAAAATAAAATGGTGACAAGTAGAAAGGATTCAAAAGTAGTCAATTACAAGGAAATTGAAAATAAAAATATCATTTTTTTATGAATTGCTTCTAGTAAAAACATGTTCCTTAATTGGTGTATGAAAAAAATAAAAAGGACTTAGATAAAAAAAATAATAAATGGATGACCAAATATAATAACAACTTGAATTGTTGTCCAAATAAAAACAAATATGTAAATGCATTTATTTAGGAAGAAAGTGAAAATATTATATTGATAAATTTTATACCATTTGATGAGCACAAAAAGGATTATATAGGGGCAAATATCACTTAGAGAGTAAAGATGTTCATAGTCCAATCGAAGACTCACTCACACTCACTCACACCATCTTTGATCCAAAACAAATAAACAAACCTCACCAAAAGAAGAATGCGATGACACGATACACATATTTTGCATTGTTAGAATAATTGAATTAAAAGATATGCCTTGTTTTGTGGGAAAACAATCATACATTTGACTTCAAAAAAGATATTCTACTCTACCCATTGAAATAAAAAAGGAAGCATAAAAAGTGAGTAAGTATATGTGCAAAATCAATATAGACAATGTGAAACTAAAAATAATTAATAATATTTACAATTGGTTCACTGAATCTATCTATTGATATGCAAACATTAAATAGTTGGGAGTGATGAACATATTTTTTTGGAGCGCTTGTGTTGAAGTAGACGTATACATAGCATGTAATGCACATAATCATCATGTGAAAAATTTGAGGCACATGCATCAAAACACTCTTGCCCTCCAGTGCATGCAATCAGAAATACTATAAAATCCATGGCAAATAGCATAACTTGTAATTTCTTGGCAAATGCCATGAATTTTAAAGTCATGAAAAATTCCACGAATTTTATAGTGTTTCCCTACATTCTCTGTAGGCCTAAATAGCTCCTCTATTTCTTCATCCTCACAATCTTAAATGCAATACGTGTTTCAAAAATATTTAACCAATGAACTACATATCCCATGATTACAATTATGTAGATTTCTGTCTGCAAAAAAACATGCTTATTAGGAAAAAATAGTTTCATGTTTATGAATTACATGGCATGTCATTCACTATGCTCATCTATCTATCTAGAAAGCCAAATTCTTGGGAGAATTAAATTCCATTGCAAAGAAAGCGAGAGAAATAATTAATAATATTCACAATTGGTTCACCGAATCTATTTATTGATAATGGAAAAGTTTTGTGCTTACATGTATTGTTGATGGTGTTTAACAAGGGCGAGCAACATTGGATCGAGTTGCTGGACCATGAAAGAATTTGAAATAGACAATTTACAATACACCAATTTTATTAATGTCTATTGTATCTATGCAACATTATAAAGGAAATAATATAGATATACAATAAAAGAGGTTAGCATTATATGATGTAAATAGAAAGAGATAAAATCAAACATTTTGAATACATGGCATCCTGGTAAATAATTGTGTATAAGTAATCTATTGGAGAAGTTGAAAAGAGAGCTGTGGAAACAATGAAAAATGCAATGGATAGAATAGAGTATGCTTTTGGTAGACAAGTGGATGTGAGAATTTGGGTGTCCATGTATATAAGCAGCAACAAATATATGACGATGGAAGGAAAAATCACTAAACTCATGCTCATTCTCCTCCCTACCATATTGGCATCATGAAGCCTCACGGGCTCTAGCCAAACCCTTGAGCAAGAAAGGCATGCAAGGTCCATGGAAAATCTCATGGACTCTTATCCTATATCACACAATAACAAAGTTGGGGAAAAATGGGTGTTCTCAAACAAAATCTCTAATATTGTAGTCTTTTCTTTGCTGTGACAACTTGACGAAAATACGTATCTCGATAAAGAATTGGAATCATGGGATTTGAAGATGGTTGGAGAAACATGGACATATGGAATATATAGAAGACTGTAACAAGCCAACCATGACATTGTAACTGGTTTAGTTGAATGGAGCAACATACACCATTGTCATGTACTTTTGGGGATAAACAATGTGATGCAATCAACAAATTGTTTGTCCTCTCAGAAGCACATGACAAAATTGTGTGGTTGCCTTCCCCAATCACATAAACCACAATCTACAATGACTGTAAAAGGGGAAATCTTAAATGCCATTTTTTGGGTGGGAAAACAATCATACATTTGACTTCAACAAAGATATTCTACTCTACCTATTGAAATAAAAAAGGAAGCATAAAAAGTGAGTAAGTATATGTGCAAAATCAATATAGACAATGTGAAATTAAAAATTTTAATAATTGGATCACCGAATCTATTTATTGATAATGGAAAATTTTTGTACTTACATGTATTGTTGATGGTGTTTAAAAAGAGCGAGCAACATTGGATCAAGTTGTTGGACCATGAAAAAATTTGAAATAGACAATTTACAATACACTAATTTTCTTGAATGTCTATTGTATCTGTGCAACATTATAAAGGAAATAATATAGATATACAATAAAAGAGGTTAGCATGTTATTTGTTGTAAATAGAAAGAGATAAAATGGAACATTTTGAATACATGACATCCTGGTAAAGAATTGTGTATAAGTAATCTATTTGACAAGTTGAAAAGAGAGTTGTGGAAACAATGACAAATGCAATGGATAGAATAGAGTATGTTTTTGGTAGAGAAGTACATGTGAGAATTTGTGTCCATGTATATAAGAAGCAACAAATATATGACGATGGAAGGAAAAAGCACTAAACCCATGCTCATTCTCCTCCCTACCATATTGGCATCATGATGCCTTGCGAGATCTAGCCAAACTGCCAAGCAAGAAAGGTAGGTAAGGTCCATGGAAAATCTCATGGATTCTTATCATATATCACACAATAACAAAGTTGGGGATAGACATGTGTTCTCAAACAAGATCTCTAATATTTTAGTCCTTTTTTTGCTGTGACAACTTGACGAAAATAGGTTTCCTGATAAAGTATTGGCATCATGGGATTTGAAGATGGCTGGAAGAACATGGATAGATGGAATATATAGAAGTGTATAATAACTAAAAAGGTGCATCTAACTTCACACACATATATATCAGTATAGATTTTTCTTTGCAAGTTCTTATATTTGCATTGTATGGCTATGATGTATATGCAAAATTGTGTTTGCGAAACATGGGAACATATAACAACCAATAACCAGAAAGGAAAAAAATATAGTCATGTACAAAATAAAATCCAAGCCAACCATGACATTGTAAATGGTTTAGTTGAATGGAGCAACATACACCATTTTCATGTGCTTCTGGGGATAAACAATGTGATGCGATCAACAAATTGTTTGTCCTCTCAGAAGCACATGGCAACGGTGTGTGGTTGCCTTCCACAATCACATAAACCACAATCTACAATGACTATAAAAGGGGAAATCTTAAATGGTTATTTTTTTGTGGGAAAGCAATCATAGATTTGACTTCAAAAAAGATATTCTACTCTACCCATTGCATTTTTGCATATCTGCATAGTTATCTTTTTAGCTTGTCTAAAAGGTTATTTACATACAGTTGTTTATCAAGATGACAATTTTTCATAAATTTATAACAACATTTATATTATGCGATTCAAAATGTATTTATATTAAAAATAGAATTGCAATCTAAGGAAGCATATAGTAAAAATGCTCATCGAATGGACAAGCCAATTGTTACATAGGCTTCCAACTGTTACATAATGAACAATTTACTTTGTAGAACTGGAAAAACAATATCATAAAACATATTGATACAACACAAGCAATCTATATAACAATTAACTTGTCAATTCAAAATTCAAGCTACATTATTTGGTAGTAAATATTATAGACAAAATAGAGAAATTGTAAAAAAATTATTAGAAAAACACTTAAGAATCACAAGTAAATGACAGGTTCAATCGAAAACCCACATTAAACATATTGATACAAGACAAATAGTCTATGTAAGAGTTGGATTGCCAATTCAAAATTTGAGCTAAACTCTTTGCCAGTAAACCCACATTAAATAGAACTCATAAAGCCAATAGGTAGCAATAATCTATGCAAAATGGGTATAACACCACAAACTTAATTGAAAATTCGAGCTACATTACTTAGCACTAAATATTATAGACAAATAGAGAAATTGTAAAAGAGCTATTACAATAACACTTAACAACCACTAAACTAATTTTATCTTGAATATCTTTATACTTTCATACTAACCGTCTGCAAATATATATATATATATATATATATATATATATATATATATATATATATATATATATATATATATATATATCTACAATTGCTCCTATGTTAATGGGTATAACATCAAAGATGCACAGAGATAACCAAAAACAATAAACGTAGGGCAGTAAAAATTACTAACCCTAACCATATTTTTTGATGAAAGAAAGAAGATTTAATTGCAATTTCTTCATCAATATATTGAATATTGCATTTACTTCCTCTAGTGCCTCTACTGCTTGCCTTGTACCAATATGTTTCATGATATTATTTTTTCCTCATTTGTTTGAAGCTCCTTATAACAAACTGTTATTTGCTGTGGTTATTTTGTTTGGATGGAACATGTTATATTTCTTGTATCAATATGTTTCATGATATTATTTTTTTCTCATCTTTTTGAAGTTCGCGATAACAAACTGTTCTTCATGATATTGTTTTTTTCAGTTCCCCATAACAAAATGCTCATTATCATAGTTTTCCTCTTCTATACTCCATATTTTAAAGTTATATTTAATATGATTTTTTTCTATAATATTTAGTATCAAATAAGTGTTATTCTAATACCTCTTATACAATTTCTCTATTTGTCTTCAATATTTACTACCAAAGGATGTAACTTGAATCTTGTATCAATATGTTTCAAATTTTGCTATCTATGTATAAGTTTAAAGAAATGGGAAAGGTTTTATTTACATAAAAACATTTAGGATCACAACATATAATTGTTGTCATAACCTAAAGAAAATAGGTATCATCATAAAGAAGCGGGTTTAAATAGTTGATTTGGAAAGCTAAAAAGATAGTTGTATAAGCATGGAGAAATGCAGTCGGCAGAATACAATATGTTGTGTATTTGTAGCAGTCAATATATGATGGTGCAAGGTAAAACCACAAAACCCATGCTCGTTCTCCTCCCTGCCATATTGGCATCATGAAGCCTCATGGGATCTAGCCAAACCCTCAAGCAAGAAAAGTATAGAAGACCCATCAAAAATTTAATGTCCATTCATATCATATATCACACAATGGTGAAGTAGGGGAAATTTTGGTGTTTTCATATATGATTTCTTATATTGTAGTATTTTTTTTGGTGTAACAACTTTAAAAAGACATGTATGTTGATAAAGAGCTGCCTATAGATAATTTTTTCCATAAGTTGAAAAGATAACTGTAGAGACATGGAAAAATGTAATGTATACAATAGACTATGTTTATTGTAGTCTAGTGCATGCAAGAATTCATGCATGCATGTATATATATAGCAAAAAATATATCATAGTGAAAGGAAAAAGCACAAAACCCGCACTTATAGGATTTCCTTTTTGTAGTGCTTTTTTTGCTGCAATAACTTTAAAAAAAGAGAATGTTGATAAAGAATTGGGCAAGATCGAACTTGTTTGTAATGTTGATAAATATAGGAAAAGAATAATATATGGGAGATCTTGTTTCAAAACAGAACCAATTATGTGGATGAAATACCCAGATATCGTTAAAAGGAAGAAATCAAAGAAATATCAAAGGTTTTCCTTCAAAGCATAAAATGCACACAAATAACTTTATAAACATACTTGATTTTGATATGTAGTGGAGCCTATCTAGCCATGTAGGAAGACAAGGGTTGAATGTATAACTTAGTAAAATATAATTTTACAAAAAAAACCTTGTTTATGCTTACAACTATGGTCATATTTTAGGTACCAATTGTCCCACAGATGGGCTTCATATCTCCTTGTCCATCTATGCTTGCATTGATCCCAACATGATATTACTGCAAATCAATATTTTATTTGAATCTATCAAAATATATGTCGTTGGTTAGATGTGTATGGAACGAAAAAAATACATTGCAAAACAACTTACAACAACAATAGGAGGCCAAACATTGTAGGTTGTGGAGCACAACACTTGTAAAACCCTCCAATCTACTATCTAATGAAGGTGCATGGCAGGATTTTTCAATAGTCTGCTATCAAAGCAACACCATAGTGGCTTGTTTCACAATGCAACCAAAACAATATACATCCTCACACTGCAACATTGAATATTGCATTTACTTCCTCTCATCCCATCGTACAACAATGCTAGAATACCTGAGCAACTTGTCGCAAATTGCATGAAGTCTTATCATATATTAGACAAAAATACAATGTAGATAAGACTATATATTTCTAAACATAATATATAGGAAGAGCGAAAAAATGAAACGCTCAAAAGAGAATTCTATAGATCAACATTTACCAACTATTTGAATCAAACAAAACCAATTGAAAAGCTAGCAAGAACACACAAGAATATGTGCAAGCAAAGCATGAAGGACAAATGACAAAACTTAGGGCATATAGGAACAAAAAATGGAAAATAGAACATAGTTGCAAAATTTTAAACTTATTAGTCAAATGCAATACAATTTTTTGAAAATGTTTCTAGAGTATGTGCATATATAGTTTAATATACTGGAATGTTCAAAACATGTTACCGACTTAAATAGAAATTTTGGCCTCTACTTATTGTTAGTTGGTATCTTTGTGCATCTTTGACACTTAATGTTGTTTGTATGTGCATATGCATCAATTTGTAGCAACTACAACTGTATGTTTATAATACTGCATTGCAAAATTACTCAAGAAAGAGAATTGTATGCAATGTGAACCCTATGTGACAATCATGAAGACTCATGGGCTTAAGTAGAATACCCAAGCAAGAAAAGTAGAAAAGACTGATGGTGAATTTGATGGAGTATTGTATATATCATACAATGTTAAAATTAAAAAAAATGATGATTTTAACATATCATTCCTTATATTGCAAAGGTATATTTTATACAAATACATTTAGAATAACATAATGCAAATGTTGTAATAAATTTAAGGGAAATTGGTATCCTAGTAAACAACTTTGTATAAACAATCAATCAGATAAGTTGAAAGGATAGTTGTACACACATGGAGAAATCCAATGGGTAGAGCAAAGTATGTTTCTGGAAGCCAAGTGTATAGAAGGATTTGTGTACATATTTATCTATCTAGCAAGAAATATTTGACGTAAAAGAAAAAATCACAAAACCCACGGTCATTCTCATCCCTCCCATATTGGCATTATGAAGCCTTGTGGGTTCTATTCAAACCCCCGAGCAAGAAAAGTATGGAACACCCATAATTTAGCATGCAAATATACACACAACAATGTTAATTTACATAACTTCCTTTCGAACATTTGACTAGTTTGTTGTTTATGTATATGACATCCAAACACATGCAATATTCTAAATATATAGTTGCATACATATACATATATATACATATGCATATATATACATATACATATATAAATACATATACATATACATCATGCATATATGTATATGTATATATATATATGTATATATATGTATGCATATACATGTCATATATATATATGTATACATATACCTCTCCTTTTATATACATTATATACATATGCATATATGCATATGCATATACATATATATATATATACATATGCATATACATGCTCACATATGCATATGCACATGTATATGCATATACATTATACAATGTCATTATGCATATGCATATACATATACATATGCAAAAAATACATATACATATGCATTATATACATGTCTGTACATACACATATGCATATGCATATACATATACATATACATATACATATACCAAAAACAGTGCATAGAACTATTTCAAATGATCAGTTGTCATATCTGGACATCTTTGGCATTATGTTGATTAGACCCAAAAATACTCAAAAAAAATCCAATAGAATTCAACTATAGTATTCAATGGTGTTGCATTTAGATGTTAATAGCAAAGCATTTTATAATGTAGTATGTGCAACATGTTCATAGTAAAGTTGGAAAAATGTTTAGACTATGCCAGTACAATGTGTCTATCGAAAATCAATACATTGAAAAGCACCCAAAACAATGCACAAAACTATGGTAAGAGATTCAAAACACATGATAATAATTTAAGGAAACCATTCAATAGTATCCTTCCTATTATGCTGGTAATTACAATGAAATAGTGAATGTATTAGTTTATGTATGCAACAGTTAGATCCCTAGTATGGGCCTTTTTTTGCCATTGGAGATAATATTGCTATTCAATGATTATGAAGGGAACAATTGAATTTAGAATAAGCATGCAAGAACTAAAAATCACAACATATATCAAGAATCAAGAATCATAGTGACAATGTAGACTAAAAAAAATGTGGGCACCATATTAAGATCAAAAGCATGGGAGCTCAATGAATGTGCGAATATATATATGCAAACATAGGAATAAAGTACATTCATATTTGTAAAAAACAAGTCTTAGCATCCCATACCGAGCATAAAAAAGGCAAGGCAAAGAGAAATGTTCAAAACTGGAATACAATAGTCAAAGAGTGGGCTCGTTGGTGCAACCTTTTTCTGAAACAAGGGCAGATATCTTCAATATATCTGAAAGCAACAATTTACACTCTACTTGGAAATCAAGTTTTATTGTTTTCACAATGGTTTTTTTAAGCCACTCCTCAGAATTGTAATTGTCTCTTCTGATCATGGTAGTAAAGATGTAAGGTTTACAAACAAGGCCTTTAATAACAACAACAAGATTTGTTGTAGATTCTGAGCTATGCTACAACATGTAGAGGTATTTTGCTAGGATTTGTAGTAAACTAGTGGCAGCTTCATCAAAAGAAATACACCAAAGGTTTCCTGAATGGTCTTGCAACTTTAATTGCAGGAGGCAGTGATAGTTGCATTCCTCTATTTCCATCTGGTAGTGATCACAAAACTAGGCATCAACACACAGGCATGTGCATTTTATTTTGCATTCTTTCCCATTAACCAACAAGGGGCAAGGAGGATAACAAAAAGACTCAATTTTTGCAATCTCAATAGTTGCTTTAAAAATGGCTTCAACAATTTCTGGCAAGCCAAGACAGTTTTTCAAGATGAATGCAATAACAACTCTATCATTTGAAGGATGAAGCCTATGAGGTCCAGAATAAGAGGAAACCATATATTCTACTTTGATTGGCTGTGGATCTGAGAGTGTTTTGCTCAGGAATAGAAGGGTTAATGTCGAGGGTTGTTGCTGTTGATGTGTTGATAACTTTTCCATTAAAGTAGCCTACATGGCCACCCCCCACAACAACTATGACTATATCACTTGAAAGATACATCTGCTCCAAGGCATCACCTTTTTCTTGCCAACTTGGGCTCCACAAATTAACATCAATGAAACAAGTAGATATATCATATAGTTTAATAGTTCACCGGATTCTTTCAGATCCATTTTTCCCACAAACAGTTGATATGTAGCTGACATGGACTACAATGCCAATAATATTAATGGTTCGTCAGATTGTTTCAAATCCATTTTTCCTATGAATAGTTGATATGTAGCTAACATGGACTACAATGCCAATAATATCAACCAAACTATTATCACTATAATTGGTTATCTCACAAACTTGCACAAAGGATGAGGTTTTTTTTGGCATAAAGATATCATCTTCACACCATTTTAGTGTTGAATTTTCATCCAAGACAATTTCCAGATAACTATTTAATCTATTGAATTTTTTATTTACTTCCTTCACTGAACCTCTTGATATTAAATAAGTTGCACCTATCTCAACTCTACCATAATGTAGTTCAACAATATTGTCAAAACAAGTAACGTAGGTTTCTATTCCCTCCATATCTATAATGTCAAAACTAAAAAGTTTGCCTTCACCTCTTTGTTTATGGAAATGGTACATCTCTTTAATATGTGTTACACGCCCTTTGACTGTCCAAACATTTTGATAAATTTTCAAAGCTTTAATAGGGCTGACATTTGGAGGACTATTTTGTTTTTGAGGGGACAACTGCACACAAAATTTAGGGGTCTGTTTAGAACGAGAAGGTGACTTTGGTCCCAATGGTGCTTGAAGAGATACCTAGGGCTCCCAATGATTTGAAAATATGACATAATGACAACTAAGTTGAATATGATTAAGACCCTGAAAAACAAGGAAACCAATATATTGGACACATTATATTAGACACATACAAAGGAGAAAGAGAATTTTAAAAAATACAAAAGAAACAATGAAACCCACCTTGAGTCTTGGACATTTCTACAGACATAGTCTCCCAAACATATGGGGGACCCTGTTTTCAAGTAAAAACAAGTCATTGCATTTGGAAGGAAGAGTTCCTATTTGAATATGGTGTCCATCAAACAAGACAACCTTGTATCATTCAACCTGCCCTTCATCGTGCCACCAATTTTTTTAAAGGACAAGAGCTGAAGGACCAGAGAGGGAATGATATCTCTAGCATTGATGGAACAAATTACAAATGAAGTCAAAGTTGGTTGTTTCTTTGCAGCCTACAAAGACAAGTTCAATAAGAGGAAAATGTACTTGATCATACCAAATGGATAAAAGGAGTAAGGAAGACAAAGGCTACAAAGAGATGTTTTTATGTGCTGGAAAAAATCAATGCATATCTACTTCCACATCTATATGCTTTACCGGGTTCAGCCATGTGTGTATACACCTTAAAAAGGCCAAGAAAATTAGAAACATAAATAGGAAAGGGTATGTGGTGTGCATTTTTTATGTTTGAGAATCATAAAATTAAAGAAGCTGAAAGGCAATGTTCAGGTTGAATACAAAAGAGGAAGGAAACAATAACAACAAATTTGCAACAAGTATAAGCAAAAGGAAATATAAACTTACGGAATTAGGTTTTGGAGGCTGGCGGTTGGCACCCTCAAAGCCGGACTCCACAGCGGAACCTTTTGGGGGATGTCACCAAATCAATCTTGGGGGGCTCTGGAGACCCATCCACAAAGCCTGATTCCACAGACATAGTTGTGGGAACTTTTACAGGGAGAAAATGTTGCAATTTTAGCTGACTGATTGAGATCTCTATTTCATAATAAAAATAAAAGATTAATGTATTGCAACGTCCAATGGAAACTGGTAGACAACTTAGAAATATCGATAATCTGCCAACCATTTTACTAATTTGATTAAATGAAAATGGGTATAACCATTCCACTTTTAATACTATCCAAACAATAAGAGATACAACAACAAGAATAAAAATGATAAATGCAAATGTATATATCGCTATATGTATCTGTTTATCTTTGAGGTTGCTTATATACGCATGCATGCAATTTTTACTATATTTCTATATATACCTAAATGCAGATATTTGTATATATTGCTAGCTGGTCCCTTTATCCTTTCTTATCCAAACAATAGGATATACAACAAGAATAAAAATGATTAAGTACATATATGCATTGAATTTCCCCTTTGTCTACACATTTAAGAAAACACATATAACCAGATATATATATCCATATGTACACATGTATATATCTATTTACATATACACTGCTATATCTAAATAGATGTGTATACTATACTTTTTCCTGACTATGTAGTCATTGACATGCCAAGCAAGGACCTCCATAAAAATGGGCATAATGTCAAAGGTGCACAACAACAAGAAGGAACAATAAGCAGAGGGAAAAAGTTCTGCAAGGCACCAACATGTTTTAAGCATTGCAACTTATTAAAATATATATGCAAGAAGGGGCTCTTGGGAACCTTCGAACACAAAAGAAGAATGCTAAATGGTTGCTCGCGGTGTTGGACAATGGCAATCAAGATGGCAGGAGCAAGCAAATGCAATATTCAATGTTTGCAGCTTGAAAAAATTACATTGTTGCTAGCTTGAACTACAATGTTGTGCATTGTTTTTGGTGGTTTTCAATGTATTTAGTTTTGATAGGCACATTGCACTAGAAAAGTGCAAACGATTTTACAACTTTGTTATGAACATGTTACACATACTGCACCATTAAATGCTCTGTTATTAACATCTCAATGCTATATCATTCAATGCTATGGCTGTATTGTAGCAATTTTCTCACAAGCCAAATAATACTTATATATGCTATTTTTAAGTCTTTTTAAACCTATAAGAGAGGGGGACCAACCACGTTCAAGGCCCTAGGTCATGAAGAGCCAAGAGTGGAAGGTTGCCCTAACTTACCTCAGCTTAAAGGGGTGTTTTGAAATGGAGGACAAGAATGATGAGGACTATAAGGTCCTTCAACCACTATGCAGACCTGAAACTTAGAATGGGGATAGGCAAGCAGATTTTTGGGTTCAACACTGTGCCTTAGGTAGCTCTCTACTCGAGGATGAAAGCACGGTTCTGGGATGATAGCACGATGCACTGGCGTCTCTTAGGGGCGTTGGTGTCCGTGTGACCAGAGGACTAAAAAGACAAGGTTGAACACTGGAAAATGGACTAACAGCCTAGCTAATGGTTTTTAGGAGAACAAAATATCACTATGAAATACG
Source organism: Sequoia sempervirens (assembly GCA_007258455.2). NCBI lineage: Eukaryota > Viridiplantae > Streptophyta > Pinopsida > Cupressales > Cupressaceae > Sequoia > Sequoia sempervirens. The sequence continues at coordinate 512,344,731 of VDFB02047230.1, forward strand.
AAATGTATAGATGAATGTGATAAAGTAAGTAGATTAAAGCTAGGGTGACAAAAATGATCTCACAAAAGAGCCTGTTTGCCAGCTAGCTCGTAGAAGCTCGTCCACCTACACACAATAAAGAGGGAAATTGTTGGAGCTGTATAGGGTCTTGCCTTAGTTAGACCCTTTTTTTGGTGTTTGCACCTCCACAAACAACCAAGTTTGCAACAATGGAGAAATATATGATAAAGAAGGAAATGAAGTAAAGAACACAAAAACACTACAAAATAGTGTTATCCTACCCAACCAAATCATAGAGGAGAGGAGTAGAAAGGTTACCACCTCCACCAAGAGCTCACTAGCTAATGGAGGAGAAAATGAAAGGACTCAAGTCCCTGCTGCAATGGTGTTGGTTCCACATTTGCTCTACGGAGTTGATGGAGTGTTGGTGTTGTTGATATGGAGTGCAAAGTGCTGCTTGAGAGTGATGGATGCTAAGAGAATACTTGAGAAAGTTTGTAGAGAGCTTAATTGAATGCTTAGAAGATGCAAAAGAGATTGAAAAGCATATAGGAGTGAATTTGAAGAATGAAGAAAATGATCATATTTTAGGTCGGTTGGTTGAAGAAGGCGTTACAAATTGACCTGAAATGGGAAGTGTTGTGGGAATCTTCCAGAGATGTAAGCACGCTGCGCAGATGTCTGCGCACTGTGCGGGCGTCCCCGACAATTATTTCTCTACTGACACTCAAAACAACCGCTAAGTGGAACAAAGGCAACAGGCTTATGTGGAATTTAGCCTTCAAATTTGGTTTTCTAAAGTGAAGAATGAAAAAAGGGGAATATGCATAAGGGGTGCAAATTCGCTCCTATACAAAACCAAAGTCTACATAAATATGAATAGAGATAGTATACACATCTATTTAGATATACATGTGTATACATAAAATTGTTGTTGCATTATCAAATGACCCACAGTGCTCTTGCTCTGTATATATGGATATATATATATATGCGTATATGTATCTATCTATGTTTTGGGGAATTTAATACAATCTCCCTTTTTGTCAATAATATTTAGTAGAAAATAAGTGTTATTCTATCACCTCTTATACAATTTCTCTATCTGCCTTCAATATTTATTACCAAAGAACCTAGCTTGAATCTTGTATCAATATGTTTCATGATATTCTTTTTTTTCTCATCTGTTTGAAGTTCCCTGCAACAAATTGCCCAAGGCTATTTATGACAGCGGTGGAGCTTGCTAATTACATGGGTTGGCTGTGGTGGAGTTAGCTTCCTCGGTACGTGGAAGCTGGTAAGTGTTTGCTCACGTGAGGGTTAATGCATCCTGGCATTGTTGTATGGTGGCGCAGGAGGAAGTAAATGCAGTATTCAATGTTGCAATGTGACAAATTATAAAAGAATACATGGGAAAAGGTTGGAAAATAACATTGGATAGCATTAATTTTTACATACAGTTCGCATTCCATACCATTCCCTTCCAATGCATTTTAACTTAATTTTTTTTTTGCTCATTAAATCGCTATTAAGGGGAAACACCCTATATTACTTCCAAAAAAGAGTTTACATGATTTTATGAAAGCCAAAAAAACTTCATGCTGGCCTTCTCTGTCAAAAATGGCCATTCATACTACCCTTTCCTACCCAATTGAGAATGCATTTACAATTTCCATACAAAATAGCCTGGCAGAGGCACATGAAATTGACTACTAACTCGAGACTGACTGCAATTTCTAGACCCTACTATTTTCCATTTTTGAAATAAAACTATATAGATACTATGACTATACCAAACCCAAAGCTTCCATCATTCCTCTTCCTCGTCCTCAGAATCCATTGACTCCACATGCTTCATATATGCGATGTAATTGGCAACCATAGGGAAATATGCACCGTATTTCTGGTGAGCTGGACCCTTCGCCTTCTCCTTAGGGTCTCTAGGGTCGTTATGGAGCCATTCTTCTCCAGAGTTGAAGTCCCATTCATCATCATCCCCTGCTACAATTTCCTCATAGATCCCTTCATCTTCCACATATCTCATTGCCCAACCCCACGAGAGGTTGGTGTCTAGCTTGGATGCTTTGAGAAGTAAGGTGATGCTCCACTCATGCTCATCCCACAAATTTTCAAACCCTTCTGGGTTGATGGTCTAGACTAGAGGAAATTTTATGACCTCTCTTCCATGCATTATCATCATGTAATAGTTCTGCGGCATTGGGATTAGCTTTTTCTCATCCACATTGTCTAGGGCTGCATCGATGTCTCCCAGCCACACGTGGATGAAGGCCATTTGTGTCAATTTCTTCCCTATCTCCTTTGAAACAACCATGTGCAGGAGCACCGCCAAGAACATGGCTAGAATTTATGAATTCGACCTGAACCTGTGGTAAGCTCTCAAGAATTCAGGGCCTATAACCTTTTTGGCTGCCCAGAGCACCAACGGGTGGGAAGAGGCCAACAACCCATACAACCTCTTGTCAGTCACTTCTCCTTGAAAGGATTACTGTTGCTTTGACGTATCCAGGGCTAATAGAGTCTCCATCACTCTACCACCAACTTGTAGTACTGCTCCTCTAAAAAATGCAGACACACTCTATTTCTGAAAAGACACCATTTTGAGTGAACCAAATGACACCAGCCAAGGCCTTTTAATAGCGAAGGCCTTAATTCTTCAAAATTGGTTTTTCTATGTTCGTGCCTTTTAGAGCGTGATTACTTGCCACCACCCCGCTGAAGGTACTTGACAAGATTAATGCAAGGTAATTTGAGATCCATCCAATCTTTTCTTTACCTCAGAACTTGTTTGATTTATTTGGTCATTACCTTCTACTGATGGCCCTTGTCACATCAAATAAATCCCTAGATTTTTTCCTTTATTCCACATGATATTCTTTCGCCTCCAATTGAATAGTCAATGTCAAAAATTTTCTCTGGTGCCAGTTCTTGGTTTTGCCTATGTGGAGAGTTCTGACGCCTTTTTTTCCAGCGCATCCGCCTTGTCATTACCCTCTCGATAGATGTGGCTAATTTTGAAGGCTTCAATCTTGTTCGCCAATTTCTTAACACTCTACAATAGATGATTGAGCTTCCAATTTGGATTAGTGCCTCACCTGATGGCATTGATTGTGATCATTGAATCACCTTCCAGGTGAATTTTCCTCACTCCTAAATTGACCCCCAGCTGTAAGCCTATGGCTGCTGCTTTGAACTCAGCTTCATTGTTCATGCAAGTGCCTAGAGGTGTGGAGCTTTTTGCTATAATCTTTCCCTGAGCATCCCTTACAATACATCCAGCTCCACCTAGTCCCATATTGCCACGTGCTACCCCATCAAAATTTACCTTAGTCCAACCTGGCTCCGGTGCCTGCCAAGCTACATCCACTCTCTTGGTTTTAGATGTCTGAGTTAACCCATTCCCATTTAGTAGTGGTGACTTGAGGCCAATAAATTTTTTAGTTAGACAATCATTCCAATTTGTGAAGGTTGTCTGTTTGGTTGATTTTTTCTGAGTGTCCTTGTTTACCACTTCTACTATGGCCCTTTCAATTTTGTCCCAGAGTCTGTCTTTATTCAACTCCTTTCCTTGAAAGATTCTTTTTTTTTCCTTCCATAGCTCCCATATCACAATGGATGGGGTAATTTTCCATATCCCCCCAAAAACATATTCATTTCCTTTTTGTGGCCACATCTTAAACCATGATGCAAGGTCTATTGGCATGGGGCATTACAAGTTTAGTTTGTTCCTTACTATGTTCCAACAATCATGTGCAAAGGGGCATGTTAGGAGGAGGTGGTTTGCTAATTCCTCACTTTCTTTGCATAGAATACATCTGCCTAGGCCTTGTATACCAAAGGTAGCTAGCCTATCCTCTGTGAGGATTCTTTCTTGGATCTCCAACCAAGCAAAGACCCCAGCCTTGGGGAGGCATTTCCTACCCCAAAAGAAATTGTATGGCCAATCTTGTCTATCCAACATTAGCTCCTTGATCTTGTAGCCAAGCCTCACTTTGTATGTGCCTATTGATGACCCACACCATCGGATCATGTCTTGCTAATTGGATGGGATGAAATATTTGTCCTTGAGCATCTTTGTCAATGCATCTTTTTGTGCTTGACGAGCGCTAAAGGTCTGAAGATCATTCCAGCTCCAGCTAGAGGGCCCTTGATTGACACTTCTACCATAGTTGGTCACCTTGACCCCCATAGCCTTATGGTTTCCTCCTTGATTTCATCCAGGCCTAGAGTGCTACTGATGGGAGGTTTTCCGCACCAAGAATCATTCCAAAAGGATGCATTCTCGCCATTCTTGATTTCCCAAGTTACATGATTTGCTATTATATCCCTACTGTCCAGGATGAAGTTCCATATTATTGAACCTCTCAGAGGGTTAGATGTAGTGAGAATTCTAATTGGATCATTTGAGTCTAGGTATTTTCTCCTCAAGATTCTGACCCACTTTTGCTCACCTTTTGTGTGAATGTCCCATACCAATTTGGCCCCCATGGCCTAATTCATTATTGACAACTGTTTAATCCTTGTCCCACTAGCATCTTGGGGTTTGCACACTTTGTCCCATGCCAATAGAGGAAATTTATTCTGGTCTCCTGTTCCACTCCAAAAGAATTTCCTAAAAATTTGGGTGAGGGTTTCTTCCACTGCTTTGGGTAACTTTAGGCAAGACATTAAGTAGACTGGGATGGCTAACAAAAATGACTTGACCATCAATAATCTCCCTACTGTCCAACCATTTTCCTTTCCATGTTCCCAGCTTTGTTCTTGTAACTATTAACTAGGTTCTCCCAATAGCATTTTTTGTTGATACCTGCAAATAGGGGCATCCCCAAGAATCAACCTGGCAGTGAAGCTACTCTCAGATTCAAGATGTTGGCTAAGTCTCTCTGCAGGCTTGGTTGTGTGTTCAGAAAGAATATCTCTGACTTTCCCCAGATGATACTTTGCCTTGACACCCTGCAATAATCATCTAAAAAGTTTTTGATCACTCTTGCTTTCCTCCTACTGGCCTCCCCCATCAGGACTGTATCATCTACAAATTGGAGGTGTGTTGAGGTATCCAAACCATTAGCCATGTGGATGCCTTTCCACTTTCCTTCCCTTCTCAATCTTTGTATCCCTCTACCCAACACTTTTGCCATGATTATGAATAGGAATGGGGATAGGGGATCACCTTGTCTTAACCCTCTTGAGGAGGGGAAAAATCCATGAGCAAAACCATTCACTAATACTGAGAATTTAGCTGTGGAAATATAACTTTTGACCCACATGATCCAATTTTCTTCAAATCCAAATTTCTTAAGTACCTCCAAGGGAAATTGTTTGTCTACCATGTCATATGCTTTGAGGATATCTAGTTTTAGTATCATACAATCCTCTTTGTTCTTTCTGGCTGAGTGAATAGTTTCATGGGCAGTGATTATTCCTTCCATTATTGACCTCCCTAGGGCAAAGCCACTATGCTCTTCTGATATCACTTCATTCAATACTTCCTTGAGTCTGTTAGCTATTATTTTGGTGACCAACTTGGAAATTGTGTTGCATAGGGTGATTGGCTTGAAATCACTCATTGTTTGTGGGCCTTTTTTTCTTGGGGATTAGGGCCAAAAAGGTATGGTTCACTGCCCCCAACATTGTCATTCTTCTTCTCGATTCCTCTACTGCTGCTCCAAGATCTTCCCCCACCGTGTCCTAGAATCTTTGGAAGAAACTGACAGGGAATCCATCAGGGCCTAGGGCCTTATCAAGGTTCATTTGGAAGACTGCCTTCTTGACCTTTTCCAAGGAGATCTTTTGATATAGGTGAAAATTCTGATCCTCATATATGATTGTGGGGATTGCACTTAGAAGATTGTCTCTTGCTGCCCTATTTTCTTGGATTTTTCCTCAAAGAAATTGACTGCCTCCTTGTTGAATTCCTCAATAGACTGAACTATTTCTCCATTGGCCTTCTTGATTTCTGCAATTCTGTTTGTGTTTTTATTGGAAATTGTTGATTTATGGAAGAACTTAGTGTTTCTGTCCCCCTCTTTCAACCATATTTCCCTTGTTTTTTGTTTCCAATAACATTCTTCCCTCTTCAGGATTTATGCCAGCTCTTCTTTCAGACACTATTGTTTCTCAAAGTCTTCTACATCCATCCCTTTCTCTATTACATGTTCATTCAAGACTCTAATTTCTTGTTCCAACCTTTCCTTCTCTTGGAATATTTTCTTGAAATGTGTCTTGTTCCATTCCTTGAGCTTATTTTTGATGTGTCCCAATTTTTTTCTCATTTTGAAGAGATCCAAGCTATCTCCAAACTTGATCTCATTCGACCATTTCTCAATTAGTTCTAGCAGGTGATCATCTCTCAACCACATGTTTTCAAACTTGAAAGGAATCCCCTTGGGAGGGTCATCCTACCCAAATGACAGTGAGATAGGGAAGTGATATGACCTTGTAAAAGGTAGAATGTGAGCTTCATGTGTGGCTGCAATCTCACCTCAATCTCCCTAGAGGAGGAATTTGTCCAATCTTCGGTTATATTGGTAAAGCCTTTTCTCTTGTTGGACCATGTGAATGTTCCATTTTTGGTATGCACATCTTATAGGAGATTTCTGTCTATGAACTCTTGGAAATCACTTTGGATGGTAGTTGTCCTTCCTAGGCCTCCTCATTTCTCTTCATTGTTCAAAGTTGCATTGAAATCTCTAGCTACAATTTCCATCTCACCTCTCCTGACCTCCAACTCATTTGATATTTTGTCCCATACTTGTTTTTTTTTTGCTGTGGCTATTGGTCCATATACATTAATACTGAAGAAGGAGGCTTGCCTTCTAATGTTCTTGAACTTGAGCACTTTCCAATTGTCCTCTTCCTTCTCCATTTCCACTTCTATTATTAGGGGATTCCACAGGACTCCCAGACCACTCGATGCTCTTATGGCCTCCTTGAATTGGCTTTTCCACTGTCTCCAATTACACAATCTCCTCTAACCTTCTTCCTTACTCCATTTTGATTCCTGAATGAGAACTATGTTTGCTTTTGATTGGTCAATTTGGTGCTTGACCATGCATCACTTGTTAAGGGCATTAATGCCCCTGACATTCCATGTTATGATCCTCATTCTACCCTGGGAAGAAGGTTATCCTTCCCAACAATCAGTTTTTTCTGCCCTGAGGCATTGCCTGTAATCATCAGCTTGGCCTTGTTTATCTTCCCGCCCCTTTCGTATTTTTTCTTTATGTTAAGTGCGTTTATCTTTGATTCTGATTATTCCAGCTGTCTCAGCTCAAGCAAATCTCCTTCCTCTGCCACCTCCCAGGGGTCTTCTTCTCCCTCTGAGAATTGATCACTCTCCTCTTCCTCTGAATAAACATAGTCATCATCAACCTCTTGTAGAGAAACAACATTGTTCACTGTGGGGGTCTGCTCTTTCTTTCCCGCTTCCTCCCCTATTGATTGGGACCCCGTTCCTGATCTTTCTACTTCTTTTGTTAGCTTCCAAAGTTGAGTTTTGGATATCCTAAAGTTCTTATGCACCTTCCATGAGGGCATTGAGTGCTTCTGCTACCCTAAACCTTCATAGACCCTACATTTCCTTTGTTGGTGGGGAGGAAATGTTGAGTTCCTGGGAGTTTTATCTTGGATTCTTCTACTCTGTCTTGTAATTTACCTCCCTAGATAACTCTTCTACAAATTTGGATGTTGGTTCCCAAGGTGTTCAATTTTCATTTCTCTTTTCCTTGTTTGTGTTAACCTCTATCCCCCTAAATGAGGTGCCTTCCAGGGAAGAATCCCTGAAGAGACATTTTCTAGGTTCAACCCCTTCCCAAATTTCTATCTCCTGTTGCTAGCTTCCATATTTTGTCAGGATTTATATGTTTTTGTATACCTCAACCCCTTTGTCTACTTCAACTAGAATGCAAGCTTTATCTCCTTCAATTCCATTTAAGAAATCCTCATCTAGCCCTAAGCACACCCCTAGGGCATCTCCTAGCTTCACCATGGCCTCCACATTTTGAAATTCTGAAGGCAGATCCACCAACTTGATCCAAGTGGGGATTTGGTTTATTTTGTAATTCTAGGGATCAAAGCTTGCCCTCTAGTTTAAGCAATGAAAGCTATGTCCATTCATGAACAAGGGTTTCCCTTCTACGATTTCCAACTTTAGTTTTTGGTCTATGCATTCTATGACAAAAAAAGAGTTTGGTAATTGGTAGATGCTTACCTGGTCCTTGTATTTGTTTTTCCACCATGCTTTGATTTCCTCACTGGGGCATCCTAGTCATGTCCACTTGGCGAACATGGCTTTCTCCATCAGTCTACAAACTCTTTGTTCAATCATTTCCAATGGCATTTGATACAATTTTCTTCCCCGCGGTCGCAACCAATCACCTCCATTTGATTTTCTTTTGAAATTTCTTCTGTTTGCTTTCCTTCTAAACAGGTCTCGATCTCTTTGGTTCATTCTTCTTTCAAACTCAAATTATTCTCCCATTTGTTAGTTCAGTTTTCCTTCATTCCCTGGATTAGGGTTTCCCAAACCCCTAACTTTCCAAACTTTGTTGGAGCGCTTTGGGATGCCACTACCTTTATTGTGCCAGCTAGGATCTGATGGTTTTCCATGGTGATCATTTTCCTGGAACCACCCATTCCTTTTCTCATGCATGCACCACCCTTTCCTATTCCTTCAGCATGCTATTAGCTTCTGGTTTCGGTCAAGAACCCATCTCTCTCTATCTCTGAATTGGCCTTTTCTCTGGTTGTAGGTTCCATCTTCCGAATTCCCAAACTGGCAGTAGAAAGGGTGGAAATTTTCCACCCACTTACCATTCTCGAATACCCATTACAGGATGTGATCCACCTTTTGTTGAAGGACATTTCCATCCATCTTCTTCCCTGGTTCATCCTCCACCACCATGTCACCCCATCATCTCTTCTCCACTTTTGCATTTTTTGCTCCTGCTCGCCAACATGCGCCATCTGATAAAAATAGTTATGCATTTTAACTTAAATTTATCAAAAGCATATGAAGCAATAAGCTGTACACAATGCGTATAACACCAAAGATGCATAGAGATAACAAGGAACAATAACCAGAGGCCTAAAAACATACATAGACAAAAAAAATGAAAGTAGTCCAAAGGTACAGGTCAATGTTATGTTTGTAGTTTATACCAATCTACAAAATTTTAGAATTTTGAAAGTTAAAAACAATTCTTGTCACAAGGACAATAAAATAAAAAACTCCTAAAGTGTCATGCTAAGAAAAAAAATACATGATGGTACAATCCTTAATTAAATGCACAAAAACATTTATCTGGGTTAAGATATAAAGAATACAAGAGCTAAACTATGGCAATGAAAAGCATGTTACAAGGAGCTTCAAATAGATGAGAAAAAGAGAACATCATGAAACATATTGATACAAGACAAGCAATCTATGTAACAGTTGGCTTGTCAATTCAAAATTCAAGCTACATTATTTGGCACTAAATATTATAGATAAATAGGGAAACTATAAAAGAGCTATTAGAAAGATACTTAATAATCACAGGAAAATGACAGATGATCAAAAACCCACATTAAATAGAACTTAAAAGCATGGAGAATAGAAGAGGTGAACTACAATAATGAACAGTCTATTATGGGGAAGTGGGAAAGACAATCATGAAACATATTGATACAAGACAAGCAATCTATGTAATAGTTGGCTTGTTAATTCAAAATTCAAGCTACATTATTTGGTACTAAATATTATAGACAAATGGAGAAATTGTAAAAGAGATGTTAGAAAAACACTTAAGAATGACAGGTAAATGACAGATGATCAAAGACCCACATTAAATAGAACTTTAAGAGAGGTAGAAAAACATACATAGATGGGGAAAATTGAAAGCAGCCCAAAGGTACAAATCAACGTCATGTTTGCAGTTTATAGTAATCTACAAAATTTTAGAATTTACAAGAGCTAAACTATGAGAAATGAATAGTTTGTTACAGGGAGATTCAAACATATGAGGGAAAAAGAATATCATGAAACATATTGATACAAGACAAGAAATCTATGTAACAGTTGGCTTGTGAATTCTAAATTCAAGCTACATTATTTGGTACTAAATATTATAGACAAATAGGAAAATTGTAAGATAAATATTAGAAAAACACTTAAGAACCACAAGAAAATGACAGATGATCGAAAACCCACATTAAATAGGAAACTATGATAATGAACAACTTGTTATGGGATACAAACGAAAATGAACAGTTTGTTATAGGGAGCTTCAAACAGATGAGGGAAAAAGAATATCATGAAACATATTCATAGAAGACAAGCAATTTATGTAACAGTTGATTTGTCAATTCTAAATTCGAGCTAAATTATTTGACATTAAATATTAAAGACAAATAGGGAAATTGTAAAAATAACTATTAGGAAAACACTTAAGAACCATAGGAAAATGACAGATGATAAAAAACCAACATTAAATAGAACTTTTAAATATGGAGAAATATTCAACTCGAGAGACATAAAAGAGGTTTAAATTAGGACAAGATCATAGGACAGACTATCAAGAGGACATATTTTGACCATTTCGTAGGATAGGAAATACTCACAAAAGCCTCTACTGCTGCTCACATTTGTTTTGTTGAACCCAATGCAAATGAAGAACCCAATTCAAGTGAAGAAATTGTTGTTATACCTTGTCTAGATACTGATAGAATTTCAGGTAAGCATGAATATGCTCCACACTCAAATCTATACATGCATTTCACTTGAACTGGGTTCTTCACTTTGAATGTTGTTTGTAAGTAATTTCACATACATACATGTCCACATATAATTTTTTTTGGTGAAAGATTAAAATTAGAGAAAAACACTTAAGAATCACAGAAAAATGACAGATGATCGAAAACCCCAAAATTTTAGAATTTAAAAAATTGAAAACAATCATTCTTACAAGAACAATATAATAATTTGTTAGAGGGAGCTTCAAACAGATGAGGGAAAAAGAATATCATGAAACATATTGATACAAGACAAACAATCTATGTAACAATTGACTTGCCAATTCTAAATTCGAGCTACATTATCTAGCACTCAATATTATAGACAAATAGGGAAATTGTAAAAGATCTATTAGAAAAACATACATATACATACATATACATACATATATATACATATATACATATATATATATTACATATATTTATGTGTATATATATATATACAATGTGAATTGTATGTGAAAATCAATGCTTCGAAGCATAGACATATACATATACGCATATATATATTGAAGACAAATAGAGTAATTGTATAAGAGGTATTAGAATAACACTTATTCACTACTAAATACTATAGACAAAAAGGGAAATTGGAAAAGAGCTATTAGAAAAACACTTAACAATCACAAGAAAATGACAGATGTTTGAAAACCCACATTAAATAGAACTTTAAAATATGGAGAATAGAAGAGGCAAACTACGATAATGAATAGTTTGTTATGGGGAATTGAAAAAAAGAATATCATGAAGAACAATTTGTTATGGGGAACTTCAAATAGTTGAGAAAAAAAGAATATCATGAAACATATTGATACAAAACACATAACATGTTCCATCCAGACAAAATAACCATAGCAATTAGCAATTTGTTATAAGGAGCTTCAAAGAGATGAGGAAAAAAGAATATCATGAAACATAATGGTACAAGAAAAGCAGTCTATGTAACAGTTGTAAGAGGTGTTAGAATAACACTTAAGAATCACACATAAATGGCAGATGAACGAAAATCCACATTAAGTAGAACTCATTAAGCCAATGGGTACCAATAATCTCTGCAAAATGGGTATAACGCCACAGACTCAATTGAAAATTTGAGCTACATTACCTGACACTAAATATTATAAACAAATAGAGAAATTGTAAAAAATCTATTAGACTAACACTTAACATCCACAAAACTAATTTTATCTTGAATATCTTTATGCTTTCATACTAACCCTCTGCATATATATATGCAATCACTCCTATGTTAATCTACAATTTCTCCTATGTAAATGGGTATAATGCCAAAGATGCACAGAGATAACTACAAACAATAAACGAAAGGCAAAAAAATTACTAACCCTAACCATATTTTTTGATGAAAGAAAGAAGATTTAACTGCAATTTCTCCATCCATACAGAGCCATAATCTCTTTGAAGTCTCCAAAATGGGTATAATGCCAAAGATACAAACATATAACAAGGAACAATAAGTAGAGAGTGAAAGACATGAACAATAAATTAATCATTTATGCAAAATACCTATGTAAAACGACTTACAGATTCCGAAGCACAACAATTTTAAAACTCTCCAATCTACTATAAAACGAATTCAAAGGCGATGATTTTTACAATAGTTTGCTATCAAACCAACACCACAATGGCTCTTTCGACAATGCAACTTAATCAATATATTTTCTCACACATTTTGGAGCACATTAGTGTTAAAACCCTTCAACCTGCTATCAAACAGAGACGAAGGTGACAATTTTTTCAATACTCTGCTATCAAACCAACACCACAGTGGCTCGTTCGACAATGCAACCAAAAACAATATACTTTCCCACACTGCAACATTGAATATTGCATTTACTTCCTCCGCCGCCATCGTACAATAACGCCAGGATGCATTAACCCTCACACGAGCAAACACTTACCATTCTGCTTCTGCGTATTGAGGCAACCAACTCCACCACTGCCAACCCACATAATTAGCGAACTCCACTTCGTCATAAAAAATCCCGGGAAACTCGCCGCCGGTCAGGAAATTTCCAGCGCTGAGAAATTCTATTTACGGCTGGGCTGACGAAAATCCGGGCGGAAATTTCAAACAAATAGCTTATTGACTAATTAATTTTAACTAACATATACTTAATTAATTACACTTAACTGAATTAAAAGATAGGAAGGTTATTTTCCTCTACAATTATATATAAAAAGAGAGATCGTGAGGAGTTGTGGAAAACAATTTAGAGATATACAAATCTCTCTACTTAATACTAAATATTAAGTTGTTTACCACGAACGGCGAGCAGGACTAGAAAATAAGATAGGCGGTGCAAATTTAAGAGTACTCAAAATATGTTATCCCAAAATTTTATTCATGGATGTAGAATTGACAGTAGAAAATTAAAAGATTCTTACAACTCGGTGATATACGTATGACAGCAGATATTGCTTCAAATTGTACGTTTTTGTGTTATTGTGTTGCACTCATGAATATAACGGACAATTGAAAAAGAATGGTTATCTTGGAGAGTCGCTTCCTACACACGCTCTTCACAAATCCACTCGCATGACAATTGTAAATCGAATTCTGAGGTATTATTTCTAAATTTATAGAAAATATTTGTACAAATATGCTGTGTGACCCTTGAGTGCATGCAGACACGGTGAGAGGAGGAGGGGTAGGTGGATGGCCACACTATTTGAACGGCATGCTTTGAAAATTTCCAATACTCGTTCCCAGCTGCCATTGTGAAAGGATCGGATTTTCAAGCAAAATCATTAGGCTTCAATTTGAAATACGAATATGGCTGAACAGGATTTTTGGCAAAGGATTTTCGATAGTTGCAGCGATTCGCAGTTTCGAATTGCTCCTCTCGAATCAGACGCCAGGTTGGTATTATTTCATATTATTTTTGTCAAAGGATCGGATCGTCAGTTTTTAATATGATAAATCATGTTGTAACCATTGTAGCTAACTGATGATTGATTTGTATAAGGAAAGATCCTCCCGGTATTAACTATAGTTGACAATTAATTCAATCCAAAAACCGCTCACACTGCGATTCTTCCCAAATCTTTTCTGTACGATTGGACATTTAAAAGTGGCTATTCGATTATAACATTTTGATCTTTACTGAGCATTTTGATTTTACAGAATGTCGGATTTGATTGATATTGCCTCACTCTCGGAAGACATGAATGCTGTGAATAGCTTTTTCGGTGATAAGGAATTTGTTGGAGGGTGCTCCGACTCCAATTCGATTCCAAGCCTGTGTCATTCTACACAGTTGTTAGATCCTATTTGTAGAGCGTCGAATTCCCCCGAGTCGGACATCTGTAATTGGAGTACCATTCCCATTCCTGCAACTTCCTTGCCATTGGAGGCACCGGATGGCAACCCATTTCTGCGATGTAATGATAGCAGGTGATAGCTCCATCTCTCTTATATCTTCAAAAATCTCTGTAGTCAGTAACGCACCATTGGTGTGAAGCGTTTCTACGATCTGAACGAATGAGAAAAAACATTTTGAATCATACTAATGATTGGATCATATGATTCGAAATACTAATATAAAAATAGTAGAAACATACTAAATCATTCAATCCAATTACTTACACTATCGTAAAGTAATGCGTCTTTTTTAGTATTCTCCATTGCTATGTGTAATGGAGTTTGTCCTGTGTTGTCGCGATGATTAAGCAACTCCCTTGACATTGAGGACATCATCATATTTTTGAATTGGTATGCGTAATATTATAATCATCCTGTAACCATAACCATTGTAGCTAACTGATGATTGATTTGTATAAAGAAAGACCCTCCCGATATTAACTATGGTTGATAATCAATTGATTCCATAAACCGCTAACACTGCGATTCTTCCCCAATCTTTTCTATACGATAGGACATTTAAAAGCTGCTATTCGATCATAACATTTTGATCTTTATCTTTCATTTTGATTTTACAGAAGATAGGATTGATTGATATTGCCTCACTCTCGGTAGATATGAATGTTGTGAACAGCTTTTTCAGTGCTGAGGAATTTGTTGGAGGGTGCTCGGAGTCCAATTCGATTACAAGCTTCTGTAATTCTGCAGAGTTGTTGGATCCTATTTGTACAGCGTTGAAATCCCCTGAGTGGGACATCTGTAATTGGGAAGCATTGTGTGGATTTGCTCCTGTTGCAAATAATAAGAGCGACGATGAGAAGAAGGATGTTGGCAGTCAGCCGGAAACTAGTTCCTATAGAGATACTTCATGTGGGTTCGTGATGGAAGGAGTGCAAGATTCATCCTTCGACAATATATCACCAATGTCGTCAAGTAATTTAGCACTCATATCATTGAATAAGAATCCAATTGGGTCATCAGATTCAATGTGCACAGTGCATGAAAGAGAAAAGGCCGCTGTTACTCATCAACACGGTTCAGCTTCAATGAATAGAGAAACAGACATTACTATGAACGAGCTTTTTCATTATTTCAACATGCCAATAGCTCAAGCCGCTAAGGAATTGAAGGTAGGGCTCACAGTTCTAAAGAAAAAGTGTAGAGAATTTGGCATCTCACGCTGGCCATACAGAAAGATGAAAAGCCTCCAAAGCCTTATAAACAATATTCAGGTGCGTTTGCGCATTTCTCTTATAAACCTTAACCAGGTGAAATACTAATCTAGAAATATGATGATGAGATTGCAGGAACTGGGTCAAAGCAATGGAGGGCTAAATAATGAAAGGTTAAGAAATACTGTACAAATTCTGGAAGAGCAAAAGAAATTGATGCAAGAAATGCCAGGAATACAACTTGGAGAGAGAACCAAACGTCTTCGTCAAGCATGTTTCAAAGCTAATTATAAGAAACGCAGGCAGATGGCAATTGAAGCTGTTACTGTCTGCACACCAAAGCCTGTTGCACCCAGTATTTAGCCTATTACACTTTTAAATTTGAAGATCTATGTTTATGTTTCACTCTGTAGAAATTTAGATTTTTGAAAGTAAAAATATAATAATAACAAGCAAAAACAGAATGAAAAAAGTAAAATTCCGAAGTGAAAAAAGAAAAGAGTTGCCCACATTGTGGTATATGAGAAAAAATAAATATGAATAAAACTAGCAGTTGCATGCAATGGCATGCAATGATCAGCCGATAGGGATCCTCTGCGAATGGGTATTTAGTGGGGATGGAGGAAGAAACTTGTTTTTCTAATGCAATGTAAAATATAAAAATTGAGAATTATTTGCAATTGTTTCAATATGGAATAATGCGAGCTTAGTTTATAGTAAGAGGTGAATGAGGATAAGATTTGTCAAGTACATTGTAATGAACAAAGATGTTTGAAAATCAATTTATATATTTATATGAATAATTAGATGGATAGATCAATTAAAGCAAAACTTTGTGTGCATTGAAAGATATGAATTTACTTGAAGATGCTATAAAAAACTTAAATTTGGTGAAGAAATTATTTTATATCTCTACATTTAATTGGAGCATTGTATAACATTTTAAACCTCATGTTATAGTCCACTTCTTTATTGTATAACGTTTGCATAAAACAGGAAATTGATTTTTGCATTTCCACATCAATTATTTTGTTGGAAATTAATTATGGAAATGTAAAATAAAATAAAACCGTAGGTTGTATTCATTATTTGCAATGCCAAGCAATTAATCATCAATAATTTTAATTACAATAATTCTTTTAAAATGATTTTAATTAATAATATTAGGAGAATGATTTTAAATACAATTTAAATTTTGAAATAATTAGTTTTGTTAATAAGAATAATATCTCTCCAAAATTTAAGGTATGATATAATTTTATATGTATTTTACTCTAATAGTTGTTACACCTAGATGCACATCTATATTTGATGTTTTTGTCTAGGTTAATCAATCAATCGATTAATTATTATTATTGAATAAAAAAGTATTCTTTAAAAAAGTCATTGTTTATTTGAATATTAGTTATAATGCTCACCACAAATGAATTTTTGAAAAAAAGAAAGATGTTATAAGTAGTATCCACTCAATAATTTTGGGAATAAAACAATTTTTTGTGCTTGTGATTTATGGGTTAGAAGAAGAATGCAATGAAATGAAACACATAATTTGCATTGTTAGAATAATTGAATTAGAAGGTACGCCTTGTTTTGAGGGAACATGAGAAACACGTTATTATAAAGTATGACATGAGAAACATATTTTTGCTTCCCTGCGACTTGCTATGACATGGTAAACATGTTATTATATAGTATGTTTGTTGAAGCTAAATTTACACAAGGATTTGTGTACACATAAATCTATGTAACAATAAATATATGGCATTAAAAGTAAAACCACAAAAGCCACGCTCGTTTTCCTCCCTACCATATTGGTATCATGAAGCCCCATGGACTCTAGCCAAACCCCCGAGCGAAAAAAGGATGCAACAACCATGGGAGATTTCGTGGAGTTTCATCATACATTACACAATAAAAAACTTGGGAAAACTACAGTGTTTTCATATATAATATCTGATATTTTTGTGTTTTCTTTGATGTCGTAACTTTAAGGGAAAAAGGTATCCTGGTTTTTCGAATCCTCTTACATGCTTAAATTGAGTTCCTACAAATGAAATAGAAGGGTATGTTAGTGCACAAAGGAACGATAAATTACGAGTAAGTATATGGGTAAAATTAATATATACAATGTGAAGCTAAAAATAATGAATAATTTTTACAATTATGTAATCAAATCTGTCTATTAAGAGTGGGAAAGTTTTGTACTTACATACAATGTTGATCGTGTTTAAGAAGGGCGAGCTGCATTGCATCGAGTAGTAGGAGCATCAAAGAATTTGAAATAGACAGTGTACAATACACTAATTTTGTTGAATGCCTATTATATCTGTGCAACAATACAAACAAAATAATATACATATACAATAAAAGAGGTTAGCACTATCTGTTGTAAATAGAAAGAGATAAAATGGAACATTTTGAATACATGGCATGCTGGTAAATAATTATCTATAAGTAATCTATTGGAGAAGTTGAAAAGAGAGTTGTGGAAGCAATAACAAATGCAATGGTTAGAGTAGAGTATGTTTTTGGTAGATAAGTGTATGTGAGAATTTGTGTGTGCATGTATATAAGCAGTAACAAATATGTGAAGGTGGAAGGAAAAAGCACTAAACCTACGCTCGTTGTTCTCCCTACCATATTGGCATCATGAAGCCTCACAGGCTCTAGCCAAACCCTCGAGCAAGAAACATAGGTGAGGTCCACAGAAAATATCATGGACTCTCATCATATGTCACAAAATAAGAAAGTTGGTGAAAATGGGTGTTTTCAAACAAGATCTCTAATATTATAGTCTTTATTTTGCTATGAGAAGTTGAAAAAAACATGTTTCCCGATAAAGAATTGGCATCATGGGATTTGAAGATGGTTGGAGGAACATGTATAGATGGAATATATAGAAGAGTGTATACTAACTAAAAAAGTGCATCTAACTTCAGAAACATATATATCAGTATAGTTTTTTGTTTTGCAAGTGCTTGTATTTGCATTGCATGGCAAAGATACATATATGCACAAAAGTGTTTGTGAAACATGGGCACATCTAACAACCAATAACCAAAAAGGAAAAAAATGCAGTCATGCACAAAAAGAAAATGAGGGCAACCATGATATTGTAAATGGTTTAGTTCAATGGAGCAACATACACCATTGCCATGTGCTTCTGGGGATAAACAATGTGATGCAATCAACAAATTATATGTCCTCTCAAAAGCACATGACCATGGTGTTTGGTTTTAGTCTGTAATCATGTAAACCCATGCTCATTCTCCTCCCAACCATATTGGCATCGTGAAGCCTTGTGGGCTCTAGCCAAACCCCTAAGCAAAAAAAGCAGGTAAGGTCCATGCAAAATCTCATGGACTCTTATCATATACCACAAAATAACAAGCTTGGGGAAGGACATGTGTTTTGAAACAAGTTGTGTAATATTGTAGTGATTTTTTTTGGTTTGACAAGTTGACGAAAAAGAGATATCGTGGTAAAGAATTAGCATAATATATACATATGTATATGTTTATATATTTATATATATGTATATATCCACACAACTTGTGCGAGGGTCAATGCATTTTGTCATTGCTATACGATGGGGGTGGATGAAGTAAATGTAGCGGACAAACTAAGTTTAAATCTACCAATATTAAAATACAACTACAATCTTAGGAAGAATATAGTAAAAATGGTCATCGAATTGACATGCCAATTGTTACATAGACTACCTACGGATACACAATGCACATTTTGCTTTGCGGGACTAGGGAAAAAGAATATCATAAAAGATATTGATAGAAAACAAGCAATCTATGTAACAATTGGCTTCTCAATCCAAAATTCAAGCTACTAGATAAAATAGAGAAATTGTATAAGAACTATTAGGAAAACTATTTAAGAATTAGACATAAATGACAGATGATTGAAACCCACATGAAAAATATTGATACAATACAAGCAGTCCATCTAAGCGTTGGTTTGTGTAATCAAAATTTCTTACATGGGAAAACACTTGCCTTCTGTTTCCGCGTATCAAGGCAACTAGCTGTACCACCACCAGTGTACCCACGTAGGAAGCTTTGCAGCTGTCACAAGCAACCCTGACTAGTTTGTTCCAGGGAGCTTCAAACAAATGAGGGAAAAAGAACATCATGAAACATATTGATATAAGATTCAAGCTACATTTTTTGGTAGTAGATATTGAAGAAAAATAGAGGAATTGTATAATAGGTGAACATTAGAATAATACTTGTTTGTCACTAAATATTATACACAAAATCAAAATTGTATTGAGTTGCCTCAAACATAGACATATACATATGTACATATATATATTTATTCAATTCCCTGATTGATATATAAAAATATACATATAGGCAAATATACATATTCATATATGCAGACAAAGAGCAGTGTGGTTCATTTGAGAATGCAACAACAATTTATATATACATATGTATATCTCAACAGATCTATATACTATGTTTGTATTTATGTAGAGTGCAATTTTAGATATAGTTCAAAATAACATGTATAAGTATTTTCTACGTTGTGAGAAAATCGCCACAATATAGCCATAGAATTCAATGATATAGCATTGATATGTTATTAGGAACAAAGCATTTTCTCATGTAGTATGTGTAACATATTCATAATGCTACAATGGATCTTGTGACAATGCAACTGAATCAATATATTTTCTTGCATATTTTGGAGTATACTTTCCCACATTGCAACATTGAATATTGCATTTAGTTCCTGCTGCACCATTGCACCACAATGCTAGGATTATATATATATATCTCTCTCTTTATATATATACATATATATACATACATACATATATATATATATATACATACATACATATATATATATATACATACATATACATATAAACATGCATATTTTCTAAATATGAGCTCCATTATTTGATACTAAATATTATAGAGAAATAGGTAATTTGTAAAAGAAATATTAGGAAATCACTGAAGAACAACATACATATGATTCTTAAGTATTATCCTAATACTTGTTACAACTGTTACATAGACTGCTTGTCTTGTACCAATATGTTGCATGATATTCTTCTTCCCTGATCTATTTCAACCTCCTTATAATAAACTGTTAATTGCCGTTGTTTTTGTTGTTTGTATGGGAAGAAAATATATTGATTAAGTTGCATTGTTGAAAGATACATTAAGTTGCATTGTCGAAAGAGCCATTGTGGTCTTGGTTTGGTATCAAACTATTGTAAGGATCATCGCCCTTGGATCTGTTCTATAGTAGATTTGAGGGTTTTAAAATTGTTGTGCTGTGGAATTTGGAAGTCGTTTTATATGGGTATTTTGCGCAGATGATTTGTCCATAATATTGAATACCAAGCAATGAAGCTCGAATTTCCAATAAAGTCTATGGTGTTATACACATTTTGGACAGATTTTGTTTGAAGTTTCTGCCGGGTTTTTCGTCAGCCTAGCCATGAATTGGATTTGCCAACGTGAGAGATGTGTTGGCTAGCGACGACTTGAGCGGGTTTTTTTTATGGAATGTGGAGCTTCATATTTACATGGGTTGGTGGTGGTGGGGTTGGTGGCCTTGGTATGCGGAAGCTGAATAGTAAGTGTTTGCTCACGCAAGGGTTAATTTCCATCCTGTCATTGTTGTTCGATGACAACAGACAAAGTGAATGCAATATTCAATGTTGTAGTGTGGGGAAGTATACATTGATTAAGTTGTATTGTGGTGTTGGTTTGATAGTAGACTATTGTTAAAATCGTTTCCTTCTGCTCTATTTTTTACTAGATTGGAGGGTTTTAAAACTGTTGGGCTACAGAATCTGTAAGTCGTTTTACATGGGTATTTTGCATAAATGATTAATTTATTGTTCATTTGCTTGAAGTTTCCTCTGAGATTTTCATTAGCCCAGCTGTGAATTGGATTTTCTAGCACCGGACATGTCTCGACGGGGGGGGGGGGAGGGGGGGTTGGCGGCGGTGGAGTTGGTGTCCTCGATATGCGAAAGTTGAATCGTAAGTGTTTTCTCGCGGGAATGTTCATTCATTTTGTTGTTGTTGTGCGATGGGAGCAGATGAAGTATATGCAATATTGAGTGTTGCAGTGTGGGGAAGTATACTTTGTTTAATTTGTATTGTCTTGACCAATTTTTTTGTGGTGACATGGAGCTTGGTAATTACGTGGGTTGGCAGTGGTGGAGTTGGTGTCCTCGATTCGTAGAAGCTGAATGGTTGTGTATAGTATTTAGTAACAAAAATAAGTGTTATTCTAATACCTCATACAATTAATCTATTTTTCTTCAATATATATGTGCGTATATGTATCTGTCTATGTTTCGAAGCATTGATTTTCATGTACAATTGGATTCCTTTTCTAGTGTTTTTTTTGCTGCAATAATTTTTTTAAAACAGAGAATGCTGATAAAGAATTATGGAAGATGGAATTTTCCTGTAATGTTGATAAATATAGGAAAAGGAGAATAAACAGGAGGTCTTATTTCAAAGCGAAAGAAATTCCGTAGATGAAATACACAGATATCGTTAAAAGGAAGACATTAAACAAATAGCAAAGGTTTTTCTTCAAAGCATAACAATGTATACAAATAAGTTTATAAACATGCCTGATTTTGGTATGTACTAGAATGTATCTAGTCATGCATAAAGAAAATTGGTGAATGTATAACTTTGGTATCTATTGGACGATATCTAGGACTCCAGAAAGAAAAGGGATGAATGTATAAGTTAGTAAAATATAAATTTATTAAACAAAACTTGATTATAGTTACAACTATGGGCATCTTTTAGGCACAAATTATTCCACAGATGGCCTTCATATCTCCTTGTCCATCTATGCTTGCATTGAGGCCAACATCATATTACTGCAAAGCAACATTTTATTTGAATCTATCAAAATATATATTTGTGGTTAGATGTGTATGGAATGGAAAAAAAAACATAGTGGGAAAACAACTTACAACAACAATAGGGGGAGGAGACAATCCAGATTGCAAAACACAACACTTGTTGAAGCATCGAACCTGCCAACTAGTGGAGGTGCATGGAAGGTTTTTACTATTTTGTACCTGTTGAGCGAGGAAACCAACTCCACCACCACCAACCCATGTGATCAACAATGTCCACCATTTTTGTGAGAAAGCCCGACCAAGCCCTCACAAATTGCATAGAGTGTTATCATATATTAAGCAAAAAATGCAATGTACAAAAGACTATATAGCTCAAAACAAAATTCTATAGATCAACATTATACATGTACATATAGATATAGATATAGATATACATACACATACACATACATATACATATACATACATATACACATACACAGTCATATACATATACATATACATATACATATAAATATGCATATACATATATATATAGATATAGATATAGATATACATATATACATACACATACATATACATATACATATACATATACATATACATATACATATACATATACATATACATATACATATACATATACATATACATATACATATACATATTGGCCTTCGTTTATTGTTTGTAGTTATCTCTATGCATCGTTGCTGTTATATACTCATTACCATATGAGCAATTGCAGTTAAATCTTGTTTATTTCGTCAAAAAAATATGATCAGGGTTAGTAATTTTTTCACTTCTTCTATTCTCCAAGTATTTGGCACTAAATATTATAGAGAAATAGAGAAGACTTGCTCGGGGTTTTTGATGACGACATGGAGCTTACCTCTTCAACAAAGGGTGTTACTAAATGTTGCTCATTGGTCAATAAGGATTGCAAAAAAATTATGAATTTAGAATTGAGAAGACAACAGTTATCTATAGTAAATATCTTTTTGAGAGCCATTTTATAGTTTCCCTATTTGTTTATAATATTTAGTGCCAAATAATGTAGCTTGAATTTTGAATTTGTGTGAACCCCAATCCTAATACCTGCAAAACAAAGAGAACAAACACATTAAATTAGATATTGCAAGCATGAACAAGGATTCCCCATGAAATCCATTTACAAACTTCAAATTAGGAAATAAAACAATGAAACAAGAAAATATAGATTCAATCCTAATTAGAATAGCAAACACATGATCCCATGGGGGAATTGGTGCCAATTTGATGTGAAAATTGGCCCCTTTCCCAATTCCTAAGATGCAAGCTTGCTATGTTGATGATGATTGATCCACTTTTTTGATGAAGGATGAGATCTCCAAGCCAAAAATCTGCAAAAACCTAACTAAGGACTCAATGGTGATGGATGGAAATGGCTAAATATTTTAGCATAATAACTTTGCATAATTTGTGGATGATCAAATGAGGATATGAGCACTTTATTTATAGAATTCCAAGATGGATGAATGTCCAAATTTGAGCAATGTGGGACTAACATTCATCCAATGGCATGATGCCACTTGTCAATCTATGAGTGGATGGAGAATGTGCAAGATTTGAGGATTGTGCCAATAAATGCATATTTTTGAATTTCAAATTTGTTGAAATGACTTGCAAGAGGGAAGGGAAAATGAAATAAATGCCACTTGGCTCAAGGCAAATGACATGTAAGATGAAGTTATTGCCTTGTTGGATGTACATGTTGACTTGGAATTTTTGAATTCAAATTTGGAGAATATTTCAAAAGATGCCTTGTGAGGAAAATAGAGATTTAATAAATGAATTAAATCTATTTTCATGTGCAACTTGCAAAATCTAGAGGATGGGACATGATTTAGAATTAAATTAATCAAGGGTTAATTAATTTAATAGGAGATTAGATGATGTGACCTATTTGACTCAAATTTATGGATTTATTTAAATCAAAAAATAAGAGGAATATGATAAGAGAATAATTAAATAAGGATTTTGATTTATTTAATTAAAAGAGATGGTGTTAGATTAAATCAAATAAGGTTTTAATTTATTTAATTTAATGGATAGACTTTAGAGATTTAATCAAATAAAATTAATTATTTAATTAAATAGGGATAATTAGATCAGATGGATTGATTTAATTAACAAAAGAGATTGACTTAATTAGATAAAATGATTTATTTAATTAAGAGAGAAATATTTGATGAATTTAATCAGATAAGGAGATTTGATTAAATGGTTAGATCGAGGGATGATTCAGGAAGAAACGATATTAGTAGTCGAGATCAGATGCACAATGTCAATCGATATATTTTACGTGTCTACATTTTTCCCCTCTTTGAAGCAATGCAATTGTTGCGTTGGTTCAAAGAATAAATGATCTCGATAAAAGCCAAATTTTTTTTCTATTAAAAAATCTTGCCCCACTGCCACCTGGCGAGAGAAAACATGCCATTATAATGCCCCCTCGAGAGATTGAACGAAAATTTTAATTTTTGGGTGATCTCGCGAAAAAAGAGGACAAAGTACCTGATAGGTCCGAAAAGGCTCCAGGAGGCCAAAAACATGTGTAAACGCAATAGAACGATGTAAAACAGGCCTCAACTAGACAAAAATAGGTTCGGGGGCCCAAAACCCTAGCAGGACAGCCAATCAGGGTGAAAAAACCCTAATTTTTAGGCTTAAAAGGGGCCTGAGGGGTCACTTTCAAGTCATTTTCACACACTTCCAATAGTAACCTCGAGATTCGAGCTCTAACCTCCTGACGATATGGCACAACGACAACTTCCCCTACACATTTTTGATCAAGTTCGGACGTACTAGCGACCACCTGGCATCGGGGCACTGGTAAGTGACCCTTACCTGAGCTTCATTTTTCAATTATTGCTTCATTTAATGCTTTTAAAGGTCAGTCCGCCTGCAGCGGCGCTATATAGCGCCGCTCAAAAATCAAACTGCGCTGCGTGGTGTGATATTGCGGGCCGTAGTGGTGCAATTTGGAGTTTGAAAACTCTGGCACTGAGCTCGGGGATGGCGGGGTGGTTTGCAAAGTGCGACGTGGCGGTCCTGATTCTGCCCAAAGTGCACCACGACGGTGCGATTTTGCTCTTTTAAGCCCTAGCGTCGGAGTTTGATTAGAAATCAAACTGCGACGCCTTCACGGGTTGCACTGTTGGAGAAGTTTTTTGAATGACCGATGAAGAATTTTTCAAATTTTTTAACATGGTGACCTTCCTTGATGCAGGATGCAACAAGGGAGCTCTACTCCCAAGAGCACAAGTCACGGGATTTGTCTGGCTTTTTGCAGGACTTGAGCGACAGGGACCAGGATCGACTCTAGATTGCAGGGTTATGGTACATTACCTATGCAACACCCATTCGCAGTCACCTAGGGATGCTGTCAGCGCTGGCCGAGAGATGGCACAGTGAGACCTCTTCATTTCATCTTCCCATTGGCGAGGCCACTGTCACCTTAAAGGACATTTGGCATATTTTGTGATTGCCGATTCACGGTCAGCGAGTGATTTTTGATATGGACGAGAGGCGCGAGGCCTGCCACAGAGTCTTCGCCACACAGGACATCATTTTTTGCGAGGGGCAGATAGAGCTTGAGCGACATAGGATCCTGGCACCTCCCTACCACTGGGTGATTGCATCCATCATTTCGGGTCTTGTTGCCCATGACAGACGAGGGCGATACTTCAGTCTCGGCTGGGGATATTGCTGGGAGTGGATGGTTTGAGACAGGCCAGTTCGTTTTGCATGGGGGCCTGTGCTTCTAGCTTCTTTATACAAAGATCTCCATGAGTACGTCTACATGGATGGTAGAGCACTCGGAGCACTTGGGTGACTCTTCTTCACATCTGGGCATGGGAGCACATTGCTGTGCTGTGTCCACACGTTGTTTCAGTTCCAATGCTGCCAGACGATCCCCTCGTGTGGCGTTACAGAGGCGGTGTGTCCTTCACACACACCGGTGAGCACGAGATCCCCTACTGGAGGAGGGTTCTTGACGAGATGTAGGTTTTCACCTGGCGACCATACCTTGGTTGGCCTGGATGGGCTGACGATACTGATCAAATGTTCTATTGCTGCCAAGACTGTTTTATGAAGGGCGGGAGCACACCATGATTGAGAGGTACTTGCCTGGGCGCATGCAATGTCAGTTTGGGGAGCCCCAGGATTGCCCCGATGATGATTACGTAGCCGTCTTCACCCGCACCATGACATAGGTTTCATGGGGCCAGTATATTCCTACTTCAGAGGCGGTGGACAGCTTCAGGCAGTTGGTAGCTCGACCGTGGGCTTACGATCAGGGGCCTGCAGATCCAGGAACTACACAGGC
This sequence comes from Sequoia sempervirens, assembly GCA_007258455.2. NCBI lineage: Eukaryota > Viridiplantae > Streptophyta > Pinopsida > Cupressales > Cupressaceae > Sequoia > Sequoia sempervirens. The sequence continues at coordinate 512,371,319 of VDFB02047230.1, forward strand.
CTATAGGGATTGGTTCTGACTTCCACTTTGATTGACTATTCTAGGTGCAGTTCCGGATTAGTAGAGAGTTAGAGGCAGAGGGGGAGGATGAGGATGAAGGGTTGACATTCGATAGGACCAGCCAGTTGCGCCGCCAGTCCAGCCAGAGCAGGGAGATGTTGCGATGCTAGGCCAACATCATGAGGCCGTACCTAGAGGAGGATGGGTCCCAGAGTACTAAGAGTGGACCAGCTACAGACCAGCAGAGGGTCACGGTGACAGAGGCGAGGGCAGTATACATGGGGACAAAGCTTGATCAAGATGCTACGATACTTTTTGTGCCTTATGGGCTCATTTTTGATAGCCCACTGGGCCTTTTTGTACTGATTGACATATATGTACAGTGATCCGATTTATTCTTGTATTATGACAGTTGTGTTATTGATGATATATATATATATATATATGAGTTGATAATGATTTTGATGTGATGCGATGTGTACCCTTTATTTATGCATGGATGATTCTACTTCTATATGTTGTGCAATGATGCTTTTATGGATGCATTTATTTATGATGATATTATGCAGTGATTATGACTAACAGATCTATATTATGTTAACCTATGATATGCAAATGTGATGTGCAATGATGCTGTCTATATGATGATCTATTTATGTTGATGCAAATGGTGATGTGATACGTGATATGGAATGAAATATGCAAAATGATATGGTATATATGTGAAATGTTATGTGAATTATGCTTATATATGAATGGATTATGGATGGATGTACGTTTTGTATGTGATGGACTATTTATGCTTATGTGAAATGATTTATGCAATGAATGATTTATGATGCTATTTATGAGATGACATGGATGATGTAATATGAATGCGATGGTCGTGATATGATGCAAATGAGATGGTTTTATGTAATGCAAACGAGATGGTTTAGTTACGATGCTTAGAATAACAAATGTTATTATCCTAAACACATTAAATGATGATGTAATGTATGTGATGCATTTAATATGATGCAATGATATGTTAATGCAAAGTGGTATGATGATGCGTAATGTAATATGAACGTAATGTGGTGAGATGATGTTATGATGTTATGCAAGTATGTATGCAAATGAATTACTTCTAATGCTTATATACCTATTGTTTATGATTATGCAAAAATGATCATGAAATGTTTATGTAAATGTTTATGCGATGATTTATGTGATAGATGTAATGTGATGCAAGAAATGGATGCAATGTAATAAGAATGAATGTGCTTATCTATAAAAAAATGCTTATAATGACATGTTTATATGATGATGGAAGTGCAATGCATATGTTTCCTATATGATATGTTGATGCAATATGCTAATGATTTGTGGATGCAGGATCGATGGCGATGACAATGGTGATGGTGATGATCAACTATCATAGTACCTTGTTAGTGCGGTGAGCAAGAAGAGAAGAAGTCATTTCAACAAGACACAAGATGATGCAAATGCAAATGATGATGATGATGATTACTTGCTGAGGAATTGGGATTTTCAAAGGGCCAATTTCCTTATGTTTGATAACGCACGTGGTATGATGCATCAAGGTATAGAAAAACCAGGATGGCGTGGTACCTAGTGTGATGGACTTTGACTTGACAAGTAGATAGGAGTATCCTTGTTCACACCTGACATATGAAAACCTTACTAGGATGCACTTTATAAGTTTCAAACACCTCGGGCCAAAACACGGAACGGTAAACCGATCCATGCAATAGTCAACAAGTTGTCCAAAACTTCCTTCGTGCATACCTAACAAAGCAAGTATTCGCTAAGGTTATATTACAAGAACGTCCAACAAGCATAGCAGACAAAAGATAATGATTGTTGCCTCATTCCTATTTCTCTAAATCCTTTGTTGGGATATCATTGAGAAGTCCTTGGAATGAGCGCAATAAGATAAGTCAAAAGATAAAGACAAAGTAAACAAACACACTGATGCTCTTCAATACCACTAACAAAAAGAGGATGTGTTTTCTAAGGATGAGAACCGAAACTATTGCCAAAAGATGATGCCCATTGTAGGAAGGATTCATCCTAGGACATGTTAGTGGATGGCAGCACGTCATTTCGTTTATCCAAAGCGTTCTAAATGATGATTGATATGGGACCAATTCGGATGATGAGTTACCAATAGAAAGAGATGACCAACTTGCTTATGCATTGACTTAGACCTAAGACTCGACGTTTTGAGTTTTCACTTTCGCCTTGCTAGACTTGTTTCTGATTGTCTTACCAAAGATTGAGGATGATGATCATTTATTATGAATGGTGTTATTGCGGGTGCAAGCGAGATGAGATGGATAGATTTTTTTTCAAATATTTGGATGTTTTTGATGTTTTGCAATGTTTTGAGGCTGTTTTTGGTATTTTTGAGGTTTTCAAATGTTTTGATTTTTGAAATTTCCAATTTTTTTGGGGTTTTCTGAGATTTTGACCAAGAGACTAACCTAAAGACCTATCCTAGGGGCCTCAGGGGCTGATCAATAGATTAGCCTTTCCTACGTTATATACGCAGAGACCACGTAGTTCGACTGACGAGTTGACCGATTTACAGATGATGATATACATGATGAAATGTCAGTTTATTATGATGGAATCCTATAGGACTGACCTAAATGTCTATGGGATGATCAAAGATCAACCTAAGTGCCTACATTCAAGCTCAGAGACAACCCTGTTTTTGGATTTTTGACTGACTTTTTGACATGTTTTTGGGATTTTATGATGTTTTGATGTTTTCTGATTTTCTAATTTGAGGATCTTAAGGATATACACGAATTCGATCCGATGAGAACATGCCCCCAGTGTGGTGCAATAGATTACTCTAATAAAGGCAGGAAAAACTGACCTTGAGGATGGGCCGAGTAGTACTAGGAGGGATCATGATACGAAAACATGACCAAGCTATGATGCAGATGCGAGTGGATGAGTGATGGATGGAGATATGGAATGCGATGGATGATGGAAGCGCGATGCAGAACAAGCCGTCAAGATTGTTGGAATTGTTACCTCAATCTCACAGGCTAGAACCTCTGGAAGAGAAAAGTCGGTGTGATATTTCTTTGGTCTAGCCGACTGGTAGTTTGGGAACCTTGTGAAATATTCTAATCGCTGTGACCCTACAGATGTCTTGCCGAACACGTTCACTGTGGAGTCTATCGCTGTGACATAAAGCAGTCATGGTAAACTCTCACCGCGTGGAGATCTCTAGCCGACAGGCCATTCAATTGGGTGTTGGGGAGACTCATAGCGACCGGGGGCTTTGGAAGGTCTCGCCAATAGGGATATGCATTGATGTCATCGGGGTAACCTATGGCGGCTCGGTGAGAAGTCTTACCGAAAGTAGCATGTCTCGGCGACAGTGTTGGAGATTTCGGGGAAACCCTTGGGTGATCGGTAAGAAGTCTTACCGATAGTGATATGTCTCACCGACTCGGAGTAACTTGAGGATCTCAGTGAGAAGTCTCAGCGATGAAGGATTGTCTTGGCGACAATGTAACACTCGAAGACATCGGGGAGACCCTTGGCCGAAAGACTTGTTTCAATATGATGTCTCATCGAATATCGGAAGTCTCGCCGACAGCAAGTGGGGTCATCGGTTCGGTGTGACTCTTGGCGAATAGTGAGTTCGGGATAACATGAAAGCCTCGGTAAGATGTCTTGCCGAAGGATGATTCTCTCGCCGATAGTGGAACACATCGATGTGACTTAAAGGATTTGGTATGAAGTCTTGGCAAAAGCGATAAGTTTGGCTGACAAGATAGACTCGGGGTGACTTAAAACTTGCGGGGTGATGTCTTGGCGAAAGGTGTTTGTCTTGCCGATGGGAATCCTGTTGTCGGTATGACTCTTTGAGTTTGGTATGACCTCTCGCCGATTAGCGATGGTCTGGCCGATGCTTCTTGGATGTCGGCATGACTCTTGGCGATTGTTCGGAGATCGATATATCATGAAGCTCGTTGTGACGTCTTGGCGAAAGACGATAGTCTTGCCGATAGATGGATGCCGATAGGAATACAATGGGTTTCGGCATGACTTATGAGCTCGGTGTAATGTCTCATCGAATGGAAATTGTCTCGCCGATGAGAATGCTAATTTCGGTATGACTTGTGGATATCGGTAGAACCTCTTGCCGATGGAGACGACTTGTGGCGACGATGTGTAATCAGGACTTGTGGCATCGGGGAGACACTTCTAGTGTCTCATTGACATGCGACACAAGTTGATCGCTATTGACTGAGTAAAGATTGTCCGACATGGTGCGATATGGACAAATAAGAGAAAGCAAAATGTGAATCGTTTCTGAGCTAGATGATTCGACAGTTGTGATCCAACAGTTGGAAATAAACCGTTTCATAAAGCCAAAGCCAAAGAGAAGGAAACAAAGAGAATAGATGTGAAGGACAAGTGGCTGGCTGGAAGGCCGAGGCCATGAGGTCATAACAGGTGACTCAAAGAGCAGATGAGATGTTAAGATTGAGTGTGGCTGGCTGGGAGGCCAAGGGTATGAGGTTGAAACAGAGGAAGTGAGAGGCAGGGTTATGTTGCCGATTTCTCTCCTGATCAAGGATTGAATGCCATGGTTGATCTCTCGTGTTGGTCAGTACTGTAACCTGTGTGAGGGTATTGCAACAGTATGAAGATTGTTTTGTGTGAGAGGTTGATTAGGAAATGTACAGAGGGAGAGTTGATTACCAGATAGTATCCAGAATGAACAAGATGAAACTCTGAAGAGGCTATGAGCCTGAATTTATATTGTAACCTTTCTGTTGCTGAATAATACAATGGCTCGATCTTTGGAGTGTGGGGTTTTTTATCCGAAAGGATTTTCCCCACGTAAATCTTTGTGTTATGGTTTTCTGTTTCATCTTTCATGTCTGCTGGTTCATGTAGTAGAATCTGTTAATGATTGCTGCTGAATTTACATGCGTTTCTCTTAGATGGATCAATGTAGGAAATGAACTATGTCTGTTCCTCATTTGGACATAGTTGTTCATGTCTTTGAGGCAACCTAATTGAAAATTGAAAGTTACCGAAGGAACTACTGCATGGAGTTTTCATAAGATGCGCTCCTAAATTTCCTTACAAAGATCCTAGTGGATGGGAAGTGCTTATTTACACAAGGTTCCTGTTTGCTAGGTTTTCACCAAGGTACTTGCCCAAAGTGCCATCGAAGTGGTTTTCACTAGAGGACAATTTTTTCTCTTTACTATTTTCAATCCTTTTTATGATTTTTTTTGGATTTCTTGCTTTTTTGATTTTTTGTTGTTACCAAGACGCCTGTTTTCCATATTTTCGCCAAAGTAACCATTTTTTTAGGACATTTTCTAATTTTTTTGGATTTTTTGGTTCTATACCTTGAAAGATTTAGGCATAAAACTTTTTGAGGTGAGAGTTATTCATAGGCTCTTGCAGAGGTTCCCCTTCGGGTGTTGATAATTGATCTGCCCCTGACTTGTAACTTGCTGTGATGACGAATGGTCCCAACCAATTATGTTCAAACTTGCCTTTGCTGCTTGGGTTTGGGACATTCTTTTGATTCTCCTTTAATACCAGTTCTCTGACTTGAAAAGTCCTACTTCTGATTTTCTTATTGTAGCTCATTTTGAGTCTATTCTGATAGACTTGCAAATGATTCAAAGCATCTATCCATCGCTCATCTAGTAGCTCCAACTCATTCAATCTTGACACTCGGTACTCTTCATCTGTGATGAGGTTTTGCAGTGATATCCTGAGTGATGGGATCTCAATCTCAATGGGGAGTACTACTTTTGATCCGTAGACCAGGGAGAAGGGGGTGGCGCTGGTGGGTGTGCGAATGCTGGTTCAATAGGCCCAGAGGGTGGGACTAAGCTGCAAATGCCAGTCACGACTTGCATCATTGACTGTTTTCTTGAGGATTTTCAGAATGGTCTTGTTTGTAGCTTCTGCTTGGCCATTGCCTTGGGGATAGTATGGGGTGGAGAAGCGATGTTGGATCTTGAATTTTTTGCATAGGTCACAGACCTCTTGATTCTTGAATGGTGTCCCATCATCTGAGATAATGGCTTGTGGAACACCATATCGGCAAATGAGATAGTTCAGGATGAAATTAGAAATCTGCTTTCCAGTTATATACGTCATGGGTATGGCTTCCACCCACTTAGTAAAGTACTCCGTGGTGGTTATGATGAATTTATGGCCGTTAGATGAAGTGGGTGTGTTTTTTCCAATGAGATCAAGTCCCCACTGTGAAAAGGGCCATGGTGTGATGATAGGATGAAGCTCTTGAGCTGGAGCATGGATGAGGTCCCCATGCTACTGACATTCTAGACACCTTCTAGCATAGTCATGTGCTTCTTGTTCCATTGTGGGCCAATAATACCCCATCCTCAGCAGTTTCTTGGCTATGGTCATTCCACTCGAGTGTGACCCACATATACCATTATGTACTTTAGTTAGAGCAGTCAATGCCTCCTCAACGTTTAAGCATCGTAGTAGGGTTCCTTCTATGCTCCTACGATAAAGGGTATCACCTAGGATGACAAATCTGGATGCCTTTTTAACAAAGGTTCATTTTAGGTTTGAGGGTAAGTTAGCGGGTATGACTCCTATTCAAAGGTATGTGTAAATGTAATGATACCAAGGATCGCTAGGACCAACGATTTCGCACACATATTCTGATTCTGGTACCTCGAAAGCAGGCACGAGAAGCTGCTCAATTAGGAATTCATATTTTGGAACATTGTGGGGGATGTCCAACAAGGATCCAATTGTTGCCATGGCGTCTATTACTCTGTTGTTGGTTCTAGGAATCTGCTCAAATGTAATTTCGATGAAGGATTCTTTGAGAGTCTCCACCAATTTCTTGTATGGAGTGAGCTTGTCGTCCTTGGTTTGATATTCATCATTCACTTGATTTATTATCAATTGGGAGTCTTCGTATACTTTCAGAGCTATAATGTTCCACTGCACTGCTATCCCGAGACCTATGGTTAAAGTATCATATTCTGCAATGTTATTGGTGCAGGGAAATGCCAATTTGTATGACCTTGGTATGTAATCCCCTTGTGGGGTGATGAATAAGACACCAACTCCTGATCCATGCTGCGTGTATGAGCCATCAAAGTACAGTTTCCAGTGGTCAGCTACGTTGAGATTGAAAATGGATTCATCTGGAAAATCTGAGACAAGAGGGTTCTCTAAATAGATTGGTGCTTCTGGAAGTTGATCTACGATGACTTGGCCTTTGATTACTTTCTGCTCCACATATTCAATGTTGTATTCTAATCATATCATCACCCATTTTTCCATTCTTCCTGTGAGCATTTCCTTTGATAGTAGATACTTGAGAGGGTTGATTTTGGCGATGAGTTTTATTTTATGTGCCAACATGTAATGTCTGAATTTTTGTGATGCAAACACTACTGCGAGGCATGCTTTCTCGATGAATGAATAGTTTAGCTCATGCCCAACCATTTTTGTGCTGATGTAATAGATAGCTCTTTCCATTCCATTTTTGTCATGTTGAGCTAGAAGAGCTCCAAGGGCTGCTGCTGTTGCTGACACGTATAGAATCAATGGTTTTCTTGGGATTGGTGGCATTAAGACTGGTGGTGTCAGTAGATATTCCTTATTTTTTTGAATGCCTCTTCACACTTGGTATCCCATTTGTACGCTACTCCCTTGTGGAGTAGGTGAGAGTATGGGTTTTATTTGTCCACCAATTGTGCTATGAATCTTCGAATGGATTGAAGTCTGCCTTAGAGACTTCTCAATTGTTTTAATGTTTTTGGTGCCTCCATCTCGAGGATTAATTTTACCTTTGCTGGATCTACCTCGATACCCCTCATTGACACTATATATCCTAGGAGTTTTCCTGATTGTACGTCGAAGATGCACTTCTTTGGGTTTAATTTGACCTTGTACTCCTCCAGTTTGTCAAAGATGGCACTTAGGGTTGCTATGTGATCTTTTCTCTTTCTGGATTTAGCTAGAATATCATCAACATAGTCTTCGATTGTCTTATGGATCATGTCATGAAATATCAATGTCATATCCCTTTGATATGTTGCTCCTACGTTTTTAAGCCGAATGGCATCATGTTCCAGCAGTAGGTCCCCCATGGATAAGTGAAAGCTATTTTATTTTGGTCCTCTTTAGCTATCATGATCTGATTGTACCCCGAGAATCCGTCCATTAGTGACAACATCTCATGTCCAGTTGTCATGTCTACTATCATGTCGATGTTGGGGAGCGGGAAGTCATCTTTTGGACATGCCTTGTTCAAATCTATGAAGTCTGTGCAGATTCTGATATTTCCATCGGGTTTTGAAACAGGTACCAAATTTGACACCCATTCTGGATAATCTATTGGTCGGATGAATCCTGAGTCTAATAGCTTTTTTAGCTCCATTTTTACTAATAATGCGATTTGAGGGTGCATTTTTTGAAGCTTTTGTTTAACAGGATTTGCTTTTGGATACACTGCTAAGTGGTGAACAACAGTCTCTGGATCAAGTCTTGGCATGTCAGCATAACTCCATGCGAAGTTTATTTGTCTTTCTCTTAGGAATGCTGCTAGGATCTCTTGCTCTTCTGATAGTAGTGATTCCGTATAGAATGTCATATGCGGGGTCTGCTCTGTTCCTAGGTTGACCAGATTGTATTTTTTTGCCAAGAATGCTGACTTTTCTTGGTGAATAGATCTTAAAGGAAGATTGAATCCCCCATCCTCGGGCACCTCAGAGAGGTTTTCACCATTGGATGCGTCCTTTCTTTTTACTTTTTTCTGGTCAGAGAGTGCCACAATGTGGTTTTCACTCAAGGACTTGTATATTATTCTTAATTTCTCACTTTTGCGAATGAGGGATTCAATCGTTTCCCCATAATAAGCGTTTGTATCTAGCTCTATAATGAACCCTGCTTTGTGATCCCCATCTGGAATGTTATCCCGCAGTCCCATGAATTTCAAGAGTGCCTCATCATTTTCAAATGTATCAAGAACTAGTGGTCCTCGTTGGTCGTAGTCGATGAGTTGGGGATATACTAAGTGGATCTCATGATTTTGGTGGTCAGATTCAAAAGATAGGGTGCTAATCATGCAGAGGGTGGTATCCTCAAATAACCTAGGTAAATTGGTCGTGGTAGCCTCGTCATCACTACCACTACAGATGTCGGTTATATCAAATGTAAAGTTATCTATGACTCTACCTGTAGACACTGGTAAGCGTAGTTCTGCTGGGGTTGGCTGAGGAGGATTATTAACTGTTCTAACCAGAGGACTTCAGCCACGTATGGTTATACTCGCAGGGGTACATCCAAGGCCAAGATTTTTTATCGGTCGCGTCTCTGGCATGATAGGTATTATAAGCCCATTGTCATTTTTTCCCAGTCTTTTATTTCTATTGTAGCCCATTGCGAGCATCATTTGTAGACCCTTGCTTCTGTCATCCATTGGTAAGTCCACTACTGGTCTTTCATCTTGATATAGCATGTGAGATGGATCCACCTCAATAACTTCTCATCCCAGATCTCCCCAACTTGTGAAGGTGGGATAGTTTTCAGGAGACGTTTGGGATGTGGAGGCTTCATTTATTTCTGGTCTTCCCTGTGATCTAGGAGATTGTGGTAACTCTCCTACGACAAAAGCATTATTAGGGAGCTTGTAGTTGCCACAACTATTATCTTGGATGATGACCTTGATGTCAGAGATGGTGGGGATGGTGGGAGTGGCAGGTGTCTCTATCGCAGAAGTGGACGCAAGAGTGGTGGGATCAATGTATGGTGTGAATGGGCCCTCATCATTTTTTGGTACTTGGGGGATTTTGTAATACTTTTCTTTAAGATTTTTGCAATAGGAGAAGGGTTCAGGATCTCCATGGATAGTAACTTCTTGTCCGTTATGTGTAAATTTCACACATTGGTGGAAAGTTGATGCTACTGCTTTCATCACATGAATCCATGGGCATCCTAAGAGGATGTTATATGGCAAGTCAAGGTCTAAGAATTGACAAGTGGTTTCCATGATGGTAGGCCCTACTTGAATAGGGAGTTTTATTGTGCCCTGAGACACTCTTTCTTGATCATCATATGCTCTTATCGTGATACCCTTCCCTTTGTCGATATAATCCTTTGATATTTTCAATTGCTTGATGAGACTGAGGGAACATATGTTCAAGCCCACACCTCCATCCACCAAGACCCTTTTGACTTTTCTCTTATGTACTATGGATTCCAAGTGAAGTGCACGGTTGTGAGATGGTTGAGCAGGGAAATCCTGGTTGGAGAATGTGAGGAGATTTGGCATAATGATATTTCTGACCATAGCTTGGAATTGTTCTGCATCAAGATCTATGGGGATAGTGGATGAGGCCAACTCTTCTTCAAGATTTTTCTTATGGGAAGATGATATTTTTAGCAGCTCCATGATGGAGATTTGTGTTGGCGTTCTTTTGAGCTGATCTAGGACATTGTAGCCATTAGGGACGAATCTAGATGCAGGGACTCTATTTGGCTGGGATGATCCTGTGATGGTTACTTTGCTGCCTCTTGTGGTGACTCCACAATCTTTGGCATAGGCGCCCTTGATAGTAATGACCATGCAGTTTTCATCTAGGGAGGTGACGACTGTTTCATACACATGATTTACGTTTGAGTGGGTGCCTTTCCCCTTATCTTTGTTATTGTTATTCCCTTTGTTTCCATGATTAGGCATCAGATTCGTGTATATCTTAAGATCTTGGTTTCCTGTAGGTTGTTCCATGTTTATGATTCTTTTATCAATGAGATCTTGAATTATGTTCTTTAATCTCATGCAACTGTTTGTGGTATGGCCTTTGATTTTATGGAACTCACAGAGTTGATTCTCATTATACCAAGGAGGTTTCACATCCGGTTCTTGGTAATTCTCAAATGTAGGAGCCTTGATGAGTTTTTCGTCTATCAATTTTTTCATTACGTCCTCAAGTGGTTCCCCCAAAGTGGGGTATTTTTTCTTGGGATAACTCTTGTTGCGTTGGGGTGGTCCCTTTTGCTCATTAAGATTATTGATTGTTGGATTATTGTGTTGCATGATGATTGTTTTGTTGTTGGATTTGGATTTGTGGGGAGGGTGTGTTTTGGTGAGGGGCACTAATGACCACCTTGGCATCAACGAAACCATCATTAGTAACGTTTTTGTTCCTTTCCCACGTGCGAGGTTTATCATTGTAATTGGAGTGTGGGCGGTTGTTTTGTTGTTGGGGGTATGAAGTTGATCCCGCGGGTTGAGTCATGAGGGCTCGTTCGATGCTAAGCGCCTTGGAGATCAACTGATCATATGTGGTGATGCCTTGAACCTTGAGATGGAATGCTAAGAGATTGTCAAGGTTGGCTATGATGGTGAAAACTTGTTGTTCTTCGGGCATGGTCCACTTGCTCTGATTGGCCTTGGATCACCATTGTTGTAAGAATGAAGCGAATGATTCACCCTTACCTTGTTTTAGAGCTGAGAGTTATTCTAGACTAACATCCATTACAATGTTACATGCATAGTTTTTTATGAATGCGTCTATAATTTCTTGGAATTTCCTAATGCCTGAAGGTAGATGAGAGAACCATTCCATAGTGTGGCCTGCCAAACTCCTAGGGAATAGCCACATAAGATAAGTATCGTCGTATGCGACTTCCATGCAATGAACCTGGAATTCCCTGATGTGATCTTCAGGGTTTCCCATCCCACGATATTTGTCAAATTTGGGGATCTCAAATCCCTTGGGGAATTGTTTTATCACTAGGCTCCTATCAAATCGATAGGAACACAAGTTGCTTGGTGTTTTTGTTGTTCACCCTAATTGAAGATCAAGCACTTGTTGCAAGAGAAACCTGATTTGTGTCGTTACATCATTTTGCAGATCAGGGGGTGGGATGAAGGTGTTTTGGGGTGTTTCGATTGTGGGATTGATGGATGGTTTGTTTGATGTGTTATTCGATGGTATCTGTATGTTCTGCCGAGCTAGGTAGGCTTCCACCTGCTGTTGTATGAACAACTCTTGTTGTTGATCTTGTTGTTGTTGTGCTAAGATTTGTGCTTGCTGTTGTGCCTATTGCTGTTCCAACAACACTTGTTGTTGTGCTTGTTGCTATTCCCACAACGCTTATTGTTGGGCTGCCAATTGGGTTGCTTCTTGCTGCTCTTGATATTGCTTTATTGCTTGTTGATATGCTTGCAATTGCACTACTTATCTTTGTGCAAGAAGTTGTGCTTGTGCTTGTGCATGCTGTGCTTGATATTGGGCATTTTCCTGAGCTTGAGCTTGTGCTTGCGCTTCTTGTGCTTGTGCCTATGCTACTTGTTGTTGTAATCGAGTTTGTGCTTGAGCAACCTTTTGTGCTTGCAATGCGGCTTGGGATGCTTGGGCGGCTTACGCAGCTTGAGCAGCTTGTTGTTGTTGTTGTTGCAATAATGCTTGGGCTTGTTGCACTTGTAATGCGGCTTGGGATGCTTGGGTAGCTTGAGTGGCTTGTTGAGCAGCTGGTTGTATAGCTTTTTGTCTTTGCACTTGTTGGAATCCCCTTTGAAAAGCAACTTGTAATGCCACATTCTATTGGCTTGATGTGGTGGAAGTTGGTGGTGGTGGGGGTGGTGGTGGATTCAGAATGGTGTTTGTGGTGAGCGATGATGTCGTGTTGATGTTTTGAGTAATGGATGGTGGTGTTGATGTGGTTGGTCATTGGGAGACTATGTTTTGTGATGTTAGGGGGGTGTTTGATGATGTTGCAATTGCTTGTGCATTTGTCATCTATTGTTGCGATATCGACGACAAATTTTGAGCATTTGGCATAATGCTTTGATTGATATTTGGGATGTTGGTTTGATTGATAGTTGGTAGAGGGGGAAGCCCTAAACCAAGGAGTGGTGTGGATGATGATGTAAATGGTGGAAGAGGTGGAAATGTGAGGGGTTTGAGTTCTTGCAAAAAGGTTGTGGTGTCAAAAATTCCCCCTGGTTCGAACATATCTCCCTCTTGCGAATTTGTGAGGAGAGAAGTTTGAGGTGTTGCGTGGAAAAATGATGATGATGGATCATGATGGAAAGTGAGAGGAACATTCTTATGTAATGGGTTTTCGAGTATGTTTTGTTCCAAGGTGGTATTTGCATCCAAGTTTTGATTATTAACAAGGGGGTGTGTTTGAATAGCATTGAGAAATGCATTTCCCTTATTAACATTAGGTTGGGTTGGAGCAAAAGATGTCATGATCTGCGGAATGTTTTGAGTGATATTTTGGGATGGGGGTGTAGATGAGATGGGAATGGTGGATGATATTGGAGGAAAAGATGTCTCCACTATAGTGCTCACATCAAAATCCGAAGGTAATTTGGCCCCTTGTTTTGCTAGTTCAAGCATGTATAACGAAGGGTTAAGCCTCATCATGATGTTGACAATTTTATGGTTTTCCAGATTTTGGAGCATTTCAGTTATTTCTTCGTGAGACATTCCAAAGGTAAGATCCTCTCCTTGGTTTTCCTCTTGCGGATTTTGTGATGATGAGATGGTGAACATATTGCTTGATTCAGTGGGATTCATTTCAATGCTTGTTTGGCTAAGATCACTTGAAGCGGGTGTCTCTTTGTTGGCTTCCATGCTCTTCTTGTATTGAGATCTAGTTTGAACCATAAAACAAGGATCAATTTTTGAGAATAGGAGAGATGAATCTCTTGGTTCTTTGGATTGATCTTTACTTTATGCCCAAAGTAGAAAATTTTAGGATATCTTGAGGATCAAAAGGTAATATGATGATGTAAGAGATGGATGATGTGAATGTTTTAGTCTTTTGATAAATCTTGAAGGAGATACTAGGCTTTTGGGACTTTCAGAAATGTTACATGGATTTTGATTTTGATTGATTTTGATTGCTTTGATTTTGAACAAAAAGACCCTAAGATGTTGGATGGTTTTATCTAAGGGATAGATTTGATCAAAGGATGATAATTTGAATATGTGTAGGGAGAAGGATACATCTACCCACACCTATTCAAACAAGATGATAGTTTAACTAAGTATACGAAGAAGGATACATCTACATATACCTAGCTAAACAAGATGATTTTGATAACTTTGACTAAGCATATGCAAAAGGATGCATCTACACATACCTAGCCAAAGATGATTTTGATAAAGTTTTCAAGGATTTAGTCTCAATGACTTTGATGATTTTTGATTTTTCCAAAAAATCCTAGCATTAAGGATGATTTCGAGATTTTCCAAAAGGTGATAGTGAGATGATGTTTGTTTTGATGTTTGAAGGATGGATGAAAAAGATTTTGCTTTTCTTTGATCCTAAGATGAACCTAAAAAAGACACTTTGTTTGCCTAGACCTAGGTATTGAAGAGCATACAATACTTCTATAGACCTTTGTAACCAAGAAGTGACTCCATTGGAACATACATTTTTGGATTTTGAACCAATGATTTTCGTTTTGGGATTTGGACCTTTTGAGAATCGTGAGGCTTCAACACACATGAAATTTCATTTTTCTTAGCTTTGCTTAATGGCTTTATTTTACCAAAAACACTTTCTTTGATTAAGTTTTCAAACTAAGATGTCCAATGTCTTAATTTATTCAAACCCCACAAGGTATGTTATGTGGAAATTCGATGAACTCAAAGCAAAGGTTTACCTATTGTTTACTTTAGTAGACAAATCGAGATATGATCCAATGTTTAGAAACCTCTAAGGATGTAAGTCCCAAGGGAAAGCAATAACATATGGATTGAGTCAATTGTATTTGTCTCCAAAAGGGTTTGAAATTTGGATGATGATGTTAAGTGTTTGTTTTCGAGATGTTTTTGATCAAGCAATGCATTTTGTAACCCAAGAATAAGTATAACCCTATGGATGTGTAAGACAATATTTGTTGGATTCCCACTTCGACAAGTCTAGCTACACTTATCTTTAGCAAATGGTTAGATGCTTGACCCCACTGGCTCACCTCCATGACACTCACTTATATGGGGCAGCCAAGCATCAACACCCATGAAACTCCCATGACATGCTTTCCATTTCTACTAAAAGACCGTAAAAGTGTGGGGTGGCTTCAGAACAACTGTTCTTGCACCAACAAATAGATTAAAGAATTTTGGAAAATTCTAGAACATGGGTTTTAATAAGGACTTTCCGTTCGTGGAGATTGACCCATACGGCAAGAATCCCCTTTCGGATCCATCTTGTCAGAATCAACCACGTGATATTGGAATTTACTCCAATATCCACATTTATATCCTGGTTGGAAATACTCTTGGCTTTAGAGTGTCACCGGTTGAGTTGTTCCCTTGGGTGAGTACTTTTTCCCCAAGGCAGGCCCTCTAGGATAAACAAAAGCGAGTGAAAAACAATATTCGTAACTCGATCAATCTTTGTTGGCAACAAAGAGAGAGAATATACATAATAATTCCCTCACTCACACTCGCACAAGATTTTGTTCAATTTTTAAAACCCAAAGATGAAGTGTGGAGGTGATTGCTTTGTCTCACCCTAAAGTCATGAAAAAGGCCTTTTGATTCTCAAGATCGCTATAAAGCATGAGAGAAGCGCATAAGTCCTTTTTCAATGAATTTAGTTTAAGTAAGCCTTCACAAAAACAAAGTTGCACTTGTTCTTTTTAAATCCACAAAGCAAAATGTGAGTTCTTTTTAGAGCACCAACAGACAAATGGTAAACATTTTGTTCAATTGTTATCCAAAGAAACAAACTCTAGTATGTTGTGATCCTAATGTTCATTTTAGCCTTTTACAAGAAATGAAAAGATTTTTTTTAAACCCAAATGAAATTAGTGTCCTAAGAAAGAAGTGATAACAATTTCTTAAAAAGTATCAAACAAACACTAAAGTGTTTAAAAACACTTTGATTTGATGAAATATCCTCCTCATGCTTCTCCTTTCTTCCTTTTCGATTTCCAACCTACAAGGGAGAAAACCAGTCAGATTCTAGAAAATACAGAGATTAAAAAGCAAAAAATAGAAGACAAATTGATCATTAATCAAAAAGCACGTGCTAAAATTTAATTTCAACTTTTTACTCCCTTCCAGCGGTGCAACCCATGACTGCATCAAAGTTTTTTTTCTCAGCGGTGCTCTCACAACGCCGCTTACCAGTTAGCGTCGCTCTGTGTCGGGACAGTGAGCTCAACTGCGTCACAGTTTGATGTTTTTGAAAATTCCTGCAAGTCAAACAGTCAAGCGACAGAGTTTAGAATTCAATTTTTTTGGGCGGGAAGAGTCCAACATCACACTTTGAGTTTCCCGCGGTGCTATATAGCGACATTGAAGAGTCAGTGGTGCCAAAATAGTGACGCTGAGTTCTCAGCGTTGGAATTTTTCTGTGTATGAACAAAAATGCGGAATTTTGTGAAAAAAGTGATAAAGAATGGGATGCAGCCCTCCTTCTAGCGCCAAATGTGTGAACCCCAATACTAATACCTGCAAAACAAAGAGAACAAACACATTAAATTAGATATTGCAAGCATGGACAAGGATTCCCCATGAAATCCATTTACAAACTTCAAATTAGGAAAGAAAATAATGAAACAAGAAAATATAGATTCAATCCTAATTAGAATAGAAAACACATGATCCCATGGGGGAATTGGTGCCAATTTGATGTGAAAATTGGCCCTTTCCCAATTCCTAAGATGCAAGCTTGATATGTTGATGATGATTGATCCCCTTTGTTGATGAAGGATGAGAGCTCCAAGCCAAAAATCTGCAAAAACCTAACTAAGGACTCAATGGTGATGGATGGAAATGGCTAAATATTTTAGCATAATAACTTTGCATAATTTGTGGATGATCAAATGAGGATATGAGAACTTTATTTATAGAATGCCAAGATGGATGAATGTCCAAATTTGAGCAATGTGGGACTAACATTCATCCAATGGCATGATGCCACTTGTCAATCTATGAGTGGATGGAGGATGTGCAAGATTTGGGGATTTTGCCAATAAATGCATATTTTTGGATTTCAAATTTGTTGAAATGACTTGCAAGAGGGAAGGGAAAATGCAATAAATGCAACTTGGCTCAAGGCAAAGGACATGTAAGATGAAGTTATTGCCTTGTTGGATGTACATGTTGACTTGGAATTTTTGAATTCAAATTTGGAGAATATTCCAAAAGATGCCTTGTGAGGAAAATAGAGATTTAATAAATGAATTAAATCTATTTTCATGTGCAACTTGCAAAATCTAGAGGATGGGACATGATTTAGAATTAAATTAATCAAGGGTTAATTAATTTAATAGAGATTAGATGATGTGACCTATTTGACTCAAATTTATGGATTTATTTAAATCAAATAAGAGAGGAATATGATAAGAGATAATTAAATAAGGATTTTGATTTATTTAATTAAAAGAGATGGTGTTAGATTAAATCAAATAAGGTTTTAATTTATTTAATTTAATGGATAGACTTTAGAGATTTAATCAAATAAAATTAATTATTTAATTGAATAGGGATAATTAGATCAGATGGATTGATTTAATTAACAAAAGAGATTGACTTAATTAGATAAAATGATTTATTTAATTAAGAGAGGAATATTTGATGAATTTAATCAGATAAGGAGATTTGATTAAATGGTTAGACTGAGGGATGATTGGGAAGAAACGATGTTAGTAGTGGGATCGGATGCACAATGTCAATCGGTATATTTTACGTGTCTACAAAATTGACAAGTGAATTGTTATATAGATTGGTTCAGGAACAATATAATTTTAGCTCTATCTTACTTTTATATTTATTAGACCTAGATGTAGATCTATATTTGACCTTTTTTGTCTAGGCTAATCAATCAATTGGTAGACTATTATTTAATTATTTTAAGATACATATGCATAGAAATACATGACAACATTGAAGTTATGGATTAAATAATATTTATGAAAAATATGGAAGATTAAAGGATTGTCCTCTTTTAAAGAGTTATTAGTCATTTCTTTAATTACTAATATTCAATAAAAAGGTATTCTTTAAAAAAATGTTAGTCCATAACTTTAAGGGATATTTTTCCCAATGCTTATGTGATAGTAGATAATTTATTACTTTGATGTTATTTATTGTCATTTTTCTTATTTGAATATTAGTTATAATGGTCAAAGTAATTACACACAAACATATAACAAAATATATATGTATCCATGTGGGTATAAATGTATATCTATGGATGATCACAAGAGAAATAACATGGTTTGAACATTGCAATATATAAAAATATATATGCAAGTATTCTACAAATTTCTTTGTTAACCATTTTCAATATTTGACTATTGTTATATGTTTGTCATTGAAGATAATATTGCTATTCAATGATTACAAAGGGAAGAAGTTAATTTAGAATATGCATAGAAGAACTAAAAATTCCACCATATAACAGGAATGAAGAATCATAGTGACAGTGCAGACTAAAAACAATCTAGGCACCATGTTAAATTCAAAAGGATGGGACACCAATGAATGTGTAAATATATATATGCAAACATAGGAATAAATTATGTTCATATTTGTAAAACATAAGTCTTAGAATCCCATAGTGATAATTAAAAATGGAAGACTAGGAGAAATGTTGGAAAGTTGAAAAGAGCAGTCAAAGCGTAGGCTCACTAGTGGAGCCTTTTTCCGGAGTAGGTGTATACATCTTTACTATGTTTGAAAGCAAAAATTTACACTCTACTTCAAAATCAACTTTTGTTGCTTTCACAATCATTGTTTTAAGCCAGTCCTCAGAATTATAAGTATCTATTCTAATCAAGACAGTAAAGATGCATGGTTTACAAACAAGGCATTTAATAAGAGCAACAGAATCTATTGTAGACTCAAAGCTGTCTTGCAACATGTAGAGCTCTTTTGTTGGAATTTTCAGTAAACTAGTGGCAGCTTCATCAAAAGCAATAGACCAAAGGCTGGCTGAATGGTCTTGCAACTTTAATTGCAGAAGATAGTGATAGTTGCATTCCTCAATTTCCATCTGGAAATGATCACAAAACCAAACATCAACACTGGGGCATGTACATTTATTTTGCATTCTTTCCCATTAACCAACAATGGGAAAGCAGGATAACAAAAAGACTCATTTTTTGAAATTTGAATGGTTGCTTTAAAAATGGCTTCAACAATTTATGGCAACCCAAGGTAGTTGTTCAAGATGAATGCAATATTAACTCTATCATTTGAAGGATGCAGCCTACGAGGTGCAGAAGAAGATGAAACCACTTGTTCTACTTTGATTGGGCCCTTGGATCTAAGAGTGTTTTCCTCAGGAATAGAAGGGTTAATGTCAAGGACTATTGTTGTTGATGTGTTGATAAATTTACCATTAAAGTAGCCTACATGGCCACCCCACACAACAACTATGACTATATCACTAGAAAGATACATCCACTCCAAGGCATCACCATTTTCTTGCCAACTTGGGCCCCACAAACTAACATCAATGAAAGAAGCAAAAATATCATATAGTTTAATAGTTCTCCAGATTGTTTCGGTCCCATTTTTCCTATGAATAGTTGATATGTACCCAGCAGGGACTACAATTCCAATAATATCAACCAATCTATTATCACTATAATTTCTTATGTCACTAACTAGCACAAAAGCAAAGGTTTTTTTTGGCACATAAATCTCATCTTCACACCATTTAATTGTTGATTTTTCATCCAAAACAATTTCAAGGTTACTATTTAATTTATTGAATTTTTTATTTGCTTCCTTCACCGATCCTCTTGATATTAAATAAGTTGCACCCTCCTCAACTTGACCATAATGCAGTTCAACAATATCATCGAAACAAGTAACACGCATTGCTATCCCCTCCATATCTATAATGTCAAAACTAAAAAGTTGGCCTTCACCTCTTTGTTTGTGGAAATGGTACATCTCTCTAATATGTGTTACATTCCCTTTCATTGTCCAAACATTTTGGTAAATGTTCAAATCTTTAATAGGGATGACATTTGCAGGGCTGTTTTATTTTTTAAGGGACAACTGCAGACCAAATTTAGGGGTCCGTTTAGAAGGAGAAGGCGAGTCTGACCCCAACATTTTCTCTTCTTACTGCTTGAATAAATACCTAGGGGTGCCAATGATTTGACAATTAGACATAATCGCAACTAAGATTTATATGATTAAGGCCCTGGAAAAGAAGCAAAACAATATATTCAAGACATTATATTAGGCACATATGAAGGAGAAAGATAATTTTTTAAAAAAGACAAGAAACAACATAGCCCACCTTGAATCTTGGACATTCCTACAAACATATTCTCTTAAACATACAAGGGACCCTATTTTCAAGGCACTTGAAAACAACAAATCACTGCATTTGGAAGGTAGGGTCCTATTTGCATATGGTGTCCATTAGACAAGACAAACTTGTATTGGTCAACCTACCCTTCATCACCGCCAAATTGTTTGAAGGAAAGAAGCTAAAGGAACAGAGAGGGAACAACATCTCTAGCATTGATGGAATGAATTGAAAATGAAGTCAAAGTTGGTTGTTTCTTTGCAGCCTACAAAGACAAGTTCAATCAAGGAAAATGCACATCATCACACCAAATGGATAAAACGAGTAGGGAAAACAAAGACTGCGAAGAGATATTTTTATGTGTTCTAAAAGATCAATGCATATGTACTTCCACATGTATATGCTTTACTAGGGCCAACCATTTGTGTAGACACCTAAATTCCAATAAAACTTGAGACATAACTAGTAAAGTGTATGTGGTGTACCTTTTTGTATTTGAGAATCCTAAAATTAAAGGAATTGAAAGGAAATGTTCAAGTTTATTATAAGAGAGGAAGGAAACAATAACAATAGATTTGCAGTAGGTATAAGGAAAAGGAAATAGAAACTTACGAAATCAGGATCTGGAGGCTAGTGGATGGTACCCTCAGAGCTAGACTCTGTAGTAGGGCCTATGGGGGGTGTCACCAAATCAATTGTGGGGGGCTCTGGAGATCCATCCACAAAGCCAGATTCCATAGACATAGTTCTAGGACCTTTTAGAGGGAGGAAAGGTTGCAATTATAGTTGACTGATTGGCACCTCTATTTCACAATAAAAATAAAAGATTAATGTATTACAACATCCAATGGCAACTGGTAGACAACTTAGAAATATTGATAATTTAGCAACCATTTTACTATTTTGATTAAATGAAAATGGCTATAACCATTCCACTTTTAATACTGTTGAAACAACAAGAGATACAACAAAAACAATAGGAATAATAAATGCAAATGTATATATCCCTATATGTATTTTTTTAATTTTTGAGGTTGCTTATATATGTATGCATGCAATTTTTTACTATATCTCTATAAATACCTATATGCAGACATTTGTATATGTTGCTACTTGGTGCCTTCATCTTTTTAATGCAAACAATAGAATATACAACAACAAGAATCAAAATGATTAAGTACATATATGCATTGAATTTTCCCTATGTCTACACATTTTAAATAACGTATATAACTAGATATATATATCCATATGTACTTTTGGTGCCGGGTTTGTAAGGACTGTTTATAACAAATGGGTTTCCTAATTATGTGGTTTGACGGTTGTGGAGTTGATTTCCTCAATAGACGAAAGCAGAATGGTAAGTGTTTGCTCATGTGAGGGTTAATGCATCCTGGCGCTATTGCAACATGGCACTAGAGGAATTAAATGCAATATTCAATGTTGCAGTATGGGAAAGTATACTCCAAAATGTGCGAGAAAATATAGCGATCAAGTGGCATTGTCGAAAGAGGCATTTGGTCCTTTGGTATTTTTTACTCTTTTTGAATCAAAGTCTACATAAATACAAATAAAGATACCATACACATCTGCTTCGATATACATGTGTATATATAAATTAGTGTTGGATTGTCAAACGAGCCACACTGCTCTTGGTCTGTATACATGGATATAAATATCTACGTATATGTACATTTTTAAATATGAAATGTGGAATTGAATACATATACATACATACATACATATATATATATATATATATATGCGTATATGTATTTGTCTATTTAAAAGTTGCGAGCACCCCAAATGCATAGATCAATGCCATGGTTGTAGTTTGTAGTAGTGTACAAAATTTTACAATTTACAATAGCTAAACCACAACAATCAACACTTTGTTACAGGGAGCTTGAAACAGATGAGGTACAAAAAATATAATGAAACATATTGATATAAGACATATAACATGTTCCATCCAAACAAAATAACCATGACAAAAATTATAGAATTCTAAAAATTGAAAATAATGCTTGTTACAAGAAAAATACAATAATCTATTACAGGTAGCTTCAAACTCACTTCAAACAGTTGAGTAAAAAAGAACATCATGAAACATATTGATACAAGACATATTACAATTTCCATCCAAACAAATTGACCACGACAAATTTTTTAGAATTTTAAAAATTGAAAACAATCCTTGTTACAAGAACAATAGAATAATCTGTTACAGGTAGCTTCAATCAGATGAGTGGAAAAGAATATCATGAAACATATTGATACTCAAACAGATGAGGGGAAACGAATATCATGAAACATATTGATATAATACAACCAAGCTATGTAACAGTTGCCTTGTCAATTCTAAATTCATATTTTTTTTTGCAATCCTTATTGACCAATGAGCAACATTTAGGAACATCCTTTGTTGAAGAGGTAAGCTCCACGTCATCATTAAAAACCCCGGGAAAGTCTTCTCTATTTCTCTATAATATTTAGTGCCAAGTAATGTAGCTCGAATTCCCAATTAACTTTGTGGCCTTATAGCCATTTTGCACAGATTATTGCCACCCATTGCATTTACAAGTTCTATTTAATGTCTAGGTTTAGTGCCAAAGAATGTAGCTCAAATTTTGAATTCACAAACCAACTCTTACATACATTGCTTGAATTATTTAAATATGTTTAATGTGGGTTCTCAATTATCTGTGATTAACCTCTGGTTCTTATGCAAAATATGACAATGAACAGTGTGTCGTGGGGAACCAAAAAAAGAGTATCATGAAGAACAGTTTGTTATTGGGAACCTGTAAGAGAGCTAGAGGCAACATTTTTTTCATTAGTCTGCTATCAAACCAACACCACAATGGATCTTTCGACAATGCAACCTAATCAATACATTTTCTCACACATTTCATAGTATACTTTCCCATGCACACACACACACATATATGTATACATACGTATATATACATATACATATATATGTATACATACGTATATATACATATACATATATATGTATAGGGTAAGTGCACAAAGTTGAGTCCACGAAATGTGGAATTTTTTCCTTAGCCAAAAAAATGAAATCGACATTGCAAAAATGAGATCCTGATTTTTATAAACAGGATCCCGATTTTTAAAAATCGGGATCCCGTTTAGCTTCGGGATCCCGAGCCTAAATGCAATACAGGATCCCACTTTTTAAAAATCGGGATCATGTTTGTTAAAGGGTCCTGAACCGACGGACAGGGAACAAGATCCTGATTAGTACAAAATGGGATCCCGTTTCCTAATGGTATTTATTTTTTTAAAAATGAACAAATTGCATTTTACCTGCGCATGAGATCCCGAGTTTGAGCGACAACGACCTCCACAAACAATCTCTAGGTACCCGTCCACCCCCATTTTTTTGCATTTTTTCATTTTTTATTGAAATTGTCAATAGAATAACTAATTTTAGCATTTTAAAAAAAAAATTATTTCACGTTTTAAGCATTTTCTTTCCTGTTATAGTAGAAATAGATGAAAACATGCAATGAAACCTGAAGATTTCTCAATAGAAATGAAAAAATGAACCTTGAATTGTATTTTAGAAACATAATTTAGCTTTTGAAACCTAAATTGTTTGATCAAACCAAAAAAAATTGTATTTGAAAACCCTAATTGAAACGAAACAAAAAAAATTGCATTTCGAGTAAGTGCATGGATCTGTGACACAATTTTGGCTATTAAGAAGCCACTTTTTTTCTTCTTCTGAAATCAGCAAAATCTGATTTTCACGAGAAAATGAAGATAGTTACGCTCAAAATTTCAAGATGCAGCAAGAACAAAAGTTGAAGTGCTCCAAGTCTAGTTTCTACGCTACTATTTTTTTTTTTGAAATTAATGAAGATTAAGGGTCTCAAGGGGGCCCAAAATAGGTCATTTTTATAAAAAAATAGTATAGCACTTGAGGGCTCCCCCCTTTCTGATTAACTTTTTTTTAGAATTTCAAAAATCCCAATGGTGAGAAATTAGCTAACACCATGTAGTTTATCCTTGTTCTTTTGGATAATTTTTTTAATGAATATATAATATTTTATGAATATTCAAAGTGGACACATCCTGGAAAGCTGAATTTTGAGCGTGCTCCCCCCTAATTTTTTTGAAAACTAATGGAAAATTGATTTTTTTTTTATCATGTGTAGAATGGAGTCTAGTTTCAAAAAATGTAATTTGTTTCACGTTTTGATAAATGAGTAAAAATCTATCCTAAAACTAGCACATGTTGGTTTTTGACCAAAAATGGAGGCATTTACAATAGAAGCCACATATCAAAACCTTAACTAAATCAAAATGAAAAAAGAATTATATATTTAGATAGCTAAGAGAGAGGTCAATGCTATCACGGTTTTTTTCATAAACTTGCATTGAAAGATGTGCAAATGAGACATGGAGCACAGATGAAAATATGAGGAAATTTGGCAAATCCTGTCAATTAACACGTCCAAAGCAGGCCATTTGGTGAGCGCCAAATTTGGCACTCGCCAAATGACCTGCTTTCAACAAAACTTGAATTTCCCCTCTCTTT
>VDFB02047230.1:512396292-512478910 GCA_007258455.2 Sequoia sempervirens
GGAGAAGCCCATTGAAAGTACAGGAACATAGCACTCTAAATAGACTATAGCTCACTATTATTCAAAAATTGTACTTGCAGACCAATTCATTACATGATACTACTAAGTAGTATGATTTTATCATTGTAGAACATATTTACAAAACCACATGATCATCCCTTCACTTTCAAAAGAATGTGGATCATTCCATTAGGCTTCCATCATTGCTTTCCTCTGTTAGGGTTCATACTAGAACACTATTACTTGTAACTTTTTATGCAGAAAGTGTGATGATATGATTTCTTGGATGTGACACCTTTACAACACTATCATCTTTCATTCAAAATTACAAGATAAAATACTTTTTTTTGGAAGAATGTGGATAACCATATCATGACTCTACCATAGGGTCTTCCTTGTGAGTGCTTTAGCACAACTTCTACTGCATATCCTTGTGTGTGGTACATCAACCTATGATTCTATCAATGTAGACATATTATGGACACATCAAAACATGAGTATCATCCTCCACAACATAATTAGTTCACATATTGATCATTATTCTTCCTTGTGTAGCCTTGCATACTTGCATCAATTGATATCACAACATGACAACTATCTCTAGAGAGTGTACATACATCAACATCACATCTGACATCAATAGCAGCCAATATCTAGTTGACATCAATGATAACACCTATTGCCAACACATCTTACCAATTAAACTTTGGCCTAAAGAACTTGTAAAAACATTATGCCATGTTATTACTTCATCAAATAGATTTTTCATACTAGTTAGTAGACCATAAATAGAACATCTAAGAGTAGTAATTATAGTTGTACATCACTGCATAAAAAAAATCATGAAGGAAGAATTATCAAGATTCTAAGAGATTCCCATGATGCTAATGTAGATTCTATCCTTTCCACCTTAAATACTTACATTCGAACTCCAAAATAATCTCTATAAAAAGTTAAAATAGATGGCCATGAGGTGTATCAAAAGTGATTATTTGAGAAATAAGATAACAAGAGGATAAAATAACAAGAGAAACATAATGTGACTCATAAAAATAAATTAGACATAAGCAAAAGAAGAAAATAAAAGTAGATGTTGAAACAGTATAAAAACCAAAGTTACTTTCGCAAAAGACTACTTGAAGGGAAAAGAAAAGTGATGTGGTACACCAAATTCCAAATATTTCTCCACAACCACAAGTAAAGAAATCAGAGATTTAGGATAAAAGAAGGAATTTCTAACATGTCACTCATATAAAATGTGTTTGTTCCAAGTACAAAATATTATCCACAAGAAACAAATATATTAGAAAAGGGGCAAGAATCAATGAATAAAATATGATAATACATTTTAGAATGATGATGGTATTTTGGAGGATGTAATGATCCTCCAAAACTTGCTTGATGGTTCATGAGAACCCATTGCCTACATACCTATACACTTATATTGCCTTTTATAATTTTCCTTTAACTTATTTATTTGCACTTTTAATATTTTTTATTATAGCATGTATGTTGTACTTTACATTTTTTTTCTATATTTTATTTCATTAGTTGACTTCCCCAACTTGGGGATCATTTTATTTTTCTTACTTGACTTGATCACCTTTGTACTTATCTATTACCCATTGCTCTTGGAACTTTCTTATATTTACCACTTTTATTTTTTATTTTTCCTAACTTCATACTTTTGTGATTGATTATGCATCATCATGTTAACTTATTTTCATGATAGTTTGTGTATATGCTCATGATCTCATCCCTCATGATAACTATATTTTACTTTGATTACTCAATGCTTATACTTGTGATCTTTGCCACATAATTGGATTACATGATGTTATCTTCACACCTATGAGCCTTCTTCCATGGTTATATTCTTATCACCCTTGTATTACCATATTGTACCTACATTGCCATAGTGTCCTATTATTTTGAGGTTCACCATGCATTCTCTATGTGATATATGTGTGTTAACTATACTTTAATGCTTTCCCATATGCACCTACATTGGCTATCATGCTTCTAGACCTACTTATTAGACTGGGGATATCTTTCTTTTCCTAATTTCCATTATGCTACTATTTCCTTATCTTGAATTATCATATTACATTGCAAGACATTGTGCTTCCCCATAACTTATTGTGCTTACATGCCTAATTATGTTCCCAAAGCTACCTTTACCATATTAAGG
Organism: Sequoia sempervirens; assembly: GCA_007258455.2. NCBI lineage: Eukaryota > Viridiplantae > Streptophyta > Pinopsida > Cupressales > Cupressaceae > Sequoia > Sequoia sempervirens. Next base: position 512,398,484 of record VDFB02047230.1, read on the forward strand.
GCATACTTCCTTCCCCTATCCTATTATATGTGTGCTCATACCTTATAAAGTACTAAGAGCTATATTGGGGAAACAATGCCTCCCCATACAATTTATATTGTACCCCTAGTGATATTTTCACCTCACCATTCACTCATGCTAGTAGTAAACTTTTACAATTTGATGTTTATCTCCAATCCATATGCTTTCACACCTATCATCCCATGTATCTTACTTGCTTGTTACATGGTGGATTCATGGAATTCATTCCTTTGCATGATTTATATGTTTATTTTCTTAATCTGTATTTACCTTCCATCTACTATTTTCTCTCTCTTATAATTCCTTCCATTCAATGAGTGCAACCAATTGAAAGTGGCAATACCCTATCACTAACACTCTGTTCAGCTTGCAAATAATTACAACTACCAATACAAAGATTCATTTTCTCAATTCTACTCCTTTTTTTAACTTTTCTAAACAATTGAAATAAATTTGTAATTTGTACGTATTCAGCTTATAACACAAACATTGTTCATTCCACAACTTTTTCATTGTCTTTATGCAATGGTCATTTAATCTTTGTTATACGATATTAAAAGATACGTGAGGTAAAACCTTATTTCTCGATAAAGATCTCTAATATGAAGAAATAATCCAAACATTCTATTGGGGAACAACCATTTCAAAGGCATCAATTACACTTTGGGGCTATAATTGGTTGCATTGTGATGAACCTCTTTTAGACATTGCTCAGATAAAATCCAATAGTTATTTAATTACCCAGATCAAATAGATGTTAGCCACGGCTCAAGTATAAAATAGTAGACAGATAGTAGGAATATGGTCATGCTAATGGATCTAGTAATGACTATCAGCTACACACTTACAGCCTACAGCTGTTCTTTATTCTTTGAGATCTGTACATCTCAAAAAAGATCACCAGTTAAGTCGAAGACGAGTACTTAGCCTTGTAGTCCTTCCAAAGTTGGTCCACGGATTTCCCAGTAAGATCATTGAAGAATCTGAGATTCCATCCGCCCTTCAATTTAGCATTCATACAGGCAACAAAACCAGCCCTAATACTCTCACAGTACTGCAAGAAATAGGCAGTAACATCATAGCCTTGGTCCCATCTGTCTCCACTTCCGGGCTTAACCCAGTGAGAAGGTGCCAACCCGGCAGTGAGCCTCACATAATCTGCAAAGCCTTCGATAAGTCCACCGGGAGCATTTCCATCCCCGTCCCACTGCCACACGTGTGTCATCTCATGGTACAAAACTCCTCTGATTTCTGTCTTCACGTCTCCGCTGTAGTTGCCCACATATTCTGCACTCAAATGAATTCCATCTCCACTCGTATACGCAATTCCACCCATGCTTTCCACGATCAAAGTAACCTTCGTCACGTTCTTCCTATCTACGGGTGATTGCCCACCGAAGGTATTCCAGATAAATATAGTGGAGGAGTTCATAATTTCCAAGGCTCCGCTCTCTCCGATCTGTTGATCGAATCGGTCGCCGCCGGCGGTTCCTTGCGCAGAATTATTGAATACCAAATCCAACGCTTCAGCAGTTTGCGGAATTAATAATGTGAGGCCCAACAAGACGACCGTGAAGCGCAGCAATGCAGCCATTCTTGAAGAATTACTGATTATATGAACAAATCACAGATATAATGTTGATATTGCACAAGGGATGAAGGCCAAGGAATTATATAGGCCTGTGAAGCTAGAGACCTGTGATATTGCGATAAAAAGGTAGAGCCAACAATAAAGTTTGTAGAAGTGGATAAATTGATCAGAACCCATCAGTTGTTTATACTTTCTCGATGGGAATATGTTTTAGAATGGGCTTGCATTTTTGAAAATCTAATCTAAATTCACACCATTGTCTTTATGCTTTTGTTTTGGAATTTTTTAAGTCAAAGCATATTACATTTATAGAAAAGACTGCAGCAACGAGAGGTGCATTCTTGTATGCTATTTTCTGTTTTATGTTTTTGTCACTGCTGTGATGTTTCTCGGCAACTGTTCTTATTGTTTTTGAGTCTTTGTTTAGATTCCTATTTCCACTTCCCCGCATCTTCTCCACGTCAAATTCATCTAGAATAAAGCTCTTTGAGACAGTACTGTAGCTTAGGAAATGATTATTTATTTTATCTTATTTTGAATAATGGACTGCCATGATAAGCTTGTAGAGCTGGCATGACGGGGGTAACCAGCCGATTCTTCAGCTGAGTGTGATGTCTTACATAATAATCAATTTATACTTTTCAAATACCGCAATAAAAGTTAAACTCGCTTAATCAATTCAAAGTTCCCTCCTCCACAAAGCATTGCAAGAGAGGAGTTTAAGACGAATATTGTATGGGGGTTTAATGATAAAGATGTCTACATTAAGATGAAGTTATTAAGAAATTTTTGCAATGCTTGAGCTTTTGTAACCCTACAACCTGTGGTCTTTTTAGGCAACTCCTTACGTTGTCATAGGGACTTTCAAAGGGCTTTAACAAAACCTCCAATCCAAACCATCTTCTACTCCATCTTGGCCTTCACCCATGTTCCACAATCATGAAGTGAAAGGTTCCTGATAGGCCATCTTTTCTTGATAAGGACTGTGATCATGGTTTCTTGTGTTCTTTTTCAAGCAACTCAAACAACACACTCTAAACTTTGATTTGTTTAGGTGGCTTATCTGAAATCACATTAATAGATGGATCCTACTATAGAAACTAGTGTCATTTCAAATAAATCTTCTAAACAAGTCAAAGCTCATGCTTTTTGAAAAAAATCTAAAACCTTAAAATAGACAGAATTTTATGAGAGAGAGCAGTAAGAGAAGTTGTATAAAAAGATGAAAAGCAGCAACAGGGAGACCAAAAATGAAGGAATAATCAAGGTGTAGAAGGATAAGGTGTTGTAGGTATCTAAACTAGACATTCCCTAGTCACCCTACTCCAAGAAGAAAAACAAGGTCCATTGAGAAGGTGGAAACTACCAATGTGGGAAAAGCAAGAAGCAACCAAGCAAGGGAAAAATCAACAGAAGAAGAATTAGTCCCCATGTGTGTGCTACGAAAAGACACTCAAGTAAAGGCTTGGCATGTGGAAGGTAAAAGATAGGTTGTCATCCCAAGGGGCCATGAGTCAATCTATGTTGCAGGACTGGAAAAGAGTAAGTAGAAAAAGGAATTGTGTACGGAGAATAATCACATGGAAAGGTACATGGATAGGCTTTGCAGGAGTTTGTAGAGGAAAAGAGTAGGATTTTACTAACCCTATGGTTGGAAGCAAGTAAAATTTGTTGGTATGTGGCGACTAATCATGCAAATACTATACACTCATAACGTATCCTCATTGGGGTTCAGGGTCAAGCTGGGCCCCAAGCAAGGGGTTCGGGGGCACAACCCCCAAATTTTTTTTTCTATTAATATGTCAAGGTTGCTTCCCATTAACACACCAAGGTTTTCTTACTAACATGTCAAATGAAAAAATAACTTTGTAAAACCCTAATTTTAGAAGCTTCAAAAAGCTTGTTATAAGCAGTTGGGATGTATGTTGTAGGATGGTGTTTGCAAGATTGTAATCTATTTTGCACTAGATAGTAAAATCATTGGGTGGTTGAGTTTCTATGGATGTATCCCATATTGGGTGAACCATGTTCAATTATGTGTTGATCTCTTTTGTGTTATTCTTCATTGTTATTTCTAGGTTATTTAATCTGCATATAATTGTTAATGTTTATTGCTCCAATTTGCCTAAATCCTAACAATTGGTATCAGAGCCACGTGTATTTTGATTGATTGGCAGGAAACCTCTAGATTGAGTGGGAGCAATGGAAAAAGAAAAATTCAAGGTTGAGAAGTTCAACGGCTAGAATTATCAATTGTGGAAGATGTAGATGGAAGATTATTTGTATCAAAAGGATCTATAGCAGCCATTACAAGGAAAAGCAAAGAAAGATGTTGCAATGTTTGATGAAGAATGAGTGATTCTGGATAGAAAGGCATTGGGAACCATTCGGTTGTGTCTAGCACCATCTGTGGCATTTAATATAATAGAAGCAAAGACAATAGAGGATCTGATGAAATACTTGGCTAATTATATGAAAATCCCTCAACCTCAAATAAGGTATTTCTCATGAAGCATTTGTTTAGTCTGAAAATAATTGAAGGTGGATCTCTGACAGATCATTTAAATGAGTTTAATACGATTACCAGTTAGTTAACTTCTATAAATGTGAATTTTGATGAAGAGGTGAGGGCTCTCTTGATTTTATGTTTTTTGCCAAAAACATGGAATAGCTTAGTAATGGTTGTAAGTAACTCTGTCTCTGGTTCAAATACATTGAAATTTGATGATGTTGGTGTTATCCTTAGCGAGAAAATGTGATGGAAAATCACAGGTGAGAGTTCAACATCGAGTAATGCTTTGACTATAGAGAACAAGGGAAGAAAAAAGGAGAGAGGAAAAAGCCCAACAAATTGTGGGAAGTTGCAAGGGAAGTCAAAGAAAGGCAGATCTAAATCTAGAGGAAGAATGAATTGTTGGCACTATGGAAAGCCAAGACATTTAAAGAATGATTGTTGGTCTCAAAAGGGAAAACAAGGAGATGGACAACATGATGACAGTAAGGAAGCTAATGTTACAAGTAATAAATTGCAGGATGCTTTAATTCTATGTTTAGATAACGCTAATGATTCTTGGGTAATAGATTCAAGGGCTTCATTTCATGCCACACCCCATAGGAAATATTTTGTAGATTCTTTTCAAGGTGATTTTGGATAGGTATATTTGGGTGATGATGAACCTTGTCAGATTGTTGGAAAGGAAAGTTAAAAATCAAGTTGCAGAATGGAAATGAATGGTTGCTACATGAGGTAAGACATGTTCCAAATTTTAAAAAATGAATTTAATTTATGTAGGACAACTAGATAGTGAAGGCTACATGACTACCTTTTCAAAAAAATTCTGGAAGGTCACTAAAGGTGCATTATTAGTAGCTAATGGTGAAAGGGTAGGAACATTGTATTTGTGTACCGGTAATACTTACTCTACCTTGGCTTCTACGGAAATAGTTGCTACTGAGACAATTATAGCACTTGCTACAGGGACAAAAATAGAATTGTGGCACCATAGACTTGGGCACATGAGTGAGAAAGGGATGAAGATCCTTCACTCCAAGGTAAAATCATAAACTTATGTCACTTTATAAAGGAATCAAACAACAACAAAAAAAAATTGAACTTCGACCACATAAAAGTGGTCTTTATGTTTTGAATTTCAAAATGATGTAAACTAATGAAATGTAGAACTTTTGATGAAGTTCATTCTGTGATTTTTCATATTTTTAAAAAATTGTTTTCATTTTTTTTTATCAATTTAAGAACATATTTTGGAATGATGAAAATTTTAGAAAACAAAAAATGACGTTCACGGGACATCAAGAAACAAATTGAAAAAAACTTCATTTTTCCATGAATTTTTTTCTCCAAATAGGTAAGTTCAATATCTAGTGCAAGGAAAGAAAATCAAATCTTGATGTATATTTTTCTCATAATAACGTTTTAAAGTCAAATTTGTCTGAATTTGACAGTTTTCATGGGACATCAACTACTATTTATTTTTTTACTCATTTTCAAAAAATAAATTATATCCTTTTGAAGAGGACTCTCTCCTCTAGTGCACCATATATTTTTAAAAAACATTTAATATGTTTTAGTATTTTTTTAATTTCTAATCAGCCTCTTTTTTAACTTTAACAACCTACTTGCATTATTTTAAAAATAAAATATATTAAAACTAGTCAAAATATTTTAAAAATTACATATTCGGATTCACCACTCCAAGATATGGGAAAAAGAGTATTTTTCAATTTTTTTTAAAAAAAATCATTCTGACTAAAGAAATACTTAGTTGAAGTTGAAAGTTTTAGAAAATTTTGAAAAAAGCTAAGTTGGCTACCAACTAGGATGCCACATAGACAGTTTCAATAGAAAGGGTTTCAGCCGAAACCCTTTTTATAGAAACCCCACACATAAAATAAGCCAATTTCAAAGTGAGAAAGGGAAAAAATTATTTTTTTTGGATTTGGTTGAAACCCTATTTTCCATGTATAGGCAACATGGTTTTGGTCAAAACCTATTCGGTCGAAACTTTTCTGGTCGAAAATGTTTCACTCAAAACTATTTATTTGGTCGAAAGTGTGACACAACTTTGTGCTTTTACCCTCTAAAAAGTTGCTACCAGGTCTGAAGCAGATTGACTTGGAGTTCTACGAAAAATTGTGTTTATGGAAAATAGAAAAGAGTTTGATTTCTCAAAGTTGGGAAAGAGAAGAAGAGTGAGAATTAGTGATTGTGCATTCAAATGTATGGGGACCAGCTTAGGTATCTTCTCTTGGTGGCTCTTGTTATTATGTTACTTTATTGATGATGCAATTAGGAAAATATGGGTGTATTTCCTAAAACAAAAATCAAAAGTATTTGAAACTTTTAAAAGGTGGAAAGCTTTGGTTGAGAATGAGATAGGAAAAAAATTGAAGTGTCTCAGATCTAATAATGGAGGCGAGTATTGCAGTAGAGAATTTGAAAATTACTATTCATACAATGGAATTCGTAGGCAAAAAATGGTTTCTGGAACCCCACAAGAAAATGGTATGTCTGAGAAGATGAATGGGACCATTATGGAGTGTGCAAGGAGCATGAGATTACATGTTGTACTACCCTTACAGTTTTGGGCAGATGTTGTACATACCATTGTTTATTTAATAAACATGGGATCTTCAAATCCCTTGGATGGTGGCATTCTAGAGGAGGAATGAATGGGTAAAAAGGTAAACTATTCATTTTTGAAAACCTTTGGTTATGAAGATTTTTTCCATGTTGATATTCAAAATAGAACCAATTTTGAGGCTAAGTCTAAAAAATGTACCTTGATTGGATATGGAGTAGATGAATTTGGTTATCGATTATGGTATTATGAAAATCATAAAATCATTAGGAGCAGGGATGTTATATTCAGTGAGAAGGTCATGTATAAGGATCAACTACAGGAAAAGAAGCATGGACAGGCCAAAAAGGAATATGTGGTGCTTGATGAGTTTCTAGAAAATAAAGTTCCAATGGTACATGATGCTCAGCAACAACAAGTTATCTCACATACTCTTGCAAGTGTTAGACATTCTACAAGGATAACTAGACCTCCAAAAATATTTTCTCCATCATTATATTCTATATTATTAACTAATTCTGGTGAACCTGAAGGTTATGAAGAAGCGATGTAGGTAGATACCAAAAAGTAGTGGAAGCTAGGAATGAAAGAGGAAATGGATTCCTTATTTCAGAATCAAACTTGGGACTTAGTCCAATTGCCTGCATAGCTAAAAGAGAATTTCCAAACAAATGGGCTTACAAGTTGAAGGAAGAAGATGGAGGCAAGAAAATATATAAGGCTAGACTTGTGGTAAAAGGTTTTGCACAGAAAAAAGGTATAGATTTTGATAAAATATTTTCTCCTGTTGTAAAGATGAATTTTATTAGAACTATTCTAAGTCTTGTGGCTACAGAATACTTGCATCTTGAACAACTAGATGTGAAAACAACATTTCTCCATGGGTATTTGGAAGAGGAAATATAAGGTCAAGGGTAAGGAGGAATTTGTGTGCAAATTAAAGAAAAGTTTGTATGGCCTGAAGCAAGCATCTCGACAATGGTATTTGAAATTTGATAGTTTTATGGCTGAACAAGGTTACAAAAGATGTCATTCTAATTATTGTGTTTATTTTAAGAAATGGGGTAATGACAACTATATTATCCTGTTGCTTTATGTTGATGACATGCTTGTTGTTGGGTCTAACATGTAGCATATTAATGAACTTAAGAAGAAATTAGAAAATTCATTGGCTATGAAGGATTTGGGTGCAGCAAAAAAAATCCTTGGTATGAGCATCACATGAGATAGGACAAATAGAAAATTATTTTTCTCAAAGTGAGCATGTAGAGAAGGTGTTGAAAAGGTTTAACATGCAAAATGCAAAAAAAGTTAGGACACCTTTGCCTAGTCATTTTAAGTTGACTAAGGATATGTGTCCAAAGACATAAGAGCAGGAAGACAAAATTTCTAAGATACCATATGCATTAGCAATTGGTAGCTTGATGTATGCAATGATATGCACAAGTACAGATAGTGCACATGTAGTGGAGTTGTGAGCAGGTATATGAGCAATCCAAGAATGGAGCATTGGAATGTGGTAAAATGGATTCTCTGACATTTTAGAGGTACTACTTTAAAGAAACTATGTTTTGGAGGAACAAATTATGCTCTAAAAGGATATGTTGACTCTTATCTCTAGGCAGGTGATATTGATGGTAGGAGGAGTACTACAAGGTATTTTTTATTGTAGGAGGTACTACAATCAGTTGGATTTCAAGACTACAAAAGTTTATTACACTTTCAACCATTGACGTTGAGTATGTTTCTATTACAGAAGCTAGCAAGGAGATGATTTGGTTACAAAATTTTATGGAGGAATCAGGACAATGACAAGAAGATAGCCCTTTGTACACTGATAGCTAGAATTCAACTCAGATACCAGTTCATTCGGTCAATTTTGGAGGATGGATAGTTGTGAAGCTAGAGAAAATTCACACAAGTGAGAATCCTATAAATGTGTTCACAAAGGTAGTTACATGGGAGAAACTGATTTACTCATTAGTTTACATTGGCCTTCATGACTGATAATGGTGGATATAAGAAACCAGCTAGACCTCTAATCCAGTGGGAACTATAAGTGTAGCGGTGTCATCCAGGATCAGTCTCCAAGTGGGAGATTGTTTGATGTGTAGTTTGATTAGTCTCCAAGTTGGAGATTGTTGGTATGTGGTTGTAGTGTCAAAAATGTTGTTGGTGACATTTTCATACTTGTTTGGGCCCCCCTTGTAAAATTGAGCTTAATGATGTCTTGACTTAGTGTTGTAATGTGTTAAACACACTCACACTAGGTTTTGGGCCATTGTAAATTAAATGAACTTAGTCATACCGTATTTATAGTTTTGTAAAGTTTTGTAACACACTTTCACACTTTTCTAGGGTTGTCATTAATAATTGGGCTTCTTTATGCTTTAATTAGCCCTATTTTGCATCCACAAGCCTCATTTAATGCATCTTTTCAAGGATAATCCCAACATAAATCAGCATCCAATCATAATTCAAGTTTTTTAAGGTTGTGACCCATATTTAGTGATCTGGGACTCATAGGCCACCTTGGGCGTATGAGTCCCACCTAGGGTTTTGGGTCTCAAACCTGATTTTACACTTTTCTAAGAATTTTTGAATTTGGTCCCATAAATTATGCCTAATGGGACTCTTACGCCACCTTGCGCATATGAGTCCCATGTGGCCCAAAATCAAAATTAATTCAAATTCTTGGCAATATTTTATCCTCCTAGCTCTAATGTCAACTTGTAGTGCTGTAATTTTGGGCCTTCTTGCATAATTAAGTATAAATACAAGGTTCTTTCACTCATTTTCACCTAAGCATTCAAGAGATCATCCTAAACCTTCAAGTATTTATGAATTTGAGCTCACAAGAGCATTCAAGAGTCTTCAAGAGTAGATTATCAAGCATTTTAGAGTATTATTCAAGCATCAAGCATCATGTCAAAGTCTTCATGCATCATGTTTTTTTTTTTAGCTAACAATTGTGATGTAGGGTTTCATGATTCAAGCTAGCATTTCATTCAATATCTATCATATTCAACAAAGAGTAAAGATCTATATCCATTGGAGTCATCTCATACATGTTTGTAGCACTTCATTGCTAGGGTTTGGTGAGTTGCAACATCATATTTTCTTCATTCATCATTCTTCATTCCTATTTTATTTCATTTCAAGGTTTGATTACCAAAACAAGGTTTGACCAAGGAAAACCCCTTTCCACTAACAAAACAACCTTTTTCCCTCTCTTTAGTGTGTTATTTGCAGGTTTAGGTTGAAGAAACATTGAAGAGAGTTTGGAGAAAGTTGTCAAAGTGTTCAAAGTTTTCACCATGCATTGGAGACACTTGGGAGACTTCTGTAGACTAAAAATTAGGGTTTCAGATCCAGAAATCAATTAGGAAGCACAGAGAAGACCTTGAACACTAGATTTAGAATTTGAAGCTTCAAAAAACCCTAACTAGATTGATACACCAATTCTGGTATATGAGTCCTAGTTTAGGTTTATTTTTCAGGTTTTTGTAGTTTTAGATACCCATTTTCCATATTCCTATTTCTACACAAAAAACTAGATCTAGGACTGATTTTACTAGTCTAACGTATGAGTCCCAATCAGCATTAAAGTCATTATTTTTAGCATTTTAGAGCTCCATCCAATCATCTTCAGATTTCCAAGTGCACACATTTCACCTTGTAGCTTTTTGTTCTAATTTATATCCTTTTCTAGGTCATTTACTGAAAGATTGCATCATATTAAGAGTAAGCATTTCATCTTACATTGCATTTTTCTTTCCAAGTCATAACTTGGTGAACTCTTCATTAGTTTATAATCATCCCCTAGGACAACCCTACGCAAAATATCTTTCTCCTTTACATACTTGAGGTTGAGATCTCTAGGGTTTTTCCTTGAATGAGAGTGTTGAGTTTTGTTATTCTAGGTCCTAAACCCTAGAACCCAAAAAAAATTATTCCCTTCATTTTGGTGAACCTGCATTTAGAATATCATAATTCTAATTTGGAGTGCATCATCATCCTATATCTTGATTGCATTACCTAGGGTTTGCATTAGTTAATTGGCATTCTAGGGTTTCTAAATTTTGCATTAGTGAAATTTCATATAGCTTGCATTTTTGTATCTTAAATCATTGAAAATCATATAAAATTTGTATTTTCATTTAGGTTACAGATCATACAACATAAAAAGCATAAAAATCACTTGAAATTTTTTGAATTTTTTTGAAAAAAAATCCTCATTGTGACTCATACGCCCCTCTGGACAAATTAGTCCCAATGCAGATTATGCACTGCATTTTTCATAATTCAAAGCTCTATTTTTGTGCTCTTGTTTGTTGTTGATAACTTTTTGTTCCATTCTACAGGATTTCTGCTTCATTCAATTCATTACATCTAGTTTAAATTATTTCATCTTGCGCATTGCTTAAAATTCAAAATTGCATCTACAACATTCCATTTCAAATTATTGCATAGTTTAGAATTTGAAATTTGCATCATGGATATGTACTTTGGTAAGCTTTGGATAAGTCCCTAGTGGATGTGTCAAGTTGCGCTTTTGAAAATGACCCTAATTAAATTGAACTTACTCATGCTCAATCAACTCCTAATGCATGTCCTCATGGCGTCGACATCATTGGAGAAGATGGTGACAACATTCAAATAAGTTCCTAAATGATTGACTTAACAACCTTGAAGCTAATGCATCCTTTTATCCATCCATGGAACAACCAACACCCCCTATATAGCCACCATTTGACATGTTTGGTTACTTACATCCTAAATTTGAGAAAAAAATTGAACCTAAGTTCCCTACAATAGGTGAACCCAGTTCTTCTAAACAAGCAAATACTCAGTCATTCTATGTTAAAAAAGTGATAGACACTCCCATCAACCTAGAAGAGACATATGGAAAAGTATTCACAATATTGAGTAAACAAAGATGTGACACAACAAGTGAACATGAAATCCATCAACTCTTAGAGAAAATTCCAATTGAAAATACAAAAGGGTTGGGATATCAAGATCCTCCTCCTAATATGAATGGCCTCCTTCCTAAAGAAAAACCTATGATTCATAACGATAATAAGGATAAAAGGATCGTCTTAGGTCCTCCTCCTCAACATTCAACTAGAGATATTGGTGAATCTAGCAAGTGTAGAAGGCCTTACAAATTAAAGAAAATAAAATTTCCTTGTCCACCACCCAAAACTAAAAGAAAATTACAAATACTTCTAAACCAAGGACTTATACTATTGTCACCTATGAAAGAAAAGATAAGACTATATCCTAAAGGTGAAGATGTCCCACATTTCCAATACAATAGAACTATTGGACAAATTGCTAATGAGTGTCGTGCATTCAAAATAATCTTGAAAAAAAATCACTTTGATGATAATGATTGTTACCCAAAGATTGCATAACATACCCTTCTGCTCCTTGTCATGTAATAGTTGTAGAATCTTGTATAATCACCATTACATGATCTTTTCCACCACCTACCTCAGCTCATTCTTTTCTTGCACATAGTGGGGGAAAGAATTATATAGCCTTTTCCTAGTAGTGCATTTTTCATTGTCCCTTTAGTTAGGTTGACTTGCATGTGCCTTACTAGTCCTTTACATTATTTCTTTTTCTTTTGTGTGATTACATATGTGGAATGTGATCCCCCATGATGTTATGTTTGATGTATCTCTCTCTTTGTGACATTCCTCTATTTGTACCTTTATTCTTCTCTATGTCATAAATATTTTACCTTTGCCTTTATCTTTTCATTTTGTCTTGTGTTTTCCTTTTGTGGATGACACAAGGCATCTAGACATTCACGTCTCTTCCATGTTGACCCAAAATATTTTTCTTTTATCTTTTTTTTTCTTCATCTTTTGTTTTCCTTTTGGGGATGATGCAAGGCATCGAGACATTCATGTCTCTTCTATCTTGACCCAAAATATTTTTCTTTTATCTTTTCTTTTCTTTGTCTTTTTTTTCCTTTTGGGGATGACACAAGGCATAAATACATTCATGTCTCTTCCATGTTGACCCAAAAGATTTTTCTTTTATTTTTCTTTTCATTTGTCTTGTGTTTTCCTTTTGGGGATGACACAAAACATCAAGACATTCATGTCTCTTCCATGTTGACGCAAAAAAAATTCTTTATTTTCACTCTCTTTGTGTCATTCTTCTAGTTCTATGAGTATTTTGGGAATGATGACAGTTATGAGATCTCTAAAAAAATTGTAGCAAGAACATACTGACCCCAAATCCATAGATCCCTTATGTGTGTTTGAAGTTTCATTTTGGGGGAAACCTCTCTTTTCTTTTGCATGATGTAGCTTTATTTGGAAACATATGACTTGGCATAGGGCTTTCCAAATTAGCTCTCATGTATTCTTTTTTGTTAGCATTTATCATTTGCTACTTTAAAGTAATTGCTCACAATATGGTGTTTAGCAATTTCTTTAAAGTGGGAGGATACATTGGCATTATTCTTTTGCATTTTTCTTTTTCATGGCTCATGGTGTAGTCTTCTTATTTCATGTGATGCATTTTTTTTCTTTTTGGTTGACATTGGGTGTGATGTCCCTCAATAGTGTGATCTATCTCAGCACACTACATTCCTCTTAGTGGCTTGATGTGACACACTACATCCCCTAAGCTGTGAATATTCTATTCTTTGATTGGTCCTCTCTTGGGGAAATTACACACAATGTTCCCTATGTTAGACCTCATATGAACTAAGAAAGACTCCTTTGAACATCCCTTATTGTTGCATTTGCATTTTCAATTATATGGCCACCTTGCATGCCTGTGGAGTCATTTTGTTTGTTCATGAGTTCCAATCATACAAATTTTTGCTTGCCTCATGAAGCTCGAAGTTTATTTTTCATGAGCTCCAAGCATATGAATTTTTTATTTCCTCATGAAGCTTGAAGGTCATTGTTACATGGCACCTTATTAAAGTTATCAGAAGGTATAACTTTGGTATGGTTTTGACTGGAAGCCTGAATCCAACTGAGGCATGACTTTCCCATAGCCACTCACACATGAGTGTGAGCGAATACCAGTCATGTGTGTGTGTGTCTCACCTCTTTTGGATCCTCACCCAGCATACATACAAAAGTTTTGTTGCATCAAAGTGAGCATGCATTTTTGAACAAACAGCCTTGAACTAATCCTCATTGTGATGGACAAACAGTCGAAGCTTGATCCACCTTTTGTTTTTATTTTCCTTCTCCTTGTATTTAGCAGTGTATGCTTGTGTCGTTATGATGCTCTTTATATCATTTTTTATGTGTGTTATTTTGTGCCTATATTGGTTTGTCATGGGATCTTCATCCTGGGGGCTTGATCACCCCTCTTGGTCGTTGTCATTCCATCTTACTGACATTAGTGCACTTGGACCCCTCTTGAAGTTATTTTTTCTATTTTAGTATGAGTTTGAAGCAAGTTCATCCTCTCACTAAAGTGGGGGCTAAATTTGTAGTGTCAAAAAATGTTTTCGGTGACATTTTCATACTTTTTTGGGCCCCCCTTATAAAATTGAGTTTAATGATGCCTTGACTTAGTGTTGTAATCTGTTAAACACACTCACATTAGGTCTTGGGCCCTTGTGAATTAAATTAACTTAAACATAGCTTATTTAGAGTGTTGTAAAATGTTGTAACACACTTTCACACTTTTCTAGGGTTGTCATTAATAATTGGGCTTCTTTATGCTTTAATTGGCCCTATTTTGCATCCACAAGCCTCATTTAATGCATCTTTTTTATGATAATTCTGACATAAATCAACATTCAATCATAATTTAGGTTTTTATAGGTTGTGTGACCTAGATTTAGTGATCTGGGACTCATACACAACCTTACGCGTATGAGTCCCACCTAGGGTTTCGGATCCTGAACCTGATTTCACACTTTTCTAAGAATTTTTGAATTTGGTCCCATAAATTATGCCTAATGGAACTCATACGCCACCTTGGGAATATGAGTCATGTGTGGCCCAAAATCAAAATTAATTCAAATTCTTGGCAAGATTTTATCCTCCTAGATCTGATGTCGACTTGTAGTGTTGTAATTTTAGGAATTCTTACATAATTAAGTATAAATACAAGGTTCTTTCACTCATTTTCACCTAAGCATTCAAGAGATCATCCTAAACCTTCAAGTTTTCATGCATTGGAGTTCACAAGAGCATTCAAGAGTCTTCAAGAGCAAATTATCAAGCATTTTAGAGTATTATTGAAGCATCAAGCATCATGTCAAACTCTTCATGCATCATGTTTTTTTTTAAGCTAACAATTGTGATGTAGGGTTTCATGATTCAAGCTAGCATTTCATTTAATATCTATCCTATTCAAGCAAGATTCAATATCTACATCCATTGGAACCATCTCATACATGTTTGCAACACTTCATTGCTAGGGTTTGGTGAGTTGCAACATCATATTTTTTTCATTCATCATTCTCCATTCCTATTTTATTTTATTTCAAGGTTTTATTACCAAAATGGGGTTTGACCAAGGAAAACCCCTTTCCACTAAAAAAACAACATTTTCCCCTCTCTTTAGTGTGTTATTTGCAAGTTTAGGTTGAAGAAACATTGAAGAGAAAGTTTGGAGAAATTTTTCAAAGTTTTCAAAGTTGTCACCTTGCATTGGAGATAATTGGGAGACTTCTACAGACTACAAATCAGTGTTACGAATCCGGAAATCAATTGGGTAGCACAAAGCAGACCTTGAACACCAAATTCAAAATTTGAAGCTTCAAAAACCCTAACTAGATTGATATGTTAGTTCTAGCATATGATTCCCAGTTTAGGTCATTTTTTTAGGTTTTTGCAGTTTTAGATACCCATTTGCCAAATTCTTGTTTTTGAACAAAAACCTAGATCTAGGACTAATTCACCTAGTCTAGCATATGAGTCCTAATCAACATTAAAGTCACTATTTTTAGCATTTCATAGCTCCATCCAGTCATCTTCAGATTTTGAGGTGCACACATTTCATCTTGCAGTTTTTTGTTTTGTTTTACATACTTTTCTAGGTCATTTAGTGAAAGATTGCATCATATTAGGGTTAAGCATTTCATCTTACATTTCATTTGTCTTTCTAATTCATAACTTGGTGGTGAACCCCTCATTAGTTTATAATCAGCCCCTAGGGCAACGCTATCACAAGATCTCTTTCTCCTTTGCATACTTGAGGTTGAGATCTCTAGGGTTTATCCTTGAATGAGAGTGTTGAGTTTTTTTATTCTAGGTCCTAAACCCTAGAACCCAAACAAAATTATTCTCTTCAATGGAGACTGATCATAGAAACATTGTACACTTGTAATGTATCCTTGTTGGGGTTCGAGGCTAGGTCGGGCCTTGAGTGGGGGTTCGGGGGTGGTAGCCCCTGATAGTAGGGGTTCAGGGGCACAACCCCTGAAAAAAAAAATTGTTAACACATCAAGGTTTTTTCCCATTAACAGTGCGTCAAGGTTTTCCTGCTAAAACATCAAATGAAAAAATGACTTTTTAAAACCCTAATTCTAGAAGTTTTCTTAAGCTTGTTATAAGCAACTAGGATGTATGTTGTGGGGATGGTGTTCACAAGATTGTAATTTGTTTTTCACTAGATAATAAAATAATTGGGTGGCTGAGTTTTTATGGATGTAGCCCATATTGGGTGAACCATGTTAAATTCTATGTTGATCTCTTTTTTGTTATTCTTCATTGTTATTTCTAGGTTATTTAATTTGCATATAATTGTTAATGTTTATTGCTCCAATCTGCCTGAATCTTAACAAAAGGGAGATTAATTTTTTTCTAACATGAGAATGATA
Source organism: Sequoia sempervirens (assembly GCA_007258455.2). Taxonomy (NCBI): domain Eukaryota; kingdom Viridiplantae; phylum Streptophyta; class Pinopsida; order Cupressales; family Cupressaceae; genus Sequoia; species Sequoia sempervirens. The sequence continues at coordinate 512,415,015 of VDFB02047230.1, forward strand.
AAGGATTTTTGTGCACGAGGGTAGGATAGGATATCAATAAAAGGTGTGTGCTAATAGCAGAACCTTGTATGAAGAGGAGTACCCTCTATGTAATTGTGAGTGAGATTAGATTAAATCCCTTTCATTTTGTATAGTGTTGTTAAATTTAAATGCATACAAGTCATATTCTAGAGCATATTAATGAACAAGCAAGTTTATTGGTTGATCAGGATCAGGAATGTGTCTTTGTGTCTTTGCTAAACTTGGTGTGTATTTCCCTATTGCTTTCCTCTCAAGATTGCAAATGGTTTCTTATTTCTATGGGATTGGGTTGTGTAGGATGGTTATTATGTCTAGTATATTAGGGGTTGTTTGTAATCATAGGATTGGGTGTTTAATTGGTTAGAATTATCTTGAGTATTTGGAGAATTCAACATTAATTATAAAAATTATTTGTGTCAAAGGGGCATTTTACAAAGATTGATTATGGAAACATAGCCTCCCATCTACCATGAGTGTGTGGATTTTGATTGATTTGACACTTCAAGTCATAGATGGTGCTACCAACATGGTATTAGAGCAAGCCATAGCTCTAAGAAAGTACATAATTTCATTGAAATTTGGCTAGAGTCTAGAGAAAATGTAGTGGTTTGTGTAGCGAAATCATTTTGTGTCTCCCCTGTAATGGGAACTAGGTTGTAGAAGAAGAGTAGGGAAAGAAAATTTCCAAGAAGGAGAAGAAAAAAAAAATTGGTATAGAAGTCTTAGGAGATGAAGGTAAGATTGATGAGGTGATGAAAAGTGTAAGTGAAATAGAAAAAATAAAGGATGTCTTCTAAGATGGAAAGAGGGGAGATCATGCTCATGAAAATCTAGAAAATGATAGTTAGGATGAAGGAAGAGTTGAAGTTTCAAAATTACACTTTTTAAATAATTTTGATGTTATGATGAAGACCTTTATGGAAGCTAAAGGAAGGCTAGAAGCCCTAGAGAATGAAGAAATAAAATTTCATAGACATGCAATAGTTCTCTTAGAAAAGGGGACAAAGGGGAAAACTAAAAAATAACAAAATAAAGTGGAGAATATTGCCTTGAGAGGTAATGGATGAGTAGAAGTGTTATGTGAGCCACTCATAGATGAAGAGATGGTCATTTGAAACCCATGTAGAAGACCTCATGGAAAATGGAGTAAAGGAGAAGGGAGTACATGCAGATAAGGATAAGGAAGAAATTATAGTAAACATAATGCAATAAGTTGGTACAATAGTCATGTCAAAGAATAAAGCAACACATTACAAGAAATTGAGAGGAAAACCAAGGTACAGATAATTAAAGGGGTAACTATTGAGTCCCATTTTTTTATGTTTGTAGGTATAGTGGACAATAAGTTGGAAGTGGAATAAATTCTAATAATAGAGGATGAGATTGCAAAGAGGCATGCCAAGAGGAAGACATGGAGGTGCTAGTGTGTGCACCTAATTTTTTCTTGGAGAGAAAGAGTGTAGCAATAAAAATATAAAGGAGTATGAAATAGATGTATCAAGAAAAGAGATGTTGTAAATTGTTATTTTCGACCAAGAAATGTTGGCAAGCAAGTAAGGATATCATGAGTAGTGCACAAATGAAGAATAAAAATAAGAGACTACAAGTGGGAATGAAAGGGTTCCTAAGGTGCTACAAGGAACAATAATGAAGGATTAGTCTAAATGTGAGGCTACAAGGAAAATAGGGAAGGTTATCAAGGAGATACAATTAGAAAAAACTTAGGTAGTGAAAGTGTGGCCAAAGAGTGCAAGGTAAATGTTGCACACAAGAATATGCAAGTAGGTGTATCCAAGAATAGATGCAAAAATGAAGCTACAAGTAGATATAATATAGTTCTAGAGATGCTAAAAACTAGAGAAATATAACATAGTAGAGAGATGCTAATAATGAAAATAGAAGAGGGTAGTAGAGATATTTTTCTAGTAGATGTATAAAAAGGGTGTGAAAAAGGAGCTATGTAGGATATGTTACAAGTACATGCAACAAATAGAATTGAATTTGTTGAGGTATGCTTTTATAGTGGAGTCTTTGAAGTATTGCAAGTTAGAGAACTGGTTGATAGTGAAATAAGGATGTAGGAGAATAGAGCATAGAATAATTAATAGGGTGATGCAAGAGAGATGTTACAAGTAAAGACAAGTAACAAAGGTTCTCTAGGTACAGAGACTTGAAAGAAGAGAGAATACATAGTGTTGTACACAAGATGCTACAAGTAGCGATAACTTGTGATGATAGTAGAGAAGTGTTACAAGTGCATGAAGAGAGTGATAGACACAAGGAACCTCCAAGAATGGAAGTTTGAGATGGTAAAATGGGATCTAAGGCTAATGGATAACCTAAATCACCCATTCCACCATTATCATTGGGGGACAAAAATAACCAAGAAACGCTATTAGGCTACTATCCTCAAGGAAGAGCTTGAATAGTTAGTTAGGGTTTTGTTCCCCTTTTTTTTAATGATGGATTGATATGAGGTGTATGTGTGTTATTGATGTTCTAAACTAGGTAAAACAATACAAAAGAAGAAAACTATCACAAAATATGAGGAATACAAAATAGAAGTAAAGAAATAGAAAGCAAGAATGACGAGTGTAGAGAGAGAACCTAGAATCAAATTTTAAGGTAGAATTTGTTGGATAGTGGCGAGTAAACCCTAGCTTGGAAATGGTGATTTTAAGAGATTCAAAGTTTGTATAGGATCATCACATTAGATAGATCTTTCCCTACTAAGGTTGGCTTCTAAATTCTATTAGTTTATGAAGATGCTAGGATGCTTGTCTTAAGGTTTTGAACTCTTAAGATATTCAATTCAATTTGGACTTGTAACTTGCGAGAAGTATAAGGGAATAAGGATTGTTTTATATAGGGTCTTACCCTGATCAGAGCCTAATTTTGTGTTTCCACCTCCACAAATAGCTATGATGATAAATATAAAGAGTTCTTACCCTTAGTCAAGTAGAGGAAATGGATAAAAATGAATGATAAATCACAATGTTGTAACTCACCACTCAAATCTACATTCCTTGTTGGATTGAGGTCATTTGGCTTATCTCATACAAGGAGAATTTGTAGTTCCTTGAAGATCCTAAAGTGTTAGTGCTCATAACAATAATAAACATGAAACATCTTACTATGAATAAACATAAATTTTTTGATGTGTTGTAGACATGATCTTATTTGATAAAGTGTTGTAGATGTTTTTTTCTTATTATTTTCTTGAAATTTATTTAATTACGTTTAGGATGCTCAAAATATATTCAAATTTATTATCTATTCAAATGCAGGGAAAGACTTATATTTATAATATGATTTTAAACATATTTCACATTAATCTTTTTTATAAGCCAACAAATTATTTTGAATTTGAAAACATATTGCCAACATAAATCTTGATATTTTGGGCCAAAATAAGGGAGGAAAGGGAAAGGGTTCCCTAGTATAGTGTTATTTTGAATTTTAGGTGCTCATCAAACAAATATTTCATTTCATTTCTAAAATTTAATATATTTTTTTTTGAAATGATAATAAAATAAATGATTAATAAGCATAATTGGACACAAGAACTTAGGGGGGAGTCAAACATAGTGTGAAATTATCAAGGGTGACAATTTATGATGCTACATTTAGCCCCCACTTTAGTGAGGGTATGAACTTACACTCATACTCACACTAAATTATGAAGAATACAAAAAGGGTCATTTCATCAAAATATTGAAGAGATAAGATAACACTAAGCTAGGGGATTTACTAGCCCCCAAGTTCAAGATCCTACCAAACAACAATGTTAGGATAAAATAATGCACAGACACAAAAAATACATGAATGCAACAAATGACACATAATAAAAACATAAAGCACACATAAGGAAGACCCGAAGAAAACATGAAGCAAGCTCAAAGAAAATATGATAAAAACACAAAACATACAAAGGAATATAGAAAATGGTATGATATTACAGATTAGAAAGATCAAAAAATTCTTACTAGTATCCACACCCAAATACATCCACAAGTCACAGAGTAGAAAAACCTAATATTTTCTAGGTGGCTCATGGATAAGTGAAAGCATCACAAGCTAGTGAAGTATGATATTCACTAAGTGAGCTCCATAAGAAACAACATAGGCCAATGAAGTTTGATATTCACTAAGTGAGTTTCAAAAGGATAGAAAATGAAAACACACAAGCTAGTAAGTTCTCATGTCAACCATATTGATAATTATAGGAAAATACATTATTTTCTAAATAAATCTGATAAGGTGCTACAAAGATTATCAATATGCCATGGAATTATCACTAAGTTCATAGTGTGTAAACAAAGTGAAGTAAATAGTGGGATGTATTCCCCTAGCTTAAATTAATTGCTAATTCCAACTAGTAGCAAATTCTTTTAAGGTGTTTCATTGGAAAATGGATCTTAGACCCAATGTCTAGATCACTAGGATCAAGCCCTTTCTATTTAAACACTAGAATCAAGATCAAAAAGGGTAGGAGATTAAATAACAATCTAAAAGGTGAGTCAATCAAACCTGTATCTTATTCTTTGATGGCCTCAGAGATTTTACTTTGATGTGATGTAATGATGTTACTATGTAACTATGAAAACGTATTTTTTCTATGAAATAAGGAAAACTAAAATACACAAAAAAAATTCAGCTCCAAAAAAGTAGAAGGTAGACATTGATGCACTTGGGGTTTAAATATGAGAAAGATCTGGGTGGTCTAAGATGCAAGGGTGCCCTACACTGAGGACCTAGATCTAGAAACTACTTTCATAGGCCTAAGGTCCCTAGTTTGTAGCTTCTATCTTTTGAATTTGGTTGCCATATCTTCATTTGTTAGTGATAAAATGATGATGTTGTGACTTCACAATTTGTAGGGTTAATGGATGAATAGCCTTCAATATCTCTCCAATTCACCTTTAGATATGCAACATGAACACATGAAATGAGGGGAAGGATTGTGCCATATAAGGGCTTGCCTCAGTCAAACCCCGTGTTGATATTTCTACCTCCACAATGGCAAAGCTGATGATAAAAGAGAGAGTATCCATTTGAGGGGATAAAGGATAAATGATAAAGAGTAATGAATTGAAAATTTGATGCAAGTCACCACTCAAATTTGATCTCCTTGATCAATGGACTGAATTCATGCCCATCACCTTCAAGGATCAATTGCAACTTGACTTGATTTGATTTGAATACCTAAAAGTGTCAATACTCAAAAATGAAATGCACGCAAAACATGGACAAACTTACATAAAACTTGACATGATGCTTGAATGATGAAATTCTGCAATAATTCTAAAAAAAATTCTCTTTATTGTTGTTGAATTGATTTTTGAAGTATTTTTCTCAATAGTTTTTTCTCAATTATTTCTTCTTTTTATTAAAATTGTGAAAATACTATTATTTATATGCAATTCTTCTAATTTCCTAAAAATTAAATCATAATGGCCAAAAATTAGGATTTAAATTTCAATTAATAAATTATCGACACCAACATATTTAAATTTGGGACCAACTTAAGAGGTCTAGAGCACAAGGAGCCCTAGACCAGATCCCTCCTTTTTTGGGATCCAAAGTGTGAGGGCCAAAATATTAAATGCATACTTTGATCTTTCACATTTTATTTTCCAATAAATATTTAAAATGGGCCACTAAATACATAATTAGGAAATTAGGTGCATAATTAGGTCCAAGCACTTAGGGGGGGGGAATCTAGTGTGAAATTATCAAGGGTGACAATTTAAGATGGTGCATTTAGCCCCCATTTTAGTGAAATTTGAACTTACGCTCAGAATTGTACTAAAATAAGAATACGTCAAGAGGGGTTACACTGTCCAAATATTGAAGAGATAGGATGGCATTGAATCTAGGGGATGTGGTAGCCCCCAAGATTCAAAATATCATGGAAAACAACATGAGGACAAACACACATGTGAAGTGAAATGAAGCATGGAAAACATGAAGTATACATGATGAAGAAACATAACATAACATAATGAAAATAAAACAAAACACAAATGCTTGATGCAAACACATACAATAATCACAAAATAAAACACAAGATTAGTACTAAAACAATTCAAGTCGGTAAGGCAAAGAGACCTCAGTCTTAAATTTATCTCAAATACCAAACATCATCCATTGAATGTGATGCTAAAAAAATGGTGCTCTCGTAAGGATGTAAAATAACTCATGAAATGTGTGGCTCCACTAGCAAGAAAGGTGTGTTATGCTAGGTGGCCATGCTAAAAGTTCTCAAATTCATGAATTAGCAAGATCCATTGTGCCAAATCCATGGATTATATTGTTTTAGGGAGTGCATAAAAGTTTGAAGTCATAGAGGATTAAAATCACCTCAAGGTGTGCAGAAAGTTTAACATTGCAGGGGGCGAACACAAATCAACTTAGGGGGCGCATAAATTTTAATCACGAGGGAAGAATTGATAACCACATCTCAAGGGATGTTATAACAATACCACCACTAAAGGGGTATGTTAATAGTTCAAATCTCACAAGACATCTATCAACTAGATAGGGGTAATATGCACCCCCTTAAAATGTCAACATACTTGTTGTGTTGGTATTTTAAGGAAGAAAAGGGGAAGAGGGGATCCTTAAAAATAATACACACCTCCGAACACTAGTTATCCTTCCCCCCCCAAATTTAATTTAAGGAAAAGAAAACCACACACAAGACTATCTTGTTGCTACCATAACAAGAGATATGGTTGCACTTAAGATTGTACCACCATGAATGGTAATGATAAAGCATATGAAGCTACAAATACCACATAGTGGGGACCAACACCATAGAATAAATATCATTTTTTTTTAGAGTGATTAGGTGTATCAACACATGAAAGAGCACCACAATCAACAAGGTGTTGTATTTTATTACTCAAGGCCTGAAATTCATTAGTGGAATGACCATATACTCGATGATATGTGAAATGAGATTTCTATAAAGTTTCTTACATGTTGTAGGAAGAGTAATCAAGTGGGCTTTGAGAAGCCTCCGTAAAATGTGATTTTTCTCGAGTATAGGATAAGTAGTAGGAGACATTTCTTCCCTTGTGAAGAAAAGCTTGCTCACTTACCACAATAAGTCATAAATATAGTAGATGATGGAGCTTGATATGAACATGGGAAGTCATAAATATAGTAGATGATGGAGCTTGATATGAACATGGGGATGAAGATTGAAAACCTAAACCATTTTTCAAAAGATACAACATAGACTTAACAAGATCCCTATCTCCTTGTTTTATGTTTTCATTATATCCACTTTTATAAAGAGTTTTATATCCAATCCCATAGCACTTTTCCAATTCATATGAAGAAGTCTTATCTAAATGATCATGAGAAGAATTTATTCTTTCACAAGAATGTAAATATTTTTTTAAGTTTTTAAAATTTAGGCATCGCCAACACACAAGGGACAAAAGCTAAAGAGCCCCCATCACCATCATGCAGTGATTTTCTTGGATTTTTTGATTCAGAACAATATTGAGAAAATAAAACACAAGACTTAGGTTGAGATTGTGATCATTTTTACTCTCCTACAAAGGATCGTGTAAAATCTAATGAACCCCAATCATCATCTAATATTTTTTTATAGGTAAAATATAATCATAATTATCCTCAACATGTATAGATTCTACCTATGAAGTTGGGATCAAAGTATTAAGAGAGTTGCAAGTGTTATGTTCAGCTTCAATTTGTAAATTATAACTTTGTTCATGTCTACTTTAATATTATATCTTGTTATTATATTCATACTTCATCTCATGGTGAAGATTAGAAAGGACTCCTTTCATAGCACGAATCCATGGTCTACCTAGGATAAGATTGTATAAAAGAGGTATAGGTATGATATAGATAGGGATAGGAAAAACCATGGGTCCTACCTTAATGGGTAGTGTGATTGTCCCTAATAGTTTCCTACTAACATTTTAAAATCCACTAATAGAAATATCATTAGGTTCTATGAGATTCTTATCTACACTAATTTAATATCGAAGATCAATGATACAAACATTAAGACTTGATCCATTATCTATGAGAGTATGTCTAACCCAAACTTAATTAATTACTAGACCATTACCATTAAATAAATTCATTTTTTTTATCTCAAGTGAGGATAATTCATGTTGAGGGAACGTAATATCTAACTTTGTCACTTGCATACAATCAAACAAGGTGTCCATACATCATTCTATTTGAAGAATTTGAGACAATAATCTTCTGTAATGCCTATTGGAGCATACCATGGTATGTAGGTGACTTTGAATCAAGTCCCAAAGGGAGACCTTGGTTGGAGTATTACAAATTTTCTCAACAAGATCATATTCTTTACCACTATGATAAGAAAGAATAGGTGGGGTGGAAGATATGGTTGAGGTAATGGGATGTATATTGATGTTTTTTTGGTTGCTTATTATTTCTAATGTTATGTGAGAGAAAATTTGTGATATCTTGGTTTTTGCAACACATCTTGTTGTGGATGATTACTAGTGAGTTTTTTTTTTAAATATAGGATATGACCATGAGGTTTTGGAGGTCCTATAATTAAAAGAGAAAAAAAATTAGAGGAGCTTTAGGAGGTCCAATAATTAAAAGAGATCCAATTTTTAATTGTTCAATCATAACCTCAACTAGGTTAATCACTTGTTGACGATCTTCTTTTAGTGGGGGATATAATAACAATTTAGCATCTTCATATATGCAATCCATCTCACTGTCAAGTTTTAAGAATGAAATTTATCAATGATTTCATCTTTTTGTGCCACAATATCTTCCTAGGTAGAAGAGGTAGAGGGAGAGAAATAAACAAGATTCTCATGATGCTCAATAATTGGATCTTGTGACACCAAGATACCTACACAAGGAGATGAGATATCAGGAGAAGAACAAACATGATTGCATCCTCTTATACCAAAACACTCTCACAAGTAGGGGAGATGTTGGGAGAATAATGAACATGATTGTCATGATTGTTAATGATTCCACTTTGTTCCTTTAGAATATTCTTGTAGGTACAAAAAAATTATAGTTATACAAGCCATGCGTTACCATATCAAAACCACATATTTGAAAAGGGAACATGTTATTTTTCCTATGGATCAAATGAGTGATGCACAACAAAATCAGACAAGGTGCAAAATCAAAAAGAAAAGCCACACAAAATACATTGAAGCAAGCATGTGATAAAAAATTTAGTTGAATTTAATTGGTCTAGGGTGCAAGGATGCCCTAGTCTCATAGGTTTTTTATAAAAATAAAATTTTATATGTGTATTGTAGTGTTTAAGTGTCCTACTCTGGGACTATGTGTGTTTGGCAGTAAATAAATCTCTAGATTTCAATAGATTTCTGATTTTGAAATGTGAAATGAAAGTATGTAAGCAATATTCAAAATGTTAAACAATTAAATGGAATTTAAAATACAATTTTTAGATTGTAAAATGAATAAATTCACTGGTCCTAACTTGTGAAATCTAGAAATGAAAAGCTTGATGTCTTTTTTCAACAATAAAAATGAACTTTTTCCACTATATGCATATGCCTAGATGAATGCTTTGAACACTTACATATTAGATTTCAGATCTAATATGTCCTAATGGAGATTTTTAAATGCAATTATGATGTAGATCTAACTTATGATCATTGAAATTAAACAATAGGAAAATGGGATCTTTATAACCTAGGTCATAGAACACCACTATTCTCATACTATCATTTAATAATTCCCTAGGAATCCTAATTGGATTAACTATCAACCTCAAAGGTGAGTCAATTCTCAAAAAGGATGACCTAGGAGGGGTTCTTTTAGGGTTTGAAGGGTTCACCACCAAGAAAAATCTTGGAAAAGACAACTTAATTTTCAACTCACAAAACCTAGTAATGTAAGCCGAATAATGAGTGCAAATGATGAAATTAAGCTACACCAAGTTAGGGTATGTGAACCTAGGAAGTCTGTAAATGTAATGAGGATTCTAGAAATGTAAAAATGATGTCAAAAAGTTCTATAGAAGACTAAGACTCCCTTATTTTTGTCTTAGTCCTACTGCTATTTTTTGGGGTAGATGCAGAATCTCTGGATGCCAGAATAGGATCTAAAAGAATCTTCAAAAAATATGCTTAGGTGGACTAAGACACCAAAGGTGGCGTATTAGTCTCATTATAAATTTCTAAAATTTCTGAGTGTGGTCCTAATCTCCAAGGTTTGCACTTGCTTCTTCTCAGATCTCGGGTTTTGAAACTCTCAGATTCAGCCTGTAGGTGAGTTTCCGTGAAGATGATAACTTTTCAATGCAACTTTGAAAAATTTGCACTCTAAATGATCTTCAAGTCTTCAACCTAAACCTACAAACACAAACATGCAAGTGGGGAAAAACTTGTTGATTGTTAGTAAATTGGGGTTTTCCTTGGTCAAACCCCTTGTAGGTAATTATTGTGCAGTTTTTGCACACACGCCCCGCTGAAAGCAGGGACCCTTTCTCACTTCGCTTTTGGTGCTTTGGCCCTTTCTTTTGAGGTTTTGTCTTACCTAGGCATGTGCTTGAAATGTTTATTTTGAATGCCTAAGTGTTTCCCCCTGGTTATTCGTTGAATATCTTAAGTTCTGAATAAATTTCGGGCTTTTGCCCTGATTCGGGACTTTCCACCTTGGTCGGATTTTCCCGGATCTTGCTTGGATTCTGGTTGGATCTTGTTGCTCGAGAATGTCTAGTATTCATGGATTCCTTTGTAAGCTGGATTTTCCCAGATTCTGCCCTGTTGTTGGTTTCTCGGGTTTCATGACTGTCTTCTCGATTGCATTAATGGATTCGTATGTGCTTTGAAGGCTTGATTTCATTTGATTTCTGAGATCTTTTGCACCATTATGCTCATTATTTTCCATCATCTGAGTTGAGAGCTACATTCTTAGGGTTTGTTCTTTGAGCTTTTGAATTTGATTTGGGCGTTTGGGTTTGAGTCGGTCTCATTTGGTGGTGATTTCTTGTGCATTATCGCTTGTCTCGGTTGTGGACCCCATTGAGTTTCGTGTTTGTTGCTTCTAAGATCAATTCCCACTTTATAATGGTATGTGTCTGATTGCTCTGCTTTGAATTGAATTATGAATCATGAGGGCTTGTGGGATTTGACTTCCTATGTATCTATTTATTTTGCGCTAGGGTTGTTCAGTATTGCATCCTTTATCATCTCCCACGCGAGTTTTGAGTTCATGTGTCCATCTGCATTTTTAATGAATCTTTCCTCAGAGTAATTAGTAAACCCTAGTGATGACTTAACAGTGGAAACAACTAAATTCTGAGCTTGCATGTGTGCTAATGGTGGATGAATAGGGTTCTGGACCTGAGGTAGTGCCATATCAGGTGATTTCATCTCAAAATTGACCTAGAATGCAAATAAAATTCATGAAAGGTTCGTACCTGACGTACCCTAAGTTAAAATTTTTGAAATCCATAGTTGGTTCAGTGTCTGGGTGAAATCTTGACTCTCTATCCCTCCTGAATTTTCATTGTTGTGACTCTTCAGAGTCGGAGAGATGTCATACCGATCACCCAAACGTTTCACCGAAAGCCTTCTTGAGTTCGTATGTCATCGCTGTGACAGGATCATTTTCACGCCGATAAAGTTTCCTATTTCTATCGGTGAGACAAAGAGGATTCACCAAGACCAACCCCATCGCTAAGAGCTCATAGCGGGCTCCTTTCGTCTTGCCGATCTTCTATTTTATCGCTGAGACCTCCCCCTTTCGGCGAGACCTTTCACCGAACATATCCTACTCTTGTCGAGTGACCTTCTGTCGAGGAGACATTCATGCTTCGTTGAGACCTTACTGCAAGCTCCCTACTCTTGCCGAGACCTTCACTTTTGGTGAGACTCCTAACAGTCGCCAGGACTTCATAGCGAAAGCTTTCTCTTGGTGAGCCCAGATCTTCTATCGGGGTGACTTCATAGTGTTGGCAAGAGGTTATGCCGATGAAACTTTTCATCGGCGAGACATAACGTAGTCACCAAGACCCTACCCTGACTACCCGCTGGTCACATCGAGATGTTTGTTACATCAACGTTCGGCAAGACTCTATAAGTTCACCCAAACCTTATATCGAGAAACTCTTGTCTGTTTGAAGTATTTGCCTGGACCTTGAAAGTCGGTGAAACATGAGGCATTCGCCAAAACCCTACCCCAACTACCCTGTGATCATATTGATATTATTTACTATATCGTCGGTCGACAAGACGTGCCCCACTCGGCGTGACCTCATTTTGAATGAAAGTTGTTTGGTCAAAGTACTGGCCTTTGCACCGTTTGGTTCGGAATGGTGCCTTAACCATGGATTTTTGCCAAGTCCAGATTTCTCTGAAATCTGCCGTCTCCCTAATTCTCCAAAGTTTCCTTTTGGCTCGTTCTTCGCTGGGATCCGTCTCTGGCATATTTTCCCGAAAGTTGATGAAATGTAAAGGAATGTTGAATAGCATGATATGTTAGTGTTTTTCAATGCATTTTATGATTTATTCATGCTTTCTTAAGATCTCCTGTATTGCTTATTGATGAAAAATGATCAGGATTCATGGTTAAGTAGGTGTTTCCTAGTTATTCCGCTGGAATCCGATCGGTCTAGAATTTCCCAAAATTCCTCCCTGGCTATGATTCCGCAGATGGTCTTGAAATTTGAAATCTATTGTGGTCATTTTATATGAGATTTAATCACACCTTGACTATATGAGACGCATTCTAACAATGTTTTGATGGATTGACCTTACTTTCCTATAGTTTTTCATATGATTTCCATGTTGAGTGCAGGTTGGATCAAGCAAGGCGGTAGCTGGTTCTTCATTGTCCGATGCAGAGAGGATTAAGCTGGACATTAAGAGCAAGGTCCTTGAAAGCAAGATCACTTCTGTGTGGTCAGAAGTCACTGATACAAATTTTGGCCTTTGGGACTATGAGGAGTTTAAAGCAAGGATGGCAGCCAAGGATCCTCCTTTGGTGACTAGAAGGATGATGGAATTAGGCTTGTCCCATGTAGCCAGTTTCCCTTCTACGGTACATTGTTATGAATTTTTCCTTGAGTGCGCCAGGCACTATGATCAGGACACACAAAGGATAACTAGTCCTCAAGGGAGGGTTGTTCCCAATCTCAACCCTGTCTCCATCACCCAAACATTTGATATGTCAGACCAATCTCATGTGGTGGGATTCACCATTGAGGTAGCTCAGGAGTTCTACAATCAACAAACTGTGAAGTCACAGTAGCTGATCAATTCTTGGCTAGAGAAGCCCAAGTCCCACTATTCCAAGTTGCCCAAGTAGCTGTACAGAGCAAAATTCAAGAAGGAATACTATGATTCCATCACTCTTCTTAGCAGGGTGCTTGGATTGAAGAGTGCTAGTATATTTGAGAATTGGATGTGCCATGTCATTGTGAGGATGGAGCAAGAAAATATTAATTACCATTGGGCAGGGGTCATTATCCAAGTAATTCACAAACAATTGTCCAATGTGTTGCAGACAAATACCTTCACAATGACCTCATATTTGGTCTATGCACTTGCTAGATTCCATCCCTATAGGGGACTTGATACAAAGGGAATTTTTAGACAGGATATTATTTATGAATTTTTCCCTTAGTTGTATTTAGGAAGCTCAGACTATAGGAGGGAAAATGATGCATTTACCATGCATATCACTAGAATGCTTCAGGAGGCAGAGCATGTCATAATTTCAGACCAACCCAAGGAGCTCATCAAGAAGTATGGAGATTGGTTTATTCAATTCCCAACCTTCTCCTACATTCGGATTGATGGCTGCCAAAGGGCCCCATACAGACTTCCAAAGTATCCCACTAACCAAATGATATTGTTGGACGTAACTAGACAGATTTGTGATTTTGATGCCATCGTCAAAAAGCACAAACACAAGACTGGATTTGGTGGAGATTTCCCACTAAGGATTGGCACTAGACAGGTTTGTCCTTTCATTGGTTTCGCCCAAGCTTCAGAGGAAGAATTGAGTACTTTGGGCTTGTCTTTACACTCCATGAGGTCCAGGTTTGATATCACAGGAGAAGCCCAGAAGAAGGCCAGTAGAGAATATAGTCATAAGGTGAACTTGGAGGACTATTGGGCCAACTATAGTGATGAGTATGAGGTCAAAAAGAAGAAATTATCCTAGCTTCCAGTTGAGTCAGTTCGACTGTATAACGTAAAGGCAGTTCTCGATCAGTTGGAAGATGATGGGAACCTAGTTCAGGATCATGCCTATGAGGCCATAAAAGACAAACCAATTGGTGATGTGGATTGGTTGGAAGAGGAAAAGACATAGTTAAAACAATTGATGGATCTAGTTCTCAATGTCACTAGGATGTGGCTAAAGCATAAGTTGTGGGAACTAAAAAATAACGGTGTGCAATGCACCTATGTGCTAATGGGAGATTTGGATCCCCATTCAACTTCTGAGGAGTCCACAGGGCCGGAAGATCCTAAAAGTAAAGGCAAGCTAGATTCTCCTGTCAAAATTAAGTCTAAAGGTGTTCCAGGAAAAGAGGCCCAAGAGACAAAAAAATAGAGGAGGCCAAAGGCTAAGAAGAGGACAAGAACTAAAAAGTCTGAGCAGAAAGGGACTTAGAATCAAGGTCCTGAGTTGATGTACCAATGCCTAAGAGGAGAAGGAAATTTCTAAAGAACAGGAAGAAGTTGCCCCATTAGTGGTTGAGATAGAAATTTCAGGGGAAAAGGCGAAAGTATACGCAAGGAGGTCTAGGACTCCTTCTCCAAGGACAATGCGCCTAAAGCAGACCTTCCCCCTGTCATTCCCCAAGAGAGACGGCAGGGGGATGTTCCTTTTTCTTATGAGGCCCAAAGTGCACTAGGCAAGGCAGGGAATATTGAGGAGCATCTAGATACTGAGGTAGAGGAATTACATGAGGGTAACCTTTATCGTGCAGAGGCTGAAGTTGAGGAGATAATGCGGTCTCCCTTGGTTGCACATACAGAGACCCCAATCACACATAAAGGAGTTGAATTTCCCTCAAAGGAGAAGGAGGCGAAAAAGGTCTTCTCACCTAAGCATAAGGAGGAACACATTGAGGAGGAAAGGAATAAGGATGAGACTCCTGAGAAGCTAAATTTGGAGGAGGAAATATCAGGAGAACGTAACCAAGCTAGAAAGGATGAAAGCTTCCACCCTTACCACTATGAGTTGGTTGCAAGGGGTGCAGTTAAGGGGAGCTGAGGCTATCAAGGAGATCCTGTCAATAGGAAAGGATGTTGTCATGACAACTGAGCGGTTGAAGGCGGTGTTGGCCCAAGATAAGTAGGATACGGATCTTCTTCTACAGAAAACAAGGACCATCATGTAATACACCAAAGATAAATTAATGAGTGATGGAACTCTTCCTTCCTCCAGAGCTGTCGAACCATGGGAGTGGTATGAGGCATTGCAGATTAGGCAGAAGGTGTTGAAAAATATTTACAAACAAAGAAAGCATATTGATGATACCCTAGCTGGTGTCTACAATGGTTCTATTGCCTTCTTTGAAATTATGACGGGTAGAAGGAAGATCGCGCCCAAGTACTTGAGCCTTGAACAATTGAGGAAATGGTGGCATGATGTCTATGCACCACTTGATGATGGGTCCGTTTCTGAGCACCAGTTGGATGATGCGGCTACCTACCTTGCAGTTATTGATAAGTACCTAACGTATAAGGTAGATTGGGATAGGTCAGTTAAACACTCAAGAGAGAAGATTGCGTCCATTGAGAATCAACTTAGGGTTTTTCCTCTACCACCTCTGGCGGACTTGGATGCGGCGTTCTTGAAAGTACATGAAGGGCCAGATCAGGGCAGAGATAATAGGGAAGGGAGCTAATGATAGGCTGCGGCACGATTTGTGCTTCCCTATTATCTTCCCGCACGTTAGTTCGAGCTGCATTGTGGATCCCTGGCCGACTTTGATGGAATGTGCATTTATGCTTATTTCACCGACCGTGGGTTTCTCTTGGCTGAGTTGTTGTGCCATTAATAATGCAAAACCCTTGCCTGGCCGACAGGTTTTCTGGGAGAATTCTATATATTTGGCATTTCGCCTCATTTGTAAAGGGTTAGAAGATTAGAGATAGTTAGAATTTGTAATTAGAATAGAAAGATAGTTAGAAGCAAGTTAGCAAGTAGGTATTCTCAAGAAAATATTGTAACAGAAGGCTTGAATTGTTTCCATAGTGGATAACTTGAATACAAGGAATGACATTGTGATTTGGTGCCATACTTGTTTTCTCTTGTCTTGCATGGTTCCTGTTATCTAACTTTAAAATTGCTTTGAGTTGGTTAATGTTTAGATTAGATTCGATTCAATAATGCTTATGGTTTGGTACTTGAATGTTGTAGCAATCCCTCAGTCCATACTTTTTGCAACCAACTGATTGTTAATTGCTTTGCAAAGTTATCCTGGACTATCATATTCATTGTGCTTAAGTTCAATTGTGAGGGTTTATCCATTTTAGCTGCAATAAGGTTGTTTGAATGAATGCTCATGATTTGAAAATTTAACACCTTAGAAGATTGCATTGTTTCTACAAGATTGCAGATTTATCTGGGTCAAATAGAGATTAGTTTTGAGGGATTGGTCCATTTTGGTATTTATCATTGGCATTGTTAATCTTAGGAGTAGCATTAGATTTAAAATCTCTTTGAAACCCTTATCTTTTTCCATTTCTTTGATTATTGGGTTAGATCTAGGAATGAAGTATCATCAGATTGTCAGATCTGATAAAATTGATTCATTATTTTGCTTGTAGTAAGGTCCCATTGTGATTACGAGCATTTTAACATTTCGTTATTGAGTTGTTTATTCACTGTCAAGACCTGACATTAGAGACCTTGGGGTTATCTCTTGAGGCTTGCCGATAGAGATTTACCTTTCAAGAGAGATAGGATATCATATTCTTTCTGGCTATTATTGTGCAGAAAGCACGATCAACAGGAACTAGCGCTAGAAGGAGGGCCCGAATAAGCAAGTTGGATCAATTTTTGAATGTCATCTCTCCTAAGAGATTTAGAAGAAGAACAAGATCTTCTCTAGGAGAGGAAGAATTTTAGGAATTACCAAACCCTACTAGGTCAAGAAGGACCAACAGAAGAAAGGAATCATCATCATCATCTTGTCCACCTCCCACATCCCCATCTTCATCAGGTTCATCTGAGTCTAAGGACATTCCCAGTCCATAACCTCAGCCAATCATAAATCAGCCATTTCCACCCCCACCTTCACCAATGGCTTTCCGAGCAACAAACCCATCTCCATTAAGTTTCGCCATCTACAATGTAAATGCCCAAAAACCCTTAGCACTTATGTTCAAAATTTCATGTCAATGATCCCAATAGGACCGCTGAGGAGCACATTAGGATCTTTCAAACCGGCCTTAAAGATATAGGGATAAACCATGAGGATGTAGCTTGTAGATTATTTCTTTATTCATTAGGAGAAGATGCATTCTATTGGTACAATCATCTACCTGCTGGGTCTATCCATCATTGGACTGAACTAGAGGCTTCCTTTTTATAGAAGTTATGAATCCCCATTAGTTCCAATGAACTCTATTGTCAGTTCACTAATGTTAAAAGGGAGGTCAATGAGCCTATAGGGTCATTCAATAATTGGTTTCATCATGCTTACACCAAACTATAGGCCCCTTATGTTGTCGATGAGCCCACTGCCTTAGAAGTTTATTATGAGGGACTTGATAGTTTGACCGCTACCTTTATGAAGTGGAGTAATAACCCTCCTGCTAGTCTACTCGATGCATATGCAGAAGCTGTGAAAGTTAGCACTAATTTGAGGCAACATTTGTCTGGGCCTTTACCCTCATTAGGACCCGTCGCTCACCCTGGACAAGTTCCAGCTCTTAACCAAGCTCTAGCAAACCATACTCCAATAATGAATCTGGTTCTTCAGTTGCCTCTGGTCCCTCACCTAGGGCCCCCTATGGGACAAGTGTTATCCACGATGAGTTACCCCCAGCAAAATGTGAATCAACCCCTGCACACCCAGCCTCAAACTAGTTATCCTTTCTACCTGCAAAATTCTGAAGTCTTGAACCAATCCTTAAATGCCAATGCTTCGGCAGCGTATTCCCAAAATAATGCGAATTAGCCTCCGTATAGTAATTCTGACAAGGATAGACTAGATGAATTATCTGAATAAATAAAGAAGCTGAATATGGAGGTGACTTACTTGAGGAACCAGAACAGTCAGTTGCAAGCGGCTCAGAGAAACATGTAGTCCAATCAGAACAAAGAGAATTCACAAGGACAGCACTTTGATAGAGGGCAACGTCAGGACCGAGGATTTAATAATGACAAAGGATATAACAATGATAGAAGAAAGAACTATGATAAAGGACAACCCTCGGGCCAAAACCTTGACAGAGGTGGTGGACAAGGATTCAAGAAAAGGCAGCAATCAGGACAGAACAGGACTTGGAACACAAGCCCCAATAATGGAGGAGTCCCCACCCCATTGGATCAACCAATTAGTCAACCTGTCAATCAGTCTGCTAGTCAACCAGTTAATCAAGAGAAGCCTCCTAGTGGTGTCTATCTAGCCGAGGCTGCTTTATTAGGGTGGTGTAGACTCCACAAGACTAGTCAGCATTCTGAGTTGGACTGTCAAGAATTCCAAACAGCAGCCTCAATCTTTCAGTATGAAGTGGAGAACAATGCAAGTTGTAAGGAGATAGTACCTTCTATTCCTTATGATTCACCAGTGTTGGTATTAAACCATACTCCTTTCCGCAAAGTGAGGAAAATGTACTTGAGAAAGAATCTAATCAGTTAGAGGACGAGGCAGACCAGGTGTGCAATGGAGATGGGATGACACAATTATTTGATGAGAATCTAGTAAATGATAATGGTCCCAGAGATGAGGAAGAGGCTTATGTCAAAGAAGAAGCTTACATTGAATAAGTGTAGACCTTCTAGAGGCCAGTCAAGAAGTATGATTTGAGGGAATTTCCACACAGGCGCCCACAGGCTGGAGGCCCCTTTACTACGTCCATCCCACCGAATAATTTCAACATGCCTCCGAACCCTAATGCTAGAAACAATCCCTCATTGCCCCCAGTTTCCAGGCAATATTTATCTCAGGATCCAGGACATGTTGATGTACCAAAAGCAAGAAATGTTGATGCAAATAAAGAAAAGATGGTGGAATACCCGAGGGAGACCCCCACTGATTTAAATGAAGAACAATTGGCTACATATGTTGTTGAAGAACTCTGAAAATTAAAGGTAAATCTATCTACATTTGAGCTATTAAGAGTTTCATCCATTAGGAATGCAGTCTTAGGTTCTTATGATGCAAATTCCATGTAAGATAAATCAGTTAGCAAGAATGTCCATAAAGTATCTAATTCTTAGCTAATAAGAGGGAAAAATTGAGGTCATAATCAAGACTATATGCCCTCTGGAGATACTGGGAAAGAAAAGGATAAATCTCAGGTTGCTTAGGTAGATACTCCCTTAACTTTGTTTCAAGGGAAAACAGACACACCCCCATTCTTGATTTTTGTCCGCATATTTGGCAAGAATTTACATAATTGTCTGTTGGATTCAGGTGCCTCAACCAATGTTATGCCCCTTGGTGTCTGTAGAGCTATGGGTATCACCCCTGCTAATTCTCAAAAGAAAGTTACATAGTTGGATAGGACTGAAATCAATATTGTAGGAGAGTTAAACATGATTCATATGCATATTGCTTATGATCCTAGAATTCAACAAGTTATTAATATACAAGTGGCTGACATACCTAATTCTTATGGCCTAATCCTAGGAAGGGACTTTACCAGAGCTTTGAATGGATATGTTTCAACTAATCACTCCCATATGTGGCTTCCTTGGAAAGGTGTGCCAAATCAAATTAGAATTGAACGAGAACCCATAATGAAGTATATGATTACAGAATATCAGAAAACCTCTGCTGAAATTCCGGTATCAGAAGTAAGTATGGGTAATTATATGCTTTCTGCTCCCCTTGAAGAACTAGATTCAGAGGAGGTCCTCATGTTGCATACAATCTCTCATGGCCTCACGGCAGAGTCTTGTGGTGTTGAAGCCCTAGTGGAACCAGTTAAAGACAATGGTGAACCAGCTGAAAGTAAAGATGATCCAAAAGATAGCTAGTTGGCTTTGTTAGATAGATTTCAAGAGTTCATTCAAAAATGTATTGAAGATCAGATTCAATTAGGAAGAAGAATGAATTTTGGAGAGTTACTTTTTCCCAATTGATGCAGGGTACATAATGCTTCACATTCAGAATTAGATTGTTGCTTATGCCAAGCTGCAGTGGAACAAATACAAAAACATATCGACCCCACTCCTGCAGTCAAAATTGATAACATGAATATCCAAGAAGATCCCAAAAGGGAAATAATAATGCCTTCTAAAGAGCTATCTGGTGGTAACAGTACAAGTAAAAAAGCAGGGAGCTCTACAGCTGCTAGTTGTTGGACTTTGAGATTCGATGGGTCCAAATCAAAGCAAGGGGCTAGAGTTGGTTTCGAGCTAATTAGTCCAAGAGGTAAGACATTTTTTGCTGCTCACAGACTCAAATTCCACTGTACGAATAATGTAGCAGAATATGAAGCCTTAGTGCATGGGTTGTTAATGGCATTGAAGAAAAAAGTTAAGATCTTGCAGGTTTGAGGAGATTCTGAGTTAGGAGTCAAGCAAGTTAGAAGACAATATTCTTGTCATGACAGAAGGATGACTAACTATAGGCATAGAGTGTGGGACCTCATGGAAGGATTTGATGCCTTCAACATTCAGTTAATTCCATGAAATAAAAACCAGATAGTTGATTCCTTGGCCTAGGCAGCTAGTACTTTGCAGCCTCTGGCTCTTTCTGGATTGAAGAAGTTTACTATGGAGCTAACCCCGGTACCATCAATACCCGATAATATCACCAACTTCCAAGTATTTGAGGATGACAAGCATATCTTAGATTTTATTACTAGTACTGATGTCTTTGCTTTGCAAATCATTGATGAAACTAAACTTCAAGAAGTTGAGATGGACTTGGAAGGGATAATTAATCTAAAAACCAACACAATCCCCAGGGGAATGGTGCAATGGGTTTCTCTTAGTGAGTTGTTGTGCCATTATAAAAAACCCTTGCCTGGCCGGCACTGGGAGAATTCTATATGTTGGCATTTCCTCATTTGTAAAGGGTTAGAAGATTAGAGATAGTTAGAATTTGTAATTAGAATACAAAGATATTTAGAAGCAAGTTAGCAAGTAGTATTCTCAAGAAAATATTGTAACAGAAGCTGAATTGTTGCTATAGTGGATAACTTGAATACAAGGAATGACATTGTGATTTGGTGCCATACTTGTTTTCTCTTGTCTTGCATGGTTCCTGTTATCTCATCTTTAAAATTGCTTTGAGTTGGTTAATGTTTAGATTAGATTCGATTCAATAATGCTTATGGTTTGGTACTTGAATGTTGTAGCAATCCCTCAGTCCATACTTTTCACAACCAACTGATTGTTAGTTGCTTTGCAAAGTTAGCCTGGACTATCATATTCATTGTGCTTAAGTTTGATTGTGAGGGTTTATCCATTTAGCTGCAATAAGGTTGTTTGAATGAATGCTCACATTTGAAAATCTTAACACCTTAGAAGATTGCACTGTTTCTACAAGATTGCAGATTTATCTGGGTCGAATAGAGATTAGTTTTGAGGGATTGGTCCATTTTGGTATTTATCATTGGCATTGTTAATCTTAGGAGTAGCATTAGATTTAAAATCTCTTTGAAACCCTTATCTTTTTCCATTTATTTGATTATTGGGTTAGATCTAGGAATGAAGTATCATCAGATTGTCAGATCTGATAAAATCGATTTAGTATTTTACTTGTAGTAAGGTCCCATTGTGATTACCAGCATTTTCACATTTCGTTACTAAGTTGTTTATGCACTGTCAAGACCTGACATTAGAGACCTTGGGGTTATCTCTTGAGGCTTGACGATAGAGATTTACCTTTCAAGAGAGATAGGATATCATATTTTGTCTGGCTGTTATTGTGTAGAAAACACGATCAACAAGAACTAGCACTAGAAGGAGGGAATTTGCAGAGGATATCCATATAAGTGGAGAGCATATCCCATTGCCTGTCAATGGGTAGTATTTAAAGCATTATTTCCAGTCTTGAGCTGTTTCCAGCTCTTGTCTTGTACATAGTTAGATTAGGTTCCCTTTCTATTTTGTTTGCTTTGCTTTGCTTTAGTTAGAGTAGGTTTCCTTTCCAGTTTGCTTTTGCTTTGTTTCTTTTGCTTTCGCTCTTGCTTTGGGGGGTTTATCTATTTTCGTCGGAGTATGTTGCACCTGCATGGAAAATCTATCCTCTTTGGAATTTTTCTAAGTATTTCTTTGGTGAACTTTAATCTTGCATCCTGAAAGGATGGTTGATGTCTTTGCTATTGCCAACAGTCTTAATGTTTGATTTATAGAAGATTGGTCACTGGATCTGACTTGAATTTGAAGTATTCTAAAAATATTATATCTCTCATATATCTTAAGAATCCTGATGTCACTATAGGAATCCTTATGAAGTCTAGTCAAGTAAAAAAACCTATTTCTGCTTCAGCGCCACTGTGGTTCTCAGCCCTGAGCGTGAACTTCATTGTTCACTAGTTGAAATGAAAGTGACATATAAAGAATATCAAAAGAAAGAAAATGAAATATCAAATATCAAAATAATGAATTCAACTTATCAGGGGTACCTGAATATCTCTACCGGGGATATGGACGCCTGGCTGGCAGTAGAGCTATGTTCAGGAGAATCATAGCGATAACCTCATCGGGGCTATGGACGCCTGACTGGCAGCGAGGCCCTATCCAGGTTGCTTTTGAAGTTAGAATCCTTACGTAGCCTGACTTGACTGAACTTGGTTTCTGTAGCAACTTTAGGAGGGAAATGAACTCATGTGCACACACTTGGATTTTTAGTTTATGGAGGGTTTGATCTATCCTTTGGTTATGATTCTTTAAGTCTTTGCATTCTGACTTGTTTGTTTGATAGTGAGATTGAAACCAGAGATTCTGGGTTCTTGATTCTTGTTCGTTATCAAATGCTCTGGAGCATTTTCTCAGCAGAAGTCGCCATTTGTTGTGCAGTTTTTGCACACACGCCCTGCTAAAAGCAGGGACCCTTTCTCGCTTTGGTTTTGGTGCTTTGGCCCTTTATTTTGAGGTTTTGTCTTGCCTAGGCATGTGCTTGAAATGTTTATTTTGAACGCCTAAGTGTTTCCCCCTGGTTATTCGTTAGATATCTTAAGTTCAGAATGAATTTCGGGCTTTTGCCCTGATTCAGGACTTTCCGCCCTAGTCGGATTTTCCCGGATCTTGCTTGGATTCTAGTTGGATCTTGTTGCTCGGGAATGTCCAATATTCCAGGATTCCTTTGTTAGCTAGATTTTCCCAGATTCCGCCCTGTTGTTGGTTTCCTAGGTTTCATGACTGTCTTATTGATTGCATTAATGGATTCGTATGTGCTTTGAAGGCTTGATTTCATTTGATTTCTGAGATCTTTTGCACCATTATGCTCATTATTTTCCATCGTCTGAGTTGAGAGCTACATTCTTAGGGTTTGTTCTTTGAGCTTTTAACTTTGATTTGTGCGTTTAGGTTTCAATCGATCTCATTTGGTGGTGATTTCTTGTGCATTATTGCCTATCTCGGTTGTGGACCCCATTGAGCTTCGTGTTTGCTACTTCTGAGATCAATTCCCACTTTATAATGGTATGTGTCTGATTGCTCTGCTTTGAATTGAATTATGAATCGTGAGGGCTTGTGGGATTTGACTTCTTATGTATCTATTTATTTCGCGCTAGGGTTGTTCAGTATTGCATCCTTTGTCATCTCCCACGCGAGTTTTGAGTTCATGTGTCCATTTGCATTTTTAATGAATCTTTCCTGAGAGTAATTAGTAAACCCTAGTGATGACTTAATAGTGGAAACAACTAAATTTTGAGCTTTCATGTGTCCTAATGGTGGATGAATAGGGTTATGGACCTGAGGCAGTGCCATATCAGGTGATTTTGTCTCAAAATTGACCTAGAATGTAAAGAAAATTCATGAAAGGTCTGTACCTGACTTACCCTAAGTTAATTTTTTCAAAATCCATAGTTGGATCATTGTCTGGGTGAAATCTTGACTCTCTATCCCTCCCGAATTTTTATCGTTGTGACTCTTCAGAGTCAGCAAGATGTCATACCGATCACCCAAACATTTTTCTGAAAGCCTTCCTAATTTCGTATGTCATTGCTGTGACAGGATCGTTTTCATGCCGATAAAGTTTCTTGTTTCTATTGGTGATACAAAGAGGATTCGCCAAGACCAACCCCGTTGCTAAGAGCTCATAGCAGGCTCCTTTCATCCCGCTGATCTTTTGTTCTATCGCTGAGATCTCCCCCTTTTGGCGAGACCTTTCACCGAACATATCCTGCTCTTGTCAAGTGACCTTCTGTCGGGGAGACATTCATGCTTCGCTAAGACCTTACTGCGAGATCTCTACTCTTGCCGACACCTTCACTTTCAGCGAGACTCCTAACAGTCGCCAAGACTTCATAGCGAAACCTTTCTCTTAGCGAGCCCAGATCTTCTGGCGGGGTGACTTCATAATGTCGGCAAGAGGTTATGTCGATGAAACTTTTCATCGGCGAGACATAATATAGTTGCCAAGACCCTACCCCAACTACCCACTAGTCACATCGAGATGTTTGTTACATCAACGTTCAGCAAGACTCTATAAGTTCGCCCAAACCTTATATCGAGAAACTCTTGTCTGTCTGAAGTATTTGCCTGGACCTCAAAAGTCGGTGAAACATGAGGCATTCGCCAAGACCCTACCCCGACTACCCTGTGATCATATCGATATTGTTTACTACATCACCTATCGGCAAGACGTGCCCCACTCGGCGTGACCTCATCCTGAATGAAAGTTGTTTGGCCGAAGTACTGGCCTTCGCACCGTTTGGTTCGGAATGGTGCCTTAACCACGGATTTATGTCGAGTCTGGATTTCTCTGAAATCCGCCATCTCCCTGATTCTTTGAAGTTTCCTTTTGGCTCATTCTTCGCTGGGATCCGTCTCTGGCAGATTTTCCCGAAAGTTGATGAAATGTAAAGGAATGTTGAATAGCATGATATGTTAGTGTTTTTCAATGCATTTTATGATTTACTCATGCTTTCTTAAGATCTCCTGTATGGTTTATTGATGAAAAATGATCAAAATTCATGGTTAAGTAGGTGTTTCCTAGTTATTCTGCTAGAATCTGATTAGTCTGGAATTTCTCGAAATTCCTCCCTGGCTCAGATTCTGTGGATGGTCTTGAAACCTGAAATCTATTGTGGTCATTTTATATGAGATTTAATCACACCTTGACTATATGAGATGCATTCTAACAATGTTTTGATGGATTGACCTTACTTTCTTGTAGTTTTAAATATGATTTCCATGTTGAGTGCAGGCTGGATCAAGCAAGGCGACAACTGGTTCTTCATTGTCTGATGTAGAGAGGATTAAGCTGGACATTAAGAGAAAGGTCCCTGAAAGCAAGATCACTTATGTCTTGTTACAAGTCACTGATACAAATGTTGGCCATTGGGACTATGAGGAATTTAAAACAAGGATGACAGCCAAGGATCCTCCTTTGGTGACTAGAAGGATGATGGAATCAGGCTTGTCCCATGTAGCCAGTTTCCCTTCTATGGTACATTGTTATGAATTAGTCCTTGAGTGCGCCAGGCACTATGATCAGGACACAGAGACGATAATTGGTCCTCAAGGGAGAGTTGTTGCCAATCTCAACCCTGTCTCCATCGCCCAAACATTCGATATGTCAGACTGATCTCATGTGGTGGGATTCACCATTGAGGAAGCTCAGCAATTCTACGATGAAGAAATTGTGAAGTCACAGCAGCTGATCAATTCCCTTGGAGAAGCCCAAGTCCCACTATTCCAAGTTGCCCAAGCAGCTGTACAGAGAAAATTCAAGAAGGAATACTATGATCCATCACTCTTCTCAGCAGGGTGCTTGGATTGAAGAGTGCTGGTACATTTGAGAATTGGATGTGCCATGTCATTGTGAGGATGGAGCAAGAAAAGATTAATTACCATTGGGTAGGGGTCATTAGCCAAGTAATTCACAAACAATTGTCCAATGTGTTGTAGACAAAGACCTTCACAATGACCTCATATTTGGTATATGCACTTGCTAGATTCCATCCCTACAAGGGACTTGATACAAAGGGAATTTTTTGGACAGGATATTATTTATGAATTTTTCCCTCAGTTGTATTTAGGAAGCTCAGACTATAGGAGGGAAAATGATGCATTTACCATGCATATCACCAGAATGCTTCAGGAGGCAGAGCATGTCATAATTTCAAGACCAAGCCAAGGAGCTCATCAAGAAGTATGGAGCTTGGTTTATTCAATTCCCAACCTTCTCCTACATTCGGATTGATGGCTGCCAAAGGGCCCCATACAGACTTCCAAGGTATCCCGCTAACCACATCATATTGTTGGAAGTAACTAGACAAATTTGTGATTTTGATTCCATCATCAAAAAGGACAAACACAAGACTGGATTTGGTGGAGATTTCCCACTAAGGATTGGCACTAGAGAGGTTTTTTCTTTCATTGGTTTCGCCCAAGCTTCAGAGGAAGAATTGAGTACTTTGGGCTTGTCTTTACACTCCATGAGGTCCAGGTTTGATATCACAGGAGAAGCCCAGAAGAAGGCCAGTAGAGAATATAGTCATAAGGTGAACTTGGAGGACTATTGGGCCAACTATAGTGATGAGTATGAGGTCAAAAAGAAGAAATTATCCTGGCTTCCAGTTGAGTCAGTTCGACTGTATAACGTAAAGGTAGTTCCCGATCAGTTGGAAGATGATGGGAACCTAGTTCAGGATCATGCCTATGAGGCCATAAAAGACAAACCAATTGGTGATGTGGATTGGTTGGAAGAGGAAAAGACATAGTTAAAATAATTGATGGATCTAGTTCTCAATGTCACTAGGATGTGGCTAAAGCATAAGTTGTGGGAACTGAAAAATAACGGTGTGCAATGCACCTATGCGCTAATGGGAGATTTGGATCCCCATTCAACTTCTGAGGAGTCCACAGGGCCAGAAGATCCTAAAAGTAAAGGCAAGCTAGATTCTCCTGTCAAAATTAAGTCTAAAGGTGTTCCAGGAAAAGAGGCCCAAGAGACAGAAAAACAGAGGAGGCCAAAGGCTAAGAAGAGGATAAGAACTAAAAAGTCTGAGCAGAAAGGGACTAAGAATCAAGGTCCTGAGTTGATGTACCAATGCCCAAGAGGAGAAGGAAATTTATAAAGAATAGGAAGAAGTTGCCCCATTGGTGGTTGAGATAGAAATTTCAAGGGAAAAGGCGAAAGTATACGCAAGGAGGTCTAGGACTCCTTCTCCGAAGGACAATGCGCCTAAAGCAGACCTTCCCCCTGTCATTCCCTAAGAGAGATGGCAGGAGGATGTTCCTTTTTCTTATGAGGCCCAAAGTGCACTAGGAAAGGCAGGGAATATTGAGGAGCATCTGGATACTGAGGCAGAGGAATTACATGAGGGTGACCTTTACCGTGCAGAGGCTAAAGTTGAGGAGATAATGTGGTCTCCCTTGGTTGCACATACAGAGACCCCAATCACACATACAGGAGTTGAATTTCCCTCAAAGGAGAAGGAGGCAAAAAAGGTCCTGTCACCTAAGCATAAGGACGAACACATCGAGGAGGAAAGGAATAAGGATGAGACTTCTGAGAAGCTAAATTTGGAGGAGGAAATATCAGGAGAACGTAACCAAGATAGAAAGGATGAAAGCTTCCACCCTTACCACTACGAGTTGGTTGCAAGGGGTGCAGTTAAGGGGAGATGAGGCTATCAAGGAGATCCTGTCAATAAGAAAGGATGTTGTCATGACAACTGAGCGGTTGAAGGCGGTGTTGGCCCAAGATAAGTAGGATATGAATCTTCTTCTACAGAAAACAAGGACCATCATGGAATACACCAAAGATAAATTAATGAGTGATGGAACTCTTCCTTCCTCCAGAGCTGTCGAACCATGGGATTGGTATGAGACATTGCAGATTAGGCAGAAGGTGTTGAAAAATATTTACAAACAAAGAAAGCATATTGATGATACCCTAGCTGGTGTCTACAATGGCTCTATTGCCTTCTTTGAAATTATGACGGGTAGAAGGAAGATCGTGCCCAAGTACTTGAGCCTTGAACAATTGAGGAAATGGTGGCATGATGTCTATGCACCACTTGATGATGGGTCCATTTCTGAGCACCAGTTGGATGATGCAGCTACCTACCTTGCAGTTATTGATAAGTACCTAACGTATAAGGTAGACTGGGATAGGTCAGTCAAACACTCAAGAGAGGAGATTGCGTCCATTGAGATTCAACTTAGGGTTTTTCCTCTACCACCTCTGGCGGACTTGGATGCGGCATTCTTGAAAGTACATGAAGGGCCAGATCAGGGCAGAGATAATAGGGAAGGGAGCTAATGATAGGCTGCGGCGCAATTTGTGCTTCCCTATTATCTTCCCGCACGTTAGTTCGAGCTGCATTGCGGATCCCTGGCCGACTTTGATGGAATGTGCATTTATGCTTATTTCACCGACCGTG
The DNA here is from genome assembly GCA_007258455.2 of Sequoia sempervirens. Lineage (NCBI taxonomy): Eukaryota > Viridiplantae > Streptophyta > Pinopsida > Cupressales > Cupressaceae > Sequoia > Sequoia sempervirens. The sequence goes on from VDFB02047230.1 coordinate 512,443,766, forward strand.
GGTTTCTCTTGACTAAGTTGTTGTGCCATTAATAATGCAAAACCCTTGCCTAGCCGACAGGTTTTCTGGGAGAATTCTATATATTTGGCATTTCGCCTCATTTGTAAAGGGTTAGAAGATTAGAGATAGTTAGAATTTGTAATTAGAATAGAAAGATAGTTAGAAGCAAGTTAGCAAGTAGGTATTCTCAAGAAAATATTGTAACAGAAGGCTTGAATTGTTGCCATAGTGGATAACTTGAATACAAGGAATGACATTGTGATTTGGTGCCATACTTGTTTTCTCTTGTCTTGCATGGTTCCTGTTATCTCATCTTTAAAATTGCTTTGAGTTGGTTAATGTTTAGATTAGATTCGATTCAATAATTCTTATGGTTTGGTACTTGAATGTTGTAGCAATCCCTCAGTCCATACTTTTTGCAACCAACTGATTATTAATTGCTTTGCAAAGTTAGCCTGGACTATCATATTCATTGTGCTTAAGTTTGATTGTGAGGGTTTATCCATTTTAGCTGCAATAAGGTTGTTTGAATGAATGCTCATGATTTGAAAATCTTAACACCTTAGAAGATTGCACTGTTTCTACAAGATTGCAGATTTATCTGGGTCGAATAGAGATTAGTTTTGAGGGATTGGTCCATTTCGGTATTTATCATTGGCATTGTTAATCTTAGGAGTAGCATTAGATTTAAAATCTCTTTGAAACCCTTATCTTTTTCCATTTATTTGATTATTGGGTTAGATCTAGGAATGAAGTATCATCAAATTGTCAGATCTAATAAAATCGATTTAGTATTTTTCTTGTAGTAGGGTCCCATTGTGATTACCAGCATTTTCACATTTCGTTACTGAGTTGTTTATGCACTGTCAAGACCTGACATTAGAGACCTTGGAGTTATCTCTTGAGGCTCACCAATAGAGATTTACCTTTCAAGAGAGATAAGATATCATATTTTTTCTGGCTGTTATTGTGCAGAAAACACAATCAACAGTAATTAAACCAAATGATGAAAATAATGAAATGAAGCATGAAATATGAAATATGTAAATGATATCACCTTGTGTGATGTCTTATGAAGAAAATATGTAATCTAATATGTAGTGGCCATGAATATGGTAGATCTTGGATCCTTGGATATGATGTGAACAATGGTTGCAAATAGATCTTTAATGCTACATCCACAATCTTGGCTCAACAACATGAATTGATGCACTAAATCCTTGACATGATGCTTGAATCTTGATGATGGATCTGAATGCTTGATAAAATTATCTTGAATGCATAAAATTTCCTTAGGAATGAATACTTGAATGCTTATTATGAAAATGAGTGGAGGAACCTTGTATTTATACTTATGCTTAATATACTGAAATTACACCACACTAAGCTAACATATGAATTCATTAATTAAAAGAGGCTAAATCCTGCCAGAATTTGAAATTGAATCCCGAAAATAAGCCAAGGATGACTAGGAAACCCTAGTTGGCATCTTTGTCCCAAGGCTCAAATCTCAGGGCACAGACTCCAAAAAGGTACCTTTTTAGGTACATTCAAGATCAGGGTCCCAAGACCCATGGAGGACAAAGATGCCCTAAGTGACGTTTTAGTCACTCTCCACAAATCAGGGATACACAAACAATCATTAAATGATCATTTATCTTTTGATGTTTTTCGAGATTATCCATAAAAATATATAGTTTATTAGGCTTGTGGATACAAAATAGGACCAAGTAAGCCATAAAGAAGCATAAATAAAGCAAGGTGGGCCCAAACAAGTGTTAAAATGCAAGGGTATGCATTTTACTACACTACATTTAGCCCCCACTTTAGTGAGAGGATAAACTTGCTTCAAACTCACACTAAAGTAGCCAACCATGCAATAAAGAGGGGTCCAAGTGTACAAATGCTAGTAAGATAGGATGACAATAATCAAGAGGAATGATCAAGCCCCCAGGATCAAGATCAGGTATGAAAAACTAGCATAGGCACAAAGGAACACACATGTAGATGATATATGAAGCCATAACCAGATCACAAGCATACACCATCAAAGGTAGGAAAATAAAAAAGGAAAAGGAAAAAAATGTCACAGATCAAGCTTCAACTGGTTGTCCAACACGGTGGACCGGATCTAGGTTGTTTGTCCAAAAAGAAAGTTTTTGTCCACTATGCAAAGAAAACACATGCTCACAAGGGCTAGTGAAGCTAGGTGTCCACTAGGTGAGCCCCAAGGGACCATATTAAAGTCACACCTCCATGACTTTAATAAGGTACAAAAATGCATGCTCACATGGGCTAGTGAAGCTAATTTTTCACTAGGTGATCCCCAGGGGACCATATCGAAGCCATACCTTCATAACTTTAATAAGGTACAAAAATGCACGTTCACAAGGGCTAGTGAAGCTAGTTGTTCACTAGGTGAGCCCCAAGAAATCATATTAAATCCATACCTCCATGACTTTAATAAGGAAAATTCAACAAGAAAGAGGGATGTTCAAAGGGATTTTTCTTACTTCATGCAAGGTCTCATTCTTAGGGTACATCATGCTTAACATCTCCAAGAGAGGATAAATACAAGGTCTCATTCTCGAGAACATCATAACCAATGCTTCCAAGAGAGGACAAGTACAAAAGGTCTCATCTTGTTTCTAAGAGAGGACAAGTGTAAGGTCTCATCCTTGGGAACATTGTATCCAATGTTTCCAAGAGAGAAAAAGGAAATATCATGCTCTCGGAGCAAGTCAAACCCAAAGACACCACCAAGAGGAAAAACGCATCGCATAAAGAAAGAAAAACACATCAGGGAACATGCAAATGAAATCATGCTAAAATAATTCCAATGTATGCCCCACTTTAAAGAAATTGCTAACACCATGTTGTGAGAAATTACTAAATAAAGTAGCCAAAAGATGAAAAAGGAAAAGAGGGTTTCCCCCATAAACACATAAAGGATCTATGGATTCGGGTTAGTATATGTCTTTGTTGCAATAATATTAGAGAGCTCAGAACTATCATCATTCCCAAATAGATATAGAACTGGAAGAATGACACAAAGAGAGTGAAAACAAATAAAATCCTTTTGGGTCAACATGGAAGAGACATAGGGTGTCTCGATGCCTTGCATCATCCCCAAAAGGAAAAAACAAGACAAAAATGAAAATAAAAAGCAAAGATAATGAAAGATCTTTTGGGTCAACATGGAAGAGACATAGGGTGTCTTGATGCCTTGTGTCTAGGAGGGGGTTCTTTAAATTTTTAGGGGTTCACCACCAAGCAAAAGCTTGAAAAATACAACTTAATTTTCAACTCACAAAAACTAGTAATGTAAGCCAAATAATGAGTGAAAATGATGAAATTAAGCTACACCAAGTTAGGGTATGTGTACCTGGGAAGTCTGGAAATGTAATGAGGATTCAGAAAATGTAAAAATATTGTCAAAAAGTGATATGGAGGACTAAGACGCCCTTAATTTTTTCTTATTCCTATTGTTATTTTTTGGGGCAGATGTGGAATCTCTGGATGCAGAAACAGGATTCAAAAGAATCTCTACAAGATATGCTTGGAAGGATGAAGATGCCAAAGGTGGTGTATTAGTCCCTTTTTGAATTTCTAAAATTTTTAGTGCGGTCCTGAGCTCCAAGGTATGCACTTGCTTCTTCTTGGATTTCAAGTTTTAAAACTCTCAGATTCGGCCTATAGGTGAGTTTCTGTGATCCAGGTGGATCTTACAACCCTAAAAATTGAGCTATTCTAGATGCCCTCAAAATTAGTGTCATGTCGAAGTGCTCGAGAAACTGGACTCAACACAACTTGAACGGGCGAAAAAGGAGTCCATATGTCTAAGTTATGGTTGGTCAAAGTTTGGTCAAACCAAGTGCAAGGGCCCGTCAGAAGGAAAAAAATTTGACCAACTCGGAATTAGTAGAAAGTGGTGTCAATTCGAAGAGCTCAAAAACATGAACCCAATGATGTTTGTTTCGTCCAAATTTGAGCTCGTACACAAAAGATATTGCAAGTCAAAATTCACAATTGACCATGTTGACCAGAAGGTACAGTTGATGATGTCAGCATGTTGACATGGCAGGTTCACACTGTACAAACATGATGTGAACCAATCTTGGTGTGACACGTGGCAATCGACAGGGTAGGTGACGTCATATGTACGGACCAATCACAGACTAACACGTGGCATTCGTATAGTGACGTGGTGCGCTGATGAGGAGATGATGCGGTACAGTCGAGTGATGCGTCTTGATGACTAGCCAACTAATTGGATGAAGTTGATGAATCAAAAGCTACCACGTGGCACATATGTTGGGTGCCACATGGCGCCCCCTCTCTCTCCTTCGGCGTTAGACGATTGAACAATTGAAATAGTTTACTAAAATTGTAGTGGATCTTATTCGATCCCCTGACCACCCACCAAGCATTATCTTTGCCTATCGTTAGGCCAAAACATGCACTCTACAATATAAGTGACGTCACTATGTTTTGTTATTCAAATTTTTTAAATTTTCTTTTAAAAATGGAAAGGGATGGGGGTCAACCCAATGACCTCCCCACCCCTAAAAGTGCTCCCTACCACTAGACCAATGGGCGGTTGCGAGAATATTTCAGGGATCAATCTATTTTAAATACCTTTTTAAATGGAAACTTCTTATTTCTTAAAGATTTAATCCCTAAATTTAAAACCATTTACCCCTCTTTTTATATAGCCTGAATCATTATTGTTAATGGGCTTAAAAATAATATTCTTTAAAGATTAATAAAGATTATTTAAGGGGTATTAAGGGATTTACAAGATTATATAATGATTTTTAAAAGATTCATCCATGTAAATAGGATATTATGGATGATTTTTCAAATCATATGGTAGTAAACCATATTGGGAAAATTTTGTGGATAAAAAGGGGAGATCTTGGCCTTTCAAGGATGGGGATTTTTACAAGAAGTCTTGGGAGGAGAATAGTAGGCTCAATTCAAGTCTCGAAGATTTGTAGGAGTTTTGAGAGAGCTTTGTAAGAGCTTGCTTTGTAAGGAATTTTCCTTCTTGATGTATGGAGTAAGGTCATTAGTGTGAAATTCCTTCCTGAATCCTTGTTTAAGGAGAAGGTAGTTCTTTATGTAAACACTTGTGAGAAGGTCTCAACATCTTGCATAAGAAGGAATAAAATGATTCATGTTCAAATGGATCCAAAGACGTAGCTAGAGTCTGGTGAACTTCGTTATCAATCTCCCTCTCTCTCTCTTGCTATATGGTTTTATTAGCTTATGTGATGTTCGTGTGTTTTATTTGTTCATTGGGTTTACTAATTCACATGCAAGCATGTCAAGAAAAGATATTTTTATAAATCTAATTCAAGGTGTAATTAGATAATTATAAGCACTTATTTCATATCAAGTTTGGTATCAAAGCCAGTTTGACAAGTTTTGCAGAGTGAATGTTAGTAAGTTTTCCAGTTTAATCAGTTTGCTAGCTTTTTTAGTCTGTTTGCAAGCTTGATAGGTGAACATATTAAAAAAAAGATGGCATCGGAGAAAGGAGAATCTTCCAAGGTGAAAATTTATGCATCCATGATGGATGATTTATTTTCTATGAAGAGGATGATCAAAGCACTCCATCAGGATAAGTCTGAGAGGCTTCAGGAACTTGATGAAGCCCATCAATGTCTCAAAAAGAAAATGTTGAGTTAAGGAGTCACCTCGAAGACTTGGAAGATGAGAAGAGGAAGTTACATCTGATGTTGCAGAGTGTTGTGGAGGAACAGGTGGGAGAAAGTTCAATTGCAAAGAGCCCTCTTCAGATTGAAGATCTTGACATCTACACCTTTTTTCCACACTTAAATGATTCCTCATATGTGCCCCTTACACAGTTTAATATTTTGGAGGCTTCATCTACATTAGTTCAAAATGACCCATCGGCAAATGTTCAGGAGGTTGATCAAACAGTGGAGAAGGTAATAAAAGAAGTAATTTCAATTCCTTCCTCTAACCATAATTTTGCAGCCTTTGAAAAACATACCAAGGGGATCGGTATGAAGCTGCTGACGAAGATGGGCTATAGTGGGAAAGGCCTTGGAATTCATGGCCAAGGCATAGCTAGTCCCATAAAGGTAGTAGAATGACCTTGTTATACCAGACTGGGTTATGATGATGAAGAGAGTGGAGAATGTTCTAGGACCATATTTGTGAGAGGTCAAGTTGAAGGTGAACTGCACTATGGTGACTTCAAATCATCTCCTAGAAAATATGTTCCTGATGGAGGACAGTCTATGGCAGATCACCTTCAACAATTGGGGATAGAACCTAACAGAGGCAAATTTGGTTCTCCTAAGTAGAGCAGTGCTCAAGCTAGTTAAGGAAAATCCAAAGGTGATGAACACTTTCAATCTATTGTTGATTTTGAAAGTAGTAAGTCTTTTATACCAGCCTTATGGAATATGTGACCATGCACATTTTTCCATGCCCCTAACCACAGTGTAGCAAGGTGCAACAAGAAGCAGAGACTTTGCAGCAAGCTGGTCAAGCAAGCAAAGGAGACAATGAGGCATGTAGCATACCTACAGAGTTCCCCTTTGAAGAAGTAAACAACAACACAGGACAAAGCCCAGAATTATTGTACTCACTAAAAAATCATTGCTCATTGGGTTGAGAAGTGTTGGAAGTTGCACCTAGAGCCTCAACATTCACTGAAAGAATCCAATCAACAGGAGGCTACAGAGGTAAAAATAGAACCTTTGGTGACCATCCCTGAGGCAGTCCGTGAAGAGCCTCAGCAAGAATAGGAGCAGTTGGAAGAGGAAAGTTCCTTTGTTCAGCTCTGTAGGAGATGGGAAAACATGTCAACTATGTAGTTGTGTCAACTTTGTTTTATGTTACCTTTTTATTGTGGTAATATGTTAGTTGATGTAAAACCAGTGTGGTTATGAGTGAAAGACTTTAAATAAAATTTTTATGTAAATATTTGCAAGTTGTATTTCTATAAGGTTGAGATTTTGTAAGGCTTTTGAATCCATATCTCTTGTAATCTGAAAGGAGAATACTTGAAGACTTCTTATTGTAGGTTAAGACTTGTTGCTTGTAGATTTCTTGAGTGCTCTAGTGGGTGACACAATTCTCAATATGTCACTAGCTTTTAGAAGAGCATTTTGTTAAAGATAGATGGAATATCTATCCAAGACTTAGAGTTGCAGAGAATGGTCAAAAGTGACCTATATGTTCTCATCTTGAAGACTCAGTCAAATCATGATCGAAGCCCTTGAAGGCCTTTTTCTATGGCCTTGTTGCTATAGTAAACAGAGACAGAGCTGAATGGTGAAGCCTTTAATCAGCCATTCTGAAGAACAAAGGTGAAGGAATGTATCAGGATGAGGCACATTTTACCATTACTTGAGTAGTTTGTAAGTGAGGAGGAGCATCAAATTCATGCTAGAATCTTCCTATTTTTGATGCAGAACAAGAACCACAACCGTGAGAAGTGTCGAGAGACAGGTTAATCATGCTTGGTATTCTTCTTACTTTTGGTATGAAATTTTTCATTTTGGATTGCATCTTAATGAGTTTTGAAGTCCTAGTGTTGTCGAAATGTAAGATCCCTAGAGACAGATGTGGCAATAAGCAAGCTCATGTTGACAATGCATTGTTGAAGTGTAAGACCCTAGCAAGCAGATGTAGCAATGTATGCTTCCTTTTGTTGTCAAAGTGTAAGACCCTTAGAGGGAAGATGTGACAATATCCAAATGGGACAGGTTCAGAGCCAAGTTGTCATAGGTGAAGTCAGCAGTAGTACTGCAGTGGGGCTTCAAAGGTGGTAGCAAAGTTGATTTTGAGGTACTATTGGGGTCCTGTTGATCAGCATAATGTAGAGATGAAAAAAATTTGAAGGAGTAGTACACTTTTGGAGATTGAAATTTCTTTAGTGGGGAGGTCTGATCCAGGTGGATCTTAGAACCCTAAAAATTGAACTATTCCAGATGCCCTCAAAGTCGGTGTCATGTTGAAGTGCTCGAGAAATTGGACTTAATGCAACTTGAACAAGTGAAAAAGGAGTTCATACATCTAAGTTATGGTTGGTCAAAGTTTAGTCAAACTAGGTGTAGGGGCCCATCAAAAGGAAAAAAAGACGAACTCAGAATCAGTCAGAAGCAACGTCAATTCGAAGAGCTTGATGACATGAACCCAATGGTGTTTATTTCATCAAAATTTGAGCTTGTACGGGAAAGATATTGCAAGTCAAACTTCACAGTTGACTATGTTGACAAGAAGGTACAATTGATGATGTCAGCATGCTGATGTGGCAAGTTCATACTATACAAAATGACATGAACCAATCCTGGCATGACATGTGGCAGTTGACGGGGCAAGTGACATCATCGATATGGACCAATCACAAACTAACATGTGGCATCCGTGGAGTGACGTGGCATGGTCAAGTGACGTTTCTCGATGACTGGTCGGCTAACTAGACGAAGTTGAGAAATCAGAAGCTTCCATGTGGCACATTGGTTGGGTGTCATGTGGTGCCCTCTCTCTCTCCTCCAATGCCGGTCAGTTGAATAGTTGAAATAGTTTACTAAAATTGTAGTGGATCTGACTCGATCCCCTAACCACCCACCAAGCATTATCCTCACCTGCCGTTAGGCCAAAACATGTGCTCTACAATACAAGTAACGTCACTATGTTTTTTTATTCAACTTTTTTAAATTTTCTTTTAAAAAAGGAAAGGGACGGGGGTTGACCCAGTGACCTCCCCGCCCCTAAAAGTGCTCCCTACCACTAGACCAATAGGCGGTTGAGAGAAGATTTCAGGGATCGGTCTATTTTAAATACCTTTTTAAACGGAAACTTCTTATTTCTTAAAGATTTAATCCCTAAATTTAAAACCATTTACCTCTCTTTTTATATAGCCCGAATCATTATTGTTAATGGGCTTAAAAATAATATTCTTTAAAGATTAATAAAGATTATTTAAGGGGTATTAAGGGATTTACAAGATTATATAAGGATTTTTAAAAGATTCGTCCATGTAAATGGGAGATTATGGATGATTTTTCAAATCATATGGTTGTAAACCATATTGGGAAAATTTTGTGGATAAAAAGGGGAGAGCTTGGCCTTTCAAGGATGGGGATTTTTGCAAGAAGTCTTGGGAGAAGAATAGTAGGCTTAGTTCAAGTTTTGAAGCTTTGTAGGAGTTTTGAGAGAGCTTTGTAAGAGCTTTCTTTGTAAGGAATTTTCCCTCTTGATGTATGGAGTAAGGTCATTAGTGTGAAATTTCTTCTTGAATCCTTGTTTAAGGAGAAGGTAGTTCTTTATGTAAACACTTGTGAGAAGGTCCCAGCATCTTGCATAAGAAGGAATAAAATGATTTATGTTCAAACGGATTCGGAGACGTAGCTAGAGTCTAGTGAACTCCGTTATCAATCTTCCTCTCTCTCTTGCTATATGGTTTTATTATATTTTGTGATGTTCATGTGTTTTATTTGTTAATTGGGTTTACTAATTCACATGCAAACATGTCAGGAAAAGATCTTTTTATAAATCTGATTCAAGGTGTAATTAGAAAATTCTAAGCACTGATTTCAAATCATTCTGTGAAGATGACAACTTTGCAATTCAACTTTGATAACTTTGTACTCCAAATGATCTTCAAGTCTTCAACCTAAACTTGCAACCACAAACATGGAAGAGGGGAAAAACTTGTTGATTGTTAGTAAATGGGGGTTTTCCTTGGTCAAACCCCTTGTAGGTAATTAAACCAAATGATGAAATGAATGAAATGACGCATGGAACATGAAATTTGTAAATGATATCACCTTGTATGATGTCTTATGAACCAAATCTGTAATCTACCATGTAGTGGCCATGAAGAATGTAGATCTTGGATCCTCGGATATGATTTGAACAATGGTTGCAAATATATCTTCAATGCTACATGCACAATCTTGGCTCAACAACATGAATGGATGTACTAAACCCTTGACATGATGCTTGAATCTTGATGATGGCTCTGAATGCTTGATAAAATGCTCTTGAATGCATAAACTTGCCTTAGGAATGAATACTTGAATGCTTGTTATGAAAATGAGTGGAGGAACCTTATATTTATACTTATTCATGCGTAATATCCTGAATTTACACCACACCAAGCTGGCATATGAATTCATTAATTAAAGGAGGCTAAATACCACCGGAATTTGAAATTGAATCCCAAAAATAATCCAAGGAGGACTAAGATGCCCTAGGTGGCGTCTTAGTCCCAAGGCTCAAATCTCAGGGCACAAACTCCAAAAAGGGACCTTTTTAGGTACATTCCAGATCAAGGTCCCAAGACCCATGGAGGAAAAAGATGCCCTAGGTGGCATTTTAGTCCCAGTGCACAAATTAGGGACACAGATAGAATCATTAAATGATCTTTATTTTTTTATGTTTGTTAGGATTAGCCATAAAAGATGTAGTTTATTAAGCTTTTGGATGCAAAATAGGACCAATTAAGATATAAAGAAGCATAAATAAAGCAAGGCAGACCCAAACAAGTGTGAAAATGCAAGGGTATGCATTTTACTACACCACATAAATTAACCCTATTTGAACTTTCAATGCAATATGTTATGCAAATTTTTTATTTTTCAACTTTTTCATGAAATGATATGCCTAAATGATAAATTTTTCAAATAAACTATGATAAAACTCAAATCTAGGATAATATGCTTCAAATTTAAAAATATATATAATTTAAACCAGTCAAGCTCGCCAAAATGCAAAAGGGGTTATAGATCCAATGTCTAGACCACTAAGATCATTCCCTTTCCATTAAACATTGGAATCGACATTGGTAAGGGTAGGAGATTGACTAAAAACATAAAATGTGAGTCAATCAACCTAGGATCTAATTCTTTGATGGCCTTAGAGATTGTATTTTGATGTGATGCAATGATAATACTAGGTAACTATGAAAATGTAGTGTTATGTTATGAATTAAGGAAAATTGAAAACACAAACAAATTCCAACTCCAAAAAAGAAAAAGGTAGACACTGATGCACCCAGGGTTTAAATCTGAGAAGGATCTAGGTGGTCTAGGGTGCAAGGGTGCCCTAAACTAAGGACTTAGCTTTGGAACTACTTTCATAGGCTTGAGGTCCCTAGTCTATACCTTTTTTCTTCCAAATTTGGTTGTCAAATATTTGTCTGTTACTAAGAAAATGCAGATTTCATGACTTGACAACTTGTAGGGTTATGAATGAATAGCTTTCAATATCTCTCCATTTCACCTTTAGATCTGCAACCTACACACGTGAAAGGAGGAGAAGGGTTATGCCATATATGGCGTTGTCTCATTCAATCCCTATGTTCGTATTTCTACCTGCACAATGGCAAAGTTGATGATAAAGGAGAGCATATTCTTTTGAGGTATAGAGACTAAATGATAACTATAGACACTAAAAAATGTCCTAGGCCTACAAGCACCATTTTTCCTCATCAATTCCACTTCTTCCCTACATAATCAAATAATTTTCATTATTTGATTTTTTTTAAGTCATATTTCTTCTATTAATTAATAATTTTAATTATTTAATTAATTCATGCTCCCTTTTTAATAATTAAATAAATTAATATTTATTTAAAATTGTGTCACTAATTAACCTTTCTCTCTATAATTAAATAAATTCTTATTTATTTAATTATTCATTTTCTTTATCCTTTTCTAATTAAATAATTATTTTAATTATTTAATTATTTATTAGTTTTTTCTTATATAATTAAATAAATCCTATTTATTTAATTCCCACCTTTTTCCTAAGTAATTATTTTAATTATTTACTAATCTATCCTTTTCCTCTAGACTTTTAAATTAAATAGTTATTTTAATTAAAATTCAACCTTTCCCTCTTCTTCTATAATCAAATAATTATTTTAATTATTTAGTTATTCATTTTCCCTCCTAAATTAAATAATTTTATAATTATTTAATTTTCTCCAACCACCTCTTTTTCTATGCCAAATCTTAACCCTTGGTAATGTTTTATTACCTTTTAATATTCATCATCCATCCTAAACTAAACCTTATTTCCTTGCTTCTCAAAGCAATCTCATCCATTGATCTTCATCATTCAATCCTATCCCTTCATTCAAATTTGGTTTTCTATAAAAGAAACCTATCCCTTTCATTTCAAGGCTACAACCACAACTACTATCTTCAATATTTTGTTGTCATTATCACTAGGCTTATTCTTTCCAAATATGAAAGAAAACAGTGATCAATAGTAACATGACTTTACAAATTCAACGTGCATACTTACAAATCAATCCAACGAATCATCCAGGTCTACTCTACTCTTTATTGAGACATTTTTTTTCAAACTACTCATTGCCTTGTCTATGCTCATTTCCTTGTATATGCTGCCACATTTTGCATTTTCTTGTAATGTATCACCATGAGACCACATTTCTTTGAGATTTTTTTTCAATCAGCTCACTTCCATGTCTATGCTACCACATTTTTCATACATGTCTACCAAATCATTTTATCAAACATATATATTCAGATTGTTGATTACATTGCATTGCCTATATATTTCAAACTCAAAGCATTACTTCATATTGCATAACTAATAACTAAATGTGCTAATAGATGAAAAAAAAATTAATTATAATCTATTTTTTTAAAAGTTGACCTATTAAGTGTAGTTATGTAATTACTTTTAACATACCCTGTCGATGAACTAGGAGCAATTATCAATTGTATTTTCTTGTCATGCATTCCATGAGACCATATTTCTTTGAGGCATTTTTTCAAACAACTCACTACCTTGTGTATGCTACCACATTTTTCATACATGTCCACCAAAGCATTTTAACAAACAAATCACTGCCTTGTTGCTATGGCTATAAGCCTAACATAGGTTCTTTCAAACAAGCTATAGATGCTTGGAAAATATCTATGTTGTCCATAACATATCGTTGATTACATTGCATTGCACATCTTTAAAACTCAAAGTATTACTTCAAATTGCATAACTAATGTAACTATATGTTTATAAATGGAAAAAATTTAATTACAATCTAATGTTTTTGAAATTCAACCTAAGTGCAACTCTTATGCAATTACTTCACATTGCATAACTAATAACTAGGATAAGTTGTCAATTGCATTTTATTTTCATTGCATTCCATGAGACCACACTGGTTTGAGGAATTTTTTCAAATCCTCTATATAAGTTTACATGAATTCATCTATTATGTCATGTTTTTCAATTTTTTTCTTCAAAATCCTAAAAATTAAAATTTTATATATATGTAGCTTCCATCTAATTCAATGTTGAATTCTATGAATAACAATGAAGATTAATAAAATCATCAAATGAATGGTCTATATTTTTCAAAAAAGAACAAAAAAACTCAATATCATCTAGATAAAATGCAAAAAAGAGTGAATTCCACTAGCCATAATGGAAATGGACTACTATAAGAAATACAAAAGGAAATCATAAGCAAGCTTGTGTTAAGTTGATATCCTCTATATAAGTTTACATGAATTCGACATCTAAATTATGCCATGTTCTCCATTTTTTTTCTTCAAACTCCTACAAATTAAACTTTTTATACAAATTCCATATTATTCAATGTTGAATTGTATGTAAAACTATTATGATTAATAAAATCATGAAAGGAATGGTTAATATTTTCAAAACTAAACAAAAAACTCAATATAAACATTTTAATTGTACCAAAATGAATATATTACCTAAAATAATGATAAATGATGTATAAACTTCAAATTTTCTTCTTCTTTGTTGTCTAGCATGCAAATTGGTGCTAAAAAGGTGATGGATCAAGCATAATTTGGTACAAAAAGTCAACTACATAAAAAGGTGCTTATGAGTCAGATAAAGCACAAAACCAAAAAAATGTAGAGAATTGTGGGCTTGAATCATGGGTCAACTCCTTGTCTTACCATTTTTGGAAAAGGCACATTTGGTGCTCACCAAATTTGGCAAGTGCCAAATTGATGCAAAATTTGTCATCAAGTTTGGTGAGCACCAAACATTTTGTTTCAATGCTTTGCAGTTTGGCAAGTGCCAAATGTGCTCTATAGAATATTTTTCATTGTGTAAGCCTTGACTGTAAATGAAGACCTACAGAGGGGAGAGAGACGAGTGTGATTAAGAGGTAGAGAAGAGTGTAAGACTGTTTCAGGAGGGCTGAAGATGTTTAGAGGAGTTTTTTATAATTAAGTTTTCACCAAACATCACCAAGAGTGACAAATTATCATCAATTGTATCCTAATGTGTGTGAGCATGTTCTTACTCACAATTTTCCTACAAAGTGATTGTGCTAACTAGCAAGCCAAAAGAAAAATCAAAACTAAGAACGCGACATTTAACAAGTTTGGGTATAAGTAAAGGTGACACATTGTTAGGAATTGAGTATTTAGAAGGATGACAATTACAAATATCAATTATGATACTTCAAAGACTTGAATAAAGAAGGATTACAATTAAAAATAGATAATATGTCATGATTTGTGATAGAATATCATAGGTTATAGCCTTTGAAGAGTGGGTTAAGCATCTAGGGGATGACAAATGTAAAAGTGGGATCCAATATGGATCTTTAGAGATATGTGATCAAAACCCTCAACCCTATACCTTAAACCCTAATCCCTCTAACCTCAAACCTTAAACCCTCAACCCTAATTTCTCTACCTTAATCTCTCAATCCTCAAACCTTAAACCCTCAACCCTTAAATTGCAATTCCTCAACCTTCAACCCTCTACCCTCTACCCTATGTACATTAAACGCTCAACCCTAATCCCTCAACCCTATACCATAAACCCTAATCCCTAAAACCTCAAAACCTTCAACCTTCAACCCTTAAACCCTAATACCTCAACCCATGAAACCCTCTACCTTATAACCTATACATTAAACCTTCAACCCTCATCCCTCAAACCTATACCTTAAACCCTTAACCCTACTCCCTTAGACCTCAAACCTTAAATTCTCAACCCTTCAACCCTAATTCATCAACCTCCAAGCCTCAATACTTAAACCCTCAACCATTAAACCCTAATACCTCAACCCTCTACCCTAAAAATTAAACCCTCAACCCTAATCCCTCAACCCTATACCTTAAACCCTAATCCCTCAACCCTATACCTTAAACCTTAATCTCTCAAACCTCAAACCTTAAACCATCAACCCTTAAACTATAATACCTAAACCCTCAACCCTCTAACCTATACCTTATACCTTAAACCCTAATCCCTCAAACCTCAAACCTTAAACCCTCAACCCTTAAACCATAATACTCCTCAAACTTCAACCTTCTACCCACTACCCTATCAATTAAACTCCCCAACCTTGTATCCCAACCTTAATCCCTCAATCCTCAAACCCCAAACCCTCAACCCTTATTTATTGTAATACTCATCCCTCAACCTCTACCCTCAACCATAATACATTAAAACCCTTTAACCCTAATCCCTCAACTCCTATACCTTAAAACCCCAATCCTCAAACCTCCTCAAACCTTTAAATCCTCAACCCATCCCTAATACATCAACTATCTACCCTCTACCCCACCTAGATACCCTATCAATTAAATCCTTAACTCCTAATAGCTCCAACCTTAATCCCTAACTCAAACTTTAAACCCCCAACCCTTAAACTATAATACCTCAACCCTCACTCCCCTACCCTCTCTACCCCTATAACTTAAACCCTAATCCCTCATACCTCAAACCTTAAACCCTCAAACTTTAAACTATAATACCTCAACCCTATACATTAAGCCCTCAACACTAATCCCTCAACCTTATACCTTAAACCCTAATCCCTCAAACTTCAAACCTTAAACCCTCAACCCTTCAACCCTAATACCTCAACCCTTGAAACCCTCTACCCTCAACCCTCATCCCTTAACCCTAAGCCATAAACTTGAAAACCTTGACCCTAATTTGTCAACCCTATACCTTACACCCTAAACCCTCAAACATAAACTCCTTAAACCTCAACCCTTCAACCCTAATCCCCTCAACCCTTAACCTTAAAACTATCAACATCCAACCTCAACACTTAAACCCTCAACCCTTAAACCCTAATACCAACTCAACCCTCAATCCTACCCTATAAATTCAAACCCTCAACCCTGCTGTTCAACCTTAATCCCCCTAATACTCAAACCTAAACCCCTCAACCCCATTTGCTCAACCTTAATCCCCTAATACTCCAAACCTTAAACTCCCATAATACCCTCAACCCTCCACCCTATACATTAAACCTCAACCATATACCTCTCAACCCTAATCCCTCAACTTCTCAAACCTTAAACCCTCAACCTCCAACCCTCAACCCTTAAACCCTAATACCTCAACCCCCAACCCTCTACCCTATCAATTAAACCCTCAACCCTAATTTCTCAACCCTATACCTTAAACCCTAATCCCTCAACCATCAAACCTTAAACCTTCAACCCTTAAACCCTAATCCCTCAACCATCAACCCTCAACCCTTAAACCCTCATCCCTCGAACCTTAAACCCTCAACCATAATCCCTTGACCCTATACCTTAAACCCTAATCCCTCAACCCTCATCCCTTAAAGCCTAAACCAGAAACTCTTGACCCTTATCTGTCAACCCTCTACCCTCTAACCTGCACATTAAACCCTCAACCTTAATCCATCAACATTATCCCTTAAACCTGAGAGATGAGATGGAGAGAGAAATACAAATATGAGAGAGAGAGATAAAGACCTGAGAGGGAGAGAGGGAGAGGGAGTGTGAGAGAGGGGGTTTGAGTGAGAGAGATTAGTCTAGGTAGGGTGGGAGGGGGAGACCTAAGAGAGAGAGACTTGATAGGGAGAGGGAGATTTATCTAGTTAGGGTGGGGGGAGAGACCTAAGAGAGAAAGATGGGTTGGGATGGATATTTTTAGGGAGAGACGTGAGAGAGAGGGAGTGGAAGACACCTAAGAGAGAGAGAGGCTTGATAGAGAGAGAGAGAGATGAGTGGGAGAGAGAAAGATAAATACCTGAGAGAGGGAGTTGGAGTGAGAGAGAGAGAGAGGGAGGGAGTTTGAGAAAGTAGGTTGGAGTGAGATATTTTTCTAGGTAGGGTGGGAGGGAGTGAGACCTGAGAGAGAGAGCGACTACTATCAAAGAAAGAGATTTATCTAGTTAGGATGGGAGGGAGAGACCTGAGAGACGAGAGGGGGTGGGAGGGATATTTTGAGGGAGAGACCTAAGAGAGAGGGAGTGTGAGAGAGGGGATTGGAGTGAAAGAGAGAGAGTAGTCTAGGTAGGTTGGGATGGAGTGAGACCCTAAGAGAGAGAAAATTGAGGAGAGAGATTTATCTAGTCAAGGCGAGGGGGAGAGACCTGAGAGAGGGAGTGAGATTGAGAGGGATATTTTGAGGGAGAGACCTAAGAGAGAGGGAGTGGGAGACACCTGAGAGAGAGACCTGAGAGAGAGAGACCTGGGAGAGAGAAATGTAAAGACCTAAGAAAGGGAGTTGGAGTGAGAGAGAGAGAGAGGGAGAGTGAGAGAGGGGGTTGGAGTGAGAGATATTTTTCTAAGTAGGGTAGGAGGGAGTGAGACCCGAGAGAGAGACTATTGTCAGAGAAAGAGATTTATCTAGTTAGGATGGGATGGAGAGACTTGAGAGAGGGAGAGGGGGTGGGAGAGATATTTTCATGGAGAGACCTAAGAGAGAGGGAGTGTGAGAGAGGGGGTTGGAGTGAGAGAGTAGTCTAGGGAGGGAGGGAGGGAGTGAGACTTGAGAGAGAGAGAGAGAGAGACTTGAGAGGGAGAGAGATTTATCTAGTTAGGGTGAGGCGAGAGACCTAAGAGAGGGAGAGGGTTGGGAGGGATATCTTTGAGGGAGATGCTGAGAGAAAGGAGTGTGAGAGAGGGGGTTAGGAGTGAGAGAGAGTTGTCTAGGTAGGGTGGGAGGTGATTGAGACCGACAGAGAGAGGAGAGAGAGAGAGAGAGAGAGAGACTTGAGAGGAGACTTGAGAGAGAGAGATTTATCTAGTTATGGTGGGGGGGAGATACCTAAGAGAGGGAGAGGGGTTGGGAGGGATATTTTAAGGGAGAGACATAAGAGAGAGGGAGTGGGAGACACTAGAGAGAGACCTGAGAGAGAGAGAGAGAGAGAGATGAGATGAGAGGAGAGAGAAAGAATATAAAGATACCTGAGAGAGGAGAGTTGGAGTGGGAGAGAGAGATACTAAGAGGTAGAGAGAGAGGGAGTGAGAGATATTTGTCTAGGTAAGGTGGGAGGGATCTGAGAGAGAGATACTACTATCAGAGAAAGAGAGTTTCTAGTTAGGATGGGATGGAGAGACTTGAGAGAGGGAGAGGGGTGGGAGGGATATTTTGGGGTAGATGCCTAAGACGGGGAGTGTGAGAGAGGGGTTTGAAGATAGAAAGTAGTCTAGGTAGGGTGGGAGGGAGTGATACGTAAGAGAGAGAGACTTGTGAGGGAGAGACCTAAGAGAGGGAGAGGGGGTGGGAGGGATATTTTGAGGGAGAGAATAGAGAGAGAGGGAGAGAGAGAGACCTGAGAGAGAGAGAGAGACTTGAGAGGTAGAGAGAGAGAAACTTGTGAGATAGTTGTCTAGTTAGGGTGGGAGGGAGAGACTTGAGAGAAGGAAAGGGGGTGTGAGAGTAGTTAGGTTGGGAGGGAGAGATTTGAGAGATGGTGAGAGGGTGTGAGAAATCCAAGAGACAGAGGGAAAGAGGGATAGAGTGAGGGACAGACTTGAGAGAGAGGGGTGGGAGGGACAGACTTGAAAGAGAGGGGGTGGGAGAGATAGAGGGAGGGAGAGACTTGAGAGAGAGAGGGGGGGTGGGAGGGATAGAGGGAGGAAGAGACCTAATAGGGGGAGTTGTCATATACATTACATCCTCAACCCTATACCTTAAACCCTAAGGATGGAAGACAAGGTAGAGATTGTACAAGAGACCTAGAGAGGGTTGAGAGAGAATGGGTATGTATTGGTTAAGAGGGAAGGAGGCGGAGAGGGACTGAAAGATAAAACCTCAACTATCCATCAACAATCATAAACTACGAACTCTAAGTGAAATCAAAGTGGTGGAGAGAAACAAAAAGAGAAAGAAAAGTTAGTTTTTTGTCAATGCAGCTCATTTGGTGAGCACAAAATTTGGTGCTCTCCAAATGGCACATCCCATTTGGTGCTCACAAAATGGGATGTGTCATTTGGAGAGTTCCAAATTTTGTGCTCGCCAAATGAGCTACTTATGGACATGATTTTCTCAAGAGGGTACCAAATTTTAACATATTTTTGGTTGTGCTAACCCTCAGGTTTACACGTCTTTCAATGCAAGTTTATAAAAAAATTGTGATGACATTAGGCTCTCTCTTACCTATATAACCATATGATTTTTTTAATATTTTGATTATGTTAAGGTTTCATCCATCACTCCTCTTGTTATTGCCTCCAGTTTTTGTCAAAAACCAACATGTGCTAGTTTTACGATAAATTTTTACTCGTTTGATCTGGGGGATATTTTCACTAAAAATTGAAGTGTCTCAAATACTCTAGAATTCAGCACCATCAAAAAGAGCTCGATCTCCTGATTCTAGTGCAACTTGAACGGAGCAAAAAGGAGTCTGTTTGCTCAAGTTACGGCTAGTCAAACTTTTGGTCAAACTGCCATTCGGGGTTGTCTAGGGAGCGGAAAAAAATGATTGTCTCAAAAATTGACGGAAGCAGTTTCAAATGGAAGAGCGCATCGAGACGATTTCGGCAATGTTCGTTTCGTCAGAATCGGACATCGTATGCTCGAGATATTGGCAGTAAAAGTTTAGTTGACTAGATAGTACGGGTAATGACGTCAGCATGTTGACATGGCGGGCCGTACTGTTCACTTGTCGAGGTGGACCAAGCCGATGATGACATGTGTCATCCATACACGTCAGCGCAGTCACCTTCCACGTCGGCATCCCGTTGGCGGACACATCGGCAGCTTAGTCATCATACACGTCAGTATTACCGGCCAATGAGAGTTTTCCACGTGGCACCCTTCAGGTGCGACACGTGGCTCTATCTCGACCCCACCTTCGGTGCAGTCATTGGAAGTCTGTTCAAAAGGATTGAGGGAGGGTATTCGAACCCCCCACCTCTCATCTGCGAGTTTCCAGGACAACCATTCCACCAAATATGGCTTTCGTTACTATTTACTCTCGTCGTTTTGTTTTGTTGAGTTACGAAGTCAATAATATGGGAAAATGTGTGCCGGCGGGAGTTGAACCCCGCACCGGCCGGCAACCAAAAGTCTAAGCCATCGCTAAGCCATTCGTTGAGTTTGTTCTCTCTTTGGCATCAGTTGTTTTTATTATTTATTAAACACCGAATGCCTTAATTTTAAAAACAAATTCCCTTAAAATTAGAACCAAACAACTCTTTAATCCTTTTAAGGATTAAAATATAACCTCCTAGAAACAATAATAGCCCGGGAATAAAATAATTAAGGGGCTTAAATAAATTATGTGAGATTTAGTGTAAATAAGGGAGGATTTTTCAAGTATTTTTTCCATGTAAAGGGGATATAGGATATATTGTAAAATCAATTGGTTAAAGGCCAATTTGAGTAAATTTGATGTATAAAAGGGGAGTTTAGGAGTGAGTTTGGGACTCATATTTTTCAAGTCTAGGTGGTGAAGTTGTGAGAAACAAGGAGATTTTTCTAAGGAGATTTTCGATCATTCCTGTACATCGGAGTTTTGTTATGCTGCCGAAATGCTGGAAGGAAATGATCTTGGTGCAATTGTAATTCTATTTTTGGAGATTAATCGGATTGGTCTCACTCCATTAGAGCGGACTCGGAGACGTACTCACGATTGTGGCGAACTCCGTTATCAGATTGTTTGCATTTTCTCTCTCCTTCTCTCTCACATTCTATTTTATTCACTTTACTATTTTCGCTTAATTAACCATGTTAATGTGTTAATTTCGTTTATGTAATTTGGATTTTAAAGATTGTAAACATTAAGCATTCAATTATGCAATTAGTCTAGATCCTAATCAAATCATCATTCCTCAAATATTGAAACAAATTACATTTTTTTTAACTATACTCCATTCTACACGTGATGAAAAAAAAAAAATTTGATTAGTTTTCAAAAATTTAGTGGGGAGCACGCTCAAATTTCAGCTTTCCAGGATGTGTCCACTTCAAAAATTCATAAAATATGATATTCATTAAAAAAATTAGTCAAAAGAATAGGGATAAAATACATGGTGCTAACTAATTTCTCAACATTCATATTTTTAAAACTCTAAAAAAATTTAATGAAAAAGGGGGGGGGCTATGATGCTATGCTATTTTTTTATAAAAATAGGACCTATTTTGGGCCCCCCCTTTTTGAAACCCTTAATCTTCATTATTTTCAAAAGAAATTAGTAGCTTAGAATGTAGGCTATGAGCACTTCAACTCTTGTTAGATTGTTTCATCTTCAAACTTTTAGCATATCTTCATTTTCTTGTGCACATCAAACATTGCTGATTTCAAAAAAAAAATTGTGGCATCTTAAGAGCCATTTTTGTGTCACAGATTGGTGCACACACCCATAAGGTATTCACTTAGTATAAGAGATTATTTTTTACCCTAATATGTACAAATTCGACAACTCTTTGTTGTTGAAAAATGAATTATTTTTTATTCGATTATTTTATTCTTTAAGAGAGAAATAGGTATACTTCTATCATTCCTTCTTTTGTATTGCTTATTTACCCAATTTCTCAAGGTTTGGGTGACTAGCTAGAGGTATATAAATTTCTATATTAATATTCAAATTTTAAATAAGAATGTCTCTTTCATTAATAAGTTTTTTTTAATCTTTATTATTATCAATCATTTTTGTAATGGACCTTTTCTTAATTGCAACTTTATTTATCACCCTATGATCAAATTTATTTGAGCATAACATGATATTGACAAAATAGACTATATTGATAAATCTATAAGACAATCCAAATAATAAGGTGGTGAGTCTACATAATTATTCAATGCAAATTATAATCAATGTTGGCCATTGATTTTGATTGAAAATATAACAAATGGAAATGTTTTATAAGAAAAGAAAGAAAATAATGAGCATTTAAATTTCAATAAATGAGCATTAAATATATTAAAAGGATTTGACTATATAATTGATATTATATCAAAGAAACATTAAAATGAAGTAGTGAAAAAAGCTAGAAAAGAAAAATATAACCATAGGCCAAAATTGTATCGTAGTTTTTCATATGGTTTTGGTTCATGAATCATGATGATGCTAACTCTCGAAAGACAATATCAATAGAGGATATCAACATAATTGACATATCCAAGCAATAAGTAATAAAAATTACCTAGGAAAATAAAGAAAGCTCTTTATTTCAACTTGATAACATAGAAGATACTTTTAAACGAAAAAGCATATCCCAAGTGAAGAGGGATTTCCAAAAGCATGTGAACACATGACATATTTCCAAAAATCTATGGTCAATTCATGCAAACATAATCTCTTTACAAAAGTAGGGGACTTGCCAAGTAAGTTGCTGTAAAAC
The DNA here is from genome assembly GCA_007258455.2 of Sequoia sempervirens. Classification (NCBI taxonomy): domain Eukaryota; kingdom Viridiplantae; phylum Streptophyta; class Pinopsida; order Cupressales; family Cupressaceae; genus Sequoia; species Sequoia sempervirens. Next base: position 512,466,347 of record VDFB02047230.1, read on the forward strand.
ATTGGGAGTGATTTGAAATTTCCACGTAGGATAATTAGAAATACAAAGTTAGGATGCTTAACTACTAGATCCTCTCCTCTATCATAGTTTTGATTCACGACTCGTGATGATGCTAACTCTCAAAGGACAATATCAATAGAGGATATCAACATGATTGACATATCCAAAGAATAAGAAATTAAAATTACCTAAGATGATAAAGAAATCTCTATATTTCAACTCGATAACATAGAAGATACTTTTCAAATAAAAAGCATATCCTAAGTGATGATGGGTTGCCAAATGTGTCCTTCCAAAATCTACGATCCATTCATGCAAACATAATCTCTATCCACTAGAAAAAGTCCATTGGAAGCATATGATTTAGAGAGGCTAGCGATAGAGAGCCAAAAGGACTTGATATAAATATTTACACATGATGGTTTAATTCCCATCTTGAGGCACAATAAAGCACCTTTAAAACTCAATCACATTGGTTACCAAATTTAGTTACAATTTTTAGTCATTGCCAAGTGTGTTCAACACACAACTATCACATATTTGAGGTTATGGATTGGGTAAGAGGGGCTTCATTGCCATTTCAGTCCCCATATATGTCTATTCTTCCTGCTATAGAGGCTTTCCTTCCCCATATCATGATAAGAGCAAAGGGTCCTACACATAAGGTTGACCATGCCGATGAGAGTCTAGAGGGTCCTACACATTTACAAAATGAGATGCCAATACTGCATGAGCTTCAATAATAGCTTTTCTTGGAACACTTAATGAGTGATATGTTGGGTGGCCAATAATAAAAGAATGATAGATAGATTCAAATATAAGAATCAAGGGCTTTACAAATTTGACTCAAAACGATCTTTGCAAGGAACATTCACTACAACATAACAACTACACATAGATCTATACCCTACCAAGTAACAACAAAATAATGGCAAGTAGGTAGATGATTAAGGACATGAGTATGTTATATAGAAGATCCACCTTGTTGAGTCTCCATACTAAATTTATGTGCTCCCTAATGGGAATGGGTTTTGTGTGGCTATCATTCACAATCCAATATTCATCCTTAATATTAATACTTATGAACATATCATATAATATTTCCAACTCTAATTGTTATTACTTATAGTTAATTAGCCTAAATATGTAATGGAATAGGTCTAGACATCTTAATATCCTCATGTTGTATGTCGACTTATTTCCCAAGTAGAAACTAAGTGAATTTATACATCCTAGAAACAAAAATTAAATGCACAATGTTATTCTATACATTAAAATGCTTGATCTTTTAAATACTTCATTATGTTTAATCTGCAAAGTGGAGATGAAAATGACAAAAATGACCAAAATATTTAGCAAGCATCATACCCCTTACATTGATCCACATGTAAAAGGATTTAAGATGTTATTTACTATTGGTGTTGTTGATCTCAACATGTCAACTTAATGTGATGTAAATGATAAAGGAAACACTTAAATTGTATTTGTTTAGGGGCAATAACACTTATCTTGTTATTCAAACCTAGACATGTTAGTTTTAAGTTTTTTAGGTTATAGTTTTAACATATGATATGTATTCCCATTATTATTCTTGCCATGTTCAATGTGAGAAATCGAGAATTAGTAAAATGGTAATGTTTCAAGGGGATGTTCTTTTATCGTGGGTAGATAGTTGCCTCTTAATCTCCTCGAATTCAAAACCACCCACCTAGTTTGAAAATGTTAAAATGGTGGTTTTCCCATATTTCAAGTTGAAAAGGATGTGACAAGTTTCAAAACAAGGAAATAAGATAAAGGTGCAAAGACTTGTCCACTTAGTACCTGATACGTGTCTTTCCTCATAAAATGTGCAAAAAGCATTCTCAAAACATATTCCAATGAAAACGCCACGTGTAAGTTCACATAATCCAAAATCATCGACTTGTCTTGATTTCCACTTGGAGAATGTGGTGTGTAAGATGAAAGAGTCAAGTCCTATGGATATATCTCTTCAACTTACCTCTTATTCTATAAATCAATATTCACTCAATGCTAGGTGATAATTATTCTATATTCATACATTCAAAATGTTTTATTGATATCACTCTATAAATGATAGTCAAACATGAAAAGTTTATTGTAGATGGATGAAGGTTTTGTATCTGTTTAATTTTATAAATAATGTCATGAGGTTTTGGTTAGATATAACAATTCTCTTTCGTACATAATAATTTTGGTTATGATTGAACTTGTTTTTTGAAAGGTAGGTAGATAGTCATGTAAGGTTTGATGCCTAAATAAATAAAGTTGGATAGAGAATATCAAACATTTAAAATAATTAGATTCTAAAAAAGATAGGTTGACTATCATTAAAGGCCTTAAGAACTTGTAATCTAGCATTTTTGGTGATAGTGGATTGAAGGCATAATCCTACTTGAGTTAATGTTGATCTCTCATTATAAATTTAAATCTAACTAAAATTTACATCCAATTTTATAATATATTTGTAATCTACTTGAGTTAATGTTGATCTCTCATTATAATACATGTCCTTTTTAAAACTAACACTTAATAAGTAGTTATTTTCACATATGTTGTGCTCTATTTTCTTGACTCTTTTATACATGATTTCTTTTAAATGATTTTATTTTAAATGTTGGTAATTTCAATAATATTATGAATTTATAGGTCATATCATATTTGAATGTATATATAGAAATTTTATTTAATAAGTTATGAACACAATGTTTTAAATTAATTTTAGGTGTAAAAGGTAGTTCTAAACAAATTTTAGCCTTGGCTAAGATTTTAAACATGGATATGTATACAGATGTATGATTCAAGATTTTTAATGAAGAAATCAATATTAGCATATGAACAAATATTATAAGTTAAGGTGAAGGTATAATGCTAGAAATATATGTGGGTTTTATTAAAGGCCAGTTATACAAAACATAAGGAAAATTTTGAATATAGGAAGGCTTGATCATTAGACTCTGATACCAAATGTAATGCTACTCTTCTCCAAAAATTATTTAAGTAATAGCAATGGATTTAATATAATAAATATTAGAATTAAGATAATTTGAGCTATGTAATGTTATCAACATAAATGTGAATAATAAATGTAAACTATAAACATGTGACAATTAAGTAATTAACATAATAAATGGAATAACACCTCCAAATATATTAATCACATTAACATCAAAATCATATAGACAATATTCTCAATATATACATTAGTATCAATAATTCTTAATACTTATCTATAAATCACGGAGAGACTTTTATCTGGCACTTAAAGGAAGGGTTACAAGTCTAGGCTTTTTCTGGGCATAAACACCCCTGGAGGAAACTAGTTCTTACATAGAACCCAACCTACCTTCATGGCATAAACACGGCCCTGGCTAGGACACTCTCAGGTGTACATTGTACCCCGAGTTGGACACACCACTATGTGCCCTTCTCCAAATCTTTCAATGTCATCCAAGACCCAAACCTTCAATCCTTTGTACCCTTTGAGTTCCTCTCTTCCTTTTTCTCTTCTCTCCTTGAATGTTCCCCATACTTGAATGTTTTCCATGTCACACTCAAATGATTTATATAATTCTTAAGGGGTGGTTTCCAAACCATCAAACCCTTTCACAAACGTTGTCTTTAATAATTATTTAAATAAATAATTATTCTTCCCCCTCTTAAAGAGTGTTTATACATATTCTTTATTAATATCTCTTTTAACTAAAGAATCATAATATCATTTATTTTTCTATCTCCCTTTTAATTCAAAATGGTTATTTCATAACTTTTTAGTCTCTTAAGGAAAAATTCACATAACAATCACAACTCTTGATTGACTATTGTTGCATGATTCATTCACAAAAGCCCCTACTATTTTTTATCTTGGATGCATTATTATCATCCTTGATCAAGTACCTCTTGTTCTGATGTGACACCCTTTCTAGAAAACACAAAAATGTACCCAAATTCCTTTGGAATGTCATCACTCCATTGCCATAAACCCAATTGGTTCCACTTACTCAATATGAATATAATTTGAACTGACAAGACATTGAAGGACACTTATTCTTACAAGAATAAATGAATTAAAGAATTGGTGTCACCTCATCCCCATACACTTTATTCAATAATCCCATTCTTTATTAGTTGGGAGACCTATACTGATCATCATGTGCACATTTTCCAAGGTGTTGCATCACCTAGCATCCAACAATATATTCTTTCTATTATATATGCATTAAGTTGTGATTCTAGTGCCAAAATATCCTCAAGGGATTTATGAAACTTTGAAGAATTCAATTGGTGGTCCTGAACTAGCTCAATTCTAAAAATTCATATATGGAAAGGCTATAAACTCACTTTTCCATACCCTTAATTCCTTGAAATTCTCCTTTTCATCATCCCTAGGTTCAAAAACTTTGGATTTTTTTGAAATTCTTGTACTCTTAAAACTAGTCCTCACATGATTGGAAAAAGAAATAATATCAACAATAAGATTTAATGCCATGTGTTACTATGATCTTGGGGAATTCTACTAGCTTAGTATATTTTGTGATTTGGTATATTTTATCCATTTGATTTGCATCCAAGACATCCATTTGGTGCATCAGAGACATTTATTTGTCTCTTATTTTCATGACCCCTTCCTTTGCTTTGGCATGGGTGATTATTGTTTTACCGATATAATCAAAAGACTTCCACAAGTCCTCATTGATCTAGAGATTATTTGGACTCTTTGGTCACAAGAACCTCAGATCACTTCTATCAGCTTTGATTTGTAATTTGTTAATTCCAATGTTGTTTATGTTGGCAACACAAGGGTAGACAACTGAGAGGGGGGGCTGAATCAATTGTCACCGAATTTCAAACTTATTAAACTTATTAATCCTTATTCTCAGATCTGGTCAATATCAATGAAAGCATGAATCAACAACACATCAAAAACACACATAACACCAATATTTCTATGTGGAAATGCTATTAGGGGAAAAACCACAGTGGAGGTCAATCCACAAGATTATACCCTGTTAAAAGTATAAGAAGAATAAATGGGGAATGCACATGCATTTAGGCACACTGCCTAGAGCTCACTACTCAATTACAAAGGAAGACATGTTGTCTTATAGAAAGATTCAGATTACAACCATCTAGATTTTGAATTGAGAAAATAGTATATGTTAATGCTTGATTATAGTTCCAGTTAAGCACATGAACACTTCTTTACTCTTCTTCACTTTTCTTCACACTCTGCTCTGCCTTCAAATGATTTGAACAATATTTTCACACACACAGAAGCACACCTTTTTACACTTCAATTTGAATAAATAATCACTCTTATATATATGAAACATGAAATTACATTCGCTACAAGTCGGCCACACATAAATAATAAAATGAATACAAACTATCAGCCCAAAACAATAGATAATTTTCAATGTGAATCAACCAAGGTCAGCCACAATATAGTGAGGACCCAAATCAACATATCCAACACAAAAATACTTCAATTAATTTCTCCTCAAAGATCCACAACACGCTTCAACACCCTGTCGACCAAGAACATGAACATGCAAGAGAAAATCTTGGATTGCGAGCACAACGATCAACGCGGACATGGAACACAGATAGAGCATGATCTAGAAACATCCAAAAGCATCATGAATCACTAGAGAAGCATCCGCACCAACTAAACTAACTGAAATCACATAATCTTCAATTAGAAACACCAACTGAAGCAACAGAAAAACTGTCAAAATGTAAAACTTCATAACTTGATCAAATCTTCACACAAATCTCTGAAACTCAACATGGATAAACTAGATATACTCAACAAGAAACCCTTTAGTCCATAACCTCTGATTAACAATGTATGGAACTCGCCGATAGACAAAACATCACTTCACCACTTGACAACCTGTAACTCATTTGTTACAATTTTCTCAATATCCTCGACATATACAGCTTCAAATGCACTAATGCTAATAGTGTTGGCATCAATTACAACCACATATCAGTAACACAACCACAACATCCAACAATTTCCCCCTTTGGCATTGATGGCAACACATGATGTGAAAAACACCATCAATGCAACTAACTCCTGCTTAGGTTCTGACTCATGATCTTCTCCCCACAGGCTCTTCTCCTCATATAGTCACCAATTTTTCACATTACTCTTCTCCCCCTTTCACATCAATGACAAATATCTCTAAGCTCTAAACCACATGTATCTGAATTTCTGAACCATCTGACTACTCCCCCTGAGTAGCAGCCACCACAACATCAATCTGAAACAAGATATGATTATGAAATGCACAGACTAATGCAATGCAATACATCCTTAGTTCTAATTAGGAGGGTTAATCACCCCTAGCTTCCCTCTGAGATACTCAAAAGTATCCTTAGGCAATGGCTTTGTAAAGATATCTGCAATCTGCTCCTTAGTAGGCACATACTCTAATCTGACTTCCTTTTCACTTACCTTTTCTCTCAAAAAGTGAAACTTGATAGATATATGCTTGGTTTTTTAATGCAGCACCAGATTCTTAGAAATGTTAATGGCACTTGAATTATCACAGAATATAGAAATAGGCTCATTATACACAGCTCTGATATCTTTCAGCATTGCCATCCATTGTTAGCAGCAACAAATCGGCCTTTGCGGTTAAAGAGCACTTTTTACTTAACCATGAGATTAGCTTCTTACCCAAGAAAAATTCTCCACCACTAGTACCTTTTCTACCATCCACATCTCCTTCCCAATCAGCATCAATAAAGGCACTCAAGGTAAGATCATCATCTTTAGCATACCATAGACCAAAGTCAATTGTTCCCTTCAAGTATCTAAAAATTCTCTTCACAACAATCACATGAGATTCCTTAGGATCGGCTTGAAATCTAGCAAAAATACATACAACATTCATGATATGAGGTCTAGTTTGAGTCAAATAAATCAATCCACCAATCATTGATCTGTATCTAGTCTAATTTTCCTTCAGAGAATCATCATTTGTTGTCAACTCGCATCCAGTCACCATGGGCGTACCAACTGGCTTTGAATCTTCCATACCGAACTTATTCAATAATTACTTCACATACTTGGACTGAGATATAAAAATCCCTTTATCTAACTGAGTAATTTGTAATCCCAAAAAGAATTTCATCTCACCAATCATTGACATCTCAAACTCACTCTTCATCTCATTAGCAAACTTCATGCACAAACCATCATCTCCTCCAAAAATGATTTCATCAACAAAAACTTCCAAAATCAAATCTTTATCATCATTCTTGAAATACAAATTACTATCAACAGTACCTTTGTTAAATCCAAGCTTTAACAAATACTTGTCCAACTATCATACCAAGCTCTAGGGGCTTGCTTAAGTCCATACAGTGCTTTCTTCAACCGACAAACCATATCTCCCTTATCAGTCAACTGAAATCCATAAGGTTGCTCAATATACACCTCTTCTTCCAATTCACCATTTAGAAAAGAAAACTTGACATCCATCTGATAAACCTTGTAATCTTTGTAAGCAGCATAAGCAAGAAATAGTCTCACAACTTCAATTCTAGCAACAGGGGAAAAATTCTCTTCAAAATCAATTCCTTCCATCTATGAATATCCTTTGCATACCAGACTTGCTTTGTTTCTAACCACTTCACCTTTCTCATTCAATTTATTTCTAAAGACCCATTTAGTTCCAATTACATTTTTATCCTTAGGTCTAGGAACAAGAATCCATGTATCATTTTTCTCAATTTTTTGTAGCTCTTCTTTCATTGCTTCAACCCAATGTTCATCTTTGCATGCTTCATTCACACTAGTAGGCTCAGTCTTTGAAATCAAGCAATATTCTTCTGTAATTTTTCTCCTAGTCTGGGCATCTTTACTCTTATCACCAATAATTTGATCTTCTGAATGATTCAATATTACATACCTCAGAGTCTTATTGTAACACTGGTAGGCCTTGATTTTAGTAGAATAACCCAAAAAGATTCCTTCATCACTCCTAGCATCAAACTTTCCTATATCTTCATCTCTTTTGATATAGCATCTACTCCCAAATATTTTGAAATATCTAACAGTAGGCTTATGACCAGTCCATAGCTCAAAGGGGGTCTTACTAGTATCACCTTTGATTTGTACCCGGTTGAGGATATACACAGCAATACTCATAGCTTCTCTCCAATAGATATGAGGGACATTTCCTTCCAACATCATGGTTCTAGCAGCATCTTGAACTAATATATTCTTCCTTTCCACAACTTCATTTTGATGAGGGGTCCGCGGTGCAGATAATTGTCTCTTTATTCCATTTTCTTCACAAAAATAATTAAACTCACCGGAAGTGAATTCACCACCTTTATCTGATCTCAGAAATTTAATCTTCAAACTAGTCTGTCTCAACCATAGCCTTAAATATCTTGAAATTTTCCAGTGCTTCAGATTTCTCCCTTAAGAAAGTAGCCCACATCATTCTTGAATAATCATCAATAAGCAACATGAAATACTTGTAACCTTGTAAACTTTTAATTCTAAAGGGACCACACAAATCAGTATGCACAAGCTCCAACAATTCATTTGAACAATGTTGTTTGCTCTGAAATGAAATTCTAGTTTGCTTTCCCAACTAACATTCCTTGCAAATGACATTAGTAGGTTTTACCAACTTAGGTAGATCTCTCACAACCTTAGTAGAACTTATCTTGACAATATTATCAAAGTTAACATGACACATTCTCCTATGCCAAAACCAACTTTCATCAACTTGAGCAATCAAACAACTTTTACTAGCAGCATTCAAATGAAAGATATTACCTCTTATTTTTGTACTTGATGCAATCATATTTCCAGAACATCCCAATATTCTGCACTTTCCATCCTTGAACTGAAGATTGTAACCCTTATCAACCATCTGTCTGACACTTAAAATATTATGCTTCAAGCCTTTCACATATAGGACATCATCAGTATTATTCTTACCATCAAGAGAAATGCATCCTCTTCCACGGATCACACCAGTTGTGTTGTCACCAAATCTCACACCACCACCATCATACTTTTCCAAGCTCACAAACTTACTTTTGTCTCTTGTCATATGATGTGAACATCCACTATCAATCACCCATTCATCTTTCTCTTCAACTCGAGCAGCTAGGGATTTCTCCACATTTGTACAACTAGAAAATTTAGTAGATACAGGATTATTTTCCTTGATAGAAATAAATACCCATTCGTCTTCACCTTTATCAGATTCATCATCTATCACACCTCCATTAGCAACATAGTAACGCTTCTTTTGAAATTTATGCTTGTTGTTTCTTGGTTTAGAATCTCTTTCTGGACACCTTGATGCAAAATGACCTATCTTATTGCAAGAAAAACATTTAAGAGGCAATTTTCCTTCATACTTACCTTTTCCTCTCGATACTCTTTTGACAATAAGTGCTTCCAGCTCTTCTAGCTCTCTTTCTTCTTCTTCAATTTGTCTAATTTCATCATCATACTTGAATGTCTTTCTAGATGAACTCTCACCCGGATCATATCTTTGTCTATCTCTTTCAGAAGTAGTAGCCTTAAATGTAGATTCAACCTTAGGAAGGGCATCACCAAATTCACTCAACTCAAAAGCAGTTAGCTTACCAACCAACATATCTTTGGTTACATTTGTTATAGTCTAGAGTTCTTCAATAGCACTAGCTTTGACTTTATAAGCAATAGGCAAGGATCTAAGCACTTTAGCAACAATCTCTGATTCTTCCAACTTTCCACCAGCACATCTGATACCACACACAAGTTCATTTACTCTTTGCATGAAAGTTGTAACATTTTCATCATCACCCATTCTCAATATTTGATATTTCCCTTTTAGACTCTACAACTTGGCAATCTTCACATTAGCATCTCCTTCATACAAAGTTTCCAACTTTTTCCAGATCTCATAAGCAGTCTTTAGATCCATAACAGTTGTCATCTCAATATCAGTTAAAGCACTCAACAATGCTTCCTTACCCCAGATATTATACTCAGCATCCCTGATCTTAGTAGAAGTAGTAGGACCATTCGGTGGTATAACATACACATTACTTGTAATTCTCCAGTAGGGTTCACCAATGCATCTCAAATGGAACTCCATTTGAGTCTTCCACAAAGAATAATTTGTTCCATCAAATCTCAGACTATCCTTCTTGTATGTCGCCATCCCAGATCACCTCAAGCTGTTAAACTTCTTCCAAGGAACCTGCTCTGATACCAATTGTTGGCAACACAAGGGCAGACAACTGAGAGGGGGGGTGAATCAGTTGTCACCGAATTTAAAACTTATTAAACTTATTAATCCTTATTCTCATATTTGATCAATATCAATGAAAGCATGAATTAACAACACATCAGAAACACACATATCACCAATATTTTTACGTGGAAACCCTGTTAGGGGAAAAACCACGGTGGAGGTTAATCCACAAGATTATACCCTGTTAAAAGTATAAGAAGAATAAATGGGGAATGCACATGCATTTAGGCACACTTCCTAGAGCTCACTGCTCAATTACAAAGGAAGACACACTGTCTTATAGAAATATTCAGATTACAACCATCCAGATTTTGAATTGAGAAAATAGCATATGCTAATGCCTGATTATAGTTTTGGTTAAAAGCACATGAACACTTCTTCACTCTTCTTCACTTTTCTTCACACTCTACTCTACCTTCGAATGATTTGAAAAATATTCGCACACACACATAGAAGCACACCCTTGCACACTTCAATTCGAATAAACAATCGCTCTTATATATCCGCAACATGAAATTACATTTGCTACAAGTCGGCCACAAAGAAATAATAAAATGAATACAAACTTTCGGCCCAAAACAATAGATAATTTTCAATGCGAATCAACCAAGGTCGGCCACAACATATTGAGGACCCAAATCAACATCTCCAACACAAAAATACTTCAATTAATTTCTCCTCAAAGATCCACAACATGCTTCAACACCCTGTCAACCAAGAATGAAAAAACATGAACACGCAAGAGAAAATATTAGATCGCAAGCACAACGATCAATGCAGATGTGCAACACAAATATAGCATGATCTAGAAATGTCCACAAGCATCATGAACCACTAGAGAAGCATCCGCAACAACTGAACTAACTGAAATCACATAATCTTCAATCAAAAACACCAATTGAAGCAATAGAAAAACTATCAGAATGTAAAACTTCATAACTTGATCAAATCTTCATGCAAATCTCTAAAACTCAACATGGATAAACTAGATATATTAACCAAGAAACCCTTTAGTCCAAAACCTCTGATCAACAACGTACGAAACTCACCAATAGACAAAACATCACTTCACCACTTGACAACCTGCAACTCATTTGTTACAATTTTCTCAATATCCTTGACATATACAGCTCCAAATGTAGTAATGCTAATAGTGTTGACATCAATGACAACCACATATCAGCAACACAACCGCAACATCCAATAGTTTCATCTTTGTCCTTCTAAGCCTTTTGCAATGAAATTTCTATCTTTTTTACTCTTTTCTCTATATCCTCTTTCCCTTCTATGATTAGATCGAATAACTAAAACATAGGTACATGAAGGAATCCCTTTGCACGAGAGACTAATTTTTTTCCTTCGTTTTATTGTATTCCATTCTCAAGTGTATCATTAATTCCATAACATCAAATTTTCTTATTCTAGTTTTTGACAAACCTCTACTAGCTTTTAGGTAGTACAAACTACCAATTTTGATGCATCCATTACTGATATGTCTCTAACCCTTTTGATCACAAATTTTCTCACTATCTATTGAGGAAGATAATCTACTTAAGGTTGTCGTGTGAGGAGGCCAATACCCAAATAGCCAAGGTTTATAAATCAAGATTGAATGATGACCTAAAGAAAAATTGAGCACTGCCCAAAAAAATAGTCCTTTGATACCACTTGTTGGTAGGAAGGGGTGCAGTAATACAAAAATAGTGATGTTACTGGATAATGGATAGAATAGAAAATACAAGAATAATGTGCAGAGACAACATAATGTATGACGCAAAAACACATATGGGTGATCCCATAATAGTGGTTTACACTTTTAGGGAGATCCTGATTTTTGCTGAAATCGCATATTTTTAGAAAATATAATGATTTAAGCCTTGAAAATTTCCATTTAAAGGATTCCAATTGAAGAGGGTTTTATTAAACCACCTTAGATCAAACCGCCTTGGATAGAACCCCGCTAGTTTTAAACCATGCCTATAACGAAGTCTCCTTTACACCTATCAAAATGTTGATAAAAAACCACTTTTGATTTACCTTTTGGGGGATCAAATGAATTCATTTAAAATTTATTTTTTTTAACTATGTATTCCTTATTATAAGTTTCCCAAAAAGTATAATTTTAAATAAATTTAATTTGATTATTATATTTATTTTTTATTTCTTGTGAATGTAGGTTTTTCACCAAAAATCAAGTTCTTTGTTTTTCACATGTGGAAAAATAGTAGATTATCAAAAAAAGGTCTGAAAAATATCTATGCAC
>VDFB02047230.1:512479010-512676324 GCA_007258455.2 Sequoia sempervirens
TGACTGCTTAACAGTGTTGTTGTCATCACACATCTTGTGGCACAACTATCCTTCTTGCGTGAGGTAGAACCCACGCTCTCGTATTCACTCATCAAGTTCTTTACAATGGAATTTTCACTTGATTCATTCCAAACTCTCAGCCCAAGAGCCTTCATGGCGGGCCTAAATTTGAGTTGCCTCATCATTTCAACAAGTAGTTGGTATCTTCCACCCTCACTTAGCTTCTCAAAAATTCTCTTGCAATCTAAGAGAGATTTACAATTGGAAAAAAAAAGGGCATGAATGGACAAAGTTCGTGGAAGGACACAAATGAATCCCCAAGTTGGAGGAACATCATCAACCATAGGTGAAGTTCAATGCACATCTCCAGTTGAAGACACACCAGCAACAACATGTGGTCTTCCAAGTACATCGAAAATCACACCTACAGTTGAAGAAACACCATCAAAAACATTGCATTTCAAAAGTACATCAACAAACATGCCTCTATTTGAAGTCACTCCACAAACAACATCTCAAGTTGGAGGTACAACATCATTTACATGTCAATCTCAAGGTATGTCATCAATTGCACCTCTGATTGAAGGTACACAATCTATCCCCGATGTTGTTGACATTCCTAATGTTGACACAAAGTTACATTTGAGAACTCTTCCTAGAGTTTTGCATAGAAAACCTAGATTTTTGATTGATATTGATTCCAATGTTTTGAAATGGATGCCTGATAAGATGTCAAAACGTACATGTCAAAGAGCTGCACAAAGGATATGGAGTTTTTTTTTTGAGAAGCTAAGTGAGGGTGGAAGATGCCAACTATTTATTGAAATGATGAGGCAACTCAAATTTAGGCCCACCATGAAGGCTCTTGGGCTAAGAGTTTCGAATGAATCAAGTGAAAATTCCATTGTAAAGAACTTGATGAGTGCATATGAGAGCGTGGGTTCTACCTCACGCACGAAGGATAGTTGTGCCACAAGACGTGTGATGACAACAACATTGTTAAGCAGTCAAACAAGGAACAAGGTGAACCTTACAAAGACTAGTAAGTATTTGAAAATAAGTAGATCATCTATAATGAGAACCAAAGGAAGGTGTGAAAGATTGGAGGAACCAAATAGAAATGAGTTATGGGCATTCTTGGGTAGAGTGCCACGAAAAGATAAAAGAATTGCTCAAGGCTTGAGATCTTTAATAGTATATTATTGGAAGGATAACACAAGGACCTCTCCTAATCAAAGAGATGTTGTAAGAAGGAGAATTGGTAGTAAAATCTGTGAGCCACATCCAAAGCATTATTTGGATACCACTCAAACCCAATTTTTTGCTAATTTTGTACAAAAGTTTCTTGAAATTAAAATATGTCAAAGGTATTTTGAAATGCTAAAGCCTTTTTATGTCAAAATAAATCACACATGCACTACTTGTTGTTGTAGAGTACATATTGAGTTTTCTAACCATTATGATGTTTATCGACGTATATGTGTAGATATGCATACTAACAATGTTTTGCAGGAATGTAACATAAGGCCTCCACCCAAATCCTCAAGGGAATTCTTATCTTCCCTTTTATGTGAAAGAGAGGATGGTGAAATTTTTTACAAGTCATGTTTGGATGGCACATGTCATCATTGTGGTGGCATGCAACATTTTCCAATTTTCCAACACATGGCTAGTACACACACAATTGGAGACAAAATTGTCGAATTTGGAAAATACAAGACAGTGGCCTATAGTTTAAAAGATGGGAAAGAAGCAAAGAAGTGTGAATTGTTCAGTGATAAGGTTCCAGTATATCAGTTTATGGGCATTTTCCATGATCAGGTGGTCTATGAGTATGCAAGGCATACACATAGAGCTCAATGGTTGGACTCACAGTTCAAGTTATGCAAGGACACGTTTCCACTTCATAGCATCATTTCAGTTGTCGACTTTGCGGAGAACTACACACTACAACCACATAAAGAGGTACAATCACAGTACTACAACTCCACATAGGTTGCTATATTTGTGCATATAACATTCATTCATGCAAATGATAGTATAGAGGATAACATAAAAGTATTGAGGGAGTATCAATTTTACATAAGTGATGATTGCACACATTCTACCGAGTTTGTGCAAGGTTTATTTCATATGTTCTATGCTGATTTGGCTAGCAGGGGCATATCATTCAGTCAACATATCATATGGTCAGATAATTGTACATCATAATTCAAGAACGTCAGAATGTTTTACTGGTTGAGCAGGATGCATAGGATCAGTGGTGTTCAACATATGTGGAACTTCTCAGAGGCCAGGCATGGAAAGGGGGAGCATGATGGAGCAGGTGCATGTATCAAAAGAGCCCTTACGTGTGAGAAGAGTTAAAGTACAAAGACAGTGTAAAGTTGATAGATGCAAGATCAATTGTCGAGTGGTGCAATCATGCAATGGCTCCAGGTAGTCAAGGTAATTCTTTAGTTCGTAGATTTTTTCATTTAGTAGATGATACTAACATTGCAAAATATGAGGATTGTTGTACAGTAACAAGATCGAGCGAGCTACACTCTTTTAGAAGCTCCAATGTAGGTACATGGAATATCCATACGCAGAAGATGGCAAGCTTTTGTTTTGCATGTACACTTCGAGCATGGAATGATTGCGAGTTAATAGAGTGGGTTGATGAATGGTCTATAAGAAGTCTAACCCCACTTGACACTTATCAGCTCCCAACAACTCTACAAATCATGAAGATGCAATCATCCGTTGACTTTGATCATGTATCGGATTTTGTAGAACTAGGTAATATATCTTACTTTCAGGTTTTATTTTGATGTTCATTAAATACATCTAACAAGATGAACATATCAATGTAGGGCATGTATATGTAGTGATTGCAAATGAAGGCAATGAAGAGGGTACAAATTATTACCTGTGTCGTTGTATCGAGGCTAAAAATAAATTGGAGGCCCCAGTTATAGATGGAGAAAACATAGAATATCCTATAGGTTTGGTGGTTTTTACTGGAACATGGCTTAGAAGGTACCTAGTTAAGAATGTTGTAGTTTGGTTGTTTGAGGACTTCAACACACATCGAAAGATTCTTCACTACTCAAACCTTGTTGTCACCACCAATGTTCATTTGATCAAATATAAGGGAAGACCTGCGAACAAGAACTTGTGGAAAGTGCGTGAGTATGACCATGAGGCAATACTTAACACGATAAAGAGTAGAGAAGACTCAGATGGTTCCCTGCATTGATTGGTAAGTATGCAATTGAATTCTCACTGTTCGCAGCAAATTTCTAAATTTTCCTGTCTTTTCCAGACCTGTATGGTAACGTATAGTCATTGCATTGAGTAATTTATTTATGAACAATGTAGTGGCATGAATATTTTATGTTTTGCATCAGGTCTGAAGGTTTAACATAGAATTTGAAGCATTCCATAGTTGTTTTCTTGTGAGCAACAGGGTATACCCTATTTTGGGGTTTTCTAGCCTTAATCATGTCTTCAAGACCCTTACATCGACTGTGCTCACTGTAACTAGTGTATTGGGTCTTATGGAGGATGTTTAGATGATAGGGAGATTGATTTATGTTGTGAGAAAGGAATAAAGTAGACCGGGGTTGCTATTCTTGTGAGTTTTGTGTAGAAAATGCATGTAAATGGGGGTTTTGGTCTAGGGTTTGGTGGAATCAATAGTACATAAAACAAGGGTTTTTGAGTTTTGGGTTGATTTGGTCGTACAAGTGGAATATAATTGTGGATTTTGTGTTTTTTGGGCATTGGAATTGCTGCCCCAAGGTTTTAGAGGGTTTGGTGAAGGATAAAGGGTAGTCTCTTTGAAAAAGAGGTCTATTTCACTAGTTTTTTCCATGGTAGGGGTATTGGATCTCCATGTTGGTCTAAAAGAGTGTGAATGGATTAAATCCTTTGGGGAAGTCATTTGTGAGAGTCTTTTGAGCATGTACAAACATCATATGGTATGTTTGGGGTGTTGGATGTGAGAGTTAATTGTTGGAAGAGTGATTTTCAATAAGGCTCCTTGGAAAACTGGTGCAGGGGCACCAACACCTTGGATGTCAAAGGATAGGAGTTAAAAAGGTTCAAAAGGTAATTTGAGGGAGTTTTCATCTTGGTTCCATGAGAAAATTGCAAAAAGTTGTAAAAACATGAAATATTGTGAATATTGTCAAAATTGTCTAAGTGGGTAAAGGCATGGTATTTTGATGGTTGTGCTTTGAATCATGAATAAAGGCTTAAATAAGGTCTAAATGATCATATTTTAGGTTTCTAGAGGTGTTTAAGGTCTTTTGAGTTCAATAATTGCAAAAATGCAAAATGTTGCAAATGTTGTCAATGACAATTTTGCTGATTTGCAAAATTAGAGTCATTTAAAGGGTAATTAGGTGCAAGTTGGTTGGTTTGAAGGTGGTTATGGTTTGTAAATGCTATAATATTCCTTCTCAGGCTCGAAACAAGGTTTTTGGAGGTGTAAAAAATTCACACAATTCAAAATACCACGTTTTTGGTGCATTTTTTGAGTTTTTTTCACTTTTTTCCAGAATTGTTTGTTGCTACATGGATCGTACAGACCCAATCACTCTTTGAAATATTTAGAGGTTTAATTTTTATGAGTTTAATTTGATCTACACTTGGTTTGGAGTTCTAAATTTTTGTTTTGTGAGAGAAATTGCAAAAATACAGTGAATACCCTATTTTTTCCATTGTTAAGGGTTTGAAAGCAAAATAATGAACTTTTGACCAATCCACCCACTTTCTAATACTGTCACTTAGTGGATTGGTAGGAAATATGTTAGATTAGATGTATTAATTCATTTTATATCAGAATAAATCATTTTTGTGGTGATTGTGTGATGCCCTAGGGATGGAAAGTGCATACTTTCCTTGAAAAGTGATGGTTTTGAAGTGCTTCTCAATGAAATTCTAATGGAGTTGATTTTGTGAGTGTGTAAAATGACTAGGAAGACCCTATGGAAGGTATTTGGACCATTTATTTATTTTTTCAAGCCTTGGAGTGAAGATTTTGACAAAACCCTTGTTTTTGCATTAGAAAAGGAGGGTTATTGAGTTGGGAGAGTTTCTGGCCGTACAAGTGAAAATATGTTGTAGATTATGTGGTTTTGAGGCATTTAATTCTCTTCCCCAAGGTTTGAAGGTGATTGGATAACTTTGAAGGGTAGTTCCTTTGTTAAATTGACCTATTTTCCTAGTTTTGCCATGGTGGATGTATAGGAAGTCTATATTGATCCAAAGGAGTCTTACTTGAATTTGAAGTATGTTTTGTAAGTCCTTAATGGGTGTCTAAATCCATTATTTAATTGACAAGTATTTTGGGAAAGTTGGTAGAAGGAATACACCTGACAAGTGGATTTGAGAAGTTCTCTTGAACTTGCTTTGAAAATTTGGTTGAACATCTTGTATTTGTCATTTTTAGTTGATCTCCAACTTGGGTCTGCATCAAAAACCTAGGTTTGGTGGCTTGAGAGTGATGGTTTAGTGGATTGGTAGCTTGGTGAGCGGTTGTGGTGTAGGAGCACCTACACCTCATCCTCCCTTTTTGATCATTTGATGGAAATAGATGGTGAATATGTTAGAATGAGTCTTTTGAGTGTTTTTCATCTTCAATAAGGTCTAATAAGACCATTGGATAGGTTCTAGGTTGAGTTTTTGAGTTTTGAAGTCAAAATGTGAAATATTGCAATCTTGCACTAAATGTAGTCATGCAGCCTTGAGAAGGAAAAATCATAAATTTGTACTTGGATATACAAGATTGAGGTCTTAAGGATGTAATAAGGCTAGTTTGAAGCCATTAGAATGGTTTTAGAAGTGATAGGTGTTAGAATTGAAAGTTGCTTCAAAATTGTAAAGTTTCCATAATGCAATTTAATGTAATTTCAACATTAATGATGTAATTATGCTAACCAACGGTTGCCTCCTTCAAAAATTAGTTGAGGGACATGGATTTAATGATGTAAGTTGCTTCAAAATTCCAAATTTTCCATAATGCAATTGGTTTCAGGAGGAAAGATGGAGGTTTGCAAAAGTTATGTGATGCCCTAGGTCTGGTTTTACCTTGAAACAGTCTAGAAAATGATCATTTGTAAGAATTTCTTTTTATTTATGAGTATTTTAAGTAAATAGAATGGATGTAAGGTGTGAATTGGGTCTTGGGGAGAATTTTTGAACCTGTGAAATTCTTTAGGGGTGTTGGGGTGTGCCTTGGTAGTCAAACCTTCTATACACAGGCCTAAATCAAGCCTTCTTGTGGCTTGAAAAATCAATATTTTGAATCATCTGTTTGTGGAGTTTGATCCTATGCATTTGTGCACCTGTATGGGATCTTGTTAGAAGCCTAAAACTTGATTTCATTGTCTAGTTAATGCCTATAATAAGTTTTTATTTTGACTATCCTAGTTGGCAATGTTGCAAAGTTGCATGGGCTTGTGTAAGAGTGATGAGAGAATGGGGGTTTTTGAGTGTAAAGTCTGGTTATTTGGTCTTGTTTGACATGTTGAGAGCATAAATAGCATCCCCAAGTCCTTCAAACATGTCTGGGTGTGTGAGTTGAGTTGGGTGATCAAGTTGCTTGTTGGAAGGAATAGTAAAGTTGATGTGTGCATTTGAGAGAAGCTATTGGAAAAAGGTGTTGCTTCCCCTGCCACTCTGCATCAGGTTGGAGCTCTGAAAATTGTGAAATATTAAGGTTGGTAAACTATTTAATGACTTTCCATGGTGTTTTACTTGATTTTAGGTGTTTGGGAAGGTATCTCTTTGGAAGAGAGGCCTAATTGGCCTAGTTGCCCCTACAATACAGTGGGATTTTGGAGAATACATTGAAAGACCCATCTCTAGGCCTCCTGTGACCTTATGACCACTTCAAACACCCTTTTTTAAGCCTTCACATGCTTAATAATCCTTAATATTATGCTTCCCCCAAACTTCACCCACTTCTAGACTCTAAAACCTCAATTTTCCATTTAAAAATGCGCTTCTCTCAACTAGGGCTTCATGCCGAAACTTCAACATGACGTTACTTGGACACCATGAGGCTTAGAAAATTCTCATTAGAGCCTATGGGATTGTGTTGTGCCCATATAAAATAACCTCTCTTGGTTTTTGCTATCTCAGAGGTGTTTTCCTGTGGCGGTGAGATTTCTCTTGGGGAAAAAGTTGTCAAATGCAAGTAGTGCAAAGTGGTGCAATTTTTGTTCTGCAACTCGTGTGACCAAAATAACTATTCCAATGCATTTGAGTGGGTACGTTTACGCTAGGAATGGTCATCTTTCACACCCAAACATGCCGAATCCCTTCAAGTTACTTTCAACCGATTGAATCCCTTAAGAGGCCAAAGTAAAAAATGGCTGCAAAATTCAACATGATGTTACTCGGACACCGTGAGGATTAGAAACTTCTAATTAGATCCTATGGGATCATGTTGTTCCCATCTACAATAACCTCTCTCATTTTTCGCTATCTTGTAGGCATTTTCCTGCGGTGGTGAGATTTTTCTTGGGGAAAAAGTTGTCAAATGCAAGTAGTGCAACTTTCATTTTGCAGCTCGTGTGACCAAACTAACTATTCTGACACGTCGAGTGGGTATGTTTACGCTAGGCATGGTCCTCTTTCACACCCAAACGTGCTGAATCCCTCCAAGCTATGTTCAACTGTTTGAATCCCTTAAGAGCTCGAAGTGCAAAATAGCTATAAACTTCAGCATGATGATACTCAGACACTGTAAGGCTTAGAAACTTCTCATCATAGCCTATGGGATCATGTTGTGACCCTCTACAATAACCTCTCTCAGTTTTCTTTATTTTGGAGGCATTTTCCTATGGTGGCGAGATTTCTCTTGGGGAAAAAGTTATTAAATGCAAGTAGTGCAAAGTTGCAAAGCGGTGCAACTTTCGTTTTGCAACTCGTGTGACCAAACTAACTGTTCCAATGCATCTGAGTGGGTATGTTTACGCTAGGAATGGTCCGCTTTCACACCCAAACGTGCCGAATCCCTCTGAGCTACGTTCAACCGGCTGAATCCCTTAAGAGGCTGAAGTGCAACAATGGCTGCAAACTTCACCATGACGTTACTCAGACACTGTGAAAATTAGAAACTTCTCGTCAGAGCCTATGGGATCATGTTGTGCCCATCTACAATAACCTCTCTTAGTTTTCACTATCTCAAAGGAATTTTCCTATGGTGGTGAGATTTCTCTTGGGGAAAAAGTTGTCAAATGCAAGTAGTGCAAAGTTGCAAAGTGGTGCAACTTTCGTTCTACAACTCGTGTGACCAAAATAACTGTTCCAATGTGTCTGAGTGGGTACATTTACGCTAGGAATGGTCCTCTTTTGCACCCAAACACGCTGAATCCCTCTGAGCTACTTTCAACCGACTGAATCCCTTAAGAGCCCAAAGTGCAAAATAGCTGCAAACTTCAGCATGATGATACTTGAACATCGCGAGGCTTAGAAAATTCTCGTTAGATCCTATGGGATTGTGTTGTGCCCCTCTATAATAACCTCTCTCGGTTTTCTCTATCTCGGAGGCGTTTTCCTATGGTGGCGATATTTCTCTTGGGGAAAAAGTTGTCAAATGCAAGTAGTGCAAAGTTGCCAAGTGGTGCAACTTTCGTTTTTCAACTTGTGTGACCAAAATAACTATTCCAACACGTATGAGTGGGTACATTTATTCTAGGCATGGTCCTCTTTTGCACCCAAACATGTCGAATCCCTCCGAGCTACGTTCAACTGGCTGAATCCCTTAAGAGTCTAAAGTGTAGAATAGCTGCAAACTTCAGCATGACGATACTCAGACACCATGAGGCTTAGAAAATTATCGTCAAAGCCTATGGGATCGTGTTGTGCCCCTCTACAATAACCTCTCTCGGTTTTCTTTATCTCAGAGGCATTTTCCTGTGGCGGCGAGATTTCTCTTGGGGAAAAGGTTGTCAAATACAAGTAGTGCAAAGTTGCAAAGTGGTGCAACTTTCGTTCAACAACTCGTGTGACCAAAATAATTGTTGCAACACATCCGAGTGGGTACGTTTAAGCTAGGAATGGTCCTCTTTTTCACCCAAACATACCAAATCCCTCCGAGCTACATTCAATCGGCTAAATCCCTTAAGAGCCCGAAGTGCAAAATGGCTGAAAAATTTAGCATGACGATACTTAGACATTGTGACACTTAGAAACTTCTCACTTGAGCCTATGGGATTGTGTTGTGCCCATCTACAATAACCTCTCTTAATTTTCACTTGGAAGGAAAATCAACATGTCTAAGTCAAGAGCAAGTCTGTCCAATCTTGGCAAGGCACAAGCAAGGTCCGCCATGCCCATGGTCAAGGAAAATGTCGAAGATGATCTGCAAAGTTCGCTTGGGAAAGAAAAGCTATGTCCAAACTACTGTCAAGTCTGCCCTTGGCTTGAATAATTCTTGTCCAAGATAGAGGTAAAGTCTGCCCAACTCAAAGCATACATGGAAAAGACAACGTAAAGTCAGCCCAACTCAAAGCATACATGGCAAAGACAACTTTAAGTCCCTCCCAAGCTGAAAATAGGAGATGGAAAACATATCTTGAAGTCCGCCTTAGGCCAAGATCAAAGGGGACATCCAACATGTTGAGATGGTGCCTCGTAATCTTCCAACCAATCAAATTGTTCCAAGCTAGCATGTCTAGGTTCAATGAACCTGACACTTCATAATGCAACAACTTTTTATTGTTGGTTTATATTTAGCAAAAGGACAAGTGTCCCCAAATGTAATTTTCTCATTGGTTGAGAGGTAGTTAGTTGTGAAAAACCCTAATCATTATAAAAGCCTTAAAAATGGCTCGTGTAGGGTTGTTGAAGGTAGTTTGAAGATTGTACACATTTTTTTTCATGAAATACAATGTTCTCAACAACTTTTTTCCTATTTTTCTAAAATTTGAAGGCTTGGTACGGACCTGTACAACCTTCCTTTTCTCTAAAACTTATTATATGTTTTAGGTAGGTGTGTTGGCTCTCTAATGCTTCAGATTTGAGGTCTTAATCATGCAAATTGAGGGAGAAATCTTTATTTTTCTAGGACTGCTCATTTACCTTGTTTTGGGGGTTTTGAAAGGGAGCAAAATGGGTTTCTAAGCCTTCCACCCACTGTATAGTCCTGTAGCTCAGTGGATAGGCTTAGATAGGTGAAATAAAAATGTTTGCATCTTTTTTTGTGCAGGGAAGGCGTATATCTTGATTTCAGTGAGTCCCTAGGGTTGTTTCCATTGGAAAATGCATGAATTTAATGGGTATAGACCTGAACGTGATGATGGGGTGTTAGGAAAAGTTATCTTATGAAATTTTAAGCTTGTGGGGGTGAATTCAAGGGTGTTTGACTAGGTGGAAAGTTTGGGAAGGGCCTGGAAGTGTCTTTTTCAATAAACCCTCATCAAAAGTGCACAAAACAAGGGTTTTTGGGTTGGTGTGGAGGTGGCCGTACAAATGAAATATAATGGGGGATTTTTGGGTTTGATAACCTGCCAATTGCTTCCCTAAAGTCTCAGAGTGTTTTTAGAAGTTTAAGAGGGGGTCCTTTGTAAAATTGACCTATTTAGAGGCCTAAAACGGTGAGAAAGTCAGTTTTCTCAAATTTGTTCCAAAGGAGTCATATGGGGGGCTAAGATATGTTTTGTAACTATGTAATGGGTGTCTAAATAATCCTTTTATTTGTCAAGTGTTTTGGGAATTTGTGGAGTTAAGTGCCTAAAAATGGGTCTGCACTACTAGTAGGTTTGCAAGGGTGAAAGTGGGAAATCCTACCTTTGATTGATTTCAAAATTTGGGAGTTATTTGGATTGGTCCAATAGATCATTTTAATCTTGTTATATGCCTCTTGAAGGCAAGTTGACACTTTGAGTGGGTTTGGGTCTCCTGTCTCTACATCACTTGTCTATGCTATTGCTTCTTATTATGCTTTGATAGATTTTTTTCAAGCATCCATAGCTTGGTTGCAAGCACCCATTTTAGGCTTTTAGCCATATCAGCAAGGTAGTGAATTGTTTGATAAAATGCATTGGTAAACATGTACGAAAAATGTGGTAGCATAGACAAGGCAATGAATTTTTTGAAAAAATGCCTCAAAGAAACGTGGTCTCATGGTGATGGAATGGCATGAAAATCCATAGCAATTTGCATGTCATGGCATTCCATCACCATGAGACCACATTTCTTTCAGGCATTTTTTTCAAGCAGTTCATTGCCTTGTCTATAGTATTTCTTGCTATTATGCTTTTGATAGATTTTTTCCAAGCATCCATAGATTGTTCGAAAGCACTTGTTTTATGATTTTAGCCATAGCAACAAGGCAATGAACTATTTGACAAAATACTTTGGTAGACATGTATGAAAATTGTGGTAACATAGACAAGGTAGTGAACTATTTGATAAAATACGTCAAAGAAATTTGGCCTCATAGAATGCCATGATAACAAAATGCAATTGGCAGTTGCTCCTACTTATTAGTTATGCAATGTGAAGTAATTGCATAATTGCTTAGGTTGAATTTGAAAAAACTATACTGTAATTGAAATTTTGTCATCTATCAACATCTAGTTATTAGTTATGTAGTGTAAAGTAATGCTTTGACTTTGAAAGATGTGTAATAAAATGTAATCAACGATATGAATATAAACTACAAAAAAATATTTTTTACAATTCATTAGTTAAAATATTTATTTTATTTGCTCTCTATATCTCTATATGCTATGGAAACACCTTTCAATTTCAAAATAAATAGATTTTATCTCTTGTTCTAAAATTTTTTATGTTTTTTTAAATATGATTTTTTCCTGACTTTTTGAAAAACTCTTATACTTTTGGTTTGTCAAATTTTTTCCCAAAAGATTTTTGCTGCTATGCATTCGAAGCATGAATCATACACGTGAATATACACACTATACATGAAGTATACATGTGAATAAGTGAAGCATACATGCGAATAAGTGAGGCACAAGTAATTGAAGCATTCCAAAGGATACAAACCACCAGGAATGGAGCTTATTTACACAATACGCTTTAGATGAACCTTATTGAGCAATTGATAGTAATTAATTAAGCATTATATGTAAAAAAAATCCATGCCTACAACATTCAAGCATACGGTTTACACAATACGCATGATAACATCATTCAAGAATGGTAGTAGAAACATAATATTTTTTTAATCAAAAAGCCGTAAGGTATACAATGATATATATTGATAAAAGTATATAGATTATATCCAAAAAATCCATACAGGCTTAGTACAAAGGAGCCATATTATGGACATAAAATGTCACGTATATATTGCTTGTAGAAAACATATGTTCCAAAATTCCACATAGGCATACAAAAAATGACCCCAATATAGTCATTTCCCTCTAGGGGAAGGAAATAGATCTCGTGTTGCCTTCAAAATTCAGCTGGATGGAGTGACTGTTGGTTCTCTAGTCTTTCGAACATGCTCACTAGTCCTCCTCTCTTCACTTTGGACCTTCAAATAATACCATAAAATGTAAAGATGTTAATACACAAAAATTGAATTGTGGAATGACATATAACAAAATATAATCACTTACCACATACAGATAGTCATCATTCATATTTAAATCATTACCACATCCATGATCTGGAGTGACAACCACCTGTAGCAACCATCAAGATAGAAATTAAGCTACACAAAAGTATAATGAAATAAAAGAGAAAATATAATGTCAAATCAACTAATCTGTTGCATACCTCTCTCAATGGATCAAAACTGGATATTGTTGCAGCAACTCCGTAGTCCATCGTGCCACCAACATCACTAGGGCTATCTGATGTCAACATCTACAAATGGTAAATGAAAGAGTAAATGGTATGGTGAAATGTTAAATGTTAATGGGATGGGATTAGGAAGGAATAAAGGAACACAAAGTGAATTAGGAGAAGATAATGTGACACGATCAAGGAATACAAATGCAATGTTTGTGTTTCTCATCAATTTTTTAGATTTGTATATGTAAAATTATGAAAACTAGCTAACATTGTTTTAAAACACCATTATTGAATAAAGGCTACCTGAGTGAAAGGTCCTTGAGGAAATGAGTTGTGAGGTGTGGAGGTCGAAGGTCCACTAGGAAACTGTTTGAAATCCAAAGCATGTTATGAGACAAACATTCAAATATAAAATTCAACTGTTCAAATGCAATAATAATATCTTTAATACTAGTTGAATACCCGTGGATTCAATGTCGAGAATGAATAAGGGTTTGTAGGAATGGGGCATGTCTCATGAACACTCCGACCCTAAAATTTCATCAAATCGAAATTCTACTAATTTACTTATTCTTAAATTTCAAAATATAATTTAATAAACAACATTAAATGAACTTGCTAAATTTTACCTGATTGTCAATGCCGTATGTATCATTCAACAAATCATTTGTGAAAGCCATCGCCTCTGCAACTGATGTAGGATGTGTAGCTGCATCCCGAGCACTTTGATAATCGTATGTGCAAACTACACCACAAGCGCCACAATGGTGGGGTAGAGCTCGGGGCCTACACGTCTCCTCCACACCAGGCTCTACTAGAGGCCTCACACACTGTAAAATGGTTTGGGTGAGTGATCCAATTGACTCCAGTGTGTCCACCTCTACACTATCCTTAACAATGGAAGGAACAATGACATGCTCCACCATGGGTCTAGCCAAGGGTCTCGGTACCAATTGTGGATTATGTTGTGCAATAGGTCTATCATGTGTG
This sequence comes from Sequoia sempervirens, assembly GCA_007258455.2. Lineage (NCBI taxonomy): Eukaryota > Viridiplantae > Streptophyta > Pinopsida > Cupressales > Cupressaceae > Sequoia > Sequoia sempervirens. The sequence continues at coordinate 512,492,763 of VDFB02047230.1, forward strand.
GAGCCCCCACCTCTACCTTGAAAGTCTAAGATGTCAAAATAATTTGGCATCTTATTGAGAATAAACTCACAATAGAGTTTCCTCAAAAAGTATTGTGGTACCTCATGGTTATTGCATGGAGGTTGGTCAAATACCATCCACCACCGCTCCCAAAATTTATTTTTAATTAACTCATGTGGTGGTACTAATGGATGGGGAACCCCCTGCATGTATGAGACAAAGGTGCGTTGGTTTTCAGGTCTGTAAATAGGGCACACAAGTCGGCTTTGCTAATTTTTTGTTTTTTAACATCTGCATATGACAAACCTCTAGCATAATATTTTCTCATCTCAGGCTTCTTATTTGACCAAAAATTTATTTTCTCGCTCATTTCTCCTACATGAGATACAATTGACTTCAATGATTCAACAATCCCTCTCCTATAAGGGTGGGTTTCGACATGCTCGGTTAATCTCCAATTAATTGTTCAATGCCTCTTTTATTGTTTTCAATTTGATTTAGAACATTTTCTTGTGTTCCTTGAGGATACCTATGAATTGATGGAGGGGTTTCAGGATGTTCTTCAATAGGAGGCTCTTCCTGAGGGGGTGACTATGAATTCTCAAAGTTTCGAGGTGGAGATTCATTCCCTGATAATTAGAACAAAACTTTATTATAAAAACCTATTTCAATCAACATTCTAAATCAAATTCAAAATAAATTGAATAAAAATACATACCTCTTCACAATCTTTGAGGTCTCTGACGTATTGGCGGCATCCTCATGAAAGATAGCAAGCTAATGGTGCAAATAATGGATAAAATTTGGCGAGTGTGAGTTGCAGACCTCCAATCCTCCAAGCCAAGCTATGGGTTGAAGACAAATGAGGGTTTGAAACATGATTTGGGATTTTATTTTTTCTTTTACATTTGGCGCACGCCAAATGACTTGGAGTCATTTGGCATGCGCCAAATGACTTGGAGTCATTTGGCATGTGCCAAATGACTTGGAGTCATTTGGCATGCGCCAAATGGCCCATTTCGACCTTTCTTTGCAAATTTTTGACACCTAAATTGTGTCACAGATTGGTGCACTTACCCTTTCAAAACCCTAGAAATTGAAATGAAATAAAAAAAATTGCATTTAGAAACCCTAATCAAGATTTTTGAAACCCTCAATTCAAATCAAACAAAAAAAATGAATTTGAAAACTCTAGTTTTCAAAATGAAACGAAAAAATTACATTAAAAAACCTAAATTGAATTGAAACAATTTTTTTTGCTAAAACCCTAAATTGAAATCAAACAAATCATTTTAATTTTGAAAACCCTAATTTCGAGCTCAAGAAAATACATTTGCATTGCTTAAATGTTTTAAATTTCATTTTCATTGTATGGAGAAAACAATATGTTAAACTTTAGTTTCAATGTTAAATTATAATTAGATTAGAAAACAATATGTTAAAGAATAGTTACAATTCATAAATTTTATCAATGTTTGAAATTGAGTTAGCAAATTCGTAAATCCAAGTGTACAATCGATTTCCAATTGTCACTTAATTAGATAGTATTCAACATTCATTTCTATTTTATGTTTTGATCTCTCTTAGTCATGCCTTGCTTCCATTTCTTGTTGTCACTTACTTGTTAATTAAGCTTCTAGTTTAGTCTAAAATCTCAATTTTTGCACTAGTTACCTAGACACTATAAGAATCTAAATATTTTCCTTTTCTTTCTTTTAGGTTCTTTCAATTCCAAACAATCGAAAATAAAATACTTGATTCAACATTAACTAATTTTATATCATAAAATTCATTTAAGTGGGAAATATTAATGAAAAAAATGTTAAATAAAATAATCTTATATTCAATTTAAAAAATATCCAGTTAAAATTTATACATCAAACTCAATCTTAATAATACATAATTATGTGTTTCTATTATGCAAATAGTCAATCTATTCATAAAATCAAAAATATTCATAAACTAGGCACTAACTTGCAAGTCCATTATTCCAAGGGCCACCCAAACTTCACCCTAAGTTCACTAAACCCTAAACCCTGAACTCTAAAATCTATGGTGCTTGTTTGCAAGCACGAATCAATTCCAATGTTATAACCATGCAAGATCAAATCAACATTATTCAAAATGAAGAATGTGTTGCACCACCTGTGAGGATGATTGCATCTAGGATGAAAACCATTGTTGATGCTGTCAGAGCTATGGATGGGATCTTAGATGAGCATTGACAATGGCTAGAGGAGAGAACTTCTGATTCTGAAAAGGAAAATGCAAAGAAATGAAGAGCTGTAGTAGAGAGCCACAATAGTTTCTAAATTAAGACAATGATCTTAAATAGTTATGAATTTATGAATTTGGTGAACGATGGATATTTTGTGTGATGAATTTATAAAATTGGTTGGATGGATATTTTTAGTGACACAAATTTATGATTTTGGTTCTAGATGGATATTTTTAGTGACATGAATTTATGATTTTGGTTCTAGATGGATATTTTTAGTGACATGAATTTATGAATTTGGTGGAATTTATGAACTTATAATGATGAATTTGTAATAGAATATATTTTATGACTATCTACTAGATCATGATTTCTCATGTTGGAAAATTGTAATATATATAATTATGCGTTAGACATAAAATGAGATTTTTTGTGAATGTTTCAAGTTTATTGTTTAGTATGTACACATGCATTAAAATTGCATATAGTTCTTAAATTTTGAAATTTTTATGTATGTACATAGTTTAGTTTAATGATGTATGCATGCAAATTATGCATCATATTTTTTATTTTAAATGTATGTACATGTTAAATTTTGAATTTTGTATACACATGCTCAAGTTCAATCAATGTATATGTGTGTTTCAATTTTATATGATCTTAAAATATGTATGCACATCCTATTTAAACAAATTTGCATGTGCGTTTCAAATTTAACTAAATTTATTGTCATTTTTTAAGTTTGTATGTTAATTTTGTATAATTTAATGCAGGTGCACACTTATATCTCATATCATGGATGATTTTAACATTGATGACATCATCAATCCACCACCTCAACCACCTCCCCCTCCACCCCCCCCTCCACCTCTAGTACCTATTGCATCTGATGAGCCTCGCTTGCGAGCACGCATAAATGATCAGGTTGCATCCATCCAAAATACAATCAATGCTATGCAGAGCCAAGCATTGATTCCACCCCATGTGAGATATTTTGCATCTGCGATGCAAAACATTGTGGATGCCATCAAGACCATTGATTCTGATCTAAATAGGCATCAACGAGACAAAGATCAGATGAGACAATTTTATGCTGACGATCTCTCTTATAAACAAATTTTAGACCTTAAAATAACAAAATCCCACCTAGCCCCCTACTTTCTTGACCCTGTTACTCGACAACCCATTCCTCCCAACAAATCTAGAATATCCATGAGGTGCTGCATACATCCACAGATGAGTGCACATTTTTGGGATCAATGGTATATGGTTTTTGATAGTCCCCCACACACTAATTGGGAGTTCCCATTGTATTTTTTGAGGAAACTGTATGTAGAGTTTGTTATGGGGAGAAAGCCCAATTATTTTGATTTTAAATCATTTCAGGGTGTTGGTGGTGACATGCCACAATAGAGGTTAGGGGCAAGGGTTGATCCCCAACGCCCCGTGCATGTGCAACCCCTTGTTGTTGCTCCCGGTCCTCCCATTCCCACACCTGTGCATCATCGAGTTGTGGTCTCGATATTAGGTTCCCTTAGTACACTCGTAGGAGACCTTGATCAACATGCTTCTGTGATAGCAGGTGGGGAGCATAGAGACGATGATTTTGGAGGAGTTTTTTATGGAGTTGGTCCGAGTACCACTCCAGGAGTGTCAAGGCCCATCCCACATGTATGTACTAGTTTCCATCAAGTATGCTATGGAATTGATCAGGGCACACCTAGTTCAGGTGGACGTGGAGATTCTGGTGGTTCATCTGGTCGCATCAGTTCATTTGTAGAGTTTCTTACAGCAAACCATCACCCTGAGGACACTGTGACACAAGTATAAATATGCATCTACACGTTCATTTTATAAGAATTTTGATGAATGTATATATCAAAGAAAAGTTTGCAATACATTTTAACAATAAAACTATTTGGTGTACAAATGACACTAACGATGGGGCAATCATCCATTCCATGAGTACATGCATCGACACCAGTCCTACTTGGCAACCCTTATGGGGTATTTTGATTTCAATTTTTTAAATTATATATGAAATCATTTTTAACTTGAGTTTTAAATTTATAATTGAATCAAATATATGTTTGAAATATTTATGTTGGTTTAGGCGAGTCAATCGGCTTCCACGTTGATTCCACCCGAGGGGTTGTCAAGCACTCCACCATTGGCCATCGTAGATCAGGGGCAGGTACATTTATATTATAAATTGTTTAAATTACATTAGTATAGTTACAATTATGAATTTTGAATTCACTATATATGAAATGTGCATGTACACTTGTAAATATTATAAGCGTTAAATGTCTACATGTATGTCTAGGTTGATACCACAATGAGAATGGGCATCGGGAAAACATTAGATGTTGCGGCTACTCGTGAGGCCTTTGATTTTTAAGTCGTTTAAAATATTTTCTACACAAAATGTGCAAACTTGAATATATATATTAGCCTAATTAAAGTATACGTGCTTTAATTTTGATCTTGTAGGACTTTGTTAGTGCGACTTTCAGCCCCGACCTAGACATAGTTACACCTCCAGGAGGACATGCAGAGCAGGCTCCAGATCAAATGGTAATTTAAATTTTTTATTATATTTAAAGTCAATTATAAATTATATATTCTGAATGTAACTTTAATTTTAAATTTCAAATTGAATATATATATTTAATATGAGCTAATACATGTTTTAATTTTTTTTTGTCTTTTATAGCATGAGACACATTTTGTTGTTGAGCATGTACAAACAGGTCCTAGAGAAGAGGGTACGCAACCTTGGAATATGGTACAATTAAAATATGATAAATTATAAATTAAATTGAATTAAATCATTTTTAATTGTAGACTTGTACATCTAATTTCAACTTTCTTTGTCTTGTTTATGTAGATTGATTCAGAGAATTTAGAGGTTGCTTCAGGTCCACCCGAGCATCTAGACCCAGATATGATAGTAATTTAATTTTATAATAAATTATTAATTAAATTGTCATTAAATCATTTTTCATTGTCTTACATCTGATTTCATCTTTCTCTTCTACATAGTGTTTTAGGTCATTTGCATAGTCCACATGGCGTGAAGAGGTCTCTTGATTATAGAGACAATACATGACCTAAAAAAATGATTTTATGGGTTATATTTGTTTATTTCATGGACTATATTTCTAGTTTCTCATGTACTCTGTTGGACTTTATATTTCATGGCTCAAATACTTAGTTGGACTTTATTTCATGCGCTTAATATATTGGTTTCATGCACTTAATATATTTACATAAATTTTGAACTTTATTATTTTTTGAAATTTTAATTTGCACATGTACATTTATGCATTTTATGTTCATAGTCAAGACATTAATATAGGAAATTAATGTGAAATTAAATAATTAGTCAATTCAATTCACGTCAATCAATAATTAGTCAATAAATCATAATTTACAAACAAAAGCAATTTATTTCTATACCACAAAGGATAAAATTTTAAGAAATAAACAATACCATACAAGATTAGAGAACAAAAGCATTAATAAATTCTATAAATAATAGCATCCAACACTAATTTATAAGCTATCAAAACAAATAATGGCATCCAACAATATTTATAGGCTGTCAAAACAAATAATGGTATCCAATACTAATTTATAAGCTGTCAAAACAAATAATAGCATCCAACACTAATTATAGGTTGTCTTAAGGGGATGTCTCAAGGGGTCCTAATACGACGTCTTAAGGGGATGTCTTAAGGGGTCCTAATAAACTATCTTAAGGGGATGTCTTAAGGGGTCCTAATATGACGTCTTAAGGGGTCCTAATACGATGTCTTAAGGGGTCCTAATAAACTATCTTAAGGGGATATCTTAAGGGGTCCTAATATGACGTCTTAAGGGGATGTCTTAAGGGGTCATAATACAACATCTTAAGGGGATGTCTTAAGGGGTCTTAAGGGGATGTCTTAAGGGGTCATAATACAATGTCTTAAGGGGATGTCTTAAGGGGTTTAGGGTTTAGGGTTTAGGGGATGTCTTAAGGGGTCATAATACAATGTCTTAAGGGGATTTCTTAAGGGGTCATAATACAATGTCTTAAGGGGATGTCTTAAGGGGTCATAATACAATATCTTAAGGGGTCATAATACAATTTCTTAAGGATATAATTGATTTAACAATAATGTATGCATGATATTTAGTGATTATACAATCAAATATAAAGTTTCAAAGTAGGAAAACATGCACATTTAACAAACAAAATATCTAGAATATCAATTTTGATACATAGAATTACATAGAGTACATAATTGTGTATGTACATGTATTTGTAATTTGTACAAAATGTTTAATTCTATAAGTATGTATGTACATATATGTCATCTCAAAATAATGTTTACAAAATTTGGATATGCCATCTCAAGAACATCTAAAACTCATGCCCAAAATGTAGTAGGTCTTCACACTACCTGATATCCAAAAGGTACAAGCAATATCAATGAAATCATCAAAACAAACATATTTTAATTTATATAAAACTATCTATATGTACACAACTCAAGTACCTGCATTTAAAAGTATTCCACACATGTGTGTAGGTTGAATCCATGCATCCTCTCCTTATTGTTTCAAAGTATGAGATCAATGCAATGGTCGCTTAAGGATACAAAAAAGGATAATAAATCAATTTTAACTATTAATGTACAAGCAATATCAATATGTAATAGAAACATGTATTTAAATATAATTTAACTAATAATTACCTATTTTTACCAAGTATTCCATGTTGTCTAGGTTGAATCTGCATGGACTAGATCCTTTTTCTGATTATGGCTTAAGGATCTATAAAAGGACAATTTAAATCAATTTCAACTAATGACACACTTGACCAATATCAAAACATGTATTTAATCTATTTAAAAGGACAATATAAAACTAAAACTATATTTACCTGTATTTACTTATTCCATTGTACCATCTGCATCCTCTCTTTTTTGCAGTGTATCTATGATTGTCTCATGCTCTTCCTTAGAAATTTTCCATAACACTTTATTTGCAAGTCTTCCACGATATCAATCTAGTTTTATATTTGTTGCCACCACCAAATGTGAATAATGTATAATCTTTTTATACGTTTCATAATCTTTGAATGCAGGTAGACCATTCTTCCTTGCCAGGTATTTTCATAGCCAAGTGCCAACAACGACGACCAATCCTATTGGAAAACATGAAACCCATCATCAAATAAGTTCTCAAAATTTTCTTAAGGGGATCAAAGACGTGTTCTAAAAAATTTCTTAAGGGGATCAAAAACTTGTTATCAAAATTTTCTTAAGGGGATGTCTTAAGGGGATCACCGTACCTGTTGGATAATGATAGCCCTCATCATCTTCTCGAGGTACTATTAACTTATGTTTAGTCTCCACACAATGAGCCAATCAATATTTTGTTTTCTCTTCATTCCCCTCAAGTGCAACAACAACATACACATGTCCTGCAAAAAAAAATGATTTAATAAATTGCATATATCCATATAAAGTGAAATAAAATGAAATAAATTGAATTAAATTACCTTCTTGTACAAGGTCTGAAACACGGTCATAGTCTTCAGATGCAAACACTTGATCATTTTCTTCAATAGTTCTTTCATATTCATCATGTGCTTGTGCAAGTGTCAACGATCTTTGCTCCCACTACTCAACCCATTCTATATTTTCACATGCTTCCCAATCTCCTGAGATACAAAATTGGAAAAAACATGCAAGCTCCCTTGTCCAGATAGTCCATGTGCTTGATGTCAAACTCCTAAATGAATTCCATTTAGTAGATCCATTGATTGTCTCACAATCAACTCTAGGTACAATGTTCTCTTCTTCAATCAACCAAAATAATCGATGAACTGTAGAGTACTCACTTGAGCCGGGTGCAGATAATCTTGTATTACACCAATCCACAATCCCATGTGCATCTTTAAATTTTACTCCATCCTCGAATTTTAATTGTTCTCTAGCAAGAATTCTTTTGACACACGCACCAGCTCCATCATGTTCTCCTTTACCATGCCTAGCTTCAAAAAAACTCCATATATGCTGGACATTAAGTTCCTTGTGAACCCTACTTAACCAATAGAAAATTCGAGCATTCTTGAACTTCCCCGTACAATTATCTGACTATATGAGGTGTTCTTTCATATGGATTCCTCTTTCTCTTAAATTAGTGCAGGAGCACCTAGAACTTGTAATGCCTTTAAAAGGCTAATTTGTCCAATTTATATGTTCAAGTCTAAATTTGTGTTTCAAGGCCATGAAGAGGCTAATTTGAATGTAATAAAGTCATAAAATAAATCACTAGGTGGTCACATTTTGTCAAAAAGGTGGGAAGAGTTGTTAAAATGTAATTATGTAAGCAAAATCAAGAAAATCAGGCATGTTAAGAGTCATGAACTAGTTTTCAACCGATAGGAAGTTGGTAAGTCAGCTGCAAGGGGGGAAAAAGCTATAAAAAACATGGTAAGGTGTGCAAAGAAAGGATATTGTATTCTTGCAATCAAATTTTGAAATAAAAAGCCCCTGTTTCTGAGTTTGCAACACTTTCTCCATTGTTTTTATCTTGTATTGGTAATTTAGAAATATCAAAAGTCAGATCTTGTGTGATCTCATTTAGGTAGGAGTTAGGTTTCATCTTAAAGAGTTTGGGAGGTTAGTTTTTGTGTAATAAAAGAAGAAAAAGTAGTTTTTTGTGTTCCGGGCAGAGTTTCCTTAACAGTAGTTTTGAGAGTCCCTTGAAGCACCAATGGCCATTCCACCGATGTAGGGTTAGATGGTTGGTGGAATGGAGTTTTTGTTAATGTATTTTTAATGTTTACCATGTGTGTGAGTGCAGGGGTCACAAAATATGATGTTAAGTTGCTGATTTAAGCAAAATTTTTGAGTTTTTCCCACTTGAAAATGGAGGTTGCAAACAGGGTTTTGAATAAATGGCCCATGCATGGGCTTGGAAATGATTTCAATTTTTTTTGCAGAAATAATGAAGCATGATACAACTGGTGGCCAGAGTATTAGAGGTCTTTAAGTGCTTCAATCATGAAACCCTCCCTAATTTGTGCTTTTACACCCTATAAACAAGGGTTTAGTGGATCAGATTGTTTTTATGGTTTTCAATCCTTAAAAATGGTGAAATAATGAGTTTTGAGGAATGATTAATGACTGTTAGAGGTTGGGAAGGGTTTGGGAGTAATTTAAGAGGGGTCTCCTTTGTAAAACAAACCTATTCTAGTAGCCTTTTTAGGCGCATAGTCTGAGAAACTGTAGATTTTCTTTGGGATAGTCACTATAAGATTTTTGTTTTGTTGAAGTGGATAGTAAGGTATGTCTAAAGAAGCATTTTTTGCTTGGAAATTGCATATGGATTGTGAGATGTACCCGATCTAGGGTAAAGAGTCCAAATTGACAAAATGGTGCTTATTTGCATAGTTAAGGATAATTCGATGAAACAGTATTTGGGAATGTTGAATATTGACCTATATGATGTTGAGATTATTTCAGTGTTTGGGAAAGGTATGGAAGGAAGAGTTTGGTATTATGATGGTTTTCTTGGACTTGTGGATTCAATGTGCTAGGTAAGGTTTATGTGCAAAATTTGATAATCTGACATAACAGTGATACGGGAATCTGTATTTAGCTTGTTTTCATTAAGATGATGATGTTTTCAATGATTTAGAAGTTTGGTAATGCAGAGGTACATGATTGGTTTCCTTGGTTGTGAGTTGTGTTGAGGAGTCTATGTTGAAGTATGGATTGGTTAGGTTGGTGTTGATGTTTTGTGATGGTAAAGAAGAATTTTGCATCTGATTTTGATGTGGTCTGTTGATTTTGGAAAAAGGAAGATTGATAGCTTGTAAATAGTTAATGGATTGTGAATTTTGATGAATGTATAATTTGATTTTCTCCTGATTTGATTTGGGAAGGAAGTTCCCTGAAGAAATGATGTTGTTAAGAGTGTGTTGGTATGATGCTCTGCATCATAAATTTCTATAAAATATACTGAAACAATATTGAACAAACTCTGACGAGTGTAATTGATTGTCACTCAAATAAAAATGATACTCCCTCAAAATTTTTCTATCATCCTCAATGCTATCATTTGCATGTCTATAAACAATATGGACAAACATAGCTACTTGCACTGAATTATAATACTGTGATTGAATTTCCTCTTGCAAAGCTAGAGTATAATTTTCCGCAAAATCAACCACTGAAAGTATAGTACCAATTGGAAATGTGTTTCTACATGCGCGAAATTGGCCATCAAGCCATTGATCATGTTGAGAGTGCATGACATATTTTGGTACAATCTTATTCTTAAATTCACTCATGAATGCATGCACACTAACTTTTTCTGTAACTAAATCACAATGCTTTCCTATTTTTCCATCTTTTAATGAATAGTAAACATTCTTAAATCTTTTAACATCTACTAATTGTTGTCCAAAATCGTTATCAACACTTTCATGTATACAAATTCTTAAGAATGAAAGATTTCCACAGTTAATGCATTGTCCAAAAATACAAGAATTTAAATAAAACAATTTACCATTAGATCTTTCACAAAACAAACTTGAAATAAACTCCCTTATTGCTTCAGGTGGCATATTAATACCACATTCCTGTATAATCATGTTAGTATGCAAGGCAAAATGTATATATCAAAAAACATAAAAATAACGAAATTGAACATGCATTTTACAACAACAAGATATTTGTTGATTATTAATTTTTACATACCACGATTTACATTTTTCAAAAGACCTTTGAATTATTTTAATATTACCAGGTAACACTAAATCACCACAAAAAATTCTATAAAATTTATTTTGTGTTGTATCTAATAGGTGTTTTGGGTGAGGATTGCGAACTTTGGACCCCACCCTTAATTTTAAAACATCTCTAGCATTAGATGAAACCCTAGTATTATCATGCCAATATTTTTTGATCAAAGATTTAATTTCAACATTCAATTTCATATTAGACCTTGGGAGTCAACCACTGAAACTCCAACATTGGTTGATAGGATCATTTTCTATACTTTCTCTTCTTTTTTCCACTCTTAGCAATGTTTTAGGATGTATTTTTAAAACTTCACTAATATTTCTTACCATTCTTTTATTCAAAGTTGCTTTATTAACAATAGCAGTTGTTATAGCTCTTCTTGCTGCATTTTTATCTTTAGATCGACTATTTTTCCCAATAGATTGAATGGCACTAGCAACGGTAGACATAACATGTTTTAATGATTGATTTTTTCTTTTTGGTTTAACAAAAAATCCCAACCTTTTCATTATTTTCCTCATTTATTGCATATTCATCAATTGCATCATTAGTTGACATTGAATTGCAAATTTTTTACAATAAAATAATTTGTTGTATATTTTATTCGCATGTGTTCTTATTTGCCTCCAATAAATTTGACCAGGAAGATTATCGAAAACACCACTTTCAATTTAAAAAAAAGTGTTTTCATTAAATTTAACATCACATTCTAGATTTTCAGCTTCATCTTCATTATCATTTTCATTTTCAACTTCAAAACGATTTACATTTTCATCTTCATTTTACAAAACGATTTTCATTTTCATCAACAAAACGGTTTTCATTTTCATTTACATCAACAAAACGGTTTTTGTTTTCATTTTCAACAGAAGGATCATTCTCATTTTCATTTTCAACAAATTCTATAAAAGTTTCATCTCTCTGAATATTATCAATGTCAACATCGTTAAGTCCAACATCTTGTAAAACTTCTACATACAAATTTTCCATTTCGCTAACATGTGGATTTGAAGATGTACTTGGATTTGTGCATATTGAAACATTCTCCATAGCATTGAAAGAGGGATTTGAAGACATAGTAGGACTTGCTTGTATAATCATATTCTTCTCCAAATTGACTTCTTGCAAATTAGCTTCATCTACAACCATGGTCTCCTCAATGTTTTCATCTTCAATAGTTGTGGAATTGGATGCTCCCCCATCATTCATTGATTTTAATTCTCATTCTTCTTTGTCTTTGTCTTTGTCTCTCCTCTTTTTTTGCTTCAATTTCTTCAGGAGTCAATGTCTTCCTCCTCTTATTACGAGCTTTATCTCCCATGATTAAAAAATTCTCAAGTACAAATGAATGTCAATAGTGAAATTTTTCAAAAAATTCATTCCAAATTGGAAGTTGAAGACTTATAAGGACAAAATTTTTCCTCTTGTGTTCCTCAAAACAAGTAGAAAACTAGCATAATTCCACTTTAAAAACTATTTTCTTCATGCCTCCTTTGAAAAAATCAATCCATATTGCAAGTTGAAGACCTTTTGTTCCTCAAAACAAGTACAAAACTAACAAAATTCCACTTCAAAAATGGTTTACATGATGCATCCTTTGAAAAAATTAATCAAAAATCCAAATTCACCACCTGTAAAAACAATAGTTGATGAAAAATAGCCCAATTTTATTGCTCTCGGTCGTACATGTGAAGTTGCAGACTTCACAGTAATTTTTGACAGTAAATTTAAATAAAACGGTTAAAAACAAACGACATCACGTCCCTAATATTTAATGTGGGGACTGTTGACAAAGGAACATGATCCCATTTATAAAGCGGGATCTCGTTTCCCTGTCAATGGTCACACCATTTAATATTAGGAAACATGATCCCATTTTATAAAGCGGGATCCCACTTTACAAAATGGGATCCCATTTCCAAAAAAATGAGTTTGAATTTGCTTTGTGGTGGGGTTTTTGCTTTGTATTTTGGTTCTGGAAAAGCATTGGGAATTTGAACCTAGGCCTTCAACCTGGTTTGACCTGCAAGTTGAAGGTCCTAACAATGTCAGAGAAAAATACCGAGTTTGGACATATGGCTGACGACTTTTTTTGCAGAATTTTTTGATGAAATTAAAACCCATTTTAGATGAGACAATGCAGATTCCAAATACGTAATTTTTTTTACAATTGGATTATTTTTTCTATTTTTCAATTAATTTCTGATGAAATCGGTCCACAAAATTTAAATATCAGGGTTTTTTAATATTTTAATAACTTTTGATCAACATAACATTTTGATGAATGGATTGCACAAGAACAAACTTCAGACAACATTTTTCAATTAAAAAAAAAAATTCAAAAAATGATAAGTTAAGGTCATCTTATGCGTGTCGTACACGACGATTTTTCAAAACAACAAATATGTCTAATAAAAAATTAACAAAAAAAATTCAATAAAAAATTACAAAAAAATATCGAGAACAAGCTTCAGTGAGTCACAAATATTTTCCCAAAAGTATTTAGAAAAATACGATAATTTAGGTCAAAATATGGATGTTGTACACGTGCATGGTATGGTATAAAAAAAGTGACTTTTAAACAATGGTTTTTAGAAACGCCCATTGAAACTCAATTTGTACAATCTGGGTATTGAAATAAATTACATATTTGGAAACTAGACTCTGAGTAATACATTTTATGATCAGTGACTTTTTTGAAGATTCCATCTCTGAGTGCTTCAAATTTTAAGGTCAAATGTGTCAAATGCTGAAAATCAGGGAAAACACTTCCACTTTTTGGCCAAAAAGTGGACTCAACTTCTTGCCAACACCCTATACATATATATATATACAATTATATATATATATATATATATACATGCATATACATGCATATATATACATATATATACATTAATATATATATATATATATATATATAGATACATATATACATATATACATATATATATTCTAAATTGGAGCTGCATTATTTGGCACTAAATATTATAGACAAATAGGTAAATTGTAAAAGAACTATTAGGAAAACACTGGAGAACCACAGGAAAATGAGAGATGATTGAAACCCAACATTTCATAGAAATTTTAAACAGGAGGAAAGAATATCATAAAACATAGTCATACAACACAAGCAATCTATGTAACAGTTGGCTTATCAATTCTAAATTGAAGCCACATTATCTGGCACTAAATATTATAGACAAATAGGGAAATTGTAAAAAAAATGTTACAAAAAACATACATACATACATACATACATACATACATACATATACAAACACACACACACACATATATATATGTACATGTATATATATACATACATATATATATATACATATGTACACATGTATATATATGTGTGTGTATATATCTATACAACTCACAAATTCTAGAGCACAACAATTTTAAAACCCTCCAATCTGGTATAAAACAGACATGGAGCAAGCGATTTGTCAAGTACTTTGTTATGAAACCAACACAACAATGCCTCCTTCGATAATGCAACTTAATCAATATATTTTCTTGGACATTTCAGAGTATGCTTTCCAATACACATATATATATACATATATACATATACATATATATATATATATACATATATATATACATATATACATATATATATACACACACACACATATATATATATATATACATATACATATATACATACACACACACACACATATATATACACACACATACATATATATATACATATATAGACACATATATATACTCTGTCCATGTTTGGTGTTATACAAATTTTGTACAGTTAGTTCCTTGGTATCTTTCTAATTGATTTAACTTCAAATCCTTACAAAGAGGATGGTGTAGATTGTGAATTGTATGTGGAAATGAATGCTTCGAAACATACACAGATACATATACGCATATATATATTGAAGACAAATAGAGCAATTGTTAACACATATGACAATAATACATATACGCATATATATTGAAGACAAATAGAGCAATTGTTAACACAAACAAAGCATACATCTAATTACGTTGAATGTACATATGCATATATGTGTATGCATATGCATATTCATTTGTATATACATACATGCATATCTATATGTAAATATATCTATGCATATGCAATGCATTTTCGGTGGAGAGTGTAACGAATGGAAGGTATGGTACATATTTTCCTTCTCGGAGAGTGTAATGCTGTCGTTTCTTATGCATATGCATCATTCCTTCCCTCATTGCACCCTCCATCTCAAAGAGTTTCACTTTTTTTTATTGCATATGCATATATACATATACATATACATATACATATACATATACATATACATATACATTTACATATACATATACATATACATATACATATACATATACATATATGTATATACATATGCATATGCATATGCATATGTATATAAATATATCCATACACATATCGAACAATGCTACAAAGTGTGACAACAAAATAATAGATCTAAGATTTAGTGTAATTGATGAACAAACTAACCATGGATCTGACAAAGGCCCAAAACAATTGGCCACAACAAAAAGGAAACAAGCAAGACACTTATGGGGCTAGTGCTTGAGGGTTGTCCATCAGCTTGGGGATATATAGAGTCCGTTATGGGAAACTGAAAAAAAGAATATCATGAAGAAGAGTTTGTTATGGCGGACTTCAAATAGATGTGGAAGAACGAATATCATGAAACATATTGATATAAGACATATAACATGTTCCATAGAAAGAAAATAACCATATCAATTAATACTTTATTATAAGTAGGTTCAAACAGATATGGGAAAAACAAATCCGTAAAACATATTGGTACAAGATAAGCAGTCTATGAAACAATTCCAAGAGATGTTAGGAAAACACTTAAGAAGCAGATGTAACTAACAAATGAATGGGAAAAGAATATCATGGAAAAAACATGGAAAATAGAAGAGCGCAATAACCTGTACAAAATGCTATGAAACCAACACCACAATGGCTATTTCAACAATGCAAATTAATCAAAGTATACTTTCCCACACTATGACATTCAATATTCCATTTACTTCGGCACACACATTTACTTTTCCCGACCTCACTGCACAACAACGATAGAATGCATCAACCCTCACGCAAGCAAACACTCACCATTCAGCTTCCAAGTATCAAGGACACCAAATCCACCACCACCAACCCACATAATTACCAAGCTCCACATCACCACAAGAAAACCTGGTCAAGCCACCGCTGGGTGGGCATCTTCGACGCCAAAAAATCCAATTCACGATTGGGCGGTGAAAATCCCGACAAAATATTCAAACAAATAGCCTATCGGCCGGGGCATCTCTAACGCTAGCTATCATTCTTAAGTGTTTTTCTAATAGTTGTTTTGAAATTTCCCTATTTTGTCTATAATATTTAGTGGGAAATAATGTAGCTTGAATTTTCAATTGACAAGCTAACTGTCACATAGAATTTGCTGTTACACCTTCTCTAGACAGCGATAGAATTTCTAGTAAGCAGGAATATGCTGCAAACTCAAATCTATACATGCATTTCACTGACCTATTAGAAAAAAACTTAACAATGAAAGGAAAATCAAAGATGTTTGAAAACCCACATTAAATAGAACGTTAAAAAATGGAAAATAGAACAAGAAAAGTACGATAATAAATAGTTTGGTATAGGGAGCAACGATATTTCACGTGTATGTATCTTCCTATGTTTCAAAGCATTCATTTTCACATATAGTTCAAATTGAATCTATATATATATATCGCAGGGGTGTTAATTCATTATGTCGTTATTGTACAATGGGGGCGGATGAATTAAATTCAATATTGAGTGTTGCAGGGTGGGAAAGTATACTTTGTTTAAGTTGTATTTATAATATTTAGTGGGAAATAATGTAGCTTGAATTTTGAATTGACAAGCCAACTGTCACATAGAATTTGTTGTTACACCTTGTGTAGACAGTGATAGAATTCCTAGTAAGCAAGAATATGCTGCAAACTCAAATCTATACATGCATTTCACTGACCTATTAGAAAAACACTTGACAATCAGAGGAACATGAGAGATGTTTGAAAATCCACATTAAATAGAATGTTAAAATATGGAGAATAAAACAACCAAAGTATAATTTAATAAACAGTTTGGTACAGGGAATCAGAAAAAAAATATCATAAAGAGTAGTTTGTTATGGGGAAGTTCAAACAATTGAAAACAAACAACACCATCAAACATATTGATAGAACAAAAAAGCGAAATTGGAAAAGACCTATTAGGAAAACACTTAAGAATCAAAGGAAAGTGATAGACGTTCTCAAACCCACATTAAATAGAACTTTTAGATATGGAGAATAGAAGAGGCAAACTACGATAATGAACAGTTTGTTACGGGGAACTAAAAACAAGAATACCATGAAGAACAGTTTGTTGTGGGGAACTTGAAACAAATGAGGGAAAAATAATATAATGAAACATATTCATATAAGACACTGCAATCCCACGTAATTAGCAAACTCTTCTGACCACATAAACAGACCTAAGTAGTTTGTTCCAAGGACCTTCAAGCAGATTAGGGAAGAAAAAATATCATGAAACATATTGATACAAGGTTCGAGCTATGTTCTTTGTTAATAAATATTGAAGAGAAGTCATAAATTGTATAACAGGTGTTAGAATAACAATTATTTACTACAAGTCATTTTACATGGGTATTTTGCATAAATGATTTGTCTATAATATTTAATGCTAAGAAATGTAGCTCAAATCCACAATTAAGCCTGTGGTGCTCTACAAATTTTGCACAGATTATTGCATCATATAATTGTTGTCATAACCTAAAGAAATATCATGAATAAAGTATGGAGAATAGAAGGGGAAAACTATGATAATCAATAGTTTCTTATGGGGAAGTGGGAAAATAATCCCATGAAGAACAACCTGTCACGGGGATCTTCAAAGACATAAGGAAAAAATAATATCATGAAACATATTGATATAAGACAAATGAACAAAAAGCCACATTAAATAGAACTCCTAAAGCCAATAGGTAGCAATAATCTATGCAAAATGAGTGCAACCCCACACACTTAATTGAAAATTGATCCAATTACAGGTGGCACTAAATATTATAGACAAATAGAGAAATTGTAAAAGAGCTATTAGAATAACACTTAACAACCACTAAACTAATTTTATCTCCAATATGCCTATACTTTCATACTAACCCTTTGTATATATATATGCAATTTTACTCCTATGTTAATCTACAATCGCTCCTATGTTAATGGGTATAACACCAAAGATGCACAAAGATACTAAAACAATAAACTGGAAGGCTGATAAAATTACTAACCCTAACCATATTTTTTGTCGGAAGAAAGAAGATTTAACTACAATTGCTCCTATGGTAACGGGTATAATGCCAAAGATGCACAGAGATATCTACAAACAATAAATGAGGAGCAAAAAAATTACTAATCGTAACCATATTTTTTTGATGGAGAAAAAGAAGATTTAACTGCAATTTCTGCACCCATAAAGAGCGATAATCTTTTTCAAGTCTCCAAAATGGGTATAATGCCAAACATACAAACATATAAGAAGAAGACAATAACAATAAATTAATCATCTATGCAACTGGAAAAAAGAATATCATCAAGAACAATTTGTTATGGGGAGCTTCAAACACACGAGGAAAAAAGAATATCATGAAATATATTCACACAACATAGATGAACACAAAGCCACATTAAACATAACTCCTAAACCCAATAGGTAGCAATAATCTGTGTAAAATGAGTATAATCCCACACACTTCATTGAAAATTTGAGCTACATCACCTCACACTAAATATTATAGACAAATAAAGAAATTGTAAAAGAGCTATTAGAATAATCCTAACCATATTTTTTTGATGAAAGAAAGAAGATTTAACTGTAATTTCTCCACCCGTAAAGAGCTCGATAATCTCTTTCAAGTCTCCAAAATGGGTATAACGCCAAACATAGAAACATATAACAAGAAGCCATTATCAATAAATTAATCATCTATGCAAAACACCCATGTAAAAATTAGTATAATTCCACAAACTTCATTCAAAATTCCACCTACATCACCTCAGACTAAATATTATAGACAAATAGAGAAATTGTAAAAGAGCTATTAGAATAACACTGAACAACTACCAAACTAATTTTATCTCCAATATGTTTATTCTTTCATACTATATATATATGCAATCACTCCTATGTTAATATGCAATTGCTCCTATGTTAAACGGTGTAACGATAAGATGCACAAAGATAACTAAAACAACAAACAAAGGGTGATAAAATTACTAACCCTAACCATATTTTTTAAGGAAAGAAATAAGATTTAACTGTACAATTGCTCCTATGGTAATGGGTGCAATGCCAAAGATATACACAAATAACTACAAACAATAAATGAAAGATTCACACAAATAACTAAAACAATAAACAAAGGGCCAAAAAACAATTACTCCTATGTTAATCTACAATTGCTCCGATGTTAATGGGTATAATGCCAAAAATGCATAGAGATAACTAAAACAATAAACCAATGACAAAAAAATTACTAACCCTAACCATATTTTTTGACGAAAGAAAGAAGATTTAACTGCAATTTCTCCTTCCATACACAATGATAATTTCTTTCAAATCTCCAAAATGGGTATAACGCCAAAGATATAAACACATAAAAAGAAAACATGAACAATAAATTAATCATCTATGCAAAATACCCATGAAAAATGACTTACCATACACATGCACAGAGATAACTAAAACAATAAACCAATGGCGAAAAAATTACTAACCCTAACCATATTTTTTGATGAAAGAAAGAAGATTTAGCTCCAATTTCTCCATACATATAGAATGATAATCTCTTTAAAATCTCCAAAATGGGTATAGTGCCAAAGATAGAAATATATAACAAGAAGACATGAACAATAAATTAATCATCTATGCAAAATACCCATGTAAAACAACTTACAGATTCCAGAGAACAACTGTTTGTCGATTTTGGAATAGTTTGCTATCAAACCAGCCATGGAGCCGAAGGGGATGATTTTTACAATAGTCTACTATGAAACCAACACCTCAATGGTTGTTTCGATAATACAACTTAAAAAAATTATACTTCCCCACACTGCAACACTCAATATTACATTTACTTTGTCCGCTCGCATTTACTTTGTCCACCCCCATCATACAACAATGACAAAATGAATGAACATTCCCGTGAGAAAACACTTATGATTCAACTTCCGCGTATTGAGGACACCAACTCCACCACCACCAACCCACGTAATTACCAAGCTCCACATCGCCACAAAAAAACCCGGTCAAGTCTTGCTAGCCGAGACATCTCTGGCGCCGACAAATCCAATTCACGGCTGGGCTAACAAAAATCCTGGCAGAAACTTGAAACTAAATAGCCTATCGGCTAATAAAATTGTAATAAAAGGATATCAATTTTTAGGCTCAAATTTTAAGGCTTTCCAAGTTCAACAACTTCAATATATAAATGAACATGTCCTCTCCAAAGTATTTAGATTATGTCAACTAAGCATAATTACGAATGCATAAATGATTTGAGGTTCATAAATTAATTGGA
This sequence comes from Sequoia sempervirens, assembly GCA_007258455.2. Lineage (NCBI taxonomy): Eukaryota > Viridiplantae > Streptophyta > Pinopsida > Cupressales > Cupressaceae > Sequoia > Sequoia sempervirens. Next base: position 512,513,426 of record VDFB02047230.1, read on the forward strand.
TCTTAAAGATATTAAAATTAGATGTGTTAAAATAAAAATGGGATTGTTAAAGGTTGTGTATTCTACAATGTATATTTTTATTGATATGGCACTTAGATTAGAAATTGAATTTGAAATTGAGAATTAGATCAAAAGATAGAGAAAAATGATATTGGAAAAGGAAAAGGTCTACTACGTGATTGTGACAACAATCTTCTTTAGAAGTGCAGTCATGTTCCAATTTATGTGGTCTTATTTTAGACAAAGTTGGATTTTAAGTATGTATCATGTTTATCTTATATTTAAAATTAAAATATATTAATATTGAGTTTTTATTTTAAATATTATAAAAAATATAGTCTTATGAGAGAGTATACATTATAAATGACTTTTTTTTTTAGTAATTTTGTTATTTAAGGAATTGGATGTTATGTTGAAAAGTATTTTCTTTTGCTATGAAGTAATAAAGGAAATATTCTGTAGTGGTAATAAATCATTTCTCTACTTTGAGTTATATTTTTCCAACTCAAATCATTTTTATTAAAAAAGTTGTATAATTAATTATTATTTAAAAATACATATTTTCGTTTAAAAAATTCCCCTTAGGCTTGACTTAAAATATACATGTTTGAAGTAAAATGAGTGGAAAATGTTGCTTAATTGCACATTTTAGCAAGTTTTTAATTATTTAATTATTTATTTATTTTTTAGCAAATTCCCCTTACTCTAATATTGAGATAATACTTATTTACATCCTTAGTTCTATTTTCATGATAGAATAGATAAATTGCATTAAGTAAATGTTGGACAAAATTTATTTGATAAGAAAAAGAAGGTGGCCTTTGTTTTTCATTTCTATCATGTAAAAAAAAGTGAGTTGAATACATATATATATATATTTTTATTATTTCACTAGGAGAGAAGGAAAACCATTATTTTTTATTTTTTTCTTCCTTCTTTTAAAATTTTGATTTTGATTTAATTTTTATATTCCATTCAATATGTGAGCACATTCATTTTAATGTTCTCAATGTCACAACCTTGCACTCCCAATATTCATTTGTAATAACTTAATTTTTTTATCATGTCATTTTAATGTAATTTATCTCTAGTTGGGGGGAGCAACTTGTGGTATAAAGGTTAAGTGGTTGCATTTTTAATGGCACAACCAAGGTTCAAATCCCCACTTGGCCCAAATAAATGATGTTAATGCTGGTTTGGGCCCACCTTCGCTGGGCTGGTGTACTCATGGGCTATATGCCCCTACTGGGTTACTGTGCTCACAGGTTAAGTTTACCAACCAATTTTTTTTTTTTTTTTAATCTCTAGTTGGGAAAGATGAAATTCATTTTTTTATGTGCATTAATATAGTATTTAGTAGATTTTTCTTCACATGAGGAGGTAAGTATCCCACTTTTTTCTAACCTCTTTTTCTACATATCATCACCTTGACTCATAAAAAAATCAACTAGCATTATGAAAAGTCCAAAGACATATTTAAATTGGTTGAATAAGTCAAACCTAGGTACCCAAATTGTAGAGTTATATATAATAAAATTTATGGTAGTTTATGATAGTTATAAGAGCATATACTAATAATAGCCTAGAACATTATAACCAATTTGGGTGTTTGGATTTGTGTCATTATGCGAATCACTTTTGAGTTTGTTTATTTCGTACATTAATTTTCTACTTGGGAGATGTGATATTTATATTTAGAATCCACATAAAGCCTCATTTTACTAAAAAAAGTTCTATTTGTAGCAAGATGAGGAAATTTTGAGTGACATGATAATTCCCCCTTATTTGAATAGTATAATCTCTTTAGATACAATTTATGATATGCCATTAGATCAATAGGCCTTTGGATTTTCTAGAAGGGATTTCTCCTAGGACGTCGAGGTATGTTTTGTTGGAGAAAGTATTCTTTATGTTTTTTGAACTCATCTTATGATAACATAAAACACCTTTTAAATCTTCTTAATAATGCAATCAACATCTATTTTTTGATGGCCATAATTTATTCCAATATAGATCATATTTCGTAAAAATAGTATACCAAGGTTCGTACCTTCCACTTCATCCTCACTAACTGGTTTATTCCTCATATTGTAGAAATCCACACCATCAAATATTCTTTCTCAGACTATAAAACCTGTAAGAAATATATTAGTTTTTTAAAATTACCTCAAATATTATTTAGTTTTCATCTTACACATCAATCATAGGTTTCAAATCTATCATCTAATTATCAAGCTAATCCATATGTAATTTAGAAACCTATGGATTTGTTTATTATCATAAAAAAGCCTACTTACTATAGATATTATCTAGTATAGCAGGCCTAGTGAGAAGCTATATGTATAGATACAATAAGGAGATATACATTAAAATTAAAATTTAGATGCTATAATGGATAAAATATCACTCTATTTTTATATCTATCTATTAAAAAATCACAAATGTCACAAAAAATTACATAATGTTCCAAACTACACTATGATACATATATAGTATTATTATTTTATTAAAATTGAGAAAATCAACTCTAAATCTCTATAGATCTTCAGACACCAGACTCAATGTTTATGAGAAATAATTTTCCCAACATGAGAGGTTCTTTCTTTGTAATTTTTTAGTTCATGGGAATTTCAACAAGAGATATAATTTGAAATATTCACCATGATAATATGTTAGTGTAAAATATTCCTAGAATGTTCCTATTTTGCATGGATCACTCTCATTTGGAGATAAGATTTCTAGAAGATAATCTTGCTAGTAGATAATCATACTAGGAGATAAGCTTCCTTAGGTGTTCTTGTTTGCATGGAGACTACATGTAATTATTCTAGATCTCGATTACTCTCCTTTTATACACACACACACACATATATACATATCATTGCAAGATTAATTCATTTGACTATTTCCTTTATATATTCATTTGTATATTACATACTTTAATGTTTTCTAAATTTTGAACCTGAGCATTTGACTATTCATATTTCATAGCTTGATCATATACCATCAATTTTATAGAAGTTCTTTCTCACATGGTATCAGAGTGAGGTTCTAGCTCAAATTTTTGTTTTGGTAAAATTGCATAATTTTATATGAAAAGATAAATTTTATTTACGTAATAGAAAGATTTTTTTGTCTTTTTTTGTGTTGTTTGTGCAAACATGTTTTTAGTGGAGAGAAAAGTTGATTGAAAGACTTTTCAAAGGGTTTTCTCTACAATCTATCATAATAATTATGTGTGTTATATATCAGAGATTGATTTGGATGATTAAATGGAAATCTACCTTAATGAATTTGTGATTTCAAATTCCATACTCTGATCTATTGTGTGCAAGCCATGAGATTGTTTTTAGAAGTACTTTCAATATTCCATAAGGTACATGGGTTTCTTTATACTACGCGTGGAAGTTTTGATCTTTATATTTTGCATGATAAAACCGAGTGATGCAATATTGATATGAACTCATTTTTTACATGTGATTTTTAAATGATATTTTTGCATGTGATCTTTTTATTTTATTTTTGCATGTGATTTTTTTAGGTAGGTTTCCCCTTTCAAATGTAAAGGTACAAATTGTAAAGTTTGATTAAATAGACAAGTAAGAAAAATATAATTGTAATAAATTTTTATACACTACTCCAAATTGAGAGCTATTTTTTAAATGTGCTTCTTTTTAAGCTTGTTATATTGGAAATGTTTCTAAACTACTATTATAAAGTGTAATTTTTATTCTAATTGGATAAGCATCTATTCTAAAATATAAAGTGTCACAATATAGAAGTCAACATTTTTTATCCTCCCTTAAAAAGTAACTTAAAGTCCAAATATAATTTATAAAACAATAAAAATAAGTTGAAATTATATAGTCCAAATCCCATAATAACTGTTGAAATATTTATTAATCTTTAGTCAGCATATCCTTCTCCTACCCTCAAACATAAACCTATAGCTTGTTGACTTGCCAGTATTTACTATGGTAGGTGATTTTGAATTTCAAATCTAAGTGCTCATTTCATGACCAAGAAAAAACAAAAAAAATAGGAGAATGTAACCATAGGTTTTTAGTAGTTTAGCTTTTGCATTGAGAAGGCGAACTTGCAATAGTAGAAGAAATGTTTAGTTGAGAACAAAGAGAGAACAACAATGCACATAAATGAATGTTTGGTGAAAACAGGGGACAAACAACAACTACAAAACAACAACAAGCTTCAGTTTAGGTGAATATATATCACCAAGTATTGGACAATAGTCCAAACTATATGTGGCATATTTTGTTAATGCAAAACAAAGCATGTACTCTATATTTTGTAATTTTGAAAGCATAAGGAGAATATATAAATCTGGGTGATCCCACAATACTGTTTTACAATTTTTGGCCAAACTGGGCATTGAATTGAATTTTTAAAACTAAATCTTCACTTTCGAGCACCTATAGCGGCTAAACTGTGAGGAATTTGAAGATGATGCAAACTAGTGATTTGTGACATTTTTTTTGTAGATTCTAAATATATTTTTTTCAAAAATTTTGGAATCATATTGCACTTATTTTTCCATCTCCTTCAAAAACTATTTTTTAACAGTAAACACCATTTTTAAAGAGTGATGTTACTGGCTAACACATAAGTTTTTTTTCTATGAAGGATAAAATTCTATTTTTTTTAGATTCGTAACTACGATATCTAGTGCATGAAATTGGTTTCATAGCATTTCATTGAATATTTTTTTCTTAATTAAGTTTCAAAGTCAAACCGGTTATAATTTAGACATGATTTACTAGCTAAAACATAACTTTTTTTGTATGTATCAAAATTCAATTTTATTTTTTTTGTTGTATCAAGTGCATAGATATTTTTCAACCTTTTTTTGATAATCTACTATTTTTCCACATGTGAAAAACAAAGAACTTGATTTTTGGTGAAAAACCTACATTCACAAGAAATAAAAAATAAATATAATAATCAAATTAAATTTATTTAAAATTATACTTTTTGGGAAACTTATAATAAGGAATACATAGTTAAAAAAAATAAATTTTAAATGAATTCATTTGATCCCCCAAAAGGTAAATCAAAAGTGGTTTTTTATCAACATTTTGATAGGTGTAAAGGAGACTTCGTTATAGGCATGGTTTAAAACTAGCGGGGTTCTATCCAAGGCGGTTTGATCTAAGGTGGTTTAATAAAACCCTCTTCAATTGGAATCCTTTAAATGGAAATTTTCAAGGCTTAAATCATTATATTTTCTAAAAATATGCGATTTCAGCAAAAATCAGGATCTCCCTAAAAGTGTAAACCACTATTATGGGATCACCCATATGTGTTTTTGCGTCATACATTATGTTGTCTCTGCACATTATTCTTGTATTTTCTATTCTATCCATTATCCAGTAACATCACTATTTTTGTATTACTGCACCCCTTCCTACCAACAAGTGGTATCAAAGGACTATTTTTTTGGGCAGTGCTCAATTTTTCTTTAGGTCATCATTCAATCTTGATTTATAAACCTTGGCTATTTGGGTATTGGCCTCCTCACACGACAACCTTAAGTAGATTATCTTCCTCAATAGATAGTGAGAAAATTTGTGATCAAAAGGGTTAGAGACATATCAGTAATGGATGCATCAAAATTGGTAGTTTGTACTACCTAAAAGCTAGTAGAGGTTTGTCAAAAACTAGAATAAGAAAATTTGATGTTATGGAATTAATGATACACTTGAGAATGGAATACAATAAAACGAAGGAAAAAAATTAGTCTCTCGTGCAAAGGGATTCCTTCATGTACCTATGTTTTAGTTATTCGATCTAATCATAGAAGGGAAAGAGGATATAGAGAAAAGAGTAAAAAAGATAGAAATTTCATTGCAAAAGGCTTAGAAGGACAAAGATGAAACTATTGGATGTTGCGGTTGTGTTGCTGATATGTGGTTGTCATTGATGTCAACACTATTAGCATTACTACATTTGGAGCTGTATATGTCAAGGATATTGAGAAAATTGTAACAAATGAGTTGCAGGTTGTCAAGTGGTGAAGTGATGTTTTGTCTATTGGTGAGTTTCGTACGTTGTTGATCAGAGGTTTTGGACTAAAGGGTTTCTTGGTTAATATATCTAGTTTATCCATGTTGAGTTTTAGAGATTTGCATGAAGATTTGATCAAGTTATGAAGTTTTACATTCTGATAGTTTTTCTATTGCTTCAATTGGTGTTTTTGATTGAAGATTATGTGATTTCAGTTAGTTCAGTTGTTGCGGATGCTTCTCTAGTGGTTCATGATGCTTGTGGACATTTCTAGATCATGCTATATTTGTGTTGCACATCTGCATTGATCGTTGTGCTTGCGATCTAATATTTTCTCTTGCGTGTTCATGTTTTTTCATTCTTGGTTGACAGGGTGTTGAAGCATGTTGTGGATCTTTGAGGAGAAATTAATTGAAGTATTTTTGTGTTGGAGATGTTGATTTGGGTCCTCAATATGTTGTGGCCGACCTTGGTTGATTCGCATTGAAAATTATCTATTGTTTTGGGCCGAAAGTTTGTATTCATTTTATTATTTCTTTGTGGCCGACTTGTAGCAAATGTAATTTCATGTTGCGGATATATAAGAGCGATTGTTTATTCGAATTGAAGTGTGCAAGGGTGTGCTTCTATGTGTGTGTGCGAATATTTTTCAAATCATTCGAAGGTAGAGTAGAGTGTGAAGAAAAGTGAAGAAGAGTGAAGAAGTGTTCATGTGCTTTTAACCAAAACTATAATCAGGCATTAGCATATGCTATTTTCTCAATTCAAAATCTGGATGGTTGTAATCTGAATATTTCTATAAGACAGTGTGTCTTCCTTTGTAATTGAGCAGTGAGCTCTAGGAAGTGTGCCTAAATGCATGTGCATTCCCCATTTATTCTTCTTATACTTTTAACAGGGTATAATCTTGTGGATTAACCTCCACCGTGGTTTTTCCCCTAACAGGGTTTCCACGTAAAAATATTGGTGATATGTGTGTTTCTGATGTGTTGTTAATTCATGCTTTCATTGATATTGATCAAATATGAGAATAAGGATTAATAAGTTTAATAAGTTTTAAATTCGGTGACAACTGATTCACCCCCCCTCTCAGTTGTCTGCCCTTGTGTTGCCAACAATTGGTATCAGAGCAGGTTCCTTGGAAGAAGTTTAACAGCTTGAGGTGATCTGGGATGGCGACATACAAGAAGGATAGTCTGAGATTTGATGGAACAAATTATTCTTTGTGGAAGACTCAAATGGAGTTCCATTTGAGATGCATTGGTGAACCCTACTGGAGAATTACAAGTAATGTGTATGTTATACCACCGAATGGTCCTACTACTTCTACTAAGATCAGGGATGCTGAGTATAATATCTGGGGTAAGGAAGCATTGTTGAGTGCTTTAACTGATATTGAGATGACAACTGTTATGGATCTAAAGACTGCTTATGAGATCTGGAAAAAGTTGGAAACTTTGTATGAAGGAGATGCTAATGTGAAGATTGCCAAGTTGTAGAGTCTAAAAGGGAAATATCAAATATTGAGAATGGGTGATGATGAAAATGTTACAACTTTCATGCAAAGAGTAAATGAACTTGTGTGTGGTATCAGATGTGCTGGTGGAAAGTTGGAAGAATCAGAGATTGTTGCTAAAGTGCTTAGATCCTTGCCTGTTGCTTATAAAGTCAAAGCTAGTGCTATTGAAGAACTCTAGACTATAACAAATGTAACCAAAGATATGTTGGTTGGTAAGCTAACTGCTTTTGAGTTGAGTGAATTTGGTGATGCCCTTCCTAAGGTTGAATCTACATTTAAGGCTACTACTTCTGAAAGAGATAGACAAAGATATGATCCGGGTGAGAGTTCATCTAGAAAGACATTCAAGTATGATGATGAAATTAGACAAATTGAAGAAGAAGAAAGAGAGCTAGAAGAGCTGGAAGCACTTATTGTCAAAAGAGTATCGAGAGGAAAAGGTAAGTATGAAGGAAAATTGCCTCTTAAATGTTTTTCTTGCAATAAGATAGGTCATTTTGCATCAAGGTGTCCAGAAAGAGATTCTAAACCAAGAAACAACAAGCATAAATTTCAAAAGAAGCGTTACTATGTTGCTAATGGAGGTGTGATAGATGATGAATCTGATAAAGGTGAAGACGAATGGGTATTTATTTCTATCAAGGAAAATAATCCTGTATCTACTAAATTTTCTAGTTGTACAAATGTGGAGAAATCCCTAGCTGCTCGAGTTGAAGAGAAAGATGAATGGGTGATTGATAGTGGATGTTCACATCATATGACAAGAGACAAAAGTAAGTTTGTGAGCTTGGAAAAGTATGATGGTGGTGGTGTGAGATTTGGTGACAACACAACTGGTGTGATCCGTGGAAGAGGATGCATTTCTCTTGATGGTAAGAATAATACTGATGATGTCCTATATGTGAAAGGCTTGAAGCATAATATTTTAAGTGTCAGACAGATGGTTGATAAGGGTTACAATCTTCAGTTCAAGGATGGAAAGTGCAGAATATTGGGATGTTCTGGAAATATGATTGCATCAAGTACAAAAATAAGAGGTAATATCTTTCATTTGAATGCTGCTAGTAAAAGTTGTTTGATTGCTCAAGTTGATGAAAGTTGGTTTTGGCATAGGAGAATGTGTCATGTTAACTTTGATAATATTGTCAAGATAAGTTCTACTAAGGTTGTGAGAGATCTACCTAAGTTGGTAAAACCTACTAATGTCATTTGCAAGGAATGTTAGTTGGGAAAGCAAACTAGAATTTCATTTCAGAGCAAACAACATTGTTCAAATGAATTGTTGGAGCTTGTGCATACTGATTTGTGTGGTCCCTTTAGAATTAAAAGTTTACAAGGTTACAAGTATTTCATGTTGCTTATTGATGATTATTCAAGAATGATGTGGGCTACTTTCTTAAGGGAGAAATCTGAAGCACTGGAAAATTTCAAGATATTTAAGGCTATGGTTGAGACAGACTAGTTTGAAGATTAAATTTCTGAGATCAGATAAAGGTGGTGAATTCACTTCCGGTGAGTTTAATTATTTTTGTGAAGAAAATGGAATAAAGAGACAATTATCTGCACCGCGGACCCCTCATCAAAATGAAGTTGTGGAAAGGAAGAATATATTAGTTCAAGATGCTGCTAGAACCATGATGTTGGAAGGAAATGTCCCTCATATCTATTGGAGAGAAGCTATGAGTATTGCTGTGTATATCCTCAACCGGGTACAAATCAAAGGTGATACTAGTAAGACCCCCTTTGAGCTATGGACTGGTCATAAGCCTACTGTTAGATATTTCAAAATATTTGGGAGTAGATGCTATATCAAAAGAGATGAAGATATAGGAAAGTTTGATGCTAGGAGTGATGAAGGAATCTTTTTGGGTTATTCTACTAAAATCAAGGCCTACCAGTGTTACAATAAGACTCTGAGGTATGTAATATTGAATCATTCAGAAGATCAAATTATTGGTGATAAGAGTAAAGATGCCCAGACTAGGAGAAAAATTACAGAAGAATATTGCTTGATTTCAAAGACTGAGCCTACTAGTGTGAATGAAGCATGCAAAGATGAACATTGGGTTGAAGCAATGAAAGAAGAGCTACAAAAAATTGAGAAAAATGATACATGGATTCTTGTTCCTAGACCTAAGGATAAAAATGTAATTGGAACTAAATGGGTCTTTAGAAATAAATTGAATGAGAAAGGTGAAGTGGTTAGAAACAAAGCAAGTCTGGTATGCAAAGGATATTCATAGATGGAAGGAATTGATTTTGAAGAGAATTTTTCCCCTGTTGCTAGAATTGAAGTTGTGAGACTATTTCTTGCTTATGCTGCTTACAAAGATTACAAGGTTTATCAGATGGATGTCAAGTTTTCTTTTCTAAATGGTGAATTGGAAGAAGAGGTGTATATTGAGCAACCTTATGGATTTCAGTTGACTGATAAGGGAGATATGGTTTGTCGGTTGAAGAAAGCACTGTATGGACTTAAGCAAGCCCCTAGAGCTTGGTATGATAGTTGGACAAGTATTTGTTAAAGCTTGGATTTAACAAAGGTACTGTTGATAGTAATTTGTATTTCAAGAATGATGATAAAGATTTGATTTTGGAAGTTTTTGTTGATGAAATCATTTTTGGAGGAGATGATGGTTTGTGCATGAAGTTTGCTAATGAGATGAAGAGTGAGTTTGAGATGTCAATGATTGGTGAGATGAAATTCTTTTTGGGATTACAAATTACTCAGTTAGATAAAGGGATTTTTATATCTCAGTCCAAGTATGTGAAGTAATTATTGAATAAGTTCGGTATGGAAGATTCAAAGCCAGTTGGTACGCCCATGGTGACTGGATGCGAGTTGACAACAAATGATGATTCTCTGAAGGAAAATTAGACTAGATACAGATCAATGATTGGTGGATTGATTTATTTGACTCAAACTAGACCTCATATCATGAATGTTGTATGTATTTTTGCTAGATTTCAAGCCGATCCTAAGGAATCTCATGTGATTGTTGTGAAGAGAATTTTTAGATACTTGAAGGGAACAATTGACTTTGGTCTATGGTATGCTAAAGATGATGATCTTACCTTGAGTGCCTTTATTGATGCTGATTGGGAAGGAGATGTGGATGGTAGAAAAGGTACTAGTGGTGGAGAATTTTTCTTGGGTAAGAAGCTAATCTCATGGTTAAGTAAAAAGAAAAATGCCATTTCTTTATCTACCGCAAAGGCCGAATACATTGTTGCTGCTAACAATTGTACTCAAGCATTATGGATGAAGCAATGCTGAAAGATATCAGAGCTGTGTATAATGAGCCTATTTCTATATTCTGTGATAATTCAAGTGCCATTAACATTTCTAAGAATCTGGTGCTGCATTAAAAAACCAAGCATATATCTATCAAGTTTCACTTTTTGAGAGAAAAGGTAAGTGAAAAGGAAGTCAGATTAGAGTATGTGCCTACTAAGGAGCAGATTGCAGATATCTTTACAAAGCCATTGCCTAAGGATACTTTTGAGTATCTCAGAGGGAAGCTAGGGGTGATTAACCCTCCTAATTAGAACTAAGGATGTATTGCATTGCATTAGTCTGTGCATTTCATAATCATATCTTGTTTCAGATTGATGTTGTGGTGGCTGCTACTCAGGGGGAGTAGTCAGATGGTTCAGAAATTCAGATACATGTGGTTTAGAGCTTAGAGATATTTGTCATTGATGTGAAAGGGGGAGAAGAGTAATGTGAAAAATTGGTGACTATATGAGGAGAAGAGCCTGTGGGGAGAAGATCATGAGTCAGAACCTAAGCAGGAGTTAGTTGCATTGATGGTGTTTTTCACATCATGTGTTGCCATCAATGCCAAAGGGGGAAATTGTTGGATGTTGTGGTTGTGTTACTGATATGTGGTTGTAATTGATGCCAACACTATTAGCATTAGTGCATTTGAAGCTGTATATGTCGAGGATATTGAGAAAATTGTAACAAATGAGTTACAGGTTGTCAAGTGGTGAAGTGATGTTTTGTCTATCGGCGAGTTCCATACATTGTTAATCAGAGGTTATGGACTAAAGGGTTTCTTGTTGAGTATATCTAGTTTATCCATGTTGAGTTTCAGAGATTTGTGTGAAGATTTGATCAAGTTATGAAGTTTTACATTTTGACAGTTTTTCTGTTGCTTCAGTTGGTGTTTCTAATTGAAGATTATGTGATTTCAGTTAGTTTAGTTGGTGCGGATGCTTCTCTAGTGATTCATGATGCTTTTGGATGTTTCTAGATCATGCTCTATCTGTGTTCCATGTCCGCGTTGATCGTTGTGCTCGCAATCCAAGATTTTCTCTTGCATGTTCATGTTCTTGGTCGACAGGGTGTTGAAGCGTGTTGTGGATCTTTGAGGAGAAATTAATTGAAGTATTTTTGTGTTGGATATGTTGATTTGGGTCCTCACTATATTGTGGCTGACCTTGGTTGATTCACATTGAAAATTATCTATTGTTTTGGGCTGATAGTTTGTATTCATTTTATTATTTATGTGTGGCCGACTTGTAGCGAATGTAATTTCATGTTTCATATATATAAGAGTGATTATTTATTCAAATTGAAGTGTAAAAAGGTGTGCTTCTGTGTGTGTGAAAATATTGTTCAAATCATTTGAAGGCAGAGCAGAGTGTGAAGAAAAGTGAAGAAGAGTAAAGAAGTGTTCATGTGCTTAACTGGAACTATAATCAAGCATTAACATATACTATTTTCTCAATTCAAAATCTAGATGGTTGTAATCTGAATCTTTCTATAAGACAACATGTCTTCCTTTGTAATTGAGTAGTGAGCTCTAGGCAGTGTGCCTAAATGCATGTGCATTCCCCATTTATTCTTCTTATACTTTTAACAGGGTATAATCTTGTGGATTGACCTCCACTGTGGTTTTTCCCCTAATAGCATTTCCACATAGAAATATTGGTGTTATGTGTGTTTTTGATGTGTTGTTGATTCATGCTTTCATTGATATTGACCAGATCTGAGAATAAGGATTAATAAGTTTAATAAGTTTGAAATTCGGTGACAATTGATTCAGCCCCCCCTCTCAGTTGTCTACCCTTGTGTTGCCAACATAAACAACATTGGAATTAACAAATTACAAATCAAAGCTGATAGAAGTGATCTGAGGTTCTTGTGACCAAAGAGTCCAAATAATCTCTAGATCAATGAGGACTTGTGGAAGTCTTTTGATTATATCGGTAAAACAATAATCACCCATGCCAAAGCAAAGGAAGGGGTCATGAAAATAAGAGACAAATAAATGTCTCTGATGCACCAAATGGATGTCTTGGATGCAAATCAAATGGATAAAATATACCAAATCACAAAATATACTAAGCTAGTAGAATTCCCCAAGATCATAGTAACACATGGCATTAAATCTTATTGTTGATATTATTTCTTTTTCCAATCATGTGAGGACTAGTTTTAAGAGTACAAGAATTTCAAAAAAATCCAAAGTTTTTGAACCTAGGGATGATGAAAAGGAGAATTTCAAGGAATTAAGGGTATGGAAAAGTGAGTTTATAGCCTTTCCATATATGAATTTTTAGAATTGAGCTAGTTCAGGACCACCAATTGAATTCTTCAAAGTTTCATAAATCCCTTGAGGATATTTTGGCACTAGAATCACAACTTAATGCATATATAATAGAAAGAATATATTGTTGGATGCTAGGTGATGCAACACCTTGGAAAATGTGCACATGATGATCAGTATAGGTCTCCCAACTAATAAAGAATGGGATTATTGAATAAAGTGTATGGGGATGAGGTGACACCAATTCTTTAATTCATTTATTCTTGTAAGAATAAGTGTCCTTCAATGTCTTGTCAGTTCAAATTATATTCATATTGAGTAAGTGGAACCAATTGGGTTTATGGCAATGGAGTGATGACATTCCAAAGGAATTTGGGTACATTTTTGTGTTTTCTAGAAAGGGTGTCACATCAGAACAAGAGGTACTTGATCAAGGATGATAATAATGCATCCAAGATAAAAAATAGTAGGGGCTTTTGTGAATGAATCATGCAACAATAGTCAATCAAGAGTTGTGATTGTTATGTGAATTTTTCCTTAAGAGACTAAAAAGTTATGAAATAACCATTTTGAATTAAAAGGGAGATAGAAAAATAAATGATATTATGATTCTTTAGTTAAAAGAGATATTAATAAAGAATATGTATAAACACTCTTTAAGAGGGGGAAGAATAATTATTTATTTAAATAATTATTAAAGACAACGTTTGTGAAAGGGTTTGATGGTTTGGAAACCACCCCTTAAGAATTATATAAATCATTTGAGTGTGACATGGAAAACATTCAAGTATGGGGAACATTCAAGGAGAGAAGAGAAAAAGGAAGAGAGGAACTCAAAGGGTACAAAGGATTGAAGGTTTGGGTCTTGGATGACATTGAAAGATTTGGAGAAGGGCACATAGTGGTGTGTCCAACTCGGGGTACAATGTACACCTGAGAGTGTCCTAGCCAGGGCCGTGTTTATGCCATGAAGGTAGGTTGGGTTCTATGTAAGAACTAGTTTCCTCCAGGGGTGTTTATGCCCAGAAAAAGCCTAGACTTGTAACCCTTCCTTTAAGTGCCAGATAAAAGTCTCTCCGTGATTTATAGATAAGTATTAAGAATTATTGATACTAATGTATATATTGAGAATATTGTCTATATGATTTTGATGTTAATGTGATTAATATATTTGGAGGTGTTATTCCATTTATTATGTTAATTACTTAATTGTCACATGTTTATAGTTTACATTTATTATTCACATTTATGTTGATAACATTACATAGCTCAAATTATCTTAATTCTAATATTTATTATATTAAATCCATTGCTATTACTTAAATAATTTTTGGAGAAGAGTAGCATTACATTTGGTATCAGAGTCTAATGATCAAGCCTTCCTATATTCAAAATTTTCCTTATGTTTTGTATAACTGGCCTTTAATAAAACCCACATATATTTCTAGCATTATACCTTCACCTTAACTTATAATATTTGTTCATATGCTAATATTGATTTCTTCATTAAAAATCTTGAATCATACATCTGTATACATATCCATGTTTAAAATCTTAGCCAAGGCTAAAATTTGTTTAGAACTACCTTTTACACCTAAAATTAATTTAAAACATTGTGTTCATAACTTATTAAATAAAATTTCTATATATACATTCAAATATGATATGACCTATAAATTCATAATATTATTGAAATTACCAACATTTAAAATAAAATCATTTAAAAGAAATCATGTATAAAAGAGTCAAGAAAATAGAGCACAACATATGTGAAAATAACTACTTATTAAGTGTTAGTTTTAAAAAGGACATGTATTATAATGAGAGATCAACATTAACTCAAGTAGATTACAAATATATTATAAAATTGGATGTAAATTTTAGTTAGATTTAAATTTATAATGAGAGATCAACATTAACTCAAGTAGGATTATGCCTTCAATCCACTATCACCAAAAATGCTAGATTACAAGTTCTTAAGGCCTTTAATGATAGTCAACCTATCTTTTTTAGAATCTAATTATTTTAAATGTTTGATATTCTCTATCCAACTTTATTTATTTAGGCATCAAACCTTACATGACTATCTACCTACCTTTCAAAAAACAAGTTCAATCATAACCAAAATTATTATGTACGAAAGAGAATTGTTATATCTAACCAAAACCTCATGACATTATTTATAAAATTAAACAGATACAAAACCTTCATCCATCTACAATAAACTTTTCATGTTTGACTATCATTTATAGAGTGATATCAATAAAACATTTTGAATGTATGAATATAGAATAATTATCACCTAGCATTGAGTGAATATTGATTTATAGAATAAGAGGTAAGTTGAAGAGATATATCCATAGGACTTGACTCTTTCATCTTACACACCACATTCTCCAAGTGGAAATCAAGACAAGTCGATGATTTTGGATTATGTGAACTTACACGTGGCGTTTTCATTGGAATATGTTTTGAGAATGCTTTTTGCACATTTTATGAGGAAAGACACGTATCAGGTACTAAGTGGACAAGTCTTTGCACCTTTATCTTATTTCCTTGTTTTGAAACTTGTCACATCCTTTTCAACTTGAAATATGGGAAAACCACCATTTTAACATTTTCAAACTAGGTGGGTGGTTTTGAATTCGAGGAGATTAAGAGGCAACTATCTACCCACGATAAAAGAACATCCCCTTGAAACATTACCATTTTACTAATTCTCGATTTCTCACATTGAACATGGCAAGAATAATAATGGGAATACATATCATATGTTAAAACTATAACCTAAAAAACTTAAAACTAACATGTCTAGGTTTGAATAACAAGATAAGTGTTATTGCCCCTAAACAAATACAATTTAAGTGTTTCCTTTATCATTTACATCACATTAAGTTGACATGTTGAGATCAACAACACCAATAGTAAATAACATCTTAAATCCTTTTACATGTGGATCAATGTAAGGGGTATGATGCTTGCTAAATATTTTGGTCATTTTTGTCATTTTCATCTCCACTTTGCAGATTAAACATAATGAAGTATTTAAAAGATCAAGCATTTTAATGTATAGAATAACATTGTGCATTTAATTTTTGTTTCTAGGATGTATAAATTCACTTAGTTTCTACTTGGGAAATAAGTCGACATACAACATGAGGATATTAAGATGTCTAGACCTATTCCATTACATATTTAGGCTAATTAACTATAAGTAATAACAATTAGAGTTGGAAATATTATATGATATGTTCATAAGTATTAATATTAAGGATGAATATTGGATTGTGAATGATAGCCACACAAAACCCATTCCCATTAGGGAGCACATAAATTTAGTATGGAGACTCAACAAGGTGGATCTTCTATATAACATACTCATGTCCTTAATCATCTACCTACTTGCCATTATTTTGTTGTTACTTGGTAGGGTATAGATCTATGTGTAGTTGTTATGTTGTAGTGAATGTTCCTTGCAAAGATCGTTTTGAGTCAAATTTGTAAAGCCCTTGATTCTTATATTTGAATCTATCTATCATTCTTTTATTATTGGCCACCCAACATATCACTCATTAAGTGTTCCAAGAAAAGCTATTATTGAAGCTCATGCAGTATTGGCATCTCATTTTGTAAATGTGTAGGACCCTCTAGACTCTCATCGGCATGGTCAACCTTATGTGTAGGACCCTTTGCTCTTATCATGATATGGGGAAGGAAAGCCTCTATAGCAGGAAGAATAGACATATATGGGGACTGAAATGGCAATGAAGCCCCTCTTACCCAATCCATAACCTCAAATATGTGATAGTTGTGTGTTGAACACACTTGGCAATGACTAAAAATTGTAACTAAATTTGGTAACCAATGTGATTGAGTTTTAAAGGTGCTTTATTGTGCCTCAAGATGGGAATTAAACCATCATGTGTAAATATTTATATCAAGTCCTTTTGGCTCTCTATCGCTAGCCTCTCTAAATCATATGCTTCCAATGGACTTTTTCTAGTGGATAGAGATTATGTTTGCATGAATGGATCGTAGATTTTGGAAGGACACATTTGGCAACCCATCATCACTTAGGATATGCTTTTTATTTGAAAAGTATCTTCTATGTTATCGAGTTGAAATATAGAGATTTCTTTATCATCTTAGGTAATTTTAATTTCTTATTCTTTGGATATGTCAATCATGTTGATATCCTCTATTGATATTGTCCTTTGAGAGTTAGCATCATCATGAGTTGTGAATCAAAACTATGATAGAGGAGAGGATCCAGTAGTTGAGCATCCTAACTTTGTATTTCTAACAATCCTACGTGGAAATTTCAAATCACTCCCAATTTTTTACAACAACTTACTTGGAAAGTCCCCTACTTTTGGAAAGAGATTATGTTTGCATGAATTGACCATAAATTTTTGGAAATATGTCATGTGTTCACATGCTTTTGGAAATCTCTCTTCGCTTGGGATATTCTTTTTCATTTAAAAGTCTCTTCTATGTTATCAAGTTGAAATATAGAGCTTTCTTTATTTTCCTAGGTAATTTTCATTACTTATTGCTTGGATATGCCAATTATGTTGATATCCTCTATTGATATTGTCTTTCGAGAGTTAGCAGATCATCATGATTCATGAACCAAAACCATATGCAAAACTACAATACAATTTTTTCCTATGGTTATATTTTTCTTTTCTAGCTTTTTTCACAACTTCATTTTAATGTTTCTTTGATATAATATCAATTATATAGTCAAATCCTTTTAATCTATTTAATGCTCATAATTTATTGAAATTTAAATGCTCATTATTTTCTTTCTTTTCTTATAAAACATTTCCATTTGTTATATTTTCAATCAAAATCAATGGCCAACATTGATTATAATTTGCATTGAATAATCATATAGACTCACCACCTTATTATTTGGATTGTCTTATAGATTTATCAATATAGTCTATTTTGTCAATATCATGTTATGCTCAAATAAAGTTGATTATAGGGTGATAAATAAATTTGCAATTAAGAAAAGGTCCTTTACAAAAATGATTGATAATAATAAAGATTAGAAAAAAAACTTATTAATGAAAGAGACGTTCTTATTTAAAATTTGAATATTAATATAGAAATTTATGTACCTCTAGCTAGTCACCTAAACCTTGAGAAATTGGGTAAATAAGCAATATAAAAGAAGGAATGATAGAAGTATACCTATTTCTCTCTTAAAGAATAAAATAGTCAAATAAAAAAGAATTTATTTTTCAACAACAAAGAGTTGTCTAATTTGTACATATTAGGGTAAAAAAAAATGTCTTATACTAAGTGAATACCTTTTGGGTGTGTGCACCAATATGTGACACAAAAATGGCTCTTAAGATGCCACAATTTTTTTTTTGAAATCAACAATGTTTGATGTGCACAAGAAAATGAAGATATGCTAAAAATTTGAAGATGAAACAATCTAACAAGAGTCGAAGTGCTCACAGTCTACTTTCTAAGCTACTAATTTCTTTTGAAAATAATGAAGATTAAGGGTTTCAAAAAGGGGGGGCCCAAAATAGGTCCTATTTTTATAAAAAAATAGCATAGCATCAGAGCCCCCCCCTTTTTCATTAACTTTTTTTAGAATTTTAAAAATTTGAATGTTGAGAAATTAGTTAGCACCATGTAGTTTATCCCTATTGTTTCGACTAATTTTTTTTAATGAATATCATATTTTATGAATTTTTGAAGTGGAAACATCCTGAAAAGCTGAAATTTGAGCGTGCTCCCCACTAAATTTTTGAAAACTAATAAAAAATTATTATTTTTCATCACATGTAGAATGGAGTATAGTTTAAAAAAATGTAATTTGTTTCAATATTCAAGGAATGAGTAAAAAACTATCCTAAAACTAGTAGATGTTGGTTTTTGACAAAAACTGGAGGCAATAACAAGAGGAGTTATGGATGAAAACCTTAACATAATCAAAATATTAAAAAAATTATATGGTTATATAGGTAAGAGAGAGCCTAATGTCATCATAATTTTTTTATAAACTTGCATTGAAAGACGTGTAAACCTGAGGGTTAGCACAACCAAAAATATGTGAAAATTTGGTACCCTTTTGAGAAAATCATGTCCATAAGTAGCTCATTTGGTGAGCACAAAATTTGGTACTCTCTAAATGACACATCCCATTTTGTGAGCACCAAATGGGATGTGCCATTTGGAGAGCACCAAATTTTGTGCTTGCCAAATGAGCCGCATTGACAAAAAACTAACTTAAATCTTTCTCTTTGTGTCTCTCTCCACCACTTTGATAACACTTGGAGTTCATAGTTTATGATTGTTGATGGATAGTTGAGGTTTTACCTTTCAGTCCCTCTCTGCCTCCTTCCCTCTTAACCAATACATACCCATTCTCTCTCAACCCTCTCTAGGTCTCTCCTACAATCTCTACCTTGTCTTCCATCCTTAGGGTTTAAGGTATAGGGTTGAGGATTTAATGTATATGATAACTCCCCCTATTAGGTCTCTTCCTCCCTCTATCCCTCCCACCCCCACTCTCTCTCAAGTCTCTCCCTCCCTCTATCCATCCCACCCCCTCTCTTTCAAGTATGTCGCTCCCACCCTCTCTCTCAAGTCTCTCCCTCACTCTATCCCTCCTTCCCTCTATCTCTTGGATCTCTCACACCCTCTCACCATCTCTCAAATCTCTCCCTCCAACCCTAACTACTCTCACACCCCCTTTCCCTCTCTCAAGTCTCTCCCTCCTACCCTAACTAGACAACTCTCTCTCTCCTCCTCAAGTCTCTCTCTGGGTCTCTCTCTCAAGTCTCTCTCTCTCTAATGTCTCTCTCTCAAGGTCTCTCTCTCAAGGTATCTCTCCCTCTCAAAGTATCTCTCTCTCTTAGGTGTCTCCCTCCCCCCCTCTCTCTTCCTCTCTCTCCAAGTCTCTCCCTCAAATATCCCTCCCAATCCCCTCTCCCTCTCTTAGGTCTCTCCCCCCACCCTAACTAGATAACTATCTCTCTCCCTCACAAGTCTCTCTCTCTCTCTTATGTATCACTCCCTCCCACCCTACCTAGACTACTTTCTCACTTCAAACCCCTGTCTCACACTCCCCCTCTTAGGAATCTACCTCAAAATATCCCTCCCACCCCTCTCCATTTCTCAAGTCTCTCCCTCCCATCCTAACTAGAAACTCTTTTTCTCTGACAATAGTATCTCTCTCTCAGGTCTCACTCCCTCCCACCTTACCTAGAAAAATATCTCTCACTCCCTCTCTCTCTCTCCCTCTCAGGTCTCTCTCTCTCCCACTCCAACTCCCTCTCTCAGGTTTTTATATTTTTCTCTCCCTCTCATCTCATCTCTCTCTCTCTCATGTCTCTCTCTCAAGTGTCTCCCACTCCCTCTCTCTTATGTCTCTCCCTTAAAATATCCCTCCTAACCCCTCTCCCTCTCTCAAGTATCTCTCCCAACCCTAACTAGATAACTCTCTCTCTCCCACTCAAGTCTCTCTCTCCCTCTCTCTCTCTCTATCTCAGGTCTCACTCCCTCCCACCCTACCTAGACAACTCTCTCACTCTAACCCCTCTCTCACACTCCCTTTCTCTCAACATCTCCTCAAATATCCTCCCAACCCCTCTCCCTCTCTTAGGTCTCTCGCCTCACCCTAACTAGATAAATCTCTCTCCCTCTCAAGTCTCTCTCTCTCTCTCTCTCTCAAGTCTCACTCCCTCCCTCCCTACCTAGACTACTCTCTCTCTCACTCCAACCCCCTCTCTCACACTCCCTCTCTCTTAGGTCTCTTCCTGAAAATATCTCTCCCACCCCCTCTCCCTCTCTCAAGTCTCTCCATCCCATCCTAACTATACTTAGAAAAATATCTCTCACTCCAACCCCCTCTCTCACTCTCCCTCTCTCTCTCTCTCACTCCAACTCCCTTTCTTAGGTCTTTACATTTCTCTCTCCCAGGTCTCTCTCTCTCAGGTCTCTCTCTCAGGTGTCTCCCACTCCCTCTCTCTTAGGTCTCTCCCTCAAAATATCCCTCTCAATCTCACTCCCTCTCTCAGGTCTCTCCCCCTCGCCTTGACTAGATAAATCTCTCTCCTCAATTTTCTCTCTCTTAGGGTCTCACTCCATCCCAACCTACCTAGACTACTCTCTCTCTCACTCCAATCCACTCTCTCCACCTCCTCTCTCTTAGGTCTCTCCCTCAAATATCCCTCCCACCTCCTCTCATCTCTTAGGTCTCTCCCTCCCATTCTAACTAGATAGCTCTCTTTCTTTGACAATGATCTCTCTCTCTCTCTCTCTCTCTCTCGGGTCTCCTCCTCCCACCCTACCTAGACAAATATCTCCTCCAACATGCTCTCCCTCCTCTCTCTCTCTCTCACTCCAACTCCCTCTCTCAGGTATTTATCTTTCTCTCTCCCACTCATCTCTCTCTTTCTCTATTAAGCCTCTCTCTCTCTTAGGTGTCTCCCACTCCCTCTCTCTCAGGTCTCTCCCTAAAAATATCCCTCCCAACCCATCTCCCTCTCTTAGGTCTCTCGCCTCACCCTAACTAGATAAATCTCCCTCTCCCTCTCAAGTCTTTCTGTCTTAGGTATCCCCCCTCCCACCCTACCTAGAATACTCTCTCTCACTCCAACCCCCTCTCTCACACTCCCTCTCCCTCTATCCCTCTTAGGTATTTCTCTCTCTCTCTCTCTCTCTCTCTCCCTATCATCTCTCAGGTTTAAGGGATAGTGTTGATGGATTAAGGTTAAGGGTTTAATGTGTAGGTTAGAGGGTAGAGGGTTTAGGGTTTAAGGTATAGGGTTGACATATAAGGGTCAAGAGTTTCAGGTTTAGGATTTAAGGGATGAGGGTTGAGGGATTAGGGTTTAAGGTATAGGTTCAAGGGATTATGGTTGAGGGTTTAATGTTTGAGGGTTTAAGTTTCGAGGGATGAAGGTTTAAGGGTTGAGGGTTGATGGTTGAGGGATTAGGGATTAATGGTTGAAGGTTTAAGGTTTGATGGTTGAGGGATTAGGGTTTAAGGTATAGGGTTGAGAAATTAGGGTTGAGGGTTTAATTGATAGGGTAGAGGGTAGAGAGTTGAGGGTTTAAGTGTTGAGGGTTGGAGGTTGAGGGTTTAAGGGTTGAAAGTTGAGGGATTACTTGGTTGAAGGTATATGGTTGAGGGATTAGGGTTGAGGTATTACGATTTAAGGTTTGGGTATTTAGGGATTAAGGTTGAGTAACTAGGGTTGAGGGTTTAAGTGTTGACGTTTGGATGTTGATGGTTTAAGGGTTGAGGGTTGAGGGATTAGGGTTGAAGGGTTGAGGGTTTAAGGTTTGATGTTTGAGGGAGTAGAGTTTAAGGTATAGGGTTGAGGGATTAGGGTTGAGGGTTTAATGTATAGGGTAGAGGGTTTCAAGGGTTGAGGTGGGTTTAAGGGTTGAGGATCTAAGGTTTGAAGTTTGAGGGATTAGGGTTTAAGGTATAGGGTTGAGGGATTAGGGTTGAGGGTTTAATGTATAGGGTAGAGGGTAGAGGGTAGAGGGTAGAGGTATTATGGTTTAAGGGTTGAGGGCTTAAGGTTTGAGGTATGAGGGATTAGGGTTTAAGTTATAGGGTAGAGGGTAGAGGGGTGAGGGTTGAGGTATTATGGTTTAAGGGTTGAGGGTTTAAGGTTTGAGGATTGAGGGATTAAGGTTGAGCTATTAGGGTTAAGGGTTTAATTGATAGGGTATCTAGGGTAGAGGGTAGAGGGTAGATGGTTGATGTATTAGGGCTTAAGGGTTGAGGATTTAAGGTTTGAGGTTTGAGGATTGGGGTTTAAGGTATAGGGTTGAGGGATTAGGGTTAAGGGTTTAATGTATTATGGTTGAGGGTAGAGGGTTGAGGGATGAGGCATTACAATAAATAAGGTTTGAGGATTGAGGGATTAAGGTTGAGATACTAAGGTTGAGGTTTTAATTGATAGGGTAGTGGGTTAGAGGGTTGAGGGTTGAGGTATTATAGTTTAAGGGTTGATATTTTAAGGTTTGAGGTTTGAGGGATTAGGGTTTAAGGTATAGGGTTAAGGGATTAGGGTTGAGGGTTTAATTTTTAGGGTGGAGGGTTGAGGTATTAGGGTTTAATGGTTGAGGGTTTAAGTATTGAGGCTTGGAGGCTGATGGATTAGTGTTGAAGGGTTGAGGATTTAAGGTTTGAGGTCTAAGGGAGTAGGGTTAAGGTTTAAGGTATAGGTTTGAGGGATTAGGGTTGAGGGTTTAATGTATAGGTTATAAGATAGAGGGTTTCAAGGGTTGAGGTATTAGGGTTTAATGGTTGAGGGTTTAAGGTTTTGAGGTTTTAGGGATTAGGGTTTACGGTATAGGGTTGAGGGATTAGGGTTGAGCATTTAATATACATAGGGTAGAGGGTAGTGGGTTGAAGGTTGAGGCATTGTGATTTAAGGGTTGAGGGTTTAAGGTTTGAGGATTGAGGGATTAAGGTAGAGAAATTAGGGCTGAGGGTTTAAGGTTTGAGGTTAGAGGGATTAAGGTTTAAGGTATAGGGTTGAGGGTTTTGATCACATATCTCTAAAGATCCATATTGGATCCCACTTTTAAATTTTTCATCCCCTAGATGCTTAACCCACTCTTCAAAGGCTATAACCTATGATCTTCTATCACAAATCATGACATATTATCTACTTTTAATTGTAATCCTTCTTTATTCAAGTATTTGAAGTATCATAATTGATATTTGTAATTGTAATCCTTCTAAATACTCAAGTCCTAACAATGTATCACCTTTACTTATACCCAAACTTGTAGTTAAATTCCGTGTTCTTAGTTTTGCTTGTTCTTTTGGATTGCTAGTTATCACAATCACTTTGTAGGAAAATTGTGAGTAAGAACATGCTCACACGCATTAGGATAAAATTGATGATAATTTGTCACTCTTGGTGATGTTTGGCGAAAACTTAATTATAAAAAACTCCTCTCAACATCTTAATCCCTCCTGAAATAGTATTACACTCTTATCTACCTCTTAATCCCACTCTTCTCTCTCCCTTCTGTAGGTCTTCATTTATAGTCAAGGCTTACACAATGAAAAATATTCTATAGAGCACATTTGGCGCTCGCCAAACTGCAAAGCATTGAAACAAAATGTTTGGTGCTCGCCAAACTTGATGATAGATTTTGCATCAATTTGGCCCTTGCCAAATTTGGTGAGCACCAAATGCGCCTTTTCCAAAAATGGTAATAAAAGGAGTTGACCCATGATTCAAGCCCACAATTCTCTACATTTTTTTGGTTTTGTGCTTTATCTGACTCATAAGCACCTTTTTATGTAGTTGAATTTTTGCACCAAATTATGCTTGATCCATCACCTTTTTAGCACCAATTTTCATGCTAGAAAATGAAGAAGAAGAAAATTTGAAGTTGATATGTCATTTTTCATTATCTCAGGTAATATATTCATTTTGGTACAATTAAAATGTTTATATTGAGTTTTTTTGTTTAGTTTTGACAATATTAACCATTCCTTTCATGATTTTATTATTCATAATAGTTTTACATACAATTCAACATTGAATTAGATGGAAGTTGTATAAAAAGTTTAATTTGTAGGAGTTTGAAGAAAAAAATGGAGAACATGACATAATTTAGATGTCGAATTCATGTAAACTTATATAGAGGATATCAACTTAACACAAGCTTGCTTATGAATTCCATTTGCATTTGTTATAGTAGTCCATTTCCATTATGGCTAGTGGAATTCACTCTTTTTTGCATTTTATCTAGATGATATTGAGTTTTTTTTATTCTGTTTTGAAAAATATAGACCATTCATTTGATGATTTTATTAATCTTCATTGTTATTCATAGAATTCAACATTGAATTAGATGGAAGTTGCATATATAAAATTTTAATTTTTAGGATTTTGAAGAAAAAAATTGAAAAACATGACATAATAGATGAATTATGTAAAATTATATAGAGGATTTGAAAAAATTCCTCAAACCAGTGTGGTCTCATGGAATGCAATGAAAAGAAAATGCAATTGGCAGCTTATCCTAGTTATTAGTTATGCAATGTGAAGTAATTGCATAAGAGTTGCACTTAGGTTGAATTTCAAAAACATTAGATTGTAATTAAATTTTTTCCATCTATAAACATATAGTTACATTAGTTATGCAATGTGAAGTAATACTTTGAGTTTTAAAGATGTGCAATGCAATGTAATCAACGATATGTTATGGACAACATAGATATTTTCCAAGCATCTATAGCTTGTTTGAAAGAACCTATGTTAGGCTTATAGCCATAGCAACAAGGCAGTGATTTGTTTGTTAAAATGCTTTGGTGGACATGTATGAAAAATGTGGTAGCATACACAAGGTAGTGAGTTGTTTGAAAAAATGCCTCAAAGAAATGTGGTCTCATGGAATGCATGACAAGAAAATACAATTGATAATTGCTCCTAGTTCATCGACAGGGTATGTTAAAAGTAATTACATAACTACACTTAATAGGTCAACTTTTAAAAAAATAGATTATAATTAATTTTTTTTTCATCTATTAGCACATTTAGTTATTAGTTATGCAATATGAAGTAATGCTTTGAGTTTGAAATATATAGGCAATGCAATGTAATCAACAATCTGAATATATATGTTTGATAAAATGATTTGGTAGACATGTATGAAAAATGTGGTAGCATAGACATGGAAGTGAGCTGATTGAAAAAAAATCTCAAAGAAATGTGGTCTCATGGTGATACATTACAAGAAAATGCAAAATGTGGCAGCATATACAAGGAAATGAGCATAGACAAGGCAATGAGTAGTTTGAAAAAAAATGTCTCAATAAAGAGTAGAGTAGACCTGGATGATTCGTTGGATTGATTTGTAAGTATGCACGTTGAATTTGTAAAGTCATGTTACTATTGATCACTGTTTTCTTTCATATTTGGAAAGAATAAGCCTAGTGATAATGACAACAAAATATTGAAGATAGTAGTTGTGGTTGTAGCCTTGAAATGAAAGGGATAGGTTTCTTTTATAGAAAACCAAATTTGAATGAAGGGATAGGATTGAATGATGAAGATCAATGGATGAGATTGCTTTGAGAAGCAAGGAAATAAGGTTAGGGAAAAAATAAGGTTTAGTTTAGGATGGACGATGAAGATTAAAAGGTAATAAAACATTACCAAGGGTTAATATTTGACATAGAAAAAGAGGTGGTTGGAGAAAATTAAATAATTATAAAATTATTTAATTTAGGAGGGAAAATGAATAACTACATAATTAAAATACTTATCTGATTATAGAAGAAGAGGGAAAGGTTGAATTTTAGTTAAAATAACTATTTAATTTAAAAGTCTAGAGGAAAAGGATAGATTAGTAAATAATTAAAATAATTATTTAGGAAAAGGTGGGAATTAAATAAATAGGATTTATTTAATTATAGAAGAAAAAATAATAAATAATTAAAATAATTATTTATTTAGAAAAAGGATAAAGAAAATGAATAATTAAATAAATAAGAATTTATTTAATTATAGAGAGAAAGGTTAATTAGTGACCTAATTTTAAATAAATATTAATTTATTTAATTATTAAAAAGGGAGCATGAATTAATTAAATAATTAAAATTATTTAATTAATAGAAGAAATATGACTTAAACAATAATAGAAGAAATATGTAGGGAAGAAGTGGAATTGATGAGGAAAAATGGTGCTTGCAGGCCTAGGACATTTTTTAGTGTCTATAGTTACCATTTAGTCTCTATACCTCAAAAGAATATGCTCTCCTTTATCATCAACTTTGCCATTGTGCAGGTAGAAATACGAACATAGGGATTGAATGAGACAAGGCTATATATGGCATAAACCTTCTCCTCCTTTCATGTGTGTAGGTTGCAGATCTAAAGGTGAAATGGAGAGATATTGAAAGCTATTCATTCATAACCCTACAAGTTGTCAAGTCATAAAATATGCATTTTCTTAGTAACAGACAAATATTTGACAACCAAATTTGGAAGAAAAAAGGTATAGACTAGGGACCTAAAGCCTATGAAATTAGTTTCGAAATATAAGTCTTTAGTCTAGGTCACCCTTGCACCCTAGACCACCTAGATCCTTCTCAGATTTAAACCTTGGGTGCATCAGTGTCTACCTTTTTCTTTTTTGGAGTTGGAATTTGTTTGTGTTTTCAATTTTCCTTAATTCATAACATAACACTACATTTTCATAGTTACATAGTATTATCATTGGATCACATCAAAATGCAATCTCTAAGGCCATCAAAGAATTAGATCCTAGGTTTCAGATTGACTCACATTCTAGGTTGTTAGTCAATCTCCTACCCTTACCGATCTCGATTCCAATGTTTAATGGAAAGGGAATGATCTTAGTGGTCTAAACATTGATCTATAACCCCTTTTGCATTTTGGTGAACTTGACTGGTTTAAATTATATATCTTTTTAAATTTGAAGCATATTATCCTAGATCTAAGTTTTATCATAGTTTATTTGAAAAATTTATCATTTAGGCATATCATTTCATGAAAAAGTTGAAAAATAAAAAAATTGCATAACATATTGCATTGAAAGTTCAAATAGGGTTAATTTATGTAGTGTAGTAAAATGCATACCCTTGCATTTTCACACTTGTTTGGGTCCGCCTTGCTTTATTTATGCTTCTTTATGTCTTAATTGGTCCTATTTTGCATCCACAAGCCTAACAAAATACATCTCTTATGGCTAATCCCAACAAACATAAAAAAAAAAAGATCATTTAATGATTATGTCTATGTCCCTGATTTGTGCACCGGGACTAAAATGCCACCTAGGGTGTCTTTTTCCTCCATGGGTCTTGGGACCTTGATCTTGAATGTACCTAAAAAGGTTCCTTTTTGGAGTTTGTGCCCTGAGATTTGAGCCTTGGGACTAAGATGCCACCTAGGGTGTCTTAGTCCACCTTGGCTTATTTTTGGGATTCAATTTCAAATTCTGGCGGTATTTAGCCTCCTTTAATTAATGAATTCATATGTCAGCTTGGTGTGGTGTAATTTTAGGATATTACACATGAATAAGTATAAATATAAGGTTCCTCCACTCATTTTCATAGCAAGCATTCAAGTATTCATTCCTAAGGAAAGTTTATGCATTCAAGAGCATTTTATCAAGCATTCAGAGCCATCATCAAGATTCAAGCATCATGTCAAGGGTTTAGTGCATCCATTCATGTTGTTGAGCGAAGATTGTGGATGTAGCATTGAAGATATATTTGCAACCATTGTTCAAATCATATCTGAGGATCCAAGATCTACATTTTTCATGGCCACTACATGGTAGATTATAGATTTGCTTCATAAGACATCATACAAGGTGATATCATTTATAAATTTCATGTTCTATGCTTCATTTCATCATTTGGTTTAATTACCTACAAGGGGTTTGACCAAGGAAAACCCCCATTTACTAACAATCAACAAGTTTTTCCCCTCTTGCATGTTTGTGGTTGCAGGTTTAGGTTGAAGACTTGAAGATCATTTGGAGTACAAAGTTGTCAAAGTTGGATTGCAAAGTTGTCATCTTCATAGAATGATTTGAAATCAGTGCTTAGAATTTTCTCATTACACCTTGAATCAGATTTATAAAAAGATCTTTTCCTGACGTGTTTGCATGTGAATTAGTAAACCCAATTAAAAAATAAAACACATGAACATCACAGAAGCTAATAAAACCATATAGCAAGAGAGAGAGAGAGATTGATAACAAAGTTCACTAGACTCTGGCTACATCTCTGAATCCGTTTGAACATGAATCATTTTATTCCTTCTTATGCAAGATGTTGGGACCTTCTCACAAGTGCTTACATAAAGAACTACCTTCTCCTTAAACAAGGATTCAAGAAGGAATTTCACACTAATGACCTTACTCCATACATCAAGAAGGAAAATTCCTTACAAAGCTCTCTCAAAACTCCTACAAAGCTTCAAAACTTGAAATAAGCCTACTATTCTTCTCCCATTTACATGGATGAATCTTTTAAAAATCCTTATATAATCTTGTAAATCCCTTAATACCCCTTAAATAATCTTTATTAATCTTTAAAGAATATTATTTTTAAGCCCATTAACAATAATGATTCGGGCTATATAAAAAAGGGGGTAAATGGTTTTAAATTTAGGGATTAAATCTTTAAGAAATAAGAAGTTTCTGTTTAAAAAGGTATTTAAAATAGACTGATCCCCGAAATCTTCTTGCAGCCGCTTGGTGGTCTAGTGGTAGGGAGCACTTTTAGGGGTAGGGAGGTCACTGGGTCGACCCCTATCCCTTTCCTTTTTTAAAAGAAAATTTAAAAAAGTTGAATAAAAAACATAGTGATGTCAGTTGTATTGTAGAGGACATGTTTTGGCCTAACGACAGGTGAGGATAATGCTTGGTGGGTGGTCAGGGGATCGAATCAGATCCACTACAATTTTAGTAAACTGTTTCAACTGTTCAACCAACCGACGTTGGAGGAGAGAGAGAGGGTAGCACATGACACCCAAACAATGTGCCACATGGAAACTTCTAATTCATCAACTTCATCCAGTCTGCTGACCAGTCATCGAGAAATGTCACCCGACCATGCTACGTCATCACCTCATTAGCTCGCCACATCACCCCATAGATGCCACATGTTAGTCCATGATTGGTCCATATCGATGACATCACTCGCCTCATCAACTACCACATGTCACACCAAGATTGGTTCACGTCATGTCCGTACAATATGGACCTGCCACATCAACATGTTGACATCGTCAACTATACCTTCTAGTCAACATAGTCAATTGTGAAGTTTGACTTGCAATATCTTTCCTGTACGAGCTTAGATTTTGATGAAACGAACACCATTAGGTTCATGTCATCAATCTCTTCGAATTGACATTGCTTCTGACTGATTCTAAGTTGGTCAATTTTTTTCCTTTTGATGGGCCCTTGCACCTGGTTTGATTGAAATTTGACCGACCATAAATTAGATGTATGAACTTCTTTTTCGCTCATTCAAGTTGTGTTGAGTCCAGTTTCTCGAACACTTCGGCATGACACCAACTTTGAGGGAATCTAGAATAGTTTAATTTTTAGGGTTCGAAGATCCACCTAGATTAGACCTCCCCACTAAAGAACTTTTAGTCTCCAAAAGTGTACTACTCCTTCGAAACATTTCCATCTCTACATTATGTTGATCAACAGGACCCCAACAGTACCTCAGAATCAACTTTGCTACCACCTTTGAAGCCCCACTGCAGTACTACTACTGACTTCACCTATGACAACTTGGCTCTGAACCTGTCCCATATGGATATTGTCACATCTTCCCTCTAAGGGTCTTACACTTTGACAACACAAGGAAGCATACATTGCTACATCTACCTACTAGGGTCTTACACTTCAATAATGCATTATCATGATGAGCTTGCTTATTGCCACATCAATCTCTAGGGATCTTACATTTCAGCAACACTAGGACTTCAAAACTCATTAAGATGCAATCCAAAACAAAAAATTTCATACCAAAAGTAAGAAGAATACCGAGCATGATTAACCTATCTCTCGACACTTCTCACGGTTGTGGTTCTTGTTTTGCATCAACACTAGGAAGATTTTGGCATGACTTTGATGCTCCTACTCACTTACAAACTACTCAAGCAATGGTAAAATTAGCCTCATTCTGATACATTCCTTCACCTTTGTTCTTTAGAATGGATGATTAAAGGCTTCACCATTTAGCTCTGTCTCTGTTTACTATAGCAACAAGGCCATAGAAAAAGGCCTTCAAGGGCTTCGATCATCATTTGACTGAGTCTTCAAGATGAGAGCATACAGGTCACTTCCGACTGTTCTCTGCAACTCTAAGTCCTGGATAGATATTCTATCTATCTTTTACAAAATGCTCTCCTAAAAGCTAGTGACATATTGAGAATTGTGTCACCCACTAGAGCACTCAAGAAATATACAAGCAACAAGTCTTAACCTGCAATAAGAAGTCTTCAAGTATTCTCCTTTCAAATTACAAGAGATATGGCTTCAAAAGCCTTACAAAATCTCAACCTTATAGAAATACAACTTCTTGCAAATATTTACATAACAATTTTATTTAGAGTCTTTCACTCATAACCACACTGGTTTTATATCAACTAACATATTACCACAATAAAAAGGTAACATAAAATAAAGTTGACACAACTACATAGTTGACATGTTTTCCCATCTCCTACGGAGCTGAACAAAGGAAATTTCCTCTTCCAACTGCTCCTATTTTTGTTGAGGCTCTTCATGGACTACCTCAAGGATGGTCACCATAGGTTTATTTTTACCTCTATAGCCTCTTGTTGAATGGATTCTTTCAGTAATGTGAAAGCTTTGGGTGACACTTCCAACACTTCTCAACCCAATGCCCACTGATTTTGCAGTGAGTACAATAATTTTGGGCTTTGTCTTGTGTTGCTTTTTCCTTCTTTGAAGGGGAACACTATAGGTATGCTGCATGCCTCACTATCTCCTTTACTTGCATGACCAACTTGTTGCAAAGTCTCTACTTCTTTTTGCACCTTGCTACATAGTGGTTAGGGGCATGGAAAAATGTGCATGGTCGCATATTTCATAAGGATGGTATAAAAGACTTACTACTTTCAAAATCAACAATAGATTGAAAGTGTTCATCACCTTTAGATTTTCCTTGACTAGCTTGAGCACTGCTCTACTTAGGAGAACCAACTTTTCCTTTGTCAGGTTCTATCCCCAAATGTTGAAGGTGATCTGTCATAGACTATCCTCCATTAGGTGCATCTTTTCCCGAAAATGATTTGAAGTCACCATAATGTGGTTCACCTTCAACTTGACCTCTCACAAATATGGCCTTGGAATATTCTCCAATCTCTTTACTATCATAACCCAGTCCAGTATAATGAGGTTGTTCTACTGCCTTTATGGGACTAGCTATGCCTTGGCCATGAATTCCAAGGCCTTTCCCACTATAGCCCATCTTCATCAACTAATTCATACCGATCCCCTTGGTATGTTTTTTAAAGGCTACAAAATTATAGTTAGAGGAAGGAATTGAAATTACTTCTTTTATTACCTTCTCCACTGTTTGATAAACCTCCTGAACATTTGACAATGGGTCCCTTTGAACTGATGTAGATGAAGCCTCCAAACTATTAGGCTATGTAAGGGGCACATATGAGGAATCCTCTAAGTGTGGACAAAAGGTGTGGATGCTAGGATCTTCAATTTGAGGAGGGCTCTTTGCAACTGAACTTTCTCCCATCTGTTCCTCCACAATACTCTGCAACATCAGATGTAACTTCCTCTTCTCGTCTTCCAAGTCTTCAAGGAGACTCCTCAACTTAGCTTTTTCCTTCTGAAGACACTGATTAGCTTCCTCGAGTTCTTGAAGCCTCTTAGACTTATCTCGATGGAGTGATTTGATCATCCTCTTCATAGCAAAGAAGTCATCCGTTATGGATGCAAACATTGTCACCTTGGAAGATTCTCTTTTCTCTGATGCCATCTTTGTTTTAATATGCTCACCTGTCAAGCTTGCACGCAGACTCAAAAAGATATCAAACTAATTGAACTATAAAACTTACTAACATTCACTCCTGCAAAACTTGTCAAACCGGCTCTGATACTAAACTTGATTTGAAATTAGTGCTTAAAATTTTCTAATTACACCTTGAATCAGATTTATAAAAAGATATTTTCCTGATGTGTTTGCATGTGAATTAGTAAACCCAATAAACAAATAAAACACATGAACATCACAAAAGCTAATAAAACCATATAGCAAGAGAGAGAGGGAGATTGATAATGGAGTTCACTAGACTTTTCCTACATCTCTAGATCCGTTTGAACAAGAATTGTTTTATTCCTTCTTATGCAATATGTTGAGACCTTCTCACAAGTGTTTACATAAAGAACTACCTTTTCCTTAAACAAGGATTCAAGAAGGAATTTCACACTAATGACCTTACTCCATACATCAATAAGGAAAATTCCTTACAAAGCTCTCTCAAAACTCCTACAAAGCTTCGAGACTTGAACTAAGCCTTCTATTCTTCTCCCAAGACTTCTTACAAAAATCCCCATCCTTGAAAGGCCAAGCTCTCCCCTTTTTATCCATAAAATTTTTCCAATATGGTTTACAACCATATGATTTGAAAAATCATCCATATTCTCCCATTTACATGGATGAATCTTTTAAAAATCCTTATATAATCTTGTAAATCCCTTAATATCCCTTAAATAATCTTTATTAATCTTTAAAGAATATTTTTTTTAAGCCCATTAACAATAATGATTCGGGCTATATAAAAAAAGGGGTAAATGGTTTTAAATTTAGGGATTAAATCATTAAGAAATAAGAAGTTTCTGTTTGAAAAGGTATTTAAAAAAGATCGATTCCCAAAATCTTCTTGCAACCACCCATTGGTCTAGTTGTAGGGTGCTCTTTTAGGGGCAGGGAGGTCACTGGGTCGACCCTCGTCCCTTTCCTTTTTTAAAAGAAAATTAAAAAAATTTGAATAGAAAAATATAGCGACATCACTTGTATCATAGACCACATGTTTTTTCATAATGATAGGCGAGGATAATGCTTGGCAAGTGGTTAGGGGATCGAATCGCATCCACTACAATTTTAGTAAATTGTTTCAACTGTTCAACCGATCGACGTCGGAGGAGAGAGAGGGAGAGCGCCATGTGGCACCCAACTGATGTTCCACGTGGAAACTTCTGATTCATCAACTTTATCTAGTCAGTCGGCCAGTCATTGATACATGTCACCTGACCATGCCACGTCGTCGCCTCGTCAGCTCACCACGTAACTCTATGGATGCCACGTGTCAGTCCATGATTGGTCTGTATAGATTACATCACCTACCCCGTTGACTACCACATGTCACGCCATGATTAGTTCATGTCATGTCATTATAGTATAGACTTTCCATGCTAGCATGCTAATGTCATGCTAACATCATGAACTAAACCTTCTAGTCAACATGGTCAACTATGAAGTTTGACTTGCAATATCTTTCACACGTATGAGTTTAGATTTTGATGAATCGAATTGAACATCCTTGGGTTCATGTCATCAAGCTCTTTGAATTGACATTACTTCCTACTAATTCTTAGTTGGTCAATTTTTTTGCATTTTGATGGGCCCCTACACCTAGTTTGACCAAACTTTGACTAACCATAACTTAGACGTATGAACTCCTTTTTCGCTTGTTCAAGTTGCGATTAGTCTAGTTTCTTGAGCACTTGAACATGGTGCCACTTTCGAGGGCATCTAGAAAAATTAAATTTTTAGAGTTCTAAGATCCACCTAGATCAGACCTCCCCATTGAAGAAATTTTGGTTTCCAAAAGTGTACTGCTCCTTCGAAACATTTCCCTCTCTACATTATGTTGATGAAAAGGACCTCAAAAATACCTCATAATTAACTTTGCTACCACCTTTGAAGGCCCATTACAATACTACTGCTAACTTCACCTACGACAACTTGGCTCCGAACCTATCCCATCTAGATACTGTCACATCTGCCCTCTAAGGGTCTTACACTTTGACAAGACTAGGAAGTATACATTGCTACATCTTCCTGCTAGGGTCTTACACTTCAACAATGCATTGTCAACATGAGCTTTCCTATTGCCACATTTGTCTCTAGGGGTCTTACATTTCGGCAACACTAGGACTTTAAAACTCATTAAGATGTAATCCAAAATGAAAATTTTCATACCAATAGTAAGAAGAATACTGAGCATGATTAGCTTGTCTCTCGACGCTTCTCACGATGATGGTTCTTGTTTTTCATCAACACCAAGAAGATTCTAGCATGAATTTGATGCTCCTCCTTCTTACACACTACTTGAGTAATGGTAAACTGTGCCTCAGCCTGATACATTCCTTCACCTTTGTTCTTCGAAATGGCTAATTAAAGGCTTCACCATTCAGCTCTGTCTCTGTTTTCTATAGCAACAAGGCTATAGAAAAAGGCTGTCAAGGGCTTTGATCATCATCTGATTGAGTCTTCAAGCTGAGAACATATAGGTCACTTCTGACCATTCTCTGCAACTCTAAGTCTTGGATAGATATTCCATCTATCTTTTACAAAATTCTCTCCTAAAAGATAGTGACATATTGAGAATTGTGTCACCCATTGGAGTACTCAAGAAACCTACAAGCAACAAGTCTTAACCTACAATAAGAAGTCTTCAAGTATTCTCCTTTCAGATTACAAGAGATATGGCTTCAAAATCCTTACAAAATCTCAACCTTATAGAAATACAACTTCTTGCAAATATTTACATAACAATTTTATTTAGTCTTTCACTCATAACCACACTGGTTTTACATCAACTAAAATATTACCACAATAAAAAAGTAACATAAAATCAAGTTGACACAACTATAGAAGTTGAGAAAGCCAACTTCACAGAACCTGAAGATCACCTGCATGCAAAATACCTGTCATAAAAAGGAAGAGATGGAGACAAAAAAGCAAAGGGTGCTCTGAAAGCTAAAGATGTATTAATCAAAGAGAATGAATGAAAATACAATGAGATCAATCCTTATGAAGGAGATCAAGAAACCCTAAAGTGTAACCTAAAAGGGAGCATTTAATAATTAGAATAATTATTAAATTCCTACAAAAAATGGAAACTAAGTTAATCTTAAGAGAAATGTAAAAGGTAACTTAATTAAAATAATTAAGTAATAAACCTTTTACTCT
Organism: Sequoia sempervirens; assembly: GCA_007258455.2. Taxonomy (NCBI): domain Eukaryota; kingdom Viridiplantae; phylum Streptophyta; class Pinopsida; order Cupressales; family Cupressaceae; genus Sequoia; species Sequoia sempervirens. The sequence goes on from VDFB02047230.1 coordinate 512,549,274, forward strand.
AACACCCCCCCTTAAGATGAACTTAGGGACCTTTTACTCTAACACCCCCCTTAAGATGAACTTAGGGAGTATCTACAAACTAAATGGAAGAAAGAAATGCAACTACAAGCTAGAAAGAAAACTTGGGTCCCGAAAACTAGGCCAGATGAGGTACCCAATAACAACCAAATCTCTATAAAGTGGAGTAAAGGAGAAAACCTAGTGGGAAAAACTCCTCTCCAAAAAGAGATGAAAAAGCATGCAGAACATCACTGAAGTAGGAAGAAGCTGCAAACAACTATCAAAAGATGACTACTATGGTGTCGAAGAACATCCTCTTAGAAAGATAGGATGATCAAGATTAAGAAGACAACAATTTGCATGAGTTCCCCCAATGAAACTACTCAAACAACGATTGAAAATATAGATGGCACATGATTCTGTACGAGTGACCCCAATGACACTACTCAACCACTGAAAGTTGAAAATATAGGTGCCAATAGTCTGAAGAACACTAATCAACTGAGGATGGAAGATTCTTTCCAAGGAAGCATTAGCATGAACAATATAATACCCCTCCATAATGCTAACTGGGAGAGCCTGACAGATCCACTGAAATACTGTGTAACACCCTATAGTGCATGAAGGAGAAGAAACAAAATCTAAAAGTGGACAAGAAAGCACCTGCAACTCAAAAAGTGGTGTGCAAAACAAAGCACACATGCATGAGGCTAGAATCATATGGATCCACTATTGTTGTGGAGGGACACTCACCAGAAAAAGGTGTGATGGAAAAAAAAGGCACTATACAACCCCCCATGGAACTTTATAATATAGTGCGAGCACAGAACATGACACAACCTTATGTGCAAAATCCCCCAAAATAAATTTACAATAGTGTGGCACTTTATATTAGTGCGTTTACATAGATGATTGCTTACAAATGATGCTCATAATGCCCACAAAGGAAAAAATACTGGAAATACATAAAGAACGGCCAAAAACAAAGCATCCCATGCAACTGAGAAGTTCCTAAGAGCTAATATGTCCATGTAATTCACCAGAGTGTGAAAAAAAAAATTGAATAAAGTTTACCTAGAGAAAAATATGGAAAAATTGCATGGATGAAATTGAAGAGCTCTAAAAGACGGTTCCAACATTGCTGAGATCACAAAAAATGAAGAAATTGGTCAAAAGTTACAAGCTCGAGACTGAAAACAACTCCTTTGACTTCAACAGGATGTAAAATGCACCAGTATTAGAAACAGGTGATGAAACCCACACCATTGGAAAGTTGATGAAATAAACTTTCCGACAATATCTCGTTTACCAAAAAATGATATCGTATGCCCAAGTTATGGCCAAATGAAAAAAACACCCCTTTTAGGGCACACAAGGTGTCAAAGGGGGCCCTAGCAGTAGATTGTACCGCTGACGTTAGTAGAATATTCCCTTCGCTTAAAAAAAATGATTGACGAAATGTTTTGGCCAAAAATGAAATATTCCTAACAATTCCAAAAAACCACACTAGGCCAGAAAACACTACTAGAAAACACAGGTCGTCCACTAGAAACTTGAAGGTTTCTGGAAAAATCATGAAGACACCGCCTGGAGGGAGAAGGGTCACTGTCAAAGAAATGAAAGCCGACAGATAAAAAGGAATATTGTCGGAAAAGCCAAAAAGTGCCACCGGGGGAAGCCGTCGCTGGTTGGTGGGATGAGAGGCATCAGTGGTAGCCATTTAAGGATGTTGTATGAAAGGACGGGGCTCGTAGGGAATATTCCCTATGGGTTCCCCAAAATTTTAAAATCCCTTCAAATTAAAAAATGCCTCCACCTTTTTTGATTTTTGGAAAACTCAAAAAACTTTACAATAAATTTTTCAATTTTTTGACTAACAAATTTATGCTAGAAAATTAAGTTTTTTTACTAGGCTAGAAGAATTTTTTTCTTGATCCACGTAAATATGGCCGTATGAGGTGGTACGGGAATTTTTTTTCCTTAGAGGTCAATTGTGTCCAAAATGGATGAATGAACAATCGCTTCTGGGGTTTTGAGCCGCTACGAACTCAATGACAAGGTTTGTTTGGACTCAAAAAGCTTTGATCAAATAGGTATGCCCTAGATCAAAAAAGAAAAACCCCAAACCCTTGAAGCTCCAAAAATCCTTAAAAACACGAACAAGAAGCAGCAGGTCTGAAGCTCTGATACCATGTAGAAGTTGAGAAAGCCAACTTCATAGAACTTGAAGATCACCTGCATGCAAATAACCTATCACAGAAAGGAAGATATGGAGACAAAAAAGAAAAGGGTGCTCTAAAAGCTAAAGATACATTAATAAGAGAGAATGAATGAAAATACAATGAGATCAATCCTTATGAAGGAGATCAAGAAACCCTAAAGTGTAACCTAAAAGGGAGCATTTAATAATTAGAATAATTATTAAATGCCTATAAAAATGCAAACTAAGTTAATCTTAAGAGAAATATAAAAGGTAACTTAATTAGAATAATTAAGTAATAAACCTTTTACTCTAACAACAACTACATAGTTGACATGTTTTCCCATCTCCTACGGAGCTGAACAAAGGAACTTTCCTCTTCCAATTGCTCCTATTTTTGCTGAGGATCTTCATGGACTGCCTCAGGGATGGTCACTAAAGGTTCTATTTTTTACTTTTGTAGCCTCCCATTGAATGGATTCTTTCAATGAACATCAAGGCTCTGGGTGTAACTTCCAACACTTCTCAACCCAATGCGCAATGATTTTGTAGTGAGTATAATAATTTCAGGCTTTGTCTCATGTTGTTGTTTCCTTCTTCAAAGGGGAACTCTGTAGGTATGCTACATGCCTCGTTGTCTCCTTGCTTGTATGAGCATCTTGCTGCAAAGTCTCTGCTTCTTGTAGCACCTTGCTACATAGTGGTTAGGGGCATGGAAAAATGTGCATGGTCACATATTCCATAAGGCTGGTATAAAAGTCTTACTACTTTCAAAATCAGCAATAGATTGAAAGTGTTCATCAACTTTGGATTTTCCTTGACTAGCTTGAGCACTGCTTTGCTTAGGAGAACCAACTTTTCCTCTATTAGGTTCTATCCCCAACTATTGAAGGTGATCTTCCATAGAATGTCCTCCATCAGGTTCATCTTTTCTAGGAGATGATTTGAAGTCACCATAGTGCGGTTCACCTTCAACTTGACCTCTCACAAATATGGTCTTGGAATATTCTCCACTCTCTTCACTATCATAACCCAGTTCGGTATAACAAGGTCATTCTACTGCCTTTATGGGATTAGCTATTCCTTGGCCATGAATTCGAAGACCTTTCGCACTATAGCCCATCTTCATCAGCAGCTTCATACCGATCCCCTTGGTATGTTTTTTAAAGGTTGTAAAATTATGGTTAAAGGAAGGAATTGAAATTAGTTCTTTTATTACCTTCACTATTTGATCAACCTCCTAAACATTTGCCGATGGGTCCTTTTGAACTGATGCAGATGAAGCCTCCAAAATATTAGACTGTGTAAGGGGCACATATGAGGAATCATTTAAGTGTGGACAAAAGGTGTAGATGTTAGGATCTTCAATTTGAGGAGGGCTCTTTGCAACTGAACTTTCTTCCATTTGTTCCTCCACAACACTCTACAACATCAGATGTAACTTCCTCTTCTCATCTTCCAAGTCTTTGAGGTGACTCCTTAACTCAACATTTTCTTCTGGATACGTTGACTAGCTTCATCAAGTTCCTAAAGCCTCTCAGACTTATCCTGATGGAGTTCTTTGATCATCCTCTTCATAGAAAAGAAATCATCCATCATGGATGCAGACATTGTCACCTTGGAAGATTCTCCTTTCTCCGATGCCATCTTTGTTTTAATATGTTCACCTGTCAAGCTTGCACATAGAATCAAAAAGCTAGCAAACTGATTAAACTAGCAAACTTACTAACATTCACTCTTGCAAAAATTGTCAAACTAGCTATGATACCAAACTTGATATGAAATCAATGCTTAAAATTATCTAATTACATCTTGAATCAAATTTATAAAAAGTTCTTTTCCTAATATGCTTGCATGTGAATTAGTAAACCCAATGAACAAATAAAACACATGAACATCACATAAGCTAATAAAACCATATAGCAAGAGAGAGAGAGGGAGATTGATAACGAAGTTCACCAAACTCTGGCTACATCTCTGGATCCATTTGAACACGAATCATTTTATTCCTTCTAATGCAAGATGCTGAGACCTTCTCACAAGTGTTTACATAAAGAACTACCTTCTCCTTAAACAAGGATTCAAGAAGGAATTCACACTAATGACCTTACTCCATACATCAAGAAGGAAAATTCCTTACAAAGCAAGCTCTTACAAAGCTCTCTCAAAACTCCTACAAAGCTTTGAGACTTGAACTAAGCCTTCTATTCTTCTCCCAAGACTTCTTGTAAAAATCCCTATCCTTGAAAGGCCAAGATCTCCCTTTTTTATCCACAAAATTTTCCCAATATGGTTTACTACCATATGATTTGAAAAATCATCCATAATATCCTATTTACATGGATGAATCTTTTAAAAATCATTATATAATCTTGTTAATCCCTTAATACCCCTTAAATAATCTTTATTAATCTTTAAAGAATATTATTTTTAAGCCCATTAACAATAATGATTCGGGCTATATAAAAAAAGGGGTAATTGGTTTTAAATTTAGGGATTAAATCTTTAAGAAATAAGAAGTTTCCATTTAAAAAGGTATTTAAAATAGATTGATCCCTGAAATCTTCTCACAACCGCCCATTGGTCTAGTGGTAGGGAGCACGTTTAGGGGTGGGGAGGTCACTGGGTTGACTCCCGTCCCTTTTATTTTTAAAAGAAAATTTAAAAAAATTGAATAACAAAACATAGCGACGTCACTTATATTATAAAGTGCATGTTTTGGCCTAACAATAGGCAAAGATAATGCTTGGCGGGTGGTCAGGGGATCAAATAAGATCCACTACAATTTTAGTAAACTATTTCAACTGTTCAATCGACTGACGCTGAAGGAGAGAGAGAGGGTTCCATGTGGCACCCAACATATGTGCAATGTGGTAGCTTTTGATTCATCAACTTCATCCAGTTAGTCGGCTAGTCATCAAGACACATCACTCGACCGTACCACATCGTCTCCTCATTAGCTCACCATGTCACTATACAGATGCCATGTGTCAGTCTGTGATTGGTCTGTATAGATGACGTCACCTACCTCGTTGACCACCATGTGTCACACAAAGATTGGTTCACATCATGTTAGTACAGTACGAACCTTCCATGTCAACGTGCTGACATTATCAATTGTACCTTCTAGTCAACATGGTCAACTGTGAAGTTTGACTTGCAATATCTTTCGTGTACGAGCTTAGATTTTGACGAAGCAAACATCGTTGGGTTCATGTTGTTGAGCTCTTCAAATTGACACCACTTTCTACTGATTCTGAGTCGGTCAAAATTTTTTCCTTATGACAGGCCCCTACACTTGGTTTGACCAAACTTTGACCAACGATAACTCAGATGTATGAACTCCTTTTTCGCCCGTTCAAGTTGTGTTGAGTCCAATTTCTCAAGCACTTCGACATGGTGCTAATTTTGAGGGCATATAGAATAGCTCAATTTTTAGGGTTGTAAGATCCACCTAGATCATAGAAACTCACCTATAGGCTGAATCTAAGAGTTTCAAAACCTGAAATCCAAGAAGAAGCAAGTGCAGACCTTGGAGCTCAGGACCACACTCAAATTTTTTAGAAATTAAGAAAGGGACTAATACACCACCTTGGGCATCTTCGTCCTCCCAAGCATATCTTGCAGAGATTCTTTCGAATCTTGTTTCAGCATCTAGAGATTCCACATCTGCCCCGAAAAATAGCAATAGGAATAAGAAAACATTAAGGGCATCTTAGTCCTCCATATCACTTTTTGACAATATTTTTACATTTTTTGAATCCTTATTACATTTCTAGACTTCCTAGGTACACATACCCTAACTTGGTGTAGCTTAATTTCATCATTTTCACTCATTATTTGGCTTACATTACTAAGTTTTGTGAGTTGAAAATTAAGTTGTCTTTTTCAAGCTTTTGCTTGGTGGTGAACCTCTAAAAGTTTAAAGAACCCCCTCCTAGACGCAAGGCATCGAGACACCCTATGTCTCTTCCATGTTGACCCAAAAGGATTTTCTTTGTTTTCACTCTCTTTGTGTCATTCTTCCAATTCTATATCTATTTGGGGAATGATAGTTCTGAGCTCTCTAATATTATTGCAACAAAGACAAATACTAACCCAAATCCATAGATCCTTTATGTGTTTATGGGGGAAACCCTCTTTTCCTTTTTCATCTTTTGGCTAATTTATTTAGTAATTTCTCATAGCATGGTGTTAGCAATTTCTTTAAAGTGGGGCATGCATTGAAATTATTTTAGCATGATTTCATTTGCATGTTCCTTGATGTGATTTTCTTTCTTTATGCGATGCGTTTTTCCTCTTGGTGGTGTCTTCGGGTTTGAATTGCTCTGAGAGCATGATATTTCCTTGTTTTCTCTTGGAAACATTAGATACAATGTTCCCAAGGATGAGACCTTACACTTGTCCTCTCTTAGAAACAAGATGATACCTTTTCTACTTGTCCTCTCTTCGAAGCATTGGGTATGATGTTCCCGAGGATGAGACCTTGTATTTATCCTCTCTTGGAGATGTTAAGCATGATGTCCCCTAAGAATGAGACCTTGCATGAAGGAAGAAAAATCCCTTTGAACATCCCTCTTTCTTGTTGCATTTTCCTTATTAAATTCATGGAGGTATGGCTTTAATATGATTTCTTGGGGCTCACCTAGTGAACAACTAGCTTCACTAGCCCTTGTGAGCATGAATTTTTGTACTTTATTAAAGTTATGAAGGTATGGATTTGATATGGTCCCCTGGGGATCAACTAGTAAAAAATTAGCTTCACTAGCCCTTGTGAGCATGCATTTTTGTACCTTATTAAAGTCATGGAGGTGTGACTTTAATATGGTCCCCTGGGGCTCACCTAGTGGACACCTAGCTTCAATAGCCCTTGTGAGCGGGTGTTTTCTTTGCATAGTGGACAACACGTTCCACTTGTAAACTTTATTTTTGGACAAACAACCTAGACCTGGTCCACCGTGTTGGACAACTAGTTGAAGCTTGATCTGTGACATTTTTTTCCTTTTCCTTTTTTATTTCCTACCTTTGATGGTGTATGCTTGTGATCTGGTTATGGCTTCATATATCATCTACATGTGTGTTCCTTTGTGCCTATGCTAGTTTTTCATACCTGATCTTGATCCTAAGGGCTTGATCATTCCTCTTGATTATTGTCATCCTATCTTACTAGCATTTGTACACTTGAACCCCTCTTTATTGCATGGTTGGCTACTTTAGTGTGAGTTTGAAGCAAGTTTATCCTCTCACTAAAGTGGGGGCTAAATGTAGTGTAGTAAAATGCATACCCTTTCATTTTAACACTTGTTTGGGCCTGCCTTGCTTTATTTATGCTTCTTTATGGCTTACTTGGTCCTATTTTGTATCCACAAGCCTAATAAACTACATCTTTTTATGGCTAATCTTAGAAAACATCAAAAGATAAATGACCATTTAATGATTGTCTGTGTGTCCTTGATTTGTGGATAGTGACTAAAACGTCACCTAGGGAATCTTTGTCCTCCATGGATCTTGGGACCCTGATCTTGAATGCACCTAAAAAAGTCCCTTTTTGGAGTCTATGCCTCAAGATTTAAGCCTTGGGACTAAGATGCCAGCTAGGGTGTCCTAGTCATCCTTGGCTTATTTTCGGGATTCAATTTCAAATTCTGGCAGGATTTAGCCTCTTTTAATTAATTAATTCATATGTTAGCTTGGTGTGGTGTAATTTCGAGATATTAAGCATAAGTATAAATACAAGGTTTCTCCACTCATTTTCATAACAAGCATTCAAGTATTCATTCCTAAGGAAAGTTTATGCATTCAAGAGCATTTTATCAAGCATTCAGAGCCATCATCAAGATTCAAGCATCATGTCAAGGGTTTAGTGCATCAATTCATGTTGTTGAGCCAAGATTGTGGATGTAGCATTGAAGATCTATTTGCAACCATTGTTCACATCATATCCAAGGATCCAAGATCTACATTATTCATGGCCACTACATGGTAGATTAGATATTTGCTTCATGAGACATCATACAAGATGACATCATTTACATATTCCATATTTCATGCTTCATTTCATTCTTTTCATCATTTGGTTTAATTACCTACAAGGGGTTTGACCAAGGAAAACCCCAATTTACTAACAATCAACAAGTTTTTCCCCTCTTGCATGTTTGTGTTGTAGGTTTAGGTTGAAGACTTGAAGATCATTTAGAGTGCAAAGTTTTCAAAGTTGCATTGAAAAGTTATCATCTTCACAGAAACTCACCTACAGGCCGAATTTGAGAGTTTCAGATCCTGAGATCTGAGAAGAAGCAAGTGCAGACCTTGGAGCTTAGGACCACACTTAAAATTTCAGAAATTTAGAATGAGACTAATACGCCACCTTGGGTGTCTTGGTCCACCCGAGCATATTTTGTAGAGATTATTTTGGATCCTATTTTGGCATCCAGAGATTCTGCATCTACCCCAAAAAATAGCAGTAGGACTAAGACAACAATAAGGGAGTCTTAGTCCTCCATATAAAATTTTAACCTCATTTTTACATTTCTAGAATCCTCTTTACATTTACAGACTTCCTAGGTTCACATACCCTAACTTGGTGTAGCTTAATTTCATCATTTGCACTCATTATTTGGCTTACATTACTAGGTTTTGTGAGTTGAAAATTAAGTTGTCTTTTCTGAGCTTTTTCTTAGTGGTGAACCCTTCAAACCCTAAAAGAACCCCTCCTAGGTCATCCTTCTTGAGAATTGACTCACCTTTGAGGTTGATAGTCAATCCAATTAGGATTCCTAGGGCATTATTAAATGGCAATAGAAGAATAGTGGTGTTCTATGACCTATGTTATAAAGATCCCATTTTCCTATTGTTCAATTTCAATGATCATAAGTTAGATCTACATCATAATTGCATTTAAAAATCTCCATTAGGACATATTAGATCTGAAATCTAATCTGAAAGTGTTCAAAGAATTCATCTAGGCATATGCATATAGTGGAAAAAGTTCATTGTTATTGTTGAAAAAAGACATCAAGCTTTTCATTTCTAGATTTCACAAGTTAGGATTAGTGAATTTCTTCATTTTAAAATCTAAAACTTGTATTTTAAAGTCCATTTAATTGTTGAACATTTTGAATATTGCTTACATACTTTCATTTCACATTTCAAAATCAGAAATCTATTGAAATCTAGAGATTTATTTACTGCCAAACACACGTAGTCCCATAGTAGGAAACTTAAACACTACAATACACATATAAAATTTTATTTTTATAAAAAACCTACCAGACTAGGGCATCCTTGCACCCTAGACCAATTAAATTTAACTAAATTTTTTATCACATGCTTGCTTCAATGTCTTTTGTGTGGCTTTTCTTTTAGATTTTGCACCTTGTCTGATTTTGTTGTGCATCACTCATTTGATCCATAGGAAAAATAACATTTTCCCTTTTCAAATATGTGGTTTTGATATGGTAATGCATGACTTTTATAACTATAATTTTTTTGTACCTGCAAGAATATTCTAAAGAAACAAAGTGGAATCATTAACAATCACGACAATCATGTTCATTATTCTCCCAACATCTCCCCTACTTGTGAGAGTGTTTTGGTATAAGAGGATGCAATCATTGATATTGATGACAATCATGTTTGTTCTTTTCCTGATATCTCATCTCCTTGTGAAGGTATCTCGGTGTCACAAGATCCAATTATTGAGCATCATGAGAATCTTGTTTATTTCTCTCCCTCTACCTCTTCTATCTAGGAAGATATTGTGGCACAAAAAGATGAAATCATTGATAAATTTCATTCTTAAAACTTGACAATGAGATGGATTGCATATATGAAGATGCTAAATTGTTATTAGATCCCCCACTAAAAGAAGATCATCAACAAGTGATTAACCTAGTTGAGGTTATGTTTGAACAATTAAAAATTGGATCTCCTTTAATTATTGGACCTCCTAAAGCTCCTCTAATTATTGGACCTCCTAAATCACTTCTCATTATAGGACCTCCAAAACCTCATGGTCATATCCTAAATTTTGTAAAACAACTCACTAGTAATCATGCACAACAAGATGTGTTGCAAAAACCAAGCTATCACAAATTTTCTCTCACATAACATGAGAAATAATAAGCAACCAAAAAAACATCAATATACATCCCATTACCTCAACCATATCTTCCACCCCACATATTATTTCTTATCATAGTGGTAAAGAATATGATCTTGTTGAGAAAAAAATGTAATACTCCAACCAAGGTCTCCCTTTGGGACTTGATTCAAAATAACCTACATACCATGGTATGCTCCAATAGGCATTACAAAAGATTGATGTCTCAAATTCTTCAAACAGAATGATGTATCCACCTTGTTTGATTGTATGAAAGTGAAAAAGTTAGATAATACATTCCCTCAACATGAATTATCCTCACTTGAGATAAAAAAAAAACATGAATATTTCATGGTAATGGTCTAGTCATTAATTAAGTTTGGGTTAGACATACTCTCATAGATAATGGATCAGGTCTTAATGTTTGTATCATTGATCTTCGATATTAAATTAGTGTAGATAAGAATCTCATAGAACCTAATGATCTTTCTATTAGTGGATTTTCCAATGTTAGTAGGAAAACATTAGGGACAATCACACTAACCATTAAGGTAGGACCCATGGTTTTTCCTACCCCTATCTATATCATACCTATACATTTTTTATACAATCTTATCCTAGGTAGACCATCGATTCGTGCTATGAAAGGAGTCCTTTCTACTCTTCACCATGAGATGAAGTATGAATATAATAACAAGATATAATATTAAAGTAGACATGAACATAGTTATAATTTACAAATTGAAGCTGAACATAACACTTGCAACTCTCTTAATACTTTGATCCTAACTTCATAGGTAGAATCTATACATGTTGAGGATAATTATGATTATATTTTACCTATAAAAAAATATTAGATGATGATTGGGGTTCATTAGATTTTACACGATCCTTTGTAGGAGAGTAAAAATTATCACAATCTCAACCTAAGTCTTGTGTTTTATTTTCTCAATATTGTTTTGAATCAAAAAATCCAAGAAAATCACTGCATGATGGTGATGGGGGCTCTTTAGCTTTTGTCCCTTGCGTGTTGGCGATGCCTAAATTTTAAAAATTTAAAAAAAGATTTACATTCTCGTGAAAGAATCAATTATTCTCATGATCATTAGATAAAACTTCTTCATATGAGTTGGAAAAGTGTTATGGGCTTGGATATAAAACTATTTATAAAAGTGGATATAATGAAAACATAAAACAAGGAGATAGGGATCTTGTTAAGTCTATGTTATATCTTTTGAAAAATGGTTTAGGTTTTCGATCTTCATCCCCATGTTCATATCAAGCTCCATCATCTACTATATTTATGACTTCCCATGTTCATTTCAAGCTCCATCATTTACTATATTTATGACTTATTTTGGTAAGTGAGCAAGCTTTTCTTCACAAGAGAAAAAATGTATCCTACTACTTATCCTATAATCGAGAAAAATCACATTTTACTGAGGCTTCTCAAAGCCCACTTGATTACTCTTCCTAAAACATGTAAGAAACTTTATAGAAATATCATTTCACATATCATCGAGTATATGGTCATTCCACCAATGAATTTCAGGCCTTGAGTAATAAAATACAACACCTTGTTGATTGTGGTGCTCTTTCATGTGTTGATACACCTAATCACTCTGAACAAAAATGATATTTATTCTATGGTGTTGGTCCCCACTATGTGGTATTTTTAGCTTCATATGCTTTATCATTACCATTCATGGTGGTACAATCTTAAGTGCAACCATATCTCTTGTTATGGTAGCAACAAGATAGTCTCATGTGTGGTTTTCTTTTCCTTTTACATTTGGGGGGAAAGGATAACCAGTGTTCAGAGGTGTGTATTATTTTTAAGGATCCACTCTTCCCCTTTTCTTCCTTAAAATACCAACACAACAAGTATGTTGAAATTTTAAGGGGGTGCATATTACCCCTATCTAGTTGATAGATGTCTTGTGAGTTTTGAACTATTAACATACCCCTTTAGTGGTGGTATTGTTATAACACCCCTTGAGATGTGGTTATCAATTCTTCCCTCATGATGTTAAAATTTATGTGCCCCTGAGTTGATTTGTGTTCATCCCTTGAAATGTTAAACTTTCTACACACCTTGAGGTGATTTTCCTCCTCTATGACTTCAAACTTTTATGCACTCCCTAAAACAATATAATCCATGGATTTGGCACAATGGAGCTTGCTAATTCATGAATTTGAGAATTTTTAGCATGACCACCTAGCATAAAAAAACTTTCTTGCTAGTGGATCCACACATTTCATGAGTTATTTTACATCCTTATGAGAGCACCATTTTGTTTAGCGTCACATTCAATGGATGATGTTTGGTATTTGAGATAAATTTAAGACTGAGGTATCTTTTCCTTACCGACTTGAATTGTTTTAGTACTAATCTTGTGTTTTATTTTGTGATTATTGTATGTGTTTGCATCAAGCATTTGTGTTTTGTTTTATTTTCATTATGTTATGTTATGTTTCTTCATCATGTATACTTCATGTTTTCCATGCTTCATTTAACTTCACATGTGTGTTTGTCCTCATGTTGTTTTCCATGAGATTTTGAATCCTGGGGGCTACCACATCCCCTAGATTCAATGCCATCCTATCTCTTCAATATTTGGACAATGTAACCCCTCTTGACGTATTCTTATTTTAGTAAAAATATGAGCGTAAGTTCACATCTCACTAAAATGGGGGCTAAATGCACCATCTTAAATTGTCACCCTTGATAATTTCACACTAAATTTGTCTCCCCCCTAAGTGCTTGGACCTAATTATGCACCTAATTTCCTAATTATGTAGTTAGTGGCCCATTTTAAATATTTATTGGAAAATCAAATGTGAAAGATCAAAGTATGCATTTAATATTTTGGCCCTGACACTTTGGATCCCGAAAAAAGGAGGGATCTGGTCTAGGGCTCCCTGTGCCTTAGAACTCTTAAGTTGGTCCCAAATTTAAATATGTTGGTGTCAATAATTTATTAATTGAAATTTAAATCCTAATTTTTGGCCATTATGATTTATTTTTTAGGAAATTAGAATAATTGCATATAAATCATAGTATTTTCACAATTTTAATAAAAAGAAGAAATAATTGAGAAAAAACTATTGAGAAAAATACTTCAAAAATCAATTTAACAACAATAAAGAGAATTTTTTTTAGAATTATTGCAAAATTTCATCATTCAAGCATCATGTCAAGTTTTATGTAAGTTTGTCCATGTTTTGCGTGCATTTCATTTTTGAGTACTAACACTTTTAGGTATTCAAATCAAATCAAGTCAAGTTGCAATTGATCCTTGAAGGTGATGGGCATGAATTCAGTCCATTGATCAAGGAGATCAAATCTGAGTGGTGACTTGCATCAAATTTTCAATTCATTATTTTTTATCATTTATGCTTTATCCCCTCAAATGGATACTCTCTCTTTTATCATCAACTTTTCCATTGTGGAGGTAGAAATATCAACACGGGGTTTGACTGAGGCAAGCTCTTATATGGCACAACCCTTCCCCTCCTTTCATGTGTTCATGTTGCATATCTAAAGGTGAATTGGAGAGATATTGAAGGCTATTCATTCATTAACCCTACAAATTGTGAAGTCACAAAATCATCATTTTATCACTAACAAATGAAGATTCGACAACCAAATTCAAAAGATAGAAGCTACAAACTAGGGACCTTAGGCCTATGAAAGTAGTTTCTAGATCTAGGTCCTCAGTGTAGGGAACCCTTGCATCTTAGACCACCCAGATCTTTCTCATATTTAAACCCCAAGTGCATCAATGTCTACCTTCTACTTTTTTGGGGCTGAAATTTGTTTGTGTATTTTAGTTTTCCTTATTTCGTAGAAAAACATAAATTTTCATAGTTACATAGTAACATCATTACATAACATCAAAGAACAATCTCTAAGGCCATCAAAGAATAAGATACAAGTTTGATTGACTCACCTTTTAGATTGTTATTTAATCTCCTACCCTTTTTGATCTTGATTCTAGTGTTTAATAGAAAGGGCTTGATCCTAGTGATCTAGACATTGGGTCTAAGATCCATTTTCCAATGACACACCTTAAAAGAATTTGATACTAGTTGGAATTAGCAATTAATTTAAGCTGGGGGAATACATCCCACTATTTACTTCACCTTTTTTACACACTATGAACTTAGTGATACTTCCATGGCATATTGATAATCTTTGTAGCACCTTATTAGATTTATTTAGAAAATAATGTATTTTCCTGTAATTATCAATATGGTTGACATGAGATAGCTTGTGTGTTTTCATTTTCTATCCTTTTGAAACTCACTTAGTGAATATAAAACTTCACTGGCCTATGTTGTTTCTTATGGAGCTCACTTAGTGAATATCATACTTCACTAGCTTGTGATGCTTTCACTTATCCATGAGCCACCTAGAAAATATTAGTTTTTTCTACTCTGTGATTTGTGGATGTATTTGGGTGTGGATACTAGTAAGAATTTGTCGATCTTTCTAATCTATAATATCATACCATTTTCTATATTCCTTTGTATGTTTTGTGTTTTTATCATATTTTCTTTGAGCTTGCTTCATGTTTGCTTCGGGTCTTCTTTATGTGTACTTTATGTTTTTATTATGTGTCATTTGTTGCATTCATGTATTTTGTGTGTTTGTGCATTATTTTATCATAACATTGTTGTTTGGTAGGATCTTGAGCTTGGGGGCTAGTACATCCCCTAGCTTAGTGTCATCTCATCTCTTCAATATTTTGATGAAATGACCCTTTTTGTATTCTTCATAATTTAGTGTGAGTATGAGTGTAAGTTCATACCCTCACTAAAGTGGGGGCTAAGTGTAGCATCATAAATTGTCACCCTTGATAATTTCACACTATTTTTGACTCCCCCCTAAGTTCTTGTGCCCAATTATGCTTATTAATCATTTATTTTATTATCATTTCAAAAAAAATAAATTAAATTTTAGAAATTAAATTAAATATTTGTTTGATGAGCACCTAAAATTCAAAATAACACTATACTAGGGAACCCTTTCCCTTTCCTCCCTTATTTTGGCCCAACATATCAAGATTTATGTTGGCAATATGTTTTCAAATTCAAAATAATTTGTTGGCTTATAAAAAATATTAATGTGAAATATGTTTAAAATCATATAAATATAAGTCTTTCCCTCCATTTGAATAGATAATAATTTGAATATCTTTTGAGCATCCTAAACGTAATTAAATAAATTTCAAGAAAATAATAAGAAAAACATCTACAACACTTTATCAAATAAGATAATGTCTACAACACATCAACAAACTTATGTTTATTCATAGTAAGATGTTTCATGTTTATTATTGTTATGAGCACTAACACTTTAGGATCTTCAAGGAACTACAAATTCTCCTTGTATGAGATAAGCCAAATGACCTCAGTCCAACAAGGAATGTAGATTTGAGTGGTGAGTTACAACATTGTGATTTATCATTCATTTTTATCCATTTCCTCTACTTGACTAAGGGTAAGAACTCTTTATATTTATCATCATAGCTATTTGTGGAGGTGGAAACAAAAAATTAGGGTTTGATCAGGGTAAGACCCTATATAAAACAATCCTTATTCCCTTATACTTCTCACAAGTTACAAGTCCAAAGTGAATTGAATATCTTAAGAGTTCAAAACCTTAAGACAAGCATCCAAGCATCTTCATAAACTAATAGAATTTAGAAGCTGACCTTAGTAGGGAAAGATCTATATAATGTGATGATCCTATACAGACTTTGAATCTCTTAAAATCACCATTTCCAAGCTATGGTTTCCTCGCCACTATCCAACAAATTCTACCTTAAAATTTGATTCTAGGTTCTCTCCTTTCTACACTCGTCATTCTTGCTTTCTATTTCTATACTTCTACTTTGTATTCCTCAGATTTTGTGATAGTTTGATTCTTTTGTATTGTTTTACCTAGTTTAGAACATCAATAACACACATACACCTCATATCAATCCATCATTAAAAAAAAGGGGAACAAAACCCTAACTAACTATTCAAGCTCTTCCTTGAGGATAGTAGCCTAATAGCGTTTCTTGGTTATTTTTTTCCCCCAATGATAATGGTGGAATGGGTGATTTAGGTTATCCATTAGCCTTAGATCCCATTTTACCATCTCAAACTTCCATTCTGGAGGTTCCTTGTGTCTATCACTCTCTTCATGCACTTGTAACACTTCTCTACTATCATCACAAGTTACCGCTACTTGTAGCATCTTGTGTACAACACTATGTATTCTCTCTTCTTTCAAGTCTCTGTACCTAGAGAACCTTTGTTACTTGTCTTTACTTGTAGCATCTCTCTTGCAACACCCTATTAATTATTCTATGCTTTATTCTCCTACATCCTTATTTCACTATCAACCACTTCTCTAACTTGCAATACTTCAAAGACTCCACTATAAAAGCATACCTCAACAAATTCAATTCTATTTGTTGCATGTACTTGTAACATATCCTACATAGCTCCTTGTTCACACCCTTTTTCTACATCTACTAGCAAAATATCTCTACTACCCTCTTCTATTTTCATTATTAGCATCTCTCTACTATGCTCTATTTCTTTAGTTTGTAGCATCTCTAGATCTATATTATATCTACTTGTAGCTTCATTTTTGCATCCATTCTTGGATACACCTACTTGCATATTCTTTTGTGCAACATTTACCTTGCACTCTTTGGCCACACTTGCACTACCTAAGTTTTTTCTAATTGTAGCTCCTTGATAACCTCCCCTATTTTCCTTGTAGCCTCACATTTAGACTAATCCTTCATTATTGTTCCTTGTAGCACCTTAGGAACCCTTTCATTCCCACTTGTAGTCTCTTATTTTTATTCTTCATTTGTGCACTACTCATGATATCCTTACTTGCTTGCCAACATTTCTTGGTCTAAAATAACAATTTACAACATCTCTTTTCTTGATACATCTATTTCATACTCCTTTATATTTTTATTGCTACACTCTTTCTTTCCAAGAAAAATTTAGGTGCACACACTAGCACCTCCATCTCTTCCTCTTGGCATGCCTCTTTGCAATCTCATCCTCTATTATGAGAATTTATTCCACTTCCAACTTATTGTCCACTATACCTACAAACATAAAAAAATGGGACTCAGTATTGACCCCTTTAATTATCCGCACCTTAGTTTTCCTCTCAATTGTTTGTAATGTGTTGCTTTATTCTTTGACATGACTATTGTACCAAATTATTGCATTATTTTTACTATAATTTCTTCCTTATCCTTATCTGCATGCACTCTCTTCTCCTTTACTCCATTTTCCATGAGGTCTTCTACATGGGTTTCAAATGACCATCTCTTCATCTATGAGTGGCTCACATAACACTTCTACTCATCCATTACCTCTCAAGGCAATCTTCTCCACTTTATTTTGTTATTTTTTAGTTTTCCCCTTTGTCCCCTTTTCTAAGAGAACTATTGCATGTCTATGAATTTTTATTTCTTCATTCTCTAGGGCTTCTAGCCTTCCTTTAGATTCCATCAAGGTCTTCATAATAGCATCAAAATTATTTCAAAAGTGTAATGCTGAAACTTCAACTCTTCCTTCATCCTCACTATCATTTTCTAGCTTTTCATGAGCATGATCTCCCCTCTTTCCATATTAGAAGACATCCTTTATTTTTTCTGTTTCACTT
This sequence comes from Sequoia sempervirens, assembly GCA_007258455.2. Lineage (NCBI taxonomy): Eukaryota > Viridiplantae > Streptophyta > Pinopsida > Cupressales > Cupressaceae > Sequoia > Sequoia sempervirens. Next base: position 512,567,268 of record VDFB02047230.1, read on the forward strand.
ATACTTTTCATCACCTCATCAATCTTACCTTCATCTCCTAAGACTACTATACCATTTTTTTTGTTCTTCTCCTTCTTGGTGGAATTTTTCTTTCCCTACTCTTCTCCTTCTACAACCTAGTTTCCATTACAGGGAGACACAAAATGATTTCTCTACACAAACCACTACATTTTCTCTAGACTCTAGCCAACTTTCAATGAAATTATGTACTTTCTTAGAGCTATAGCTTGCTCCAATACCATGTTGGTAGCACCATCTATGACTTGAAGTGTCAAATCAATCAAAATCCACACACTCATGGTAGATGGGAGGCTATGTTTCCATAATCAATCTTTGTAAAATGTCCCTTTGACACAAATAATTTTTATAATTAATGTTGACTTCTCCAAATACTCAAGATAATTCTAATCAATTAAACACCCAATCATATGATTACAAGCGACCCATAATATACTAGACATAATAACCATCCTACACAACCCAATCCCATAGAAATAAGAAACCATTTGCAATCTTGAGAAGAAAGCAATAGGGAAATACACACCAAGTTTAGCAAAGACACGAAGACACATTTCCTAATCTTGATCAACCAATAAACTTATTTTTTCATTAATATGCTCTAAAATATGACTTGTATGCATTTAAATTTAACAAAAATATACAAAATGAAAAGGATTTAATCTAGTCCTTCACTCACAATTACATAGAGGGTACTCCTCTTCATACAAGGTTCCTCTATTAGCACATGCCTTTTATTGATAGCCTATCCTACCATCATGCACACAAATCCTTTATCATTCTCATGTTAGCAAAAAAATAATCTCCCTTTTGTTAAGATTCAGGAAGATTGGAGCAATAAACATTAACAATTATATGCAGATTAAATAACCTAGAAATAAAAATGAAGAATAACACAAAAGAGATCAACATAGAATTTAACATGGTTCACCCAATATGGGCTACATCCACAAAAACTCAGCCACCCAATGATTTTATTATCCAATGCAAAACAAATTACAATCTTGTGAACACTATCCTGCAACATACATCCTAGTTGCTTATAACAAGCTTAAGAAAACTTCTAGAATTAGGGTTTTAAAAAGTCATTTTTTCATTTGATGTTTTAGCAGGAAAACCTTGACGCACTGTTAATGGGAAAAAACCTTGATGTGTTAACAAATTTTTTTTTTGGGGGCTGTGCCCCTGAACCCCTACTATTAGGGGCTACCACCCCCGAATCCCCACTCAAGGTCCGACCTAGCCTCAAACCCCAACAAGGATACATTACAAGTGTACAATATTTCCATGATCAGTCACCATTGAAGAGAATAATTTTTTTTGGGTTCTAGGGTTTAGGACCTAGAATAAAAAAACTCAACACTCTCATTCAAGGATAAACCCTAGAGATCTCAACCTCAAGTATGCAAAGGAGAAAGAGATCTTGCGATAGGGTTGCCCTAGGGGATGATTATAAACTAATGAGGGGTTCAACACCAAGTTATGAATTAGAAAGACAAATGAAATGTAAGATGAAATGCTTAACCCTAATATGATGCAATATTTCACTAAATGACCTAGAAAAGTATGTAAAACAAAACAAAAAACTGCAAGATGAAATGTGTGCACCTCAAAATCCGACGATGACTGGATGGAGCTATGAAATGCTAAAAATAGTGACTTTAATGTTGATTAGGACTCATATGCTAGGCTGGGTGAATTAGTCCTAGATCTAGGTTTTTGTGCAAAAACAAGAATTTGGCAAATGGGTATCTAAAACTGCAAAAACCTAAAAATTGACCTAAACTAGGACTCATATGCCAGAACTAGCATATCAGTCCAGTTAGGGTTTTTGAAGCTTCAAATTTTGAATTTGGTTTTCAAGGTCTGTTCTATGCTTCCCAATTGATTTGTGGATTCGTAACCTTGATTTTTAGTCTATAGAAGTCTCCCAAGTATCTCCAATGCACGGTGACAACTTTGAAAAATTTCTCCAAAATTTCTCTTCAATGTGTCTTCAACCTAAACTTTCAAATCACACACTAAAGAGAGGGAAAAATGTTGTTTTATTAGTGGAAAGTGGTTTTCCTTGGTTGAACCCCATTTTGGTAATCAAACCTTGAAATAAAAAAAAGGAATGGAGAATGATGAATGAACAAAATATGATGTTGCAACTCACCAAACCCTAGCAATGAAGTGCTTCAAACATGTATGAGATGGTTCCAATGGATGTAGATATTGAATCTTGCTTGAATAGGATAGATATTGAATGAAATGCTAGCTTGAATCATGAAACCCTACATCACAATTGTTAGCAAAAAAAAATGATGCATGAAGAGTTTGACATGATGCTTGATGCTTGAATAATAATCTAAAATGCTTGATAATTTGCTCTTGAAGACTCTTGAATGCTCTTGTAAACACTTGAATGCTCTTGTGAACTCCAATGCATGAATACTTGAAGGTTTAGGATGATCTCTTGAATGCTTAGGTGAAAATGAGTGAAAGAACCTTGTATTTATACTTAATTATGCAAGAATTTCTAAAATTACAACACTACAAGTCAACATCAGATCTAGGAGGATAAAATCTTGCCAAGAATTTGAATTAATTTTGATTTTGGGCCACACGACTCATATTCCCAAGGTGGCGTATGAGTCCCATTAGGCATAATTTATGGGACCAAATTAAAAATGCTTAGAAAAGTGTAAAATTAGGTTCAGGATCCAAAACCCTAGGTGGGACTCATATGCACAAGGTTGTGTATGAGTCCCAAATCACTAAATTTGGGTCACACAACCTATAAAAACCTGAATTATGATTGAATGTTGATTTATGTTAGAATTATCATCAAAAAGATGCATTAAATGAGGCTTGTGGATGCAAAATAGGGCCAATTAAAGCATAAAGAAGCCCAATTATTAATGAAAACCCTAGAAAAGTGTGAAAGTGTGTTACAACACTTTACAACACTCTAAATAAGCTATGTTTAAGTTCATTTAATTCACAAGGGCCCAATACCTAATGTGAGTGTGTTTAACAGATTACAACGCTAAGTCAAGACATCATTAAGCTCAATTTTATAAGGGGGGCCCAAAAAAGTATGAAAATGTCACTGACGATATTTTTTGATAGTACAAATTTAGCCCCCACTTTAGTGAGAGGATGAACTTGCTTCAAAATCATACTAAAGTAGACAAACTCACTTCAAGAGGGGTCCAAGTGCATTAATGTTAGTAAGATGGAATGACAACGACCAAGAGGGGTGATCAAGCCCCCAAAATCAAGATCCCATGACAAACCAATATAGGCACAAAAGAACACACATAAAAATGATATAAAGAGCATCATAAAGGAAAAAGCATACACTGCCAAAGACAAGGAGAAGGAAAATAAAAAAAAAAGAAGGTGGATCAAGCTTCGACTATTTGTCCATCACAATGTGGATTAGATCTAGGCTATTTGTTCAAAAATGAATGCTCACTCTGATGCAACAAAAATTTTGCATGTATAATAGGTGAGGATCCAAAAGAGGTGAGACACACAAAAACACATGACCGGTATTCGCTCACACTCATGTGTGAGTGGCTATGGGAAAGTCATGCCTTAGTTGGACTTGGGCTTCCAGTCAAAACCATACCAAAGTTATACCTTCTGATAACTTTAATAAGGTGCCATGCAACAATGACCTTCAAGCTTCATGAGGCAAGAAAAAATTCATATGTTTGGAGCTCATGAAAAATGAACTTCAAGCTTCATGAGGCAAGCAAAATTTCATATGATTGGAACTCATGAACAAAAAAAATGACTCCATAGGCATGCAATATGTATTATGCAAGGTGGCCATATAATAACAAATGCAAATGCAACAATAAGGGATGTTCAAAGGAGTCTTGCTTAGTTCATATGAGGTCTAAAATAGGGAACATTGTGTGTAATATCCCCAAGAGAGAACCAATCAAAGAATAGAATATTCACAGCTTTGGGGATGCAATGTGTCACATCAAGCCACTAAGAGGAATGTAGTGTGCTAAGATAGATCATGCTATTGAGGGACATCACACCCAATGTCAACCAAAAAGAAAAAAAATGCATCACATGAAATAAGAAGACTACACCATAAGCCATGAAAAAGAAAAATGCAAAAGAATAATGCCAATGTATGCTCCCACTTTAAAGAAATTTCTAAACACCATATTGTGAGCAATTACTTTAAAGTAGCAAATGATAAATGCTAACAAAAAAAATACATGAGAGCTAACTTGGAAAGCCATATGCCAAGTCATATGTTTCCAAATAAAGCTACGTCATGCAAAAGAAAAGAGAGAGGTTTCCCCCAAAATGAAACTCCAAACACACATAAGGGATCTATGGATTTGGGGTCAGTATGTTCTTGCTACAATCTTTTTTTTGATCTCAGAACTGTCATCATTCCCAAAATACTCATAGAACTAGAAGAATGGCACAAAGAGAGTGAAAATAAAGAAATTTTTTTGGGTCAACATGGAAGAGACATGAATGTCTTGATATTTTGCGTCATCCCCAAAAGGAAACCACAAGAAAAATGAAAAGAAAAGATAAAAGAAAAATATTTTGGGTCAACATGGAAGAGACATGAATGTATCGATGCCTTGTGTCATCCCCAAAAGGAAAAAAAAAGAGAAATAAAAGAAAAGATAAAAAGAAAAATATTTTGAGTCAACATGGAAGAGACATGAATGTCTCGACGCCTTTGCATCATCGCCAAAAGGAAAAAAAAAGATGAAGAAAAGAAAAGATAAAAGAAAAATATTTTGGGTCAACATGGAAGAGACACGAATGTCTAGATGCCTTGTGTCATCCCCAAAAGGAAAACATAAGACAAAATGAAAAGATAAAGGAAAAGGTAATATATTTACGACATAGAGAAGAATTAAGGTAAAAATAGAGGAATGTCACAAAGAGAGAGATACATCAAACATAACATCATGGGGGATCACATTCCACATATGTAATCACATAAAAGAAAAAGAAATAATGCAAAGGACTAGTAAGGCACATGCGAGTCAACCTAACTAAAGGGACAATGAAAAATTCACTACTAGGAAAAGGCTATATAATTCTTGCCTCCACTATGTGTAGGAAAAGAATGAGCTGAGGTAGGTGGTGGGAAAGATCATGCAATGGCGATTATACAAGATTCTACAACTATTACATGAAAAGGAGTAGAAGGGTATGTTATGCAATCTTTGGGTAACAATCATTGTCATCAAATTGATTTTTTTTCAAGATTATTTTGAATGCACGACACTCATTAGAATTATGTCCAATAGTTCTATGGTATTGGCAATGTGGAACATCTGCACCTTTAGGATATAGTCTTATCTTTTCTCTCATAGGTGACAATAGTATAAGTCCTTGGTTTAGAAGTACTTGTAATTTTCTTTTAGTTTTAGGTGGTGGACAAGGAAATTTTAATTTCTTTAGTTTGTAAGGCCTTATACACTTGCTAGATTCACCAATATCTCTAGTTGAATGTTGGGGAGGAGGACCTAAGATGATCCTTTCATCCTTATTGTCGTTATGAATCATAGGTTGTTCTTTAGGAAGGAGGCCATTCATATTAGGAGGAGGATCTTGATATCCCAACCCTTTTGTATTTTCAATTGGAATTTTCTATAAGAGTTGATGGATTTCATGTTCACTTGTTGTGTCACATCTTTGTTTACTCAATATTGTGAATCCTTTTCCATATGTCTCTTCTGGTTGATGGGAGTGTCTATCACTTTGTTAACATAGAATGACTGAGTATTTTCTTGTTTAGAAGAACTGGGTTCACCTATTGTAGGGAACTTAGGTTCAATTTTTTTTCTCAACTTTAGGATGTAAGTAACCAAACATGTCAAGTGGTGGCTATATAGGGGGTGTTGGTTGTTCCATGGATGGATAAAAGGATGCATTAGCTTCAAGGTTGTTGATAAAATCATTTAGGAACTTATTTGAATGTTGTCACCATCTTCTCCAATGATGTCAACGCCATGAGGACATGCATTAGGAGTTGAGTGAGCATGAGTAAGTTAAATTTAATTAGGGTCATTTTCAAAAGCACAACTTGACACATCCACTAGGGACTTATCCAAAGCTTACCAAAGTACATATCCATGATGCAAATTTCAAATTCTAAACTATGCAATAATGTGAAATGGAGATGCAATTTTGAATTTTAAGCAATGCACAAGATGAACTAATTTGAACTAGATGTAATGAATTGAATGAAGCAAAAAGCCTATAGAATGGAACAAAAATTTATCAACAACAAACAAGAGCACAAAAACAGAGCTTTGAATTCTAAAAAAATGTAGTGCATAATCTGCACTGGGACTAATTCACCCATAGGAGTGTATGAGTCACAATGAGGATTTTTTTCAAAAATTTCAAAAAATTTCAAGTGATTTTTATGCTTTTTATGTTGTATGATCTGTAACCTAAATGAAAATAAAAATTTTATATGATTTTCAATGATTTAAGATACAAAAATGCAAGCTATATGAAATTTCACTAATGCAAAATTTAGAAACCCTAGAATGCCAATTAACTAATGCAAAACCTAGGTAATGCAATGCTAATGCAATCAAGATATAGGATGATGATGCAGTCCAAATTAGAATTATGATATTCTAAATGCAGGTTCACCAAAATGAAGGGAAGAATTTTTTTTGGGTTCTAGGGTTTAGGACCTAGAATAACAAAACTCAACACTCTCATTCGAGGACAAACCCTAGAGATCTCAACCTCAAGTATGCAAAGGAGAAAGAGATCTTGCGTAGGGTTGTCCTAGGGGATGATTATAAACTAATGAAGAGTTCACCAAGTTATGAATTGGAAAGAAAAATGCAATGTAAGATGAAATGCTTACTCTTAATATGATGCAATCTTTCACTAAATGACCTAGAAAAGGATGTAAAATAGAACAAAAAGCTACAAGGTGAAATGTGTGCACTTGGAAATCTGAAGATGACTAGATGGAGATCTAAAATGCTAAAAATAATGAATTTAATGCTGATTGGGACTCATACATTAGGCTAGGAAAATAACTCCCAGATCTAGGTTTTTGTGTAGAAATAGGAATATGGCAAATGGGTATCTAAAATTGCAAAAACTTGAAAAATAAACCTAAACTAGGACTCAGACACTAGAACTGGCGTATCAGTCCTGTTAGGGTTTTTTGAAGCTTCAAAGTCTAAAGCTAGTGTTCAAGGTCTTCTCTGTGCTTCCTAATTGATTTCCGGATCTGAAACCCTGATTTTTAGTCTACATAAGTCTCCCAAGTGTCTCCAATGCATGGTGAAAACTTTTAACACTTTGACAACTTTCTCCAAACTCTCTTCAATGTGTCTTCAACCTAAACCTGAAAATCACACACTAAAGAGAGGGAAAAAGGTTGTTTTGTTAGTGGAAAAGGGTTTGCCTTGGTCAAACCCCGTTTTGGTAATCAAACCTTGAAATGAAATAAAATGGGAATGAAGAATGATGAATGAAGAAAATATGATGTTGCAACTCACCAAACCCTAGCAATGAAGTGCTTCAAACATGTATGAGATGGCTCTAATGGATGTAGATCTTTACTCTTTCTTGAATAGGATATATCTTGAATGAAATGCTAGCTTGAATCATGAAACCCTACATCACAATTGTTAGCTAAAAAAAAACATGATGCATGAAGACTTTGACATAATGCTTGATGCTTGAATAATACTCTAAAATTCTTGATAATCTACTCTTGAAGACTCTTGAATGCTCTTATAAGCACTTGAATTCTCTTGTGAACTCAAATTCATAAATAATTGAAGGTTTAGGATGATCTCTTGAATGCTTAGGTGAAAATGAGTGAAAGAACCTTGTATTTATACTTAATTATGCAAGAAGGCCCAAAATTACAACACTACAAGATGACATCAGATCTAGGAGGATAAAATATTTCCAATAATTTGAATTAATTTTGATTTTGGGCCACACAAGACTCATATGCACAAGGTGGCATATGAGTCCCATTAGGCATAATATGGGACCAAATTAAAAAATTCTTAGAAAAGTGTAAAATTAGGTTCGGGACCCAAAACCCTAGGTGGGACTCATATGCCCAAGGTGGCCTATGAGTCCCAGATCACTAAATATGGGTCACACAACCTTAAAAAACTTGAATTATGATTGGATGCTGATTTATGTTGGGATTATCCTCGAAAAGATGCATTAAATGAGGCTTGTGGATGCAAAATAGGGCTAATTAAAGCATAAAGAAGCCCAATTCTTAATGACAGCCCTAGAAAAGTGTGAAAGTGTGTTACAAAAATTTACAACACTCTAAATAAGGTATGACTAAGTTCATTTAATTTACCAGGGCCCAAGACCTAGTGTGAGTGTGTTTAACACATTACAACACTAAGTTAAGACATCATTAAGCTCAATTTTACAAGGGGGGCCCAAACAAGTATGAAAATGTCACCAACGACATTTTTGACACTACAACTACATACCGACAATCTCCAACTTGGAGACTAATCAAGGTCCACATCAAACAATCTCCCACTTGGAGACTGATCTTGGATGGCACCGCTGCACTTGTAGCTCCCACTGGATTACGGGTCTAGCTGGTTTCTTATATCCACCATTATCAGTCATGAAGGCCAATGGAAACTAATGAGTAAATTAGTTTCTCCCATGTAACTACCTTTGTGAACATATTTATAGGATTCTCACTTGTGTGAATTTTCTCTAGCTTCACAACTATCCATCCTCTGAAACTGATCGAATGAACTGGTATCTGAGCTGTATGTGCTTAGTTTTTGAATGTAGAGTTGAATTCTTAGCAAGATGAATGGAACTCTAGCTATCAATGTACAAAGTGCTATCTTCTTTTCATTGTCCCAATTCCTCCATAAAATTTCATAACCAAATCATCTCCTTGCTAGCTTTTGTAACAGAAACATACTCAACTTCAATGGTTGAAAGTGCAATAACCTTTTGTATTCTTGAAATCCAACTAACGACAGTACCTCCTACAATAAAAACATACCCTATAGTACTCCTCCTACCATCAATATCACCCGCCTAGAGATCAGAGTCAACATATCCTTTTAGAGCATAATTTGTTCCTCCAAAACATAGTTTCTTTAAAGTAGTACCTCTCAAATGTCAGAGAATCCATTTTACCACATTCCAATGCTCCATTCTTGGATTGCTCATATACCCACTCACAACTCCAACTGCATGTGCACTATCTCTACTTGTGCATACCATTGCATACATCAAGCTACCAATTGCTAATGCATATGGTATCTTATAAATTTTTTATTTCTGCTCTTATGTCTTTGGACACATATCCTTAGTCAACTTAAAATGACTAGGCAAAGGGGTACTAACTATTTTTGCATTTTGCATGTTAAACCTTTTCAACACCTTCTCTACATACTCACTTTGAGAAAAATAATTTTCTATTTTTCCTATCTCATGTGATGCTCATACCAAGGATTTCTTTTGTTGCACCCAAATCCTTCATAGCAAATGAATTTTCTAATTTCTTCTTAAGTTCATTAATATGCTACATGTTAGACCCAACAACAAGCATGCCATCAACATAAAGCAACATGATAATATAGTTGTCATTACCCCATTTCTTAAAATAAACACAATAATTAGAATGACATCTTTTGTAACCTTGTTCAGCCATAAAACTATCAAATTTCAAATACCATTGTCGAGATGCTTGCTTCAAGCCATACAAACTTTTCTTTAATCTGCACAAAAATTCCTCCTTACCCTTGACCTTATATCCCTGTGGTTGCTGCATGCATATTTCCTCTTCTAAATATCCATGGAGAAATGTTGTTTTCACATCTAGTTGTTCAAGATGCAAGTATTTTGTAGCCACAAGACTTAGACTAGTTCTAATAAAAGTCATCTTTACAACAAGAGAAAATATTTCATCAAAATCTATACCTTTTTTCTGTGCAAAACCTTTTACCACGAGTCCAGCCTTATATCTTTTCTTGCCTCCATCTTCTTCCTTCAACTTGTAAGCCCATTTATTTGGAAATGCTCTTTTACATGTGCAGGCAATTGGACTAAGTCCCAAGTCTGATTCTGCAGTAAGGAATCCATTTCCTCTTTCATTCCTAGCTTCCACTACTTTTTGGTATCTACCTGCATTGCTTCTTCATAACCTTTAGGTTCACCAGAATTAGTTAATAATATAGAATATAATAATTGATAAAATATTTTTGGAGGTCTAGTTATCCTTGGAGAATGTGTAACACTTGTAAGAGTATGTGAGATAACTTGTTGCTGAGCATCAAGTACCATTGGAATTTTATTTTCTAGAATCTCATCAAGCACAACATATTACTTTTTGGCCTGTCCATGCTTCTTTTCCTGTAGTTGATCCTTATACATGACCTTCTCACTGAATATAACATCCTTGCTCCTAATGATTTTATGATTTTCATAATACCATAATTGATAACCAAATTCATCTACTCCATATCCAATCAAGGTACATTTTTTAGACTTAGCCTCAAACTTGGTTCTATTTTGAATATCAACATGGACAAAATATTCACAACCAAAGGTTTTCAGAAATGAATATTTTACCTTTTTACCCATCCATGCCTCCTTTGGAATGCCACCATCCAAGGGATTTGAAGATCCCATGTTTATTAAATAAACAATGGTATGTACAACATCTTCCCAAAACTGTAAGGGTAGTACAACATGTAATCTCATGCTCCTTGCACACTCCATGATGGTCCTATTCATCTTCTCAGACATACCATTTTCTTGTGGGGTTCTAAGAACCATTTTTTGCCTACGAATTCCATTGTATGAACAATAATTTTCAAATTATTTGCTGCAATAATCGCCTCCATTATCAGATCTGAGACTCTTGAAATTTTTTCCTATCTCATTCTCAACCAAAGCTTTCCACCTTTTAAAAGTTTAAAATACTTCTGATTTTTGTTTTAGGAAATAAACCCATATTTTCCTAATTACATAATCAATAAACGTAACATAATAACAAGAGGCACCAAGAGAAGATACCTAAGTTGGTCCCCATACATTTGAATGCACAATCACTAATTCTCACTCTTCTTCTCTTTCCTAACTTTGAGAAATCAAACTCTTTTTTATTTTCCATAAACACAATTTTTCGTAGAACTCCAAGTCAATCTGCATCAGACCTGGTAGCAACTTTTTAGAGGGTAAAAACACAAAGTTGTGTCACACTTTCAACCAAATAAATAGTTTTGAGTGAAACATTTTTGACCAGAAAAGTTTCAACCAAATAGGTTTTGATCGAAACCACGTGGCCTATACATGACAAATAGGGTTTCGACCAAATTCAATTTTTTTTTTCCCTTTCTCACTTTGAAATTGGCTTATTTTATGTGTGGGGTTTCTATAAAAAGGGTTTCAGCTGAAACTCTTTCTATTGAAACTGTCTATGTGGCATCCTAGTTGGTAGCCAACTTAGCTTTTTTCAAAATTTTCTAAAACTTTCAACTTCAACTAAGTATTTCTTTAGTCAAAATGATTTAAAAAAATAAAAATAGAAAGATACTCTTTGTCCCATATCTTGGAGTGGTGAATCCGAATATGTAATTTTTTAAATATTTTGACTAGTTTTAATATATTTTATTTTTAAAATAATGCAAGTAGGTTGTTAAAGTTAAAAAAGAGGCTGATTAGAAAGAAAAAAATAGTAAAAAATATATATATATTTTTAAAAATATATGGTGCACTAGAGGAGAGAGTCCTCTTCAAAAGGATATAATTTATTTTTTGAAAATGAGTAAAAAAATAAATAGTAGTTGACGTCCCATAAAAACTGTCAAATTCAGACAAATTTGACTTTAAAATGTTATTACATATGAGAAAAATATACATCAAAATTTGATTTTCTTTCCTTGCACTAGATATTGAACTTACCTATTTGGAGAAAAAAAAATCATGGAAAAATGAAGTTTTTTCAATTTGTTTCTTGATGTCCTGTGAACGTTATTTTTTATTTTTTTCTAAAATTTTCAGCGTTCCAAAATATGTTCTTAAATTGATAAAAAAACAATGAAAACAATTTTTTAAAAATTTGAAAAATCATAGGAATAAACTTCATCAAAAGTTCTACATTTCATTAGTTTACATCATTTTGAAATTCAAAACATAAAGACCACTTTTATGTGGTCGAAGTTCAATTTTTTTTTGTTGTTGTTTGATTCCTTTATAAAGTGACATAAGTTTATGATTTTACCTTGGAGTGAAGGATCTTCATCCCTTTCTCACTCATGTGCCCAAGTCTATGGTGCCACAATTCTATTTTTGTCCCTGTAGCAAGTGCTATAATTGTCTCAGTAGCAACTATTTCCGTAGAAGCCAAGGTAGAGTAAGTATTACCGGTACACAAATACAATGTTCCTACCCTTTCACCATTAGCTACTAATAATGCACCTTTAGTGACCTTCCAGAATTTTTTTGAAAAGGTAGTCATGTAGCCTTCACTATCTAGTTGTCCTACATAAATTAAATTCATTTTTTAAAATTTGGAACATGTCTTACCTCATGTAGCAACCATTCATTTCCATTCTGCAACTTGATTTTTAACTTTCCTTTCCAACAATCTGACAAGGTTCATCATCACCCAAATATACCTATCCAAAATCACCTTGAAAAGAATCTACAAAATATTTCCTATGGGGTGTGGCATGAAATGAAGCCCTTGAATCTATTACCCAAGAATCATTAGCGTTATCTAAACATAGAATTAAAGCATCCTGCAATTTATTACTTGTAACATTAGCTTCCTTACTGTCATCATGTTGTCCATCTCCTTGTTTTCCCTTTTGAGACCAACAATCATTCTTTAAATGTCTTGGCTTTCCATAGTGCCAACAATTCATTCTTCCTCTAGATTTAGATCTGCCTTTCTTTGACTTCCCTTGCAACTTCCCACAATTTGTTGGGCTTTTTCCTCTCTCCTTTTTTCTTCCCTTGTTCTCTATAGTCAAAGCATTACTCGATGTTGAACTCTCACCTGTGATTTTCCATCACATTTTCTCGCTAAGGATAACACCAACATCATCAAATTTCAATGTATTTGAACCAGAGACAGAGTTACTTACAACCATTACTAAGCTATTCCATGTTTTTGGCAAAAAACATAAAATCAAGAGAGCCCTCACCTCTTCATCAAAATTCACATTTATAGAAGTTAACTAACTGGTAATCGTATTAAACTCATTTAAATGATCTGTCAGAGATCCACCTTCAATTATTTTCAGACTAAACAAATGCTTCATGAGAAATACCTTATTTGAGGTTGAGGGATTTTCATATAATTAGCCAAGTATTTCATCAGATCCTCTATTGTCTTTGCTTCTATTATATTAAATGCCACAGATGGTGCTAGACACAACCGAATGGTTCCCAATGCCTTTCTATCCAGAATCACTCATTCTTCATCAAACATTGCAACATCTTTCTTTGCTTTTCCTTGTAATGGCTGCTATAGATCCTTTTGATACAAATAATCTTCCATCTACATCTTCCACAATTGATAATTCTAGCCGTTGAACTTCTCAACCTTGAATTTTTCTTTTTCCATTGCTCCCACTCAATCTAGAGGTTTCCTGCCAATCAATCAAAATACACGTGGCTCTGATACCAATTGTTAGGATTTAGGCAAATTGGAGCAATAAACATTAACAATTATATGCAGATTAAATAACCTAGAAATAACAATGAAGAATAACACAAAAGAGATCAACACATAATTGAACATGGTTCACCCAATATGGGATACATCCATAGAAACTCAACCACCCAATGATTTTACTATCTAGTGCAAAATAGATTACAATCTTGCAAACACCATCCTACAACATACATCCCAACTGCTTATAACAAGCTTTTTGAAGCTTCTAAAATTAGGGTTTTACAAAGTTATTTTTTCATTTGACATGTTAGTAAGAAAACCTTGGTGTGTTAATGGGAAGCAACCTTGACATATTAATAGAAAAAAAAATTTGGGGGTTGTGCCCCCGAACCCCTTGCTTGGGGCCCAGCTTGACCCTGAACCCCAATGAGGATACGTTATGAGTGTATAGTATTTGCATGATTAGTCGCCACATACCAACAAATTTTACTTGCTTCCAACCATAGGGTTAGTAAAATCCTACTCTTTTCCTCTACAAACTCCTGCAAAGCCTATCCATGTACCTTTCCATGTGATTATTCTCCGTACACAATTCCTTTTTCTACTTACTCTTTTCCAGTCCTGCAACATAGATTGACTCATGGCCCCTTGGGATGACAACCTATCTTTTACCTTCCACATGCCAAGCCTTTACTTGAGTGTCTTTTCGTAGCACACACATGGGGACTAATTCTTCTTCTGTTGATTTTTCCCTTGCTTGGTTGCTTCTTGCTTTTCCCACATTGGTAGTTTCCACCTTCTCAATGGACCTTGTTTTTCTTCTTGGAGTAGGGTGACTAGGGAATGTCTAGTTTAGATACCTACAACACCTTATCCTTCTACACCTTGATTATTCCTTCATTTTTGGTCTCCCTGTTGCTGCTTTTCATCTTTTTATACAACTTCTCTTACTGCTCTCTCTCATAAAATTCTGTCTATTTTAAGGTTTTAGATTTTTTTCAAAATGCATGAGCTTTGACTTGTTTAGATGATTTATTTGAAATGACACTAGTTTCTATAGTAGGATCCATCTATTAATATGATTTCAGATAAGCTACCTAAACAAATCAAAATTTAGAGTGTGTTGTTTGAGTTGCTCGAAAAAGAACACAAGAAACCATGATCACAGTCCTTATCAAGAAAAAATGGCCTATCATGAACCTTTCACTTCATGATTGTGGAACATGGGTGAAGGCCAAGATGGAGTAGAAGATGGTTTGGATTGGGGTTTTGTTAAAGCCCTTTGATAATGTCCCTATGACAACGTAAGGAGTTGCCTAAAAAGACCACAGGTTGTAGGGTTACAAAAGCTCAAGCGTTGCAAAAATTTCTCAATAACTTCTTCTTAATGTGGACATGTCTTTATCATTAAACCCCCATACAATATTCGTCTTAAACTCCTCTCTCGCAATGCTTTCTGGAGGAGGAAACTTTGAATTGATTAAGCGAGTTTAACTTTTTTTGCGGTATTTGAAAAGTATAAATTGATTATTTGGTAAGACATCACAATCAGCTGAAGAATCGGCTGGTTACCCCCGTCATGCCAGCTCTACAAGCTTATCATGGCAGTCCATTATTCAAAATAAGATAAAATAAATAATCATTTCCTAAGCTACAGTACTGTCTCAAAGAGCTTTATTCTAGATGAATTTGACGTGGAGAAGATGCGGGGAAGTGGAAATAGGAATCTAAACAAAGACTCAAAAACAATAAGAACAGTTGCCGAGAAACATCACAGCAGTGACAAAAACATAAAACAGAAAATAGCATACAAGAATGCACCTCTCGTTGCTGCAGTCTTTTCTATAAATGTAATATGCTTTGACTTAAAAAATTCCAAAACAAAAGCATAAAGACAATGGTGTGAATTTAGATTAGATTTTCAAAAATGCAAGCCCATTCTAAAACATATTCCCATCGAGAAAGTATAAACAACTGATGGGTTCTGATCAATTTATCCACTTCTACAAACTTTATTGTTGGCTCTACCTTTTTATCGCAATATCACAAGTCTCTAGCTTCACAGGCCTATATAATTCCTTGGCCTTCATCCCTTGTGCAATATCAACATTATATCTGTGATTTGTTCATATAATCAGTAATTCTTCAAGAATGGCTGCATTGCTGCGCTTCACGGTCGTCTTGTTGGGCCTCACATTATTAATTCCGCAAACTGCTGAAGCGTTGGATTTGGTATTCAATAATTCTGCGCAAGGAACCGCCGGCGGCGACCGATTCGATCAACAGATCGGAGAGAGCGGAGCCTTGGAAATTATGAACTCCTCCACTATATTTATCTGGAATACCTTCGGTGGGCAATCACCCGTAGATAGGAAGAACGTGACGAAGGTTACTTTGATCGTGGAAAGCATGGGTGGAATTGCGTATACGAGTGGAGATGGAATTCATTTGAGTGCAGAATATGTGGGCAACTACAGCGGAGACGTGAAGACAGAAATCAGAGGAGTTTTGTACCATGAGATGACACACGTGTGGCAGTGGGACGGGGATGGAAATGCTCCCGGTGGACTTATCGAAGGCTTTGCAGATTATGTGAGGCTCACTGCCGGGTTGGCACCTTCTCACTGGGTTAAGCCCGGAAGTGGAGACAGATGGGACCAAGGCTATGATGTTACTGCCTATTTCTTGCAGTACTGTGAGAGTATTAGGGCTGGTTTTGTTGCCTGTATGAATGCTAAATTGAAGGGCGGATGGAATCTCAGATTCTTCAATGATCTTACTGGGAAATCCGTGGACCAACTTTGGAAGGACTACAAGGCTAAGTACTCGTCTTCGACTTAACTGGTGATCTTTTTTGAGATGTACAGATCTCAAAGAATAAAGAACAGCTGTAGGCTGTAAGTGTGTAGCTGATAGTCATTACTAGATCCATTAGCATGACCATATTCCTACCATCTGTCTACTATTTTATACTTGAGCCGTGGCTAACATCTATTTGATCTGGGTAATTAAATAACTATTGGATTTTATCTGAGCAATGTCTAAAAGAGGTTCATCACAATGCAACCAATTATAGCCCCAAAGTGTAATTGATGCCTTTGAAATGGTTGTTCCCCAATAGAATGTTTGGATTATTTCTTCATATTAGAGATCTTTATCGAGAAATAAGGTTTTACCTCACGTATCTTTTAATATCGTATAACAAAGATTAAATGACCATTGCATAAAGACAATGAAAAAGTTGTGGAATGAACAATGTTTGTGTTATAAGCTGAATACGTACAAATTACAAATTTATTTCAATTGTTTAGAAAAATTAAAAAAAGGAGTAGAATTGAGAAAATGAATCTTTGTATTGGTAGTTGTAATTATTTGCAAGCTGAACAGAGTGTTAGTGATAGGGTATTGCCACTTTCAATTGGTTGCACTCATTGAATGGAAGGAATTATAAGAGAGAGAAAATAGTAGATGGAAGGTAAATACAGATTAAGAAAATAAACATATAAATCATGCAAAGGAATGAATTCCATGAATCCACCATGTAACAAGCAAGTAAGATACATGGGATGATAGGTGTGAAAGCATATGGATTGGAGATAAACATCAAATTGTAAAAGTTTACTACTAGCATGAGTGAATGGTGAGGTGAAAATATCACTAGGGGTACAATATAAATTGTATGGGGAGGCATTGTTTCCCCAATATAGCTCTTAGTACTTTATAAGGTATGAGCACACATATAATAGGATAGGGGAAGGAAGTATGCCCTTAATATGGTAAAGGTAGCTTTGGGAACATAATTAGGCATGTAAGCACAATAAGTTATGGGGAAGCACAATGTCTTGCAATGTAATATGATAATTCAAGATAAGGAAATAGTAGCATAATGGAAATTAGGAAAAGAAAGATATCCCCAGTCTAATAAGTAGGTCTAGAAGCATGATAGCCAATGTAGGTGCATATGGGAAAGCATTAAAGTATAGTTAACACACATATATCACATAGAGAATGCATGGTGAACCTCAAAATAATAGGACACTATGGCAATGTAGGTACAATATGGTAATACAAGGGTGATAAGAATATAACCATGGAAGAAGGCTCATAGGTGTGAAGATAACATCATGTAATCCAATTATGTGGCAAAGATCACAAGTATAAGCATTGAGTAATCAAAGTAAAATATAGTTATCATGAGGGATGAGATCATGAGCATATACACAAACTATCATGAAAATAAGTTAACATGATGATGCATAATCAATCACAAAAGTATGAAGTTAGGAAAAATAAAAAATAAAAGTGGTAAATATAAGAAAGTTCCAAGAGCAATGGGTAATAGATAAGTACAAAGGTGATCAAGTCAAGTAAGAAAAATAAAATGATCCCCAAGTTGGGGAAGTCAACTAATGAAATAAAATATAGAAAAAAAATGTAAAGTACAACATACATGCTATAATAAAAAATATTAAAAGTGCAAATAAATAAGTTAAAGGAAAATTATAAAAGGCAATATAAGTGTATAGGTATGTAGGCAATGGGTTCTCATGAACCATCAAGCAAGTTTTGGAGGATCATTACATCCTCCAAAATACCATCATCATTCTAAAATGTATTATCATATTTTATTCATTGATTCTTGCCCCTTTTCTAATATATTTGTTTCTTGTGGATAATATTTTGTACTTGGAACAAACACATTTTATATGAGTGACATGTTAGAAATTCCTTCTTTTATCCTAAATCTCTGATTTCTTTACTTGTGGTTGTGGAGAAATATTTGGAATTTGGTGTACCACATCACTTTTCTTTTCCCTTCAAGTAGTCTTTTGCGAAAGTAACTTTGGTTTTTATACTGTTTCAACATCTACTTTTATTTTCTTCTTTTGCTTATGTCTAATTTATTTTTATGAGTCACATTATGTTTCTCTTGTTATTTTATCCTCTTGTTATCTTATTTCTCAAATAATCACTTTTGATACACCTCATGGCCATCTATTTTAACTTTTTATAGAGATTATTTTGGAGTTCGAATGTAAGTATTTAAGGTGGAAAGGATAGAATCTACATTAGCATCATGGGAATCTCTTAGAATCTTGATAATTCTTCCTTCATGATTTTTTTTATGCAGTGATGTACAACTATAATTACTACTCTTAGATGTTCTATTTATGGTCTACTAACTAGTATGAAAAATCTATTTGATGAAGTAATAACATGGCATAATGTTTTTACAAGTTCTTTAGGCCAAAGTTTAATTGGTAAGATGTGTTGGCAATAGGTGTTATCATTGATGTCAACTAGATATTGGCTGCTATTGATGTCAGATGTGATGTTGATGTATGTACACTCTCTAGAGATAGTTGTCATGTTGTGATATCAATTGATGCAAGTATGCAAGGCTACACAAGGAAGAATAATGATCAATATGTGAACTAATTATGTTGTGGAGGATGATACTCATGTTTTGATGTGTCCATAATATGTCTACATTGATAGAATCATAGGTTGATGTACCACACACAAGGATATGCAGTAGAAGTTGTGCTAAAGCACTCACAAGGAAGACCCTATGGTAGAGTCATGATATGGTTATCCACATTCTTCCAAAAAAAAGTATTTTATCTTGTAATTTTGAATGAAAGATGATAGTGTTGTAAAGGTGTCACATCCAAGAAATCATATCATCACACTTTCTGCATAAAAAGTTACAAGTAATAGTGTTCTAGTATGAACCCTAACAGAGGAAAGCAATGATGGAAGCCTAATGGAATGATCCACATTCTTTTGAAAGTGAAGGGATGATCATGTGGTTTTGTAAATATGTTCTACAATGATAAAATCATACTACTTAGTAGTATCATGTAATGAATTGGTCTGCAAGTACAATTTTTGAATAATAGTGAGCTATAGTCTATTTAGAGTGCTATGTTCCTGTACTTTCAATGGGCTTCTCCACTTGTGCCAACATGAACATATTATGATCAAATTCTTTAGGAAGAGGTTGAATGAATATTTTTCATGATCCAAAATGCCTACATCTTAGTTTGCATAATAATTTTGGTATCTCCCCGACTATGTGAAGTCAAATAGTGACAATGTTGATGGTATTGATACTACTTGGGCCAACGTGACTTGTTTCATTCTTTGTGGTTGATCTTGATCAATTAATATTTCCTTGAAGAATATGTTGTGATGCATTTGGTCCCAAACATAGTGTATGATTATCGACAACTAATTCTCTTTTATTTTGGAGCTGACCCTTGGAATATCAATTGTGTTTCATCCAACGACCATCTTAGAGTTGACATAGTTGGAGTTTTGTGTTACTGTGGAGGATATATATAGAAGATCAAATTCATTTGTGAAGGTGATAATTGTGGAAAGAGAAAAATGAAAAAGATGTAGTGTCTTGAAATTAGTGTAAAGGGTTAATTGTGCAAAATAGTGACTACATCATCAACATGTGTCAGATGCTTCTTCAAAGAAATTCATAATAATTTTCTTACTCTAAATTTCATGTATCCTTCTTTGAGATAGTGAGTCTCATAAGGTCCATTGTATCTTTCTCTAAGGAAGTTTACCTTAGTCTACAAGTCCATAGGAAATGAGCCTCAAACATTGTAATTCATGTTAGTGGTGAGCTTCATATATTGTGAGTTAATCCTCACTATGGTTTTTCCCTCATTAGGTTTTCCATGTAAAATCCTAGTGTCTCTATGTGATGCAAGTGTTCTCTTTTTTTCCTTTTAGTTAATGTGATGTGTTGTTAATCTGTAAATGAAATTAGTTAAGTTTTAATCTATACTGATTCACCCCCATCTCAGCACATCTTTGTGTTCAACAAGATGTGATGACATAAATTATTTATTAATAATATTTTATTTTTCTCTTTTTGGAGAATCTTGAATAAGTATATTAATTATACTTTAGATAGTGATAAATATGGAACTCCTTTATGTGTATGTTATATTGGTTTGTGACATCAAAGAAAATACAATCAATACCATGATCATATTTTTCTCCTAATATACAATGGCCCATAGTGACCCTTTTTAGCATTTGGACACCATACAATGTGATTTATAGAGTAGGAGGGGGAGATGAAGAATAAATAATTAGTGCCAAGTTATCCCATAAAAGAATGTGTGTGTGATGTATCATGAGATTATACATGAACATTATCCTTACATATATCATTCATAACAATGTTACCATGTGCCTCAATGGTATTAAAATGATTTCAAAAATAATTTGTGTAAATTCCTAATTTATTATTAGTAAGTGAAGCCAAAGGATTTATATTATAATTGACACCTTAAATGCATGAATCACATTGTCCATAAGTTTTAGTGCCTTATGTTTGAGACTTATACACAATTTTATATAGTGGTCCTTAACTCTATGAAAGTTAATAATATTGTTTCTCATTATATTATCTAGTAAGTGGCTTGTTTCTAATTATGGATTAAAGGAAATTATAGTAGTCCAATAATAAATAAAATAAAATACTATGTCAAAAACACAAGGCATTAATTAAAAATAATTTATTTAGTAATTTAATATGGAGAAGATATGGGAAGGGGGAGATAGGAATATATAAAAATAATACAGTGATGTGACTTTATATTAATTTTTAAAGTGAAGTAAGGATAGTATACTAAAACACATTTCAAGGAAGATAGTTTTAAAATTAAAACACCTGAAGGAAGAATTTTGGTTCATTATTCTACATACATTGTTCACCCTCAACGTCTTCTAGGTAAAAAATAATGGTTTTTATTCTAATTTATGAGTCATCCTTACGAATTTTCATAGAATTCTATATATGGTTTCTCCCTTAGTTGAAATGATATAAATAATAAATGAAAATATGTTGCAAAATAAAATAATCTAAGTATACACAAACTGATAAATCATAGATAGAAACATAAATAACTTAAAATATATGTAAACAATAACAAAAGATATGCATGAAGAAACCGTTACAAGGAAAAACCCCACACCCAATGAAATCCAAATATTTTATTAATATTCAATAATAGCTACACCAATATAACTTCTTCCTCTAAATTTATATAGCACTTAAATACTACTTCAACCTATAAGATAAATTGTCCTACCTTGTACTCAAAAATATAATTTATAAGAAAAAGTAAACTAAAAATCATAAATAGTTTTTGATATAATGGACTCAAACAATGAGACAAGTAGTGTGTACATGGAAAATATATTTCATGGATTTTTTCTAGGAGTTACAAGAATGTTTCTAGAAGATTCAAGAAATTTCTTATGAACTTGGGCATCCAACTTTACTAAAGGATAAGAAAATTAACATGAAGATAAAATATAACTCAGTAACTCCAAAAATAAATAAATAAATTCTTATATAATAGTCAAAGATCCTTTATTACACATATTAAGATATCATATTCCCTTCCAGTTCATGTCAAGCATTTAAAGATGTTTTCATAAGGTAAATTAAGCTTTCCTACTCATTGTATCTTACAAATAATATTCAAAGTCCCTAGAAAATAATATTGAGTCAAAAATATGTTTCTCATGTGGGATGTCTAATTATCCCTTCCATGATTCTAGGATCCATATGAAATAATCATTGAGTATTAAAATTTTAAAATTAATTTGCATAGCATATGGATTGCAAGGTTAATATAAAAAAATAAAACAAGCAAAGTTAGGTACTAGGAAATACAAGCACCATGACCTTCTTACATGAGAAATTATTTGTGCTAGTTGTCTTGGTTAGAGAATCTGTACTATTATCCAAAATATCAACTTTCTATAACATGACTCTACCACCCCAACCATTTCTCTAGTAAAGTGATATCAAAAACAAATTTTCTTTGTGTACACATGATACATCAAGTTTTTAGCCAAACAAATGCCACTATAAATATTGTATCTAAGTCTAACATGTCTACAATAAAATACAATATCTAAAAGTATTCTCTCAAACCATTATAATTTTTTGTGGTAACGAAAAAAGTATCCCTTTTCCTTACTTAATTAAGGGATGATTAACATTAAAATGGACCTAATGTTGCCTTGATCTAGTGTTGTAATGTGTTCACATTAGATTTAGGGCCCTTTTAAGCTAAATTGTTTCCTTAATTTAATATTGTAAAGTGTATTTATTTACACATTCACATTGATTTTGGGCCCTCTTACATTCATGACCTTCATATCATCATTAATATGTCCCTAAGACTCTGTATTATGCATCCCAAGGCTTATTTCAACTGAAATCCTAATATAGACACCTAATACACTTAATTTTCCAACTCCTCGACATTTCCTCCACTTGAAAAAGCTTAGTGGGACCCATAGGCAACCTTGGGCATATGAATCCCATCCAAATGGGACCTATATGCCACAAGTGGCATATGAGTTCCAGTTGACCTCTTTTTATGGTTCTAAGTGGGAAATTAGGGTTTTAAATTCAAATTTCATATATGTCAACTTATGGGATCTAATAAATAGTAAGTTGGATGGATTGCCTATATAAACAAGGTCTCAAATCATTATTTCACCTAAGACTTCATGATATCAACCTAAGCTATCAAGAGTTAAGCATTCCAAGACTTCACAAGAGTGTCAAGAGAGTTTACAAGAGAATTTCTAAGGCATCCAAGGGTAGAATTCTTCATCATTTTTTGTAGCAATTCAAGATCCATCATCATGTCAAAGTTATTGTACATCAAGCATCTTGTTGAGCTAGTGCTGCAATGTAGCATTGAAGATCCATTTACAAGTATTGTTTCATATCCAATTCAATATCAAGATCTACATTTTACATGGCCACTTCATGTTAGATTGTTGATTTACATCTCAATACATCATTCAAGCTATCATTTTTCATGTTTCATGTTCATATTTCATTGTTTCATCGCAAGGTTTAATTACCTAAATGGGGTTTGACCAAGGAAAACCCCTATTCCTTAACAAATCAACAAGTTTTCTCTTTCTCTACATGTCTAATTGCAGATCTAGGTGTCTTGGAGCTTGAGGATCCCTTGAAGAAAAAGTTGCAAGGTTGAGAGAAGTTCTCAAGTTGTCACAATGTTGTCATCTTCATGAAAAGTCATCTATAGGTTCGAATTCAAAGTTTCAGATCTAGAAACAAAGTGTGGAAGGAAGAGCAGAGTTTAAAGAGTAGATTCAAGCCTTAACCCTCCAAAAAGGTTGAGTGGGACTGATATGCAACTTGTGGTGTATGAGTCCCAAAATAACACATTCTCCAGATTCTAATGAATTCAGATCAACCACTATGAGATTCCAGTTTTGGCACAAAAACCCTAGTCTGGGACTAAATAACCTAGACTGGCATATGAGTCCCAGTGGGCATTAAACAACAAGTTTTCATGGTTTTGGAGCTTTTTTTGACCTCATCACTCTCCCAAGTGAACCTTTGTATTTTCTCAATCTTTTATTTTGTATTTCAATTTCATTTCCTAGGTCATTTACTTAGGTTTTGCATAGTACTTTGCATGTTACATTCATTTATAGTATTTCCAAGCCCTATCTTGGTTGTGAACCCCCATTTTAGTCCTCAATCACACCCTAGGATACCTTATTGCAAGATCTCTTTCCCCCACTTCATCCTTGGATTGAGATCTCTAAGGTCTTCTTAAACGAAACAATAGTGAAGTAGGAACCCTCTCTCCTAAAAGGTGGGGCACCCTATTTCCATTGTTAAATTTTGGTGAACCCAATGTGAACCTGCATTTAAAACACCTATTTTTGATGTGGAGTACATCATAATCCTAGATATAGCTTGCATTAACTTTGCATTAGGTCTTGCATTAGTTAAGTTGCATCTAGGGTTTCTAAATCTTGCATTAGTGAAAGTGCATAAATTGGTTGCATTTTTTCATCTTGCATCACTAATATTGACTTAAAATATTCATTTGTACTTAGTCTAGACATCATCCAAAACAAAAAACATAAAATTCACATAGAATTTGTTGAAAAGTGCAAAAACCCTAATATAGAACTCATATGCCCCTCTAGGCGATTTAGTCCTAGTATATGTTGATTTTCCTACTTTCTAGGATTTTTGTGTTGTGCATTTTTTAGCATTTGACCCTTCCAAAAACCCTAATTATGACTCATACGCCCCTCTAGGTGAATTAGTTCCATATCAGACCTGAAACTACCTTTTACAACATTGAAAACCTTGTTTTTGCACTTTTGTTTGTTGTCATTAGTTATCTACTTCAGTTGGATGAGTTTCTATTACATGTATTTCATTAGATCTAGCTTAAATTAGTTCAATTCATGCATTGCTTAATTCCAATTTTTCATTTACAATATTTCATTTTCAAATTATTGCATAGTGTAATTAGTAAATTACCTCGTTTGAAATTTGAAAATTTCATTTACACATTTCATTCTAGGTCTTTACATTGCATTTTAAGTCTCTTTCCATTTTGAGTTTTATTAGTTTTCACAAATTTTTGTATCTATATTTTCTAAGTTTGCAAAGAAATGGTTAGTCAATAAGCATCGTAGTCATTATTTCAATACATTTCCTAGTTATGAGAGTCTCTTAGTGCAAGAGAATGAAAATGTTGACACTTTCCTTAAACCTACAAGCCCTCTCATCTCTCCTATTTGTGGGAATGATGTGATAGAAGAGGACACAAGCATAGATAACAATGAAGATCATAGTTGTTCTTCTACCAATACCTCTCCTATTAGTGATGAAGGTATCTTGGTGAAAGAAGATGCAATCATTGAAAATCATAAAATTCTTTCTTGCCCTTCTCCTCCTACCCCTTAGGAAGATATTATAACACAACAAGATGAGATAATTGCCACTACTTTACTTAGTCTAAATTCATCCCTCAACACCTCCCCTAATTGTGAGAATGCTTTAATGAAAGAGGATATAATCAAGAATGATAATGAAAATCACATTTGTGAGTCCTCAGACATGTGGATTGAAAGTTATAGCATTATTTCTCTCCTTCCTAGTGTCCCTAACATTTGGAAAGACCTATTTGAATAAAAGGATTCAATCATTTGTAAGCATGAAAAGCATGATTCTCCTTCTCTCGATTCCTCCCCTATTTGTAATGAAGCGACTTTACAAAATATAACCATGGAGTGTTATGAACATCTTAAGAGCTCTCCTACTAGGGTAGATATTAGGGCACAAGTGAACGAGCCCTTAGAAAACAAGGATGAAATCATTGAAAACCATACAAATAAAATTGGGCCCTCTCCTAATATCTCTACTATTGGTAAAGAAGAAACTTTGATGTTAGAAGATCAAAGCAATAAGAGTTATGAGAAACTTAGTTGCCTCTCTTCCCCTAGGGAAAACATTACTAATAAACAAGACAATCCAACCATTGATGATTTCCTTATTTGTGATGAAATCATTTTAGAAGAACCAAAAATTGAATGTCATGAACATCTAGTTTGTTTCTCTCCTAAAAACTATCCTCCTAAGGAGGATATCATGATGCAAGAAAATGACAACAATAGTGATGTGAAATCCTTAGATGATGGTGAAAATATGACACTAGATTCCATTTCATTAGAAAGAAATCAACTTGAAACTGCTAAGATTATGAATGCACAAGTTTCCATTATATCCCATTTGATTATTGGACCTCCTAAATACCTTGTGGGACATCCTAAAAATCCTCTAAGTTTTTACCCACCCTCACAATGACCACAAAATAAAAAAAAACTCAAACTTATCCTTTACCCACCTAAGAATAATGTTTCACAACAACCAAGTTATAATATCGTTTCTCATACATATAACACTAGAAACAATTTGCAACCAAGTAAAACACCTTCAACATCCCTCCCATTAACCCTATCTTTCCTAGTGCCCCTCATTTTCCTTCACAAAGTGGAAAGGAGTACAATTTGGTTGAACTAAAGAATAATCCTGTTAAGATATCATTATGGGATCTTATTCAACCCTCCCCTCATTACCATAACATGATTCAAGATTCTTTACAACAAGTTCCTACCCCTCTTAATGTGCAACCAAATGATATAGTAGCCATGATTCAAGAAATAAATGCTAACATTGCTTTCCACCAAAGTGAGCTCCCTCCTTTGGAAGTTCAAAAACAAAATGATTCTTTCATGATAATAGCTATCTATAATAGGTTGGGAATAAAATGAACCCTTGTTGAAAATGGCTCTTCCCTTAATGTGTGTAGTTTAACCCTCTTGGATAGGATTGGCATGGATAAATCAAGAATTCAACCCGACTCTTTATCTATTAAGGGATTTGACAATGTAGGAAAACAACCACTTGGTATGATCACTTTACCTATTATAGTTGGAAAGGCTACATTACAAACTTGTATTCATGTTATGCCTCATGAACTTTCATACAACCTCCTTTTAGGAAGACTATGGATTCATGAATTGCAAGGAGTTCCTTTAACCCTTCATTGTAAAATAAAGTACATTTCTAAAACAACAAAGTGTATACAATTGATGTCGACCTTCAACCAAATAGTTGTTTGAACATTGAAAAAGATAAGGAAAATCATTTGAAAACATTGACACCAACTGCACAAGTAGAACCCGTGCAACATAACGACAAAGAAAAACACATTAAGGAAGTCATGAAGCTATTAGAAGATGATTGGGGTTCCCTAGATTTCACAACATTTATGGGTGAATAAAAGATCATAAAAAAAGACTTTGAAAAGGAAAAAGAAAAAGCGGTAATGTCAACACAAAATTCTAAAGACCTTTCGAAAGCATCCACCTCAACCACTTTAGAAGAAGCAAATTATACAACAAACTTTGATGAAATTAATTATGAGAAACCATCAAATTCAAATGAAATGAAAAAAAATTATGGAAAAGGTTATAAACTCATGAAAGAACTTGGATATAGTAGAAAAAGATGTGGTTCTAGAGAACAAGGTATTCGTGTTCCTATACAACCTCACACACAAGAAAATACTAGTGGTCTTGATTATTATCCTTCGAAAGAAACAAAAGAAACAAAGAAATATTTTTTGGTGTGAATAAATGTATTGTACCTAGCTAATTCATTCACTGGGTAATTAGGGGACATATTCACATGATTAAGTTTACTTAGGAAAAAGATTCTTTCTAGAAGTCTTAGTTGGCTTTTCTAGAACTTATCTTATCTAGCTAGGATGCATCATTTCCTAGGTGATTAGTTTGTTGGTTGTCTCATGTCATAGGATTATGACATTTGTCAACATCATGTTTATTACTACATTTTAACCTTGCTTTTATAAGCAAGGCATCTCATGTACATTTGCAATCAATCATTCAATCAATATTCAACCATTATTCAATCTTGCATTGTGAAGCAAGCATTCTTGCCATTCTCTCTCTTGTGGAAGTGGTTTTGATCACAACTATTCTTGAGGGTGTTGGGGAGTTACCATTTACTCCCACAATATTTTATTATGTCAATGTCATCATGCAAAACACTAATGATTCAAATTCGATATATTTTTCACCCTCGTGTAAAGAAGAGTACAAAATCTCACAATCTAAAGAGTCTAGTGTAAGTATGGCACCTAATACTAAGCAAGAGATATGTTTGTCACAAACTAAAGGAACATCTACTATTGATCAAGAGGGTATATTTTTGAGACTCCTCCAAGATCATTTGATATCCCTTCCTCCAAGAACACGAAATAAATTTTACTACAAGAATTCATTTTGCGCATATCATAGAGTTCATAGTCATTCTACTAACCAATGTAAGGATTTGCATAATAAAATTCAACATCTTAAGGAGTGTGGTTCTCTTCCTTATGTTGGGGAACTTAATTCCTCTAATTGATACTGATTTTCACTCTAGCATGTCTCTCATCAATCATTTTGGCTCATATTTGTCCTACACTAAGTGGGGGCAAGGGGTTAGGTAGCCTTGTCCTCATATGTCACTTTTTGTTGTCTCTTTTGGCTAGTTGACTGCCTTTCATGTACATATAAGAGAAAGCTTGGGATGTGGACAATATGGGCCTTAAGTTGGCTCAAATGTGACATGCTGAGTTATCTTTTTGGGGCATCCCCTTTTCATGATGTAGTTTCATTCGAGAACATATGACTTGGCATAACACTTTTTGAATAACCTCTCATGTCTTCTTCTGCTTTAAAGTAATTTCTCACAACAATGGTGTTAGCAACCACTTTAAAGTGGGGCATACATCAACACTCATGTTTCACTATGTGATTTTCTTTTTTCTTGTGATGTGTCCTTTTCTTGGTGTTGTCATTAGGTTTGATTTCCTCTAAGAGCATGATACTTTTTTGAATTTTCCTCTCTTGGAGACATTAAACATGATGTTCCCTAAGAAGAGACCTTACATGAACTAAGAAAAATCCCTTTGAACATACCTTACACTATTTTGCATTTACAATAAATGGCTTATATGGCCAACTTGCATAACACATTTTTCTTTCTTGTGGTACCATCTTATTTATTCATAAGTTTCAAGCATACAAATATTTGCTTGCATCATGAAGCTCAAAGTTCATTGTTGTGTGGTGCCTTATCAAAGTTATCAGGAGGTAGAGCTTCGCTATGGAGGTATGTATGGAAGCTAGACTTAGGCATGAATTTCTCATGGCCACTTGCTTGTTTATGTGAGCACAAACCGACCACATGTGTATGTGTCTCACCCTTTTGGATACTCACCCAACGAATAGGTTGAAGTTACGTTGCCTCAGAGTGAGCATGCATTTTTGGACAAACATCTTAGATCTTATCCACATTGTGCTAGAAAAACGATCAAGGCTTGATCCATCTCTTTTTATTTTTTATTGTTTTTATTTTTCTTTCTTTCAGTTATTAACATTGCATGTTTTTGTATCTTGATGTTGCATATAATACACCTTGTGTGTGTCCTTTTTGTGCTTATATTAGCTTATCATAGGATTTGGGATCCTAGGGACTTGACTGCCTCCTTGATCTTTGTTATCCTAGACCATCCACATCAACACACTTGGATCCCTCTTGAATGTCTACTTTAGTGTGAGTTTAAGCAAGTTCCTCCTCTCACTAAAGTGGGGGCTAAATGTGGTAACATAAAAACTATCCCTTTTCCTTAATTTGGGAATGATTAACATTAAAATGGACCTAATGTTGCCTTGATCTAGTGTTGTAATGTGTTCACATTAGATTTAGGGCCCTTTTAAGCTAAATTGACCTATTTTTTTCTTAATTTAATGTTGTAAAGTGTATTTATTTACATTTTCACATTTATTTTTGGGCCCTATAATGCCCTTCCATGAAACCCTAGAGGAAAACATACTAAAACACCTAAAATGAGACCATTTTGTTTTTTTTGAAAGTGCAATATACACAAGATTGAAAATGAAACCATAACTAGAATTCTAACCTAAGTCCTCTAAGGTCCATGACTATGCTACTAGAATCCCATTAACTAAACTAGCAAGAACTGTAAATCATCACATTAAACAAATTCCATCTAACAATATGGGTTTCATTTAATCCATCACATTTAAAAGATCAACCATTATGAATTATCCATATCATATAAAAAATATAACAACATCCAAATCAATCCAATTAACTAACATATGCAATAAACATCATCTAATTTTTCATTACAAGAGAGAGTTCATCAATTCAATTACATTATTACAACTTGTACAATGATTTTTCCTCGTATACATGTGAGGAGAGTACATAAAAGTTACAATGTACATGATATAACAGATTTAGTTCAATACAAGTACATGAAATAAATCAACTCAAGTTGGGTCAAGTGCAGAAGTCCACATAACTAGTAGTATTCACCACACAAACGATCAATAAAGAAGGAAAACCCAATGGAGTGCAAGGCACATTCCACTCAACCATGTGGAACCTGAAGGTCCACCCCTTGTGCTAGGAGATAACACCTAGTCCCACAACATCAACAAGATGACCACAAATTGACATAACAAAAATAAACAGGACTCCAATCTGACACTACAACAACTTAACATCACATAAGAACTTACATTGCTTCCAAAGAACATCACACACCAAGGGAAGAAAACAAACAAGGGAATACTAGTCTGCAAAGGGAAGAGTGTCATTGTATGGTCCTGACATGGGTTTTCCTTATAGTCTCTCATTAGACCCCGACGCCCATCTATGGTTAACCTGGCAACCTCTCACTAGGTCCCGACCCCATAGAGTGACACATGCGGAACCAATATTCCTTCATGAGGACAAGGAAGTTGGTCTTTCCAACCACACCTTCTCAACCCATCCTTAGCCTAAACAAGCACTACATGCATGGGTGAGACATTCACTTATCTTGATTAATGTTTAAACTACCCAACTCCCTAATTCATTTTAAGTTATCACTGAGTTAAGAAACTCCCACATGGGTTGTCCTGGATGCCACTTTGTGAGGTGGACCCCATTGAGAGCCACTCTCCCTACTAGTAGCTAGAAGACCCAATAAACCAATATGGTAAAGCCATCATGCACAAAATGAAAACCAAAAAGGTACATAACCTGAGCAAGGAATGGACCATCTCACTCCCAAACACAACTGTAAGCAAAATAAGGAGTTCATGGCTAAAGACCCTCAACAATACATCACAAGTATAGTACCAACGAATTCAAGGCTAAAAAAAACATTTCAACCAATAACATATTCTCCCCAAGCCTCTAGAAGACTTACAAATCCATTAAACACAAAGGACTCCCACTAACAAACAATAACCAAAACCACCCCAAAAATCCAAAAATCAAACACAAGATCCAAATAAACAAATGGCCTTCACAATTTAACAATTAAATAATTATAGAAGCAATCAACATTCAATAATCAATGTAAGGATAACTTGGTCCATTCATTTTATCAAATCCCTTAATCTTATATTTACTTTCCCAACCTTCATCTTAGATTTCCTAAAATTTTATAATATTTATACAAGCCCATAAACACACACACACACACACACATATATACATATGAAAATATGTATATATATATACATACATATGAAAATATGTATATATATATATATTTTAACAGAAGGTAATAAGTACTCTTTATAACATATTTTTAATACAACAACCTTGTTCAAACATAATTAACATATAAACATGAATATATATAAATACATACACACATATGTGTTTGTGTGTATGTATGTATATAAATAATCCGAAACCAACGCACATCTTTTAAATCAGATTCAAATACCATCTAACTCTATTTATACAGTGAAACCATAATTGCATTTCATTAAGCCTATACTTAACATTCAAGTGTCGATTACCAATGATATTCAAGTAAACCGAATGCTTATAAATTAAATCCCCAATCTAACCTACAATCGACACACCTTAAGAATATTAATTTCCAAATGATATGCATAGAAATGGGAACACCTAAAAATTGAATCCCAAGCATACTGTGTGCATCGAATACCAATTTACATAGCTATAATGTATTTTCCATATATATAAAATGCTAAACAAACTGAATCCATGAAAAAAAGATGCAAAGAAATTGAATCAAACTCTTAACACATAGTGTCTTGGATAAGAAACACTGGTAAACAATTGCATGCCAACTACATAGTTTATGCAGTAATACATTAAATTCCTATCAAATGAATTACAAGCGCAAACATAAGGCAAGAGGAAGGGATAAACACACAAATGGCATTCGATATAAACACCAAACAACGAATATTACAATTGCATATTCTCCCAGTTTACCTCATAAGCATAAATTATTAAATGTTTTACCAAAGCTTAGTCTATCAAATTACCTTCGATGTGGTCCTAAGTATAATGCATTCCATAGATTTATCAATACAAGACATCAGTTTAAAGGATAAGATTCGAATATCCAAGCTAACACTCTTCATTGAATACCAAATGTAATATTTTCAATGCCAAGTGTATATACTCGATGCAATCAGATTGGGACATGCTTAAAGACTAACTTATGACAGATAGAACTAAGGAACACTGATATGGAAACGACTTCGGTGAATGAAGGAAGTAGGGTATTTCCAGATTCAAGACTTTTACTTAAAGCTACGGAAGAGAAGAAAAGGGAATCATTTATCGGCCAGCATAATAAAAGGTTGGAACTTGCATTTGGTTTGTTAAGAATAGCCCTTGTGCAGCCATTAGAGTTGTTAAGAACCTATAGCATGTTCAAATTTCCTTGCTACATCTAAATTCATCTCCAAGATTGTTGCAAGAAATTGTTCTGAGAGATGTGAACCATTTCCATCATTTTAAATAGTTACGATAATCTTGTGAAGAGTATTGGTGAGGCAAAAGGAAACAATCTAAAATACAATGTACTCCAAATAAAATTGTGACATCCAATAAGGGTAGGGATTAAAATGGAGTCAAATTTTGAAAGCCAGAGATGATAAGAACATAGGAATATACCAAAATATAATATAGGAGATTGACAATATTGCAAACACAATACCTAGCTAAAGAAATCATATTGTCAGGAGTGGCCAAATAAAAGAATTTAGCATGCAGAAAAAACACCAAGGATTCAAATACTACTCTCTATTGGTTTCCAATTCAAATTGAGTAAAGGAGAGAATATTTTAATTTCTTTACAGCATTATATTCTAGCTTTATCTTGCTTCAAACAACATAAATAATAATTTCAAAGAAAGGAACCTAGTTAAAAATGAATAGCATAGTTGTAGATGCTGAGATTTATCCTCTCAATTTTCAACTTCAGCTTCTTCAAAGATTCAACAAATAATATAGGAACCCAATTTCAAAACCCCCAAACTAGACGAAGAGCTTTCAAGATTCAAGAAAACATTTACAAGAAAGCCAAAAAAGATTAGTTTTCAGTTCTTGATGAAAAAACCCTTTCTTTGAGCAAAATAAGAAATTTATTTGCTATTCCATAATGCTCGTTAGTGCATGCACTCACTTCTTTACATTAATTATTTTATTTAATTCCCCATTATTGTTTTCCACCACTCCACAATATGTTAATTAATAAACTTATTTTCATTTATTTACACACAATAATCAACTCTTAAGATATTTAATTTATTAATTTTAACTTTATTTTTTAATTCTATTTTCACCTCAAATTAATTAATATATTTCTTATTAAATCATAATTTTAATTTATTTAAATCAAATAAAAGACTATTAATGTTTTATTTATCAAAACCACAAATGTATTTAAACATTTATTTAAATTATCAAATACCTTTTATCCACAATAATATTTTATTTTAATATAATGATCAATGAAGCACTAATCAAACAAATATCTCAAATGAACAAAATACCAAGCAGTACCTGATCTCACAGTGAAACAAAAGGTAATATAATGACAACATCAAAAAACCAACTCAAATTGACTGCACATACAGGGTATGGAAAATGGATACTCATCCTCATCAAGGATGATGAATCAACATAGAGAACTAGATGCTATCTCCATTTCAATGATCTCCATTAGGTTTAAGGAATGCTCAAACCTAGAAATTTAGGTGCAGTCGATGCTTGGTACCTGCAAACTGCAACAAACCACACAGTTGAGCATGTATATATATATATATATAGTCATATAGTTAGACACACCGTGAAAGGGAAAGTCATAGCATCAAAGGGCACTCACAAGTGAGTGATGCGATAATGTTCCCCTTCATCAAAATACATCAACACACAATAACTAGATGCCAACAACATGGTACAAACATACATCACATAATCACATGGTGCCCATAGAAGGAATAATCCATGGTCGTGCCCATAAAAGGATATGAAAATCACGGTAAAACCTTTCTTGGGAATTGTACATTCTGACAGGTGACTAACATCTCTATGGACGTTCATTTACTTGTCAAACCATGGGACGTATACTTTAAATGGCGTGACAAAATATATGCACTAAGAACTAGTTTTGGTCAAATATTAGCAGAAATAAATACTGGAAAGGAATTCTATCTATGCTACAGGAAGGTAATGCAAAGTTCTTTAACTCAACTATGATTTTAATTAAAACAGAAACCATAACAACTACGACTGAAGCACAAACTATAAACTAGCCTTATGCTACAGGAACAGACACAGGGATGGATTCTCTATGCTGTAGGAGCAGTACAAGATTGAGTTTGTATGAAAACTTCAAAGATGAAAGCTAACTGAAGATCAACAGAAAAGAACAACTAACTAACTAGCTACAGATACTTACTAAGTGGGCCCCCTTAGCAAGCATCTACTGATTATGCAGGTGCTGAACTCAAAACTTCATTAATCTTTATTCATGAAAACAGAATGATATACATTGTTTTGTTGATATGAAAACTAACAACAAACTCTGTCTCTTGTCAAATAGATTCTGCTTTTCATTATCATATTGGCTCTTACATGATATTTGTTACTCTGTTTCTATCTTACTCTAACTATCATCTCACTTCTCTCTCACGCAGGAGGAGAACTTTATTAAAAATTAGAAGAGCAACTAACTAACTAACCCTATCAAAGAAAGATGTGGAAGTAAAGTGTATCCTAGAATCAAGGAACAAACTTCATAAATGAATTCATGCGTTTAACCCAATCCGGAGAGAATCTAGCGCTCCACTCTTTCCAGATTGACTGTCATTAAAAATATTTCCCAATGGTTTCGGTCAGAGAGTCTTCGTCAGAGCTTCGTCGAAGTCATGCAGGAAATGGACTTAACTGCAAGGCCGAGATCGGCTGCACTTGACTCGATCATTCTTCAACAACCTATGAAACAGATGCGTAGAAAAGGCGTATGGCACATACACGATATCCGTTCATTAATCACACATTTAAATCTATTTTATCATTCAAAAACTGTATGCGATATACTAGTCATTTAGGGAGTCAACGGGGCAATAAATGCAGTCAATTCAACACAATAGGCTGCAGGAATATGAAAGTATTTTGCTACAAGATATCCCCATAAAAGGTTTCAAAAGAGTTTTAAACAACCACAACTAACAAAAGTAAAGGCATTAAAAGTTTATCATAACATCCAAACTATGAGCACATTTTGGGCTCACCACTGCCCCCTACTTAGTCTAATGCTGGTCCTCCAGCATTAACTTTCCTGGTGGTTTCTCTGAAGTCAGTGGTTGCTGCATGACTCTGAAATGGATTTCCAAACCTGTAATAAAATCCTCTGAAATCCTGGCACCTTTCATACCTTCGGTCTTCTAAATCATCATTAAGATTTGTAGCCTGGTGAGGATAGAGGGGCCACATTAGCATAGGAGGTCTGAATGTTAATGGCAACCACAGTTCAAATCTCATTTGAAGTCCCAATTGTATGTATCTACTTGATCTTTTAAGAGCTGCTGTGAAATTTAGGGGACTGTGAGGTTTAGATCTTCTTAATCCAATAGTTAATCTTTCCCATATTTTCTCACTTTTGGTATATGCTAGTCTCCAAAACGAATATTGTTGTGCCTAAAATTCATCATATACCTATTTTCTGATATCAAATATTTTCTCTCTGGCTGTAACATTATTAATCCCATATGTCAGAGCAAACCAATCTTTCAACATTGCATGGGGATTTGAACTTTGAGAGCGTAATGGAACAGGCTCAGTTTTCTCAGCTTCTTCATATGTTTCCCACTGCCTACCGTAATTCGCTTCATTTTTTGCCCATGACATAAATGCTCTCAAATAAATATCACCAATATATAAGAGAAGATTCCATTCTGTTTCAAATGGAATTAAAAAGCCATGTAAATAAAATTCACACAGAGAATTTCTTAACCAATTAGGGGCTGCCTAGTATGCTTCATAAAATTCTTTGGTAGTGTGAAGTATAGGATCTTGGTTTCTGAAGATTCTCATCAATTGGAACCATAAAAACTGTTCCTTAAGACACAAAGCATAAACTCTGGGTGGTGGTCTGCATTCCATAATCTGACCAGTTACTTTTAACATTTCATCCATTTTTGCTTTCAACTCAGCAATTTCCTGTTTCTAACTTTCAATTTCCTTTTTCAACTTCTTCTTTTCTACTTCCCATAGACTTTGTTGCATGTCAGTCTGGGCTATGTGTCAGAAAGTCAGGTTTGCAATGTAACTAGTTCCTAGTTAGCTTTAACATATTCCAGAAACTCAATAAAAAATGTTTTCTTATAAACGACAATAGTTTTACAAGTTGTAGAGTGAAATACAACTTCACTAGGCACATTCAATTATTCAGTCTGTTCTTGCTCTTGCTGCAAGATAAATTCTTCTTGTTGCTACGGTGGAGAAGTATGTGCTTCCTCTAAAAACTGCATAGCAGCGGTAGCCAAGTCATCAAGATTTGGTAACCCTTGCTCATTATTCCCTATTTCTTTTGTCTCAACTTGTTCCTCTTCATGAATGAATGAACTCTGAGCAACATTCTTGGGCACATTTTGAGAAACATTAAATTCAGACTCAATAAACCCTTCTAAAATTACAATAACCTCTGGTTGAGGTGAAGTAGGGGAGGTCTTAGATTGTTTCCTTGTGGAAACTCTTCTTGGCACTGATGCGGCTGCAAGAGACGTTCTTGTAGCCTTCCTCTTTTTTGTTTGCTCAGAGGGCTTTTCCCTACCAGAGGATGATGGTGAATTGGTGATAGCAACAGGTGTTGCTGTAGGAGAGACGGCTGCAGGGGATGATGCTGCAGGAGAAGGAAATTGCCTTTTTTGAGAATGAGGGTCAGATTCTAGGGACCCTTCTGCCTTTGTTTTACCCTTCTCTCTCCTAGTGGCAGACCTAGTTTGTACCCTAGCAGAGGATTCAGGTGTGAAAGCTGCAGGACCAGGTGCTACAGGAGTAGATGACCCTTGCCCTGTTCTACTGGTAGACATAATTTCTTTCTTCTTTTTCTGAGGCCGTGGGGTAAGTACCCTAAAGGGTTGTGGAATTTGCAAGCTCTTTTGGGCAACGAATTGTTGCCAGGAAAGAGGTGAGACATCTCTTAAAGAGCACTCAATCAGTAATTTGATAAGGCCATAGTGAGCAACAGAATTATCTTTCCCCTATTGAGTTCCGTGGGCACTTTGTTCTAGAAATTTTAACAGAAAATTTAGAACATTTACAACTAACCCATGCCTCATATGGCTTAATAATTTGAAATGATGAGAATGCAAGTAGGAGAAACGGTCTTTACAGGTCAAATACCTGATTATGTAAGTAGCATACTCTGAGTAAGGAGGAGGCAATGATACGCGCTTGCATCCCTGCTTGGAGACTTTCAAAGGTCCATTAGTGGGCATTGAAAACTCAACCCTTGCAGTGGCAACATCTAAAGAAAAAATTTCTCCAATGGCTGGAAGCCCAGTTACTTCAGCAATTCTATCTTCAGTTGCAACAACCGTTAGACCCCATACAGTAGCTTCCCCTTCAGAAAGGGTTCTAAAAAATTCTCCAGCAGCCTCCTCATCAAAAGCATTTAAACTCAAGAAATAATTCAACCATCCACAAAGGCTGAATGTGTAGACTGTTTGAAGATTTTACAATAATAATTCATGAGCTACAGACTCATGTCGCACTAGCTGACCACCCATGTTTACAATTTTTCCCTAGCTGAACTCAATTCCTTGCTGAAAATTCAAATTCTCTGTTTCCTTTTCTGCTCTGGTTTTTCTTCTGTCATGCTGTCACATTTCCTTCTTTTCCAAAAATGAGTTTTTTGAACAAGCA
The DNA here is from genome assembly GCA_007258455.2 of Sequoia sempervirens. NCBI lineage: Eukaryota > Viridiplantae > Streptophyta > Pinopsida > Cupressales > Cupressaceae > Sequoia > Sequoia sempervirens. Next base: position 512,605,637 of record VDFB02047230.1, read on the forward strand.
GTCTTAATCATAATTTACAAGAAAAACATGCAATAAAGAAGGACATGCGATCATATTTGGAAAGTACCAAAAAAGTATTAAAGAAAGGTTATTTGTGCAGTTATGGCAGTGGCGAAAAGACAGGTTTTAAAAGGTGGATTACCCCGCCCCCTACTTAGAGTATGACATGTGTCCTCACATGTACTAAAGAATAGGCAAAGATTTTGTAATAATGACTGGTATTGTCATAGTAGTAAATGAATAGAATAAAATAAATCAAATATGCGATAAGAAAAGATATGGCGTACCTTTGATAATTGCACGTACGTGTGAAGAAAGATGACAACGTCTACATGAATTGACAGTTGGGAAATATATCTTAATTAAGGGTGATGTGGACGGATGAAGTGGATGGGTGACGTGGGCAGACAAGATGAACAGATGGAATAGATGGATGGGATGGATGGATGGAAGATAAAGAAGTGAGATGGGGGTGATAAATGAAAATGGAGAAAATGGGGTTTTATTTTAAAAAGAAAACATTTATTATGGGCATGCTTTTCAAAATTACGGCGAAGCTACAGGAGAAAGGCTAAAGCCTTTGGCTGCAGGAAAAGTAGCTGGAGGAATCTGAATGAACTGCTGTATGAATTTTTCCTTTGAGACTAGTTTATGGTACAACCAGAGTTGGTGGCCATTAACTAACAATTTGAAGCGGACTGGGTCAATTGTCACCAGCTGTACAGCTCCGTTGTCGAACACATTTTCAACTTCATAGGGGCCAAGCCAGCGTGTTGTGAGCTTACCTTGGTTTTCTTGATATCTGGAATCATATAACAGAGCCCAATCTTCAACATAAATTTTTTGGTTTTGATGTGTTGATCATGCCATTTTTTCCTTTGCTGTTGGATTGCTTCTGTGTGCTACAGGGCAGCTTTTCTCATTTCGTCCAAAACATTTAGTTGTAGGAGATGGTCTTTCTATGCTGTAGATATTTTCATATTGAATTCAAGAGCTGTCCTCAAAGTTTTGTGCTCAAATTCTATGGGTAACATAGCTGTTTTCCCATAAAGTAGCTCAAAAGGTGTAAACCCAGTTGTTATCTTCCATGTAGTTCTGTAGGCCCAAATTGCTTCAGGAAGTCTATTGCTCTAATTTTTTTTATAGATCTTCACTATCTTTGTGAGGATCACCTCAATTTCCCTGTTTGTTACCTCTGCCTGACCATTGGCTTGAGGGTGATAGGGGTTGGACTTCCTATGTTTGATTTTATAGTCATTCATTAGTGCAGTGATCATATTGGATGTAAACTGAGCTCCCTGATCAGTTACAAGATCTCTGGGAATTCCAAATCTAGTAAAAATTTATTCGTACAGAAACTCAACAACTTTGTTATCCTGAGCATGAGTCATAGCTTTTACTTCAACCCATTTTGTGACATAGTCCATGCAAACTAGAATGTATGACTTGCCATTTGATGGTGGATCAATTGGTCCCACAAAGTCCATCCCCCATTTATCAAAAAGGGTGACTATTACCTATGGGTATAGTGGCATTTCATCAGACTTAGTTGGTCTTCCCATACATTGGAATCTGTCACATTTCCTTGTATAGGCTACAACATCCTTGTGTAATGTTGGCCAATAGTATCTTATTGTAAGAATTTTCATTGATGTTCTTTTTGCTACAAAATGTCCCCCACATGGTTCATCATGGCAAGCATGCAAGATATCATAAGTCTCATATTCTCTTACACATCTTCGCATTACTTGATCAGATCCAGTATAAAATAGGCAATTTGCAATCCATGAAAAATTAAAATTTTTCTCTATTAACAACTTCTTTTCTTTTGGGAAAAAGTGAGCTGGTATTCTGTTTGCTGCTAGATAATTGACAATGTCTGCATACCATGGAGTATGTGCAACAATGGAGAACAAGTGTTCATCTGGGAACCTATCATCAATGACCTCATGTTCAATAGGTGCAACTAATTGAAGTCTTGATAAAAAGTCAGCTACAACATTAGTTCTTCCTGGTTTGTCAATGATTGTAATGTCAAATTCTTGTAACAACAGGAGCCATTGTGCCAATCTACCAGAAATGGCAGGTTTGTTCATCAGATACTTGATTACTGCATGGTTAGTATGGAAGAATATCTGATAACCTATGACATAATACCTAAATTTATTTAAAGCATACACTACTGCAAGCAATTCCTTTTCTGTAACAGTATAGTTGAGCTCAGGACCTTGAAGGTTTTTGCTGATAAAGTAAATAGCATGCTCAATTGAATTTTCTTTTTGACTTAAAACTACTCTTATACCAAAATCAGATGCATCAACATGTATGTGAAAAGGTAAATTCTATTTTGGACCTTGAAGAATAGGGGCTTTAGTAAGCAAGTCCTTTAGTTGCAGGAAAGATTTTTCACAGGCTTCTGTCCACTCAAATTGAAAATCCTTTGTTAACAGGGCATAAAGTGGGCTGACAATTTTACTGAAATCTTTTATAAACCTTCTATAATATCCTGCATGGCCAAGGAAACTTTTGACATCTTTTTGTTTTGCAGGAGTTTGTAAATTCTGAATTACTTCAATTTTAGCAGGATCAACCTGAATTCTATTCTTTGAAACATGATGACCTAGAACAATACCTTCTTCCATCATTAGAAAACACTTTTCACTTTTTAGAGACAAATTTTTCTCTCTGCACCGTTTCAGTATCTTTTCTAAATTCACCAGTGCTTCTTCAAATGTGACTCCATAGGTAGTGAAATCATCCATATAAATCTCCATACAGTCATGAGATATATCAACAAAGATACTAATTACTGCTCTCTGGAATGTTGTTGGTGCATTGCATAGACCAAAAGGCAAGACTGAATAAGCAAATGTTCCCCATGGACAAGTAAAAGTGGTCTTATCTTGATCTTTAGGGGCAATTTTTATCTAATTGTATCCACTATAACCATCCAAAAAGGAAAAATATCTTTTGCCAGACAGTGACTCTAACACCTGGTCTACAAAAGGTAATGGAAAGTGATCTTTTTTAGTGGCATTGTTCAACTCTCTGTAATCCACACACACTCTCCATTTTCCACCTTTCTTGGGGACAATGACTAATGGAGAAACCCATTGACTGTCAAAGATTGGATAAATAAAACCAGCATCAAACAACTTTTGAAGCTCACTTTTAACTATTTCTCTAAGTGTTGGATTTACTCTTCTTTGAGGTTGCCTAACTGATAAACAATCTTCTTTGATATAGATCCTATGAGTACAAACTCGAGGATCTATCCCTTGCATGTCCCCATATTCCCATGCAAAAGCTTTATGTTGTTCTTGTAGCATTTTTAATAAGTCAGCCTCTTGAGATTGTGACAACTTGCTATTGACATTCAAACAATGATTTGAAGATAATTCTATCTGCTTAGTGAGATTACTCATAGAATTTATAGGTAATGTTTGTACCTCTTGTGGAAGCAAGTTATGAAAAATTATAGGAAGTTTAGGCAGTGAACTCTTAGAATTTGGTTACTGTAGAAAACATTGTAAATAGGTACCATTTGGATCAGATGAACTACCCGTATCAGAGTTGTACTGTAGAATTTGAAAAAGCAAAGCATCCTCACTCTGAAGTTGTGAGAATGGGTCATTTTGAAGCATCATTAATTGAGCCAAAGAATTGGCTTCTTCAGTTTCTTCCCCCACATCTAGCCAAACAGGTTGGGACAAATCTAGTTGAGGTCTAGCAGGTGGATACAAGGCAAATTTCTTTGTGGACTGTCCATCAGAAATGGTCATATCTCTAGAACGACATCCTATAAAAGCATCATCAATTGCTAACCATGGTCTACCAAGGATAACTGGATACCCTCCTAAAGTTGCCTTAACTGATAATATTGTAAAATCAGCAGAATACTCCCAAGATTCAAGAGTGACAATTACATCTTCCACCATCCCATCAGGTTTAATTGTGGAGTTGTCTGCAAGCTACATAACTGTGGGTGTAGACCTAATGTTTGAAATATTCAAGGAGTTCATAGTGTGCTTTGTCATGACATTAATGGCAGCACCTAAGTCAATCAAAATATTTTTACAACTTGGCCATTTATATGTATCTGTGCTATAGGACTTCCAGGGTCAATATACTTTGGGATGACTACATTTCCCAACATTATATCAGCTAATTTCCCTAAGATATGAATTGTTTGAGGATCCTTTTTCTTTCGTCCAAGCTTCTTCAAATAGGCCTCTTTAATAACGTTTCCAAAAATGGAAAAATCTTTAATAGCCTGAAATAAAGGGATTTGAATCTGTACATTCTTGAGCTGATCCAGAATGTCAAAAGTGGGCTCTTCCATGGATTTAGATGCAGTACTTTGCAACCTCTAAGGAAAAGGTGGGTTATCTTGATTTTGTAAAACATGCTCCTTAGAAATCGTATCAGTTATGGGCATATGCTCAGTAGGAACAACAGGTGCAGTAGATTCTTCAAGTGGAGAATCTGGTATTTCAATAATCAGAGGCAATTTTAGAGCAAATAAAGTAGTTCCAGACCTCAAATGGATGTCATTAACGTTTAAGGCGTAAGCTTGATATTGGTTAGCTTCGGCAAGATATGCAGGCTGTTGTGGCTACTGTTGTTGCTTATTATTGGGATTTGACAATGGCTGGGCAGGCATAGGCGTTTGTTTTGGAGGTCCAAGATTTGTGGCAGTTGCTGCAGGAGGTGGCATGAGGGCCTGTGGTTGTGGCTATGGACGCTGCAGGAATCCAAGGGACTGGTTTTGCCATTGCTGAGGGCCTCTCCATTGGGGATTTTACTGCCAATTTCCTAAAGGTGGGGTCCATTGCCCTTGTGGCTGCTGCCAACCTCCTTGAGGAGATTGCCATTGTGGGTTCTGATAATTAGGCCAACTTGGTTGAGGTGGATTCCAGAGTGGTGGTGGTCCATATGCATGTTGCCATTGGTTATTATAGCCAGAATAAGGATTACCAAAAGTTAAAGAATCTTGAGGCATACCTTGTCTTTGGACCCATGGTCTCCTTTTTGTAACAAAGAACACTTGATCATCATCTCCTTCTACTGGATTGAAGTCAATAGGTAGTTTCTTGGCTTCCAAATTAGCCACCATCTTGCATCTGCAGCCACGTTTCTTCTGTCTACAGTATGGACAGAACTCGGTCAAAACTGCCTTAGCTTCCTCATGTTTCTTCTGAGCTTGCATAGTGTCCAGTTGCGTAGCCATATTATTAATGATGTCCTGCTTGAAGTCAGATAGCAAATTTGTTATCTCCATCTGGGAAACTCCACCAGAAGAAGATTTCGCCATTGTAGCATGATGACCTCAACCTTTTTTAACTATTGCTCGAGAGTAGTTAAGACATATTTTTTTATATCATCCCAAGGCAGTTGGGTTATATCACCTCCTCCCATCAGGTCCAGGGCATCTATACAGGCATCACTGATTCCCCTTAGAAAGAGTAGTTTCTGAGAGTCCTCATTAAGAGTATGGTTTGAGTTCTTTTTTAGTGAAAATAAAAACTTAGAAATATAATCTTCCAGACTTTCATCCTCCTGCTGAATTCAGAAGATGTCATCACCTTTAGTAGTACTCTTGCAATATTCTTTATACTTTTCAAGGAATTTCATCTGCATGGCTGCCCAACTATCTACAATGCCTCTTTCCAGACTCATGAACCATCTGAGAGCTCCTTCCTTCAAGGTGGAAGGAAATAACTTTAGTTTATGAGCGTCTATGTTGTAGTCATAACTGCGACAGAGGACATCAAATTCAAACAGAAAAGTTTCTGGGTCCTCTGTAACCAGGCCATAAAATTTTGGAAGCAAGGAAGAGGGAATGTTTTTAAGATTGTCAGTATCTCTCTGGGGAACAATGGGAAACTAAAATGCAGGAGGTGGATTATTAGGTGGATTATTTTCCATGTTTGGTTGCTAGAATAACAGAGCGAATGGATTTTCCTTAGGTTCATTGTCAGCTGGTTCAAATGGTAGTTCAACAAACAGGTTTTCAAGGATGAACCTTCCCAGTGCGTCTCTTCTTCTTCTATGCATGCAATACGGTAAATGGTGGCTTGAAAGATTTTAAATTTTTTTGACTAGCAAACTAAACTAATGCTAAAAATGACTTCTGAAAAATTCCTAGCTGGACGCCATCCTGACAATAGCGCCAAAAATGGTCGTGCCCATAAAAGGATATGAAAATCACGGTAAAACCTTTCCTGGGAATTGGACATTCCGATAGGTGACTAACATCTATCTATGGACGTTCATTTACTTGTCAAACTAGGGGACGTATACTTTAAATGGCGCGGCAAAATATATGCACTAAGAACTAGTTTTGGTCAAATCTTAATAGAAATAAATACTAGAAAGGAATTATATCTATGCTACAGGAAGGTAATGCAAAGTTCTTTAACTCAGCTATGAATTTAATTAAAACATAAACCATAACAAATACGACTGAAGCACAAACTATGAATTGGTCTTATGCTGCAAGAACAGACACAGGGATGGATTCTCTATGCTGCAAGAGTAGTACAAGACTGAGTTTGTATGAAAACTTCAAAGATGAAAGCTAACTGAAGATCAATAGAAAAAAACAACTAACTAACTAGCTACAGATACTTACTAAGTGGGCCCCCTTAGCAAGCATCTATTGATTACACAGGTGCTGAACTCAGAACTTCATTAATCTTTATTCATGAAAATAGAATGATATACATTGTTTTGTTGATATGAAAACTAACAACAAACTCTGTCTCTTGTCAAACAGATTCTACTTTTCATTATCATACTGGCTCTTACATGATATTTTTTACTCTATTTCTATCTTACTCTAACTATCATCTCACTTCTCTCTCACGTAGGAGGAGAATTTTATTAAAAATTAGAAGAGCAACTAACTAACTAACCCTATCAAAGAAAGACGTGGAAGTAAAGTGTATCCCAGAATCAAGGAACAAACTTCATAAATGAATTTATGCATTTAACCCGATCCGAAGAGAATCTAGCGCTCCACTCTTTCCAGATTGATTGTCATTAAAAATCTTTCCCAATGGTTTCGGTCAGAGAGTCTTCGTCGGAGCTTCGTCGAAGTCGTGCAGGAAATGGACTTAACTGCAAGGCCGAGATTGGCTGCGCTTGACTCGATCATTCTTCAACAACCTGTGAAACAGATGCGAAAGGAAAGGCGTATGGCACATACACGATATCTATTCATTAATCACACATTTAAATCTATTTTATCATTCAAAAACTATATGCGATATACCAGTCATTTAGGGAGTCAACGGGGAAATAAATGCAGTCAAGTCAACACAATAGGCCGTAGGAATATGAAAGTATTTTGCTATAGGATATCCCCATAAAAGGTTTCAAAAGAGTTTTAAACAACCACAAATAACAAAAGTAAAGGCATTAAAAGTTTATCATAACATCCAAACTATGAGCACATTTTGGGCTCATCAATCCAGACAATCAATTAAATTGATCTACTAAGCACGGCATAAGCATAAACATCGGTGATAAAAGTATCATCAACAATCATCATAGTAATGAATCCATCATCAAAGAATGTATCATAATGTCTAAATACAAACAAGTAATTGTCTGTAATAGAAAGCAAATTGAGGGGCACTACAAACCCTCTTACATTCATGGCATTCATATCATCATTAATAGGCCCCTAAGACCCTTTATTATGCATCTCAAGGCTTATTTCAACTGAAATCCTGATATAGACATGAAATATACTTAATTTTCCAACTCCCTGACATTTCCTCCACCTAAAAAAGCTTGGTGGGACCCATACGACATCTTGGGCGTATGAGTCCATCTAGATGGGACCTATATGCCACAGGTGGTTTATGAGTCCCATATGGCTCCTTTTTAGGGTTTTACATTCAAATTTCATGTATGTTGGCTTCTGGGATTTGATAAATGGTAAGTTGGAGAATTTCCTATACAAACAAGGTCTCAAATAATTATTTCATCGAAGCCTTCATGATATCAACCTAAGCTATCAAGAGTTAAGCACTCCAATACTTCACAAGAGCATCAAGAGAGTTTACAAGAGCATTTCTAAGGAATTCAAGGGCATAATTCTTCATTATTTGTTGTAGTAATTCAAGATCCATCATCATGTCAAAGTTGTTATGCTTCAAGCATGCTATTGAGATAGTGTTGTGATGGAGCATTGAAGATCCATTTGCAACCATTGTTTCATATCCAATTCAAGATCAATATCTACATTTTCCATGACCACTTCATGTTAGATTGTTGATTTACATCTCAAGACATCATTAAAGGTATCATTGTTCATATTTCATATTTCATATTTCATATTTCATATTTCATATTTCATATTTCATATTTCATATTTCATATTTCATATTTCATATTTCATTGTTTCATCACAAGGTTTAATTACCTAAATGGGATTTTACCAAGGAAAACCCCTATTTCCTAACAAATCAACAAGTTTTTCTCTCTCTACATGTGTAACTACAAATCAAGTGTCTTGTATATTAAAGATCCTTTGAAGACAAAGTTGCAAGGTTGAGAGAAGTTCCCAAGTTGTCACAAGGTTGTCATCTTCATAGAAAGTCATCTATAGGTCCGAATTCAAAGTTTTAGATTTGGAAAAGAAGTGTATAAGGAAGAGCAGAGATTGAAGAGTAGATTCAGGCCTTAACCCTTCGAAAAGGTAGAGTGGGACTAATACGCCACTTGTGGCGCATGAGTCCTAGTATAGCACATTTTCTAGATTTCAATGAATTCAGATCAACTGTTGTGAGATTCTAGTTTTGGCACATAAACCCTAGTCTAGGACTAAATTGTCCAGAATGGCATATGAGTCCTAGTGGGCATTAAATAGGAAATTTTTAAGGTTTTGGATTTTTTTTGACCTCATCACTCTCACAGGTGCACCTCTGTACTTTCTTAGTCTTTAATTTTGCATTTCAGTTTCATTTCATAGGTCATTTAGTTAGGTTTTGCATAGTACTTTGCACGTTACATTCATTTCTTGCCTTTAAAAGCCCTAGATTGGTGGTGAACCCCCCTTTTAGTCCTTAATCACACCCTAGGATACCTTATTGCAAGATCTCTTTCCCCCACTTCATCCTTGGATTGAGATCTCTAAGGTCTCCTTGAATGAAACAATAGTGAAGTAGAAACCCTATCTCCTAAAAGGTGGGGCACCCTATTTCCATTGTTACACTTTTTATAATTTTTGTTTTGCATCCATACAGTTTAGTTATATAATGGATAACACAACTATTTGTTGTTATTTTCTCATCCAAAAGAAATCCTCTAAAAAATAAAAATATAACCACTTGTTGACCTCTTTGAAATCAAGACCACTAATCTAATTTGGATCTTGACAAAGCCATGCAAATTTACCATCATGCTTGCATCAATATATTCATGATAGAAAATACAAAGATTATAAGTCTCATGTGCATATTTAAAAACATATAGATTGTATAAGTCTAATGTTCTTTACATTGATTTTCTATAAAGATACTAATAATTTCCACTACTTGGGAAATGCAAGGTCATTTACAACATTGCTACATAACGCTACCTATAGCTCTAGCATATAGAATTTTATACATGTATCTCTTCAAATTCATCATTAGTTTGAAGGCAATGATTGAGAGATAGCCTAATGCTAGCTAGATATGGAATACTAGTTCATTTACAATCATGAATGGAAAAATACTAAAAAATAGCCTCAACACACTTCTTTTAATTTATCGATAATTTTTATTCATGTATAATTTATTTCCATATGTACTAAATATGTATTTGGTATCCCCTAAATATTTTATATCAAATATACTAGATAATTAATCCCTAAGTTTTCTGATCATCCCTTTACTATTTGTAATCAAGAATATTTCATCAACACATAGGACAATGATTAGTAATCAATCATCAATTAATTTAAAATAAACACAAAAATTAATTCACTTCTAGAGTAAATTCATGATCTTATACAAAAGAAATGAATTTAATAAACCACAACATTAAAAATTACTTCAACCATAAATGTATCTTTGAAATCTATAAACTCGTTCTTCATATCCCTATACCATAAAATTATTAGATTATTTCATTAATATTTCCTCAACAAGATGACCATGTTAAGATGTTGTTTTGACATCCATTACATCTCTACCTATAAATTTAATGTAGTAGTAGTAGTAGATAAAGGGAAACTAATAGCTCAGTTAGTTTTTCTATGAAAGAAGTCTCACTAAAACCTATGTCCCCAACCTAGGAGCAATCTTCATTAACTAATTAGGTTTTTTATTGCTCTAACCTTTTAATTATTATTTTTATTGAATACCCATTTCCATCTAATAGATTTCTTTCCCTTGAATAAATCAACAAGATCACACATGTCACATATCTCCAATTCCTTTATCTTACTTTTCATTATCTTTAATCATGATTTATTCTCATTTGATTTGATAAAGATTCATTCATGTATCTAAGTTCATTGTCAGTACACAATAAAGAAAGTACATAAATATGATTAGAAGGCATATAATTTTCAACTAGACTATGTTATCCTATGGACCTTTGAAAAGGTGTAACAAGAGGTTCATTCCTCCTTAGAACTTGAATCTAAACCTTAACCATCCTCAAAATTTTCATCATTTTATTATTTTATCTATTAATCCTCACATTTTTTAATATTATTATTTTTAGATAAAAAAAAAAAGCCTAAAAATTATATATATTATACAAGTTCAAAGTTACATGTGTACAAAAAAATATATATGCAGGTGGGTGGCCAAAAAAGAACATAATGCCCTGAATACCAGAAGCTTTGATGAGAGGAGTCCAAAATAGAATGTAAGACTCAAGCCAAAGAGTGTGTGAAAGCCATAGATGACATTTTTTAGCAGTGGGTAGGTTGGAACTGCTCATATCATAGGAGGGGTGGTGTCAAAATCCATAATCTATTGGAGATTTGACATAGGATCCAAATTGTTTACCTCTTTAGGAAACACTTGCCCATACGTGAAAAAGCTTGATGTTGAAATATTGACACCGTTTGAAAGTTTCTAAGGAATGGAAGCCATTCCCCTACAACACCCTCCTTATGCATGTAATAAATGCCCCACAACCTTAGAATACCAAACCAAAGCATGTTACTTCAAGAGTAGCCTTGAGCACACCTAGATTATTTTTTTTGAACAAATTTTCCATTAGAACCCCCACTAGCTCCCTTTTTCTCCTAGGTCTAGAAGGGAAGCCACAAATCATGGCATGATATCCAATTTTACCCTATAGCACTCTACTTCCCTTAGGAAATAAACGCCAAGTATCATCTTTACTACATTAAGATCCCTTCTTGTGAGGTATTTCATAGTCACCTTGAAACACTAGTTTGTGATAGCACCATTAAAAGCTATCTAGTGCTTTGAGTCTGTGAGAAATATTGAGGTGCATTCTCAATCTTGATACTAGCCAAATATGAGGAGTGAAGAATGTAGTAGGTATCACCTTACCACTTAAAATAGAGAAAATTACTACATTTTCCCATGCTCTAATGTGGGAATTTATTTCCCATGTGGAGAAATATTGATGCAATTTCAAAGCACTTAATTACCCTTTTGGTGCATGCCAACTTGCTATAGAAATACATCATAGCCACTTGACAAAAATTACAACTCTCCTCTAAAGTACAATGCAACCACCTGGTACAAATTATTTTTAGATTATGTTTGCTAAGTTGTCTAAGATACTAGAATGAATAACAAAGTTCTTTATTCCCACTTTAGTGTAGACCAACTTGCCAATAAACCACCACTTAATCATAATTAGAAATTTCCTTAAGTAGCAGGGACATTAATATATGGGATGGACATAATGCCATCGGATGCCTATGGTGCATCCTGATGGTTGGATAGTCGCTGCCCTCTTGGATGCTTGCGAGCAACTGGGCATGGCACATGACCATCATTTTTTTCCTCTTTTTACCGCTTAGAGGACCCACCAAGAAGTCCAACCAATCATGCAGTAGCAGTATGTGATAGGGTGCAATAGCTTTCTCATCACGTGCAAATACAACACGTGGCATGCTACGAGGGTGATCACTTAAAGAAAGGAGATAATGCACATGGTCACCATGTGACACCAAAATACTTCCTACTTTGCACTGAGACTCATGAGTAAGAGTTGTACAATTAACATAACCAACCAACCTCACAACTAATCTTGTTTGTGATAATTGTGACCTTCGTTGAGCTGTACCAACATGACACATGGAACTTTATGTAGGGGACACCTAGGGACACCACGTGTCTATACAATGCTTTGCAATTAGGGTTTAAGCCACCAAGTTTAGTAGGAGCTAAAAAACATTTAGCCACTATGAATTAAACCAACAAGGGTTCGCGGATAAAAGTAAATGGTTGTCCAAGGGTTTGCATAGATTTGGAGATGGGTATAGCAGGTGGAACTCAACACCTCACAATCTTTGTAAAAGGTGGACCGCAAGAAGTAAGAACCCAACACCTCAAGAGAGAGGAATTAGCCCCTGATGCACTAGGAGGTGGTTGCGGTGCTTGGGGACTATGTCAGGCTACACCAGTGTGGCATTTAGCAATGAAAGATACAACCAAATGACTGAGGCCACCACATGAAAAGAATCTCAAGACTTGAGACTAGGTGGACTTTGAGGTGACCATAAATTCATGCAAGACCTAGTGCTAAATTTTTTAGCTATTAGTCAGATTGCTGCATAAGAAAACCAACCCAACGACATTCTAGTTCAATACAACTCACATTATTTGTTGTGTGGTATATGGAGCCACAATGCTAAGGAATTACACTAGCTATGCCCAAAAATCCCAAGCCCTACACACTAAGAAATGTTAATTACTTAATCAAAGTATCCTATGTGGGTAAGATTCATTGTTAGCCAGATGCGCCAACACAGGATAGTTGGCAAGATATGATTGGTGCAATTGTATTGCCCCAATAGCTAAATCACATGCCATATTAGTGAATGTATTTAGGACTTTTTTTTCTCTCTCTATAGTAGTGTATGAGTTGGTAAGAGTCCAATTCTTGCAGAAATTTGAGTCCTTGTTTTAGTATGGTGTTTAACAACTAGCTAATTATATTTTCTTGCTTGCAAGCTTTAATTATAATCATGGAATCCCCCTCAATCCAAATGAGTTTGATACCTAATGAATTTTCCAATCTCAGGCCTACAAGTAGTGCTTGTGCCTCAACCTTATTATTTATGCCATCTAGGAGTTTTATTGTTTGTAGATGCAAATAATACTACTTGTATAATCCCTTAGTACACATCCAACTCCAAAAGCTCCTAGATTCCCATGGGAAGCCCCGTCAAAATTAAGTTTTACCACTCCCATTAGAGGGGCACCATACTACATTGTTATGGTTGGGATTTAGCTTTGGTAACCATGTACCTATATTTGGGCGATGAATCAATTCCCATTGAGAGGATAAATGTGCATCCTAGTTTTAAAATATTTTAGGCATGTGCTATTTGATTTATATATGTTAGAAATTACTAACTTAGAAATTAGCCTTTCAATTTTACATACAACTTCTTGGAATGAGTAGTGCCCCTTTCTAAATATTCTATTGTTTCTTTCCCACCATATGCACCATACGACAATTGAGGGGCTTACTACCCAAATTGAAGATGATAAAGAGTCTTTATTCATTAGTGGCCATGAGGAAAAAACTGTTTGCAATGAATCTTGGCGGGGTGTGGCCTAATTTAATCTTCTGGAAGCATGTCCAATATTGGTTTGAGAATTTACACATTACTAAAACATGGTCTATGTTCTCTTCCTGTTGGCCGCATAACATGCAGTTGAAAGGGGTAGAAGTATCGAGTTTCACCATCCTCTTACAAGTATATGTTTATTTATAGCCAATGAAGCAAACGAGCCAGCTTTAAGAAGAATTATAGAGTTCCAACATAGTTTGTGGGGCCAATTTACTAGTTCAACATTTCCTTTTGGAATGATCGAAGAGTATCCTAGGCTAACTTTGTAATTACTTGAATTGGAAGGGGCCCAAGTGAGTCTATTAGGATCCATGGAGAAGAAGATTTGACATTGTTGGAGGAGTTTTGACAGTTGAGACTTTTAATTTTCTTGGAAGTTACAACCATCAAATTTTTTCCATTTGACATTTGAGAGGAGGTTTTCTTCGGGTATATGTTGTATTTTACTTTTGATCCCCAATGTTTTTTTAAATATATTTATAGTTCCACTAATCCTTCAATTTTAGAATTAATAGTCGCAAGCAATTCTAAGAGTCATCCCAAAACATAACTTTTTTCTCAATTATTTATGGACTAGGTTAAATACAAGGTAATAAATTCTCTGCAAGTTATGATAAAATTTCCATATTTTGGATCCCTCTTAGACATTTGACATTGTGAAAATGCATTTGAGGATTGCAGAATCCTTGTATTTCCTTTACATAATTTTGGCCCATTTAGATTGTGTCTTTGTAAAAATATTCCACACTAATTTGGTTCCCAAAGCCTAGTTCCTTGCCTCTAAAGTGTAACCCTACTCCTCCATGTTTTTTATCACAGAGTTTGTTCCATGAAACTAATAGAATTTTACTCTTTCTCTTGTTGTCAAGGTTCCCCTGCTAGAGGAATTTTCGGATGCATTTCTCAATATTCTCTTGCACTGCTTTTGGTAGTTTCAGGATTGAATTGACATAGTTGGGGATAGCTGAAAGGACTAATTTTTTTAATGTGTTCTTCCTTCCATTGTGAGCCATCTTCCTTTCCATGATGTGATTCTATTTTTTATTTGAGATAAAAAATTTCTCTAGAAATCAAGCTTGTTTGGACCTGAAAATAATGGAATTCCCAAATGTTGACTTGGAATTCATCTTGTTTGAAATTAAGAATTGATAAGATACACATGAACACTGTTGGAGATGTGTTTTGAAAGAAAATGCTTGATTTCTTATCCTTGAGTTTTTGGCTTCATACCTTGCAATAGTCCTCTACGACTTTTTTAATGCCTTTTTCTTCTTGGACACTAGATTTGGAAAATAGAAGTGTATCATCTATATTTAACAAGTGATTCATGTTGTTTTAATTTGGAATAGCTACACTTTTCCATGATCCTTGAGTGTGTGCTCTTGATATTACCCAACTCAACAATTCTTCCATTAGGATAAAAAAGAAGGGAAATAGTGGATCACCTTATTTGACACAAACTATGAGGAATTAAAGAAACATGTTGGGATTCCATTTATCAAAATAGAAAAATTGGACCATGATATTAAATAAGTAACTCAATGATATCATTGTAGGAAAAACCTAGTTTTTGGAGCATTTTTTGGAGGAAGTCCCAAGTTAGCCTAGCATAGGCCTTCAACATGTCAAGTTTGAGAATCATTATTGGGATTCTGTTTACCTTGATGGAATGAAAATTTTCATGGGCTATTAGGGCCCCTTTTGCAACATCCTTTCCTAGGAAGAATCCTCCTTGCTCATCCATGATTATTCCTAGGATGATCTTGACTAGTTTTGGAGGTGATATCCTTAGAGAAGATTTTGCATATGGTATTGCATAATGATATGGGCTTGAAGTTAGCAAAGGTAGAGGGGTTTTACTTTTTTGGGATTTCCACTTTAAATGTATTATTCAATTCCTTTAAGATCTTACCATTTCTCCTTGATCCCTTTAGTGATAACAAGATATCTTTCCCCATGAACTCCCTAACTTTTTGGAAGAAAATGGTAGTAAACCCATATGAACCTGGAGCTTTGTCTAGCAGCATGGAGAAGACCACTTCTTTCACTTCTTCTAATGTAAATGGTTATAATAAAAGGGCATTTTCTTCATTGAAGACTAGTGATGGAATATGTTGAATAAAGTTATCTACAATAGTGTTTCTTTCTTAGGTTGTTTGTTGATTTGATACACTTAGTAGATTTGAGAAGAAGCAAAATGCTTCTTAACTAATAAGTTTTTTTTTCCTTCAGATTACTACATGAGGGGGAAGTCATATTGAATATAATGTTCATTTTCTATTTGATTTTAGATGATATATGGAAGAATTTAGTGTTCTCATCCCATTCTTTGAGTCACATTTCTCTATATTTTTTCCTCTGATATATCTCTTCTCTTGTTATAATCTCTTCAAGTTTTAGTTGTAGCTCTTTTTCAAGCTAATGGAGATATGGTTCATTCCACATCGTATGATTTGATCATTGATCTCATCAAGTTGAGTCTAGAGAGACATTTTCTACTAAAAGATGTTTTTGAAATGTTGCTCATTCTAGGCTTTGATTTTATATTTTATATATACTAACTTCTTTTCTAGCTAGAACATTTTGGAGCCAATGATAAAATGTGCACTTTCCCACCAACACTTGAGTTGAGGTAGGAAATGGGGGATCTTTGAACCATAATTTCTAGAACTTGAAATATGATATTAGGTTGGGTATTTGTGAAGCTAGGGATAATTTTTGTTAGTGTAATTAATATTTAATTATGCTTGCATAAGTTTACTTAGGCATTATTTATTTCCTAGGTTATAGGATCTTATCTTTATCTTTCGAGCTATCTTGTTGCTCAAGATAAGATTAGGTATTCTCATCTTTGCTTTTATAAAGCAAATTATCTCTTGTAATTAATGGTCTTTTCGAATATATCAATTTGCATGTTTTTATGCAATCTCTGTTTTTTCGTTTTCTTCTTCTGTGGAAGGAATATTTTAGGTTTGCAATCAGATCTTGGCTAATCTAACATGGTATCAGAGCCTCGATTTGCAGCCCCTTCTCAGCATTTTCGGAGGAACACAGTGCAGAGCTCGTTCGAGGTCCCTCGAGGGTTTCAATCCTTGAGTACATTTATGCAGCGTCTTAGATCAGATCGGGGATTTCCGTTGGATTCAGAGCGCTGGAAAAAGTCAGAAATGACTTTCGTTTTATTCATTTTCATCACCGATTGCCAGATCTGCGAGGGTTGTAAGATTGGTGATTTATCTGTTAGATTTGGGGGTCGCCTGATTTTCGGAGCACTTTGGGCCCACAAGGACCTCGCCGTTGGATTCACAGCGCCCAAAAACCCCCATTTTCATATAAAGCATGTCCGATTTGGACACAGTTATCCGGAGAAGCAAAATTTTTTTCTCCGAGGGTCGTACGGCCCCCAGGCACGACTCCCGAGGCACAGATTTCGAGAAAAAATAAAAAAAAATATTAAAAAATCAAGTTTTTTGGCCGAAGGTTTGCGCGGCCAACACAAATGTGCAGTGGCGCCCGGCGGCCACCGCAGGACCACCGCCACCACATTCTGCCACTAGTCCGCCGCTTCCCCATTTCCGCCCCCGTGGGCTTTCACTGCGCAGACCAGGGTCATATTGGGGACCGAACCCCTCGCCTCAGCCCCCGTAGGGTTAAGCCCCGGGCCTGGTCCTATTGGCAACCAAGGGCCGCGCCTAGCACCCAGCCTGCAGTCTCCAGCCCCAGCCCCAGTCACGTGTGTGACTGGGGGCTCCGCCGATCTCTGCCTTTCAGCCCCTGGTCCGCCCAGGCGACCAGGGGCCCTATTTTTTTAGCCCCTGAGGGCTTCTGGGGGCCGAATCAGACTTTTTTGGAGCAGTTTTACGGAAACGCTCATAACTTTCTCATACGGCGTCGTTTTTCTGCAAATGAGATATCATCGGAAAGCTGTTTCCGAGCTCTACGCAATGGTACTGGTGATATTTTCTGGTTTTTCATTTTTGATGCCTTTTTCTGCCTCGGAAGTCAGGTGTTGCTTTTTTCACTCCGGGATCCATATCTTTTGACTCGCTTATCCGATTTTCGCAATTTTTGCGGTGTTGGAAAGCTGGTTTCGGCCTCTATGCAGATCTGAGGTCATTTACAGAAAATGTGTAACTCTTATTAGACATGCATTCATTTTTGTTTCGTGCTCTAGGTTTGCATTTTCACTCATGTTTCTGTATTTTTTTGCATCATCTCCTTATGCAATCATTGGGTATTGTAATAAACGAACTGATATAAAGTTCCATTAAGGGGGGGTTATTGCATCCATATTTCATTTTGGTGACAACTCGCATGAGTTTTTCTGGTTTCCTGTTGTCTCTTTTTAGCCACATTCTTGTCTTGCTTGACACATATCAGATTCATCGGTTCACACTTCAGATTGAGAGCCTATGGTTAATGATCCACATTGGATCCATCTTAGTTTGAGGGCCATGTTTTTTATGGTTATTGTTCCAGAGTCTATTTTTGGTACTCCTTCCCATGGAAGAGTTTTAGTCACAGTTTGACATCGGCATCGAGATACACAACTTCCAGATTTGTCATCATTATGGGTCCATTCATCTACTGTTGCTTACAGATTCCAGAGTTGATCCAGTTTGGAGTTTTCGAGTGTTCCGTGGCATCGGGTCTTCTGTTGCTTTAATCATGATTCCTTGAGTCAATCAGTGACTCTCATCCGGTTTCAATAGTATACAGAAGAATATTTCCTTGCTTGCCTATATCAAGTTCCAGTGTTACTCTACAGAGTTCTTCCAGTGATTCTTCGCAGCAGTTCATCTCATTGAGGGGGGTTTCTCTCTCTTTACATTTGTACATGAGTACCTGATCAGGCCTTGTTGCCGGGACTCATATTTGCACAATAATTTACTTCTCCCTAAGTTGCACTTATGGGGGGGTGTTAGTGTAATTAATATTTAATTACGCTTGCATAAGTTTACTTAGGCATTATTTATTTCCTAGGTTATAGGATCTTATCTTTATCTTTCGAGCTATCTTGTTGCTCAAGATAAGATTAGGTATTCTCATCTTTGCTTTTATAAAGCAAATTATCTATTTTATGGGGAAGTAGTTTGAGTTCAAAATGGAAGGATAAATGACTCTAGGGGCCTATTTTTGCACCCCTATCTACAAATATTAAAATATATCCAATCATTCTGCAATTAAGTAGAAATATTTTCACTTGTTTGTACATGTAAATGTTCAATTTTGGGTATATAGTCTAATAGGTCAATTTTTGATATGAAGTCTTTAAAGTCTTCCGCAACCTTTGGGAGGGTTATGCCCCCTTTTTGTTGTGGTGTAATATTTCATTAAAGTACCCTTCCAATAATATTTTCTCCTCTTTTAGGTTTGATAAGACTAGGGGTAAAGCATCCCAAAGGAAATTATTCCAAATTGTTAATGTAGGTGCATAAACATTAATGACCTTAAAAATTAGGTCAAAGGATGTTATCTTCATGAGCATCCAATGTTGCATTGAGAATATTAGTTCCACCTAGGTGTTTTTGTCATTCCACAACACTGCTAGGCCCCTTGAAGCACCTTGTGCTAGAGAGTATAAATTTCCATTTTGTCCATTTACTAGAGACTTCTTGTACTTGGTCATTAGCTTTTTTTTTCTTGAAGTATAACAATGCTTCCATCACTAGAGTCAAGATGACACTTTATCAAGCATCTTTTCCAACACTAGAGTAAAGTTGATGCTTTATCAAACATCTTTTGTATAAATTTCCATTTTTTTCCATTTACTAAAGAATTCTTCTTCTTGGTCATTAGTGAATTTTGTTTCTTGAAGCATAACAATGATTTTGTCACTAGAGTCAAGCTGATGCTTTATCGAGTGTCTTTTTCAATATTGTTATCAAAATGAATTATTTCATTAGGATTCACATGAGGTTGTTCATTGTTTTGAAATACCATAAGTTGCACAAAAATAAAATTCTTAAAATATACTCAAATGATAGAACTCGTAGTTATAAAATGAAATATATGGTTGGTGACTAGAAGAAATAGGAACCTTGAAATTTCTACATCAATCTACATATGCAAGATATTGAAACTATTGAGACCTATTCAAAAATTTAATTTTCTTTTTTATTTTTTTCTAGTTTTATCTTATCTACCTTAGTTTCTTTTATTTCAATCAACTAAGGTAGAGTTTCCATTTTTCTGTGTACAAGGTTTTAGGACCCCTTCAAAACATATTTTTTACCCGTATCAAGCAAGGTTCTTAGAATACAATATTTTAATTACTAAACAAGATCCCAAAGCTTATAACCATTTATTTTATAACCCATGAAACCATATTTGTTAATCCTAAAATCAAGCTTAGGAAATTTTCACTTAGGTACATGAACATGTCTCACAACCAAAACCTCTAAAATATGAAACCAATGGTTATTTACATGTCCATACCTCATAGGGAGTTTTATCATCAAGAGTATAAGAAGGAAACCTCTAACTAGATAACAAGTAGAGTGAACCACTTTAGCCCAAAAATATTTTTCAATCTTAATGCTACTTAACATGATCTTGGCTCTATCAATTAAGCTCCTATTCATACACTCTACCACTCCATTTTGTTGTGGTGCATATGGAGGATTTTTATAATTATTGCATGCTTGCAATAGTAATCAAATACCTTAGAGAAAATTTAACCATTATTATCCATTCTTAAAACATTTATATTTCTACCTATCTATTTCTCAACAAGGGTTTAAAGTAAAATTTTACTTGAAAAATTAAACCTATACTTGTGTCTAAAATAATCATAAGTATAAGAGATATATTTAAACCAAGAATGCTATGCAAAGAAACATCCATAGGGTAGAAAATATCACTATGAATAAACTCAATTTTACTTTTAGCCATAATAATTTAAGATTTAAATGAAACTTTATGTTCACATAAATTAAAATAAATATAGTAACTAGACACACAATCAAACATGTTCTTGTTTATGAAGGTTTTATGTCTCTTCTCACCTATGTAGTCTATTCTTTGGTGCACCAACTTACAAGATATTGAATTATTAGTTAGATTTGAAAAGTTGCATTAAATAAATAAAACAAATATTAGGAAAATTTTATAATTGACACATATTTAAACATACATTCTTATGATCATGATCAATATGATAACAATGAAGCATCTAAAAAATATATAATTAAAAAAGTGCATGCAATTTAATAAACATCATCAACATTGTAAGTTTTTAAAACAATATTAATCCATAAAGAAATAATTCATGATTATGAACCACCATGATTTCTACATGTGTAACTATAAAATGTTGATTAACACTCATATGATGGGGGTACATAGATTCTCACGCTATAATTTTCTTACCATAATTCAAATAGAATTAATGTCACATGCTTATGTATTTCTATGCTACATGTTATAATCTCTTATGTCATGTGATTTCACTTTATATTGCCTCTTGGTGGAAAAAGTGTTATTTCTATTTACACATTTTAAACTCTTATTCTTGATTTTCTTGGTGTAAGTAGGGGAATATTTGTGGGCACTAAGAAAGTATGTTTTGGGAGAGGATATTTTCCTTAGCTTTAGATTTCCATATAATTCTCATTGTTCATACCTTTTTTTTAAATTATAGTTTTAAATTTTAATGATTCATTCTTAGTTTTTAGTTATTGTTTCTCTTGGTCTCTTCATGATTAATTTTTATTCCATTATATTAATAATTAAATAAGAACATTATTTATAAATTATATTTTTTATTTATGGATAGTCTCATAGGAGACACACATTTTATATAATGTCTCTAATTCTTCCTATCTAGAAAATTTCACATCCTTTTACCACAACTCATTTTCTTAACCATTTACACTTTTGCATCTATGTAAATTTAGTTTTGCATGAAGAATAAATTTGAGTAAAACTATAGAGGATAAAGTGTGCGCCTTATAAAATTTCTACTTTGATTATTATACTTTTGGTTTATGCGTAAGATGCATGATTATATTGCATTATTTCACTATTTTGATGCACTAACTATCCCAAGACCCAATCTAATATTCTAGTAGGTCACAAAATTATTCAAAACCTATTTGACTCATTCTCAATTAATTCACCCACCTTGGTCAAATCACCATAGTAATCTCCTACATTCCAAGATAGATGTTCCTATGATTCAATCATTAGCATGGGGGTACTCAACAATTAAAATTGTGTATGGATATTTATATAAAGTATCACCATATGACACTCTAACAAGATTGCATGATAACAAATATATTTTTGAAAATAATCAAAAGTGTTTGTCCTTGTTTGTCCTCTTATACATATATGAGTCACTGCCATCCTCAATTATGCATTACAAACAAACCAATCAACAACCAAAAATAAACCTTCATTGTTAAGACACATTCAAAGTAAAATTTCTAACATGGTCACTTAAGAGATAACACCAAGTAAGAAAAAAATCACCAAGTCAATAATTGACTTGATGGAGTTCACTACAACAACACATTGACATTAATTTCCACTCACATATCTCTTGTTTTTACTATTAATTTCATCTCAAGGCTTAACCGCAAAATGTGTCTTGAATTTTAATCCACACATAAAAGTACCACTATGATCTTTAAAATCACCACTATTTTCTTTATGCCATAAATTGTTAGGTGAATATGCATAACAAAAAATGAAGGTCTATCTTTTCTCTATGCAATATTGTAAAATTTAGATAGGGTCAAAGCCACTAGGAAGATATGATCATTTAAGTAATTTATCCCATGATCGAAGAATCTCAATATTTAGTCATTTAAGACTTTTGATTAGTAATCTCATTTCATATACTCAATTGTAGCTCTTTTCCACAGTATATCATCAAATAAATTTCACTATTTGTATGTCAAATGTATGCAATTATAGTTCCATCCTATTTATGTTTGCCTCACATGGTCAATTTAAATATATGTCAATTTAATTTTATTGCTTTAATCAAATTCAACTAATATATCCTAAAAGTCAAGTTTACAATTAATTCATTTTAGATATTTTGAATGTTGTATTCTTTTGTTTACAATAATGATTTAGAACAAAGAGCATTATATTTAGATGTAAGAGTTGTTGCTTTGCAATATTCTTTTTTAAACAATCCATTCACAATTCTTTGTGAATAAGGTAAATTTAGGCAGTTATATGTAGGAGAACTTTAAATCTATTTTAATAGAGCAGGAATCATGAGAAAAATGAAATTTCTATAGCATAAATTAGAATCTTAATCTAAAAAACTAAATCTCCTACTTTTTAGTTCTTGAACATCTAAAATTTTCCCTCAAAATTAAATAAGAAATTTCTCCTATAAACTTTTTTGTCTTATAATATCATTAAAAATACTCAAAAAATTAACTATTTTTATTTTAGATTATAAACTTAAAATTTTAAACTAATTTTTAAAACATTATTTATTATTACAAAATATATAAAATGGATTAATTATTCAAACTAACAGTTGAAAACTTCCTAAAACTTCTTAACCAACATTGACTGAAAAACTTAAAATAATCTTCAACCCATGGTGAAATTTTGTTTGGCTCAAGTCTACAAAGATCTTGTTGAATTGATTTGTGGATATTCCCTTCAAGTAGGGGAGAGGGACCCATAGTGGAGCACCCTAACTTCACATTTCTCAAAATCCTACATGAAAATTTCAAATCACTCCCAATTTTATACAATAGTTTACTTGACAAATCAGGTGCTTCTATGTTTCATTTTAGGGCCACATTATCAAATATGATACCACATCAACATGCTTTTTGTTGAGGTATGCAAAAAGGCCCCAAAAAAAGGTGACACTGATAGTGGTGCACTAAGTCATGTTTTATTGGTGCGTTGATGTGGCATCACATGATTTGTCAGTTTGTGTACTTTATGGATAAAAAGTGTTTTACAATTAGATATTAAGGTGCTCCACTATGAGGTCCATTGAGGACTACTTCTATCCCCACTATTGGACCCCACTCACTATGGGCCCCTCTCCCCTAGAAGGAAGGAGACTAATAATAAAGAATATTGTTCAATCTTGAAGGTAAATAATCAAAATAAAATAAAATGAAGTACCATTTGAAGTCGCTGAAGAATTGTTTGAAAACGCGTTCATCTATCTAGATGAATTTGACGTGAAGAAGATGTCGGCGAATGGGAGACATGAATCCCCCCAAAGCGATAAAGACAACGGTGCGAGTTTAGATTAGATTAGACTATCACCGTGGCGTCTACCACTTTTGACTTCGCAGGCCTATCCAATTTTCTTCATCTTCATCCCCTTCTGGATAATAAAGTTAATTTCGTTATTATAATCTGTTAAACTCATTTCAGTAATTTTCCAAGAATGCTCTCTCTCTCGCCTGTACTGCGGCGATTATTTTCGTCCTCGAGTGTTTATTTGGAGAATAGGTCAATTAAAAAAGGGTAGAAATGAAAACTACAGATTCATTGTTCGATATGAATATAAAGGGGTGAAATATAGCGTCACACAAATTAAGTTTGAACAGTTCAAAGACTTGAACTATCAAACAAAAATTATGAAAAAGAAATCAAGTGTACAAAACACGCAATTGACTGGGCTTTCTACACGCAACTTGGATGGAGCGCTTCTCATCCAATCCTAAAACTACGCGGCATGCGCTCCAACGCTGTATATAATACCCGCCACACCATTCATTTTTCATAACAAAGATAGGCGAGCTTAACAATTGTTTGTTTAGCGTGCGATCAAATTTTTGTTGTGTTGGAAAATCTTAGCGCAAAAATGGCGGCTGGCTCTGCTGCAGTGCTGGGGTTGATAGCCCTGACGGTATTAATGGCCCAAACTAGTGAAGCGCTGGTTTTCGCATTCTCGAATCATGCTCAGGGAACCTCCGGCGGCAACAGATTCGATCAAGAAATAGGCTCGAGCGGAGCCTTTGAAATTATGGGCTCCTCCACTCAATTTATCTGGGACACCTTCCACCAGCAATCGGCTGCAGATAGGAAGAACGTGGAGAAGGTTACTCTGATCGTGGAAAGCATGAGTGGCGTTGCGTACACAAGTGCGGACGAAATTCACCTGAGTGCAGATTATGTGGGCAACTACGGTGGGGACGTGAAGGCAGAAATTAGAGGAGTTTTGTATCACGAAATGACACACGTGTGGCAGTGGAACGGGCAGGGCAATGCCCCCGGTGGCCTTATTGAAGGCATTGCAGACTATGTGCGCCTCACTGCAGGGTTGGCTCCTTCCCACTGGGTTAAGCCCGGCAGTGGAGACAAATGGGACCAAGGTTATGATGTTACTGCCTATTTCTTGCAGTATTGTGATAGTATTAGCTCTGGATTTGTTGCCAGCATCAACACTAAAATGGCTTCCGGGTGGAGCTTGGGATTCTTTAATGACCTCACTGGCAAATCCGTTGATCAGCTTTGGAGTGACTACAAGGCTAAGTATGCTTCTAGTTAAACAACGATTTTCTCTGCTTTTATGATATATTATACCTATCTATATCAAAAATTGAACTCCAAATTGGAATTGTAAGTTCTGCCCCTGAATAAATTACAAAGGGTTTGTGTCTCCTAATAAATAAAAGTGCTTACAATTTGCAGACAGTTGATGTATACAGTGCGACCATGAGTTAAGTATACTATACTCTTATAACGTCATAATGGCAGGAAATTATATGAGAAATTGAAAGGACTATTGTCTCTTAAGTTGTTACTTGTTTTTATTATAAAAGTAGAGAAAGGATCCTGATCCTGAAAGTTTATAACATTAAAAACAGATTAAGTAAAGACGAGGACACATCTAAAGAAACAGCACAGGGCATACGGCCCAGAGAAACAACAAAACAGAAAAAAAACAGAGAGATGAAGTATAAATATGTAGACCGTTTGAAGACTCGATAAACGAATTTTAGAAAGGCCCACTATTTAAGAGATCCCGTAGACGTTAAAACAGAAGTAAAAATTAGCTGTACCTTTCTCAACTGGACCCGCCAATCACAAGTAAACTTTATTTATGAGTTGGAACCCCTTTGTGGGGACTTACAATCTTCAAACACACCGTTGTAATGGTGAAATTTCCATATTAATATAAAATTCTATTTAGTTTTGTTTTTGTAGAGTAGATTAATATAATTACATATGTAATAAATGATATATTTATATGTGAAGTTAAGTTTTTTCTTTAATAATATTAATTCATTTATTAAGGGTAAGGGGTCGGTGGTGGGTAGGGTGATGTTGAGCGAGGGGTCCACGTTAGCGAATTTTTTTTGACACGTTCCTTAATAGTCCATCTAGCAATTGATAAAAATTTATTAGGATGAAATTTGAGCACGTTTCCCAACTTTTTTAGACTATTTTTCAAAACCACAAAATTCGAGCCCAAATTTGGTGTCGACTGATGGTGGAAACATGTTATTCACTTGATGGTTTCCCACCACGCTAGTACTGGGTAACTAAACTCCCAGTAAATGCGCATTTAATTCCCAACATTCTTCCATTGCCAGCCTTTTCCCTACTAGCTTGAAATGCATTCCATTTACTATCTCTTCTGTTAGCTTCATAGCTATGCCATTCATGGTAACGTTCAACACTTTATGCCATTACTTGTACGACCAGTGTTGGATCGCCTCAAGGCCGATGGTGGTGAGGGTATGGATGAGTGGTGGTGATACCCACGTCACAGTTTCTATGTTTTTGAACACTGCCATTGAGAAAAGGAAAAACTTGTAACTTTTGTTAAGGCAAATGAGGTTGTGTTCCAACCTCACAATGGAAAAATCTATCATTTGCAATTTTTTTTTGAATTTACTTGCATTTTTTTCTATAAATAGCTTTTGATACAAGTTATGATATGCTCGAATCTTGAGCTTTCTTGTAGCTATATCATGGCCGCCTATGTGTGTATATATATTTATACACACACACATAGACACACACACGCGCGTGTGTGTGTGTATACATATATATACACAAAAGGACGACAAAGAAATGTCATTTGCAGCTATATTACATCTATACTATGGCCAACTATGTACATGTGTGTGTGTATGCATTTATATGGCCGACTGTGTGTATATGCGTGTATACACGAATATATTATCTCTAATCACAAGAGAACTCCAACCATCACCTAAGTCTCCAAGTATCTGTCGGTTGCTTTTTATGCGATAACCAGGTTGGTCTTCTAATCTACCTATGAAATTGCCAATTCCAATCAAAGGCAGCTCGAAGGACCTGGACCAACTGACAAGGACTTCAAAAAGCCTCCTACACTTCGGGCTCTGCAAGACCCGGGAGGGGAATTCCTTAATGCATTTACAACCTCTGCACCGTTTTCATAAACAACATTAATAATAACGGATAATCCCACTTAATAGCTCAACACAATAGGATAATATCAAGTAGAATTGGCTATTCTTCGACAATATCAACTATATGGGGCATGAGATGACTATAACATAATCCATATTATAAAATATTCATTGATTTGCAATTTGTAGCAAGCTCTAGGAAAAGACAAACTAATACTGAATCAAACGAATGAATGCAACTTAGATCAGTGCCATATATCCATTGCAGGAGTCAAATTTATAAGCATTTAAAGGTTTATAACAAATGTAATACATGACATATAAGGTCCCTGACAATATTGCATTAAAATTTCATCAGTATGTATTCTAACCCAATACTACTTATCAAATCCTTATACGGAACATATCTACCTATAATCCCATTCAAGCATTTTAATTAATTCCTTGAATTAAAGCAAAAATAGAATCATACACACCACAACAATGAGATGAATGAAACAACTCTTAGTTATTTTATTCAAATTTCAGATATGCACATACAATGGAGAGACATGAGCTCAAATTTATCATTTCAATTCAAATGCTAATACTGTTATGCAACATTAACTTCCCATGAGCCCAAAACCTATTACAGAATGACTCATAACCTAAATTGCATTTCTCTCTAAAACTATTGAACTTTACAATCTTCTCTGCCACTTCGCCTAGACTAGATAAAAAATTATCTAACTTGCTAACCTGTACTTCTGGCCTTGAAATCCTTCTTATAGAAAATGAAGGAGCAAACAAGCCTCAAGCCAGAAAGTACACACGTCACCAACAAATTGGAGCACTTGATGAAATTCTAAAAATCGTTACAACTACAATCATCCTAGAGCATAGTCTTGTTCATCATGTCGACTAAGGACGGTTGATGCAATAATAGAAAATCACAAGAAACCCACGCTGAGAATGCCATCCACATAAAATTGGAACCATTGTAACCGCATCATCAAATTTGCCACTTGTCAATAGTCCACTCCTTTTACTCTTCATCATTCAAATAATTAGATACCCATTTCTGGTATTCTTCATGAGTCGGCTAGCCAAATTTAACTACCTTTTTTACCTTTTTGCTATAAGGCATGTATTTTACCGCTACCTGATTTGCATCTCTTTCAAAAGATTCTAAAAATGAGCTGGTACTAATAATCTTATCCATACAACTTACCAACAAATCATAATCCGAGTCATCACAAATTACTTTAACCTGATTATTGATGACCTTACCGCTTGATCCTGCCAATGTTGGAGTGTTCTGATTTTCCCTTGCTCATCAATTATACCAGGTAACAATGTGTTACCCCAATCATTGAAATTCTTCACCAACTCCTTAATCTTCCTACTCAAATCATCTGGTAGGGTTTGAAAACCTTGCAATGATTTTACTAACATATGAGTAGGCTTCAATGATTGGGGCCTATTATTTATATCAAACCTTGAGGCTTTATTCATGATATCTAGATCATTGGCCCTAGGGATCCAATTTTCAATTATTTGTACCACTACCTCCTGATCCCTATCAATATTCTTTATTGCTTCCAACAACAAAGAATACAAAGAATGTATAGATAGGGGTGATCGCACAAAGCTGGTTTACAATTTCTGGGAGGAACTGATTTTTGGTGAAATCACATATTTTTAGAAAATATAATGATTTAAGCCTTAAAAGGTTCCATTTAAAGAATTCCAATTGAAGAGGGTTTTATCAAACTACCTTAAATCAAACCCCCTTGGATAGAACCCCGCTAGTTTTAAAGCATACCTATAATGGAGTCTCCTTTACACCTATCAAAATGCTGATAAAAAACCACTTTTGATTTACCTTTTGGGGGATCAAATGAATTTATTTAAAATTAATTTTTTGTAAGTATGTAGTACTTATTATAAGCTTCCCAAAAAGTATAATTTTAAATAAATTTAATTTATTATTATATTTATTTTTTATTTCTCGTGAATGTAGGTTTTTCATCGAAAATCAAGCTTTTTGTTCTACACATGTGGAAAAATAGTAGATTATTAAAAAACAAAAAATAAAAATATTAGTGCACTAGATATTGAAGTGCTTGATCCAAAAAAGAAAAAAAAATGAATTTCGATACATATAAAAAATTTTACGCATTATACGGTCGCGCTATGTCTGAATTATAATTGGTTTGAAGTTGAAACTTGATTAAAGAAAAAATATTCAACAAAAACTATCTAACCAAGTGGAAGCACTAGATATCAGAGTTATGAATCTGAATTTGAAAGAATTAGAATTTTATCCTTCATGGAAAAAATTTTATGCGTTATACAGTGAACGTCACTTTTTAAAAATGTTGCTTTTTGAAAAAAACTAGTTTTCGAGGGAGATGGAAAAAGAAGTGAAATCTGATTCAAAATTTTTTGAAAAAAAATATTTAGAATCTATAAACAAAATGTCACAAAACTCTAGTTTTCATCATCTTCAAATTCCTCACAGTTTAGCCGCTATAGGTGCCCGAAAGTAAAGATTTAGTTAAAAAAAATTATTTCAGTGTCCAGTTTGGCCAAAAATTGTAAACCACTATTGTGGGATCACCCATAGCAATTTACTATCTACCCTTTCATTTAAGTGTTCCAAACAGTAGTAACAATCTCCTCCTTTAAAAGAAATCCCTCCTCTCTTACCTTCAATGCTGATGTTTGTAATTCATCAATTTTTTGTATGAGCTGCTTCTTCATTCGATCAACAGAGCACTCTATTTCTTCATCAATTTGTTCTAGAAGAGGGGCGAGAGCAGGATTTTGAATGGGAGACCTTGGTGTGGAAACCTTTGGAGAAACATGAGGCATTAACCCTGCTGCGGCAGGTAATGCACTGGTTCCTTGAGCATTGGATGTTTCCCCAATCTATCTATACCTCAACCTTTCCACTTCAGTTTGCAACTCAACATTCCTCTGTTGCATTTTACTATATTCTTCAATTAAAATGTTATACTTCTCCATTAGGCTCTTCCTTCTAGCCTCCTCCCTTTCAGTAGTTTTTTGGGCCAATTTGGCCACATTCACAGTTAAATTAGTCACCTCGGTGGTTGAAGTCTCTGAAGCTCTCTTTATTATTAATCCTCCTCTGAAATTTGGATTAATATCAGTAATATCTAGTTTTCTCCCTTGTGGAGCCAGTTCCCAAATCGCCAAGGTCTCATATTCTTCACTGAAGGAAGAGTTTTGCAATGCTGCCTTAACTTCTTCCTCAAAATATTGAAAAGGATTCTTGGACTTCATAATAGCATTTAAAGCTACTGCATCTGCAATGTCCCACTCACACAAAATCAATACACCAGCTTGACTCACCAATTGTCTTCCTTCCTCAGGAGTGATGTTCTTGAACTCTTCCATTAGTTCAAATTTTACTTCTTCATCATTCTCCTGGTCTGACCTATCAGGCCTTAGTTCTCTTCTCTCCCTGCATTTATTTTGATACTCTTCAAATTTGATTCTCCATGCCAATTTCAAGAACACAGGATTCTTTACAAATGCATTGTCATCTAAGAACTCCTTGCATGCTTCCATTATTGCATCTCTAACACTTTTACCTTTCATATCCAAATTGGATAAAATTAATTCACACGACCTAGGATGGGAAGGCATACCAGCCTGTATGTCCTGATCAGTAATAATAATTTCATCTGTGAGATCCTCATCTGGATGATCAGTTCTTTGCCTCTTAGGGCTTGTCTCAGATGGTGGTGATGGGGATCTATCTTCTGGTGAAGATTTTAAATCAATGATCTTGACTGCCCTAGGTACCTTGAACTTTGGACCTGGTCGTGGAGGCGACTTCATTATTTGATTCCCCTTCCTATCTACTTCTTCCTCATCACTACTACTATCCTTTTTCCTTATGTAGATGGGCCGCTTTTCGGTAGGTTGGCATACTGGCCCTATTTCAATTGGCCTAGCACTTTGTTCTTGCATACCCAAACTTAGGCTTAAATTTATCTTTTTGGTTCTCAAGGTGTCCATAATCTCCTTGAAGTTCTTCATTAGAAAATAAATTTTCTTATGGTATGGATTGAATTGTAACAGTGGATCATACTTTGGATCCATTTCATGCACAACATCTAGTCGCTTACTATAGGCTATCCATTTCTCCTTGTTCAACTCCTACTTATTTAGATCAAATTCATTTCTAATCAGGTCATCAGGGAATTTGAACTCATGTGCAAATTTTCCACCTTTTATTCTTTGTCTGAAAAGAGCAAAGAAACCTACAGGATCATGTTGTCATCTTGGACCAAATCTCAAATGGTAATCAAAAAAGAATTTATCAAAATGTGTCCAACCTCCCTTTGAAAATGTAAAGTCAGACACCACTGTATAATTAGGGAAGAATGTTCCCTTTCCCTTTCCAGTAAGGTTGTCTTCATGAATACAACCCATCTACCACATAACTTTTGCAAACCCTATTCTTGGTGGCACATTGTATGGCGATATGTGAAGGGCTCCTTGAAATACATATACTCTCAAGATAGTGTTGACTGGGTATGGGATAATGTCACCCCAGTTATGTAAACCCCTCAATTTTGGCTTCCTCCCCTTTGGCCTGAGGAAATCATGTACTTCCTCAGGGATCCTAGGTATATTCACCATCAATCTAGCCCTTAATCTAGAAGCAAAAAAATTATCAAATTGCACATAATTGGTGCTTTCTTTATTATAGGATAAATCTGCAGCCCATATCTGTACTCGCAATCTTTCTCCATCAACTGATTTCCTTAAGTTCATCTTTTCAAAAAAGAAATCAACATTCTTAAATAGAAACATATGCATTAGCATAGAATACCAAAAGAATTGAGTACCAGTATCATTTTTCTGAAGCTTCAACATCCCTTTATGTATCCTATCAGCCAAGAAAGAAGCAAAGTCATATGTCACAGAGAAATTAGGGTGTTGTATTTGCACCCCCATGAACATGTATGCAATAGGCATTGCTGCACAAGGACTAAAACCTAAAATCTGACATAATGAATAGAAAGTGGCCAGGAAAGGTTTTGCAAAATAATTCAATCTGAAAGGTTCCTGATCACTAGGGTTGATATGAAATTGTGAACCTCCTGCCCTAACCAGATGAGGTGGAAGCAGCTTAGCCCTAAAAAGAGATTTCAACTTTGCATACTCCTGCTTCATTTCCTCAAGATTGATAGGAACCAAGTCTTCACTCAGCTCACTCAAGTCAAAAATCTGTTGGATATCATCCTTGTTAATTTCTAATAGCACCCCTCTATGATTATCCCTAATTACCCGTGTGATAGGGTCATATGTTGTAGCCACTCCCTAATTAAGTCCACATCAGGGAATACATTTGGTACAACCAACTTCCCCATGTCATACATCCACCCATTTGAAAAAGGGTGAGGCAAATTCCTCTGTCCATACCACAATCTGAACATTTCTAAGCTGGTGAGTGGAACCCTAGCATCGACAATGTTGGAACAATTACATACTAACCCCTCTCCTAGGATTTTCCCTTGCATCAACATTACACCTTTCTTTCTATCATTCGTTGATAACGAATATTGATCCAGGAAATCATCTTACAAGTTTCTTTTCAAATATTCAATGTGGCCAGAGTGTTGCTTAGGTGGCGCCATCTTGGACAAACTAGGGCTTCGTTATAATGTTACACTTCAAATGGCTATGACTAAGCAAAAATAGGAAATTACAGAGTAAAATACTGCAATTCCCCATAATTTTTGATTAAACTATAACCCTAACAAAGGATTTCAATGAGTTCAATGACATGCATAGTGAAACCCCTTCCCAAATTTAGGTGCAGAATGACTGGGAGGCAGATAAAATAAACTTACGAGCCCTCTTTTCGCACAAACTCCAAATTCTGGCTGCAGCAGCTTCGCAATTTCTCCTTCAGCTCTGAAACTATTTTCATGAAATAATTGGATACCTTGTGATTCAAATAAAATAAGTAAATTGATTTTATTTTGATCAAATCTCGCCAGTAGATGTCTCAGCCGCCATTAAAGCTCATTCACGAGCTGTACAAACGGCTCTGACCATATTTGATACAGATTTAAATTTGAGTCGTTGATCCTCTAGTTTGATCAAATTATTGACGACTATCTTCAAAACAGGCTGACATAATCGCCAACACAACAATAAGGGGCCCACCATGTCATACCCTGCAAAGGAGAACCATGTGGCGATTGCCCGCGATATTGCAATCCTTTGATTTACCATCGCGGGATAACAGGCAACCGTTGATCTTTCTCATTAGAGATCCTGATCCTTCAAAATGGTCATCGTCCTTTCTGTTAATTGTCGACCAGCTTTTCCCTCAAAATTATAACATCCACGTTGAAATAAAGCATGTGCATCTCATAAGTATTTTTGTAATCCGCCCCTTAATACATTTAAAACCGGCCAATTCTTCCTTCACCCTTAGGCCTCATCAGATGAGACACTTGGTAGTCGCCCGTGATATCACGATCCCATAATTCTTGATCGCAGGATGGCGGGCGCCGTTGATCTTGAAAAGACAACACATCAATGGCCATGCAGACTTCATCCTTTAGGAAGGGCACGTGGCACCTGCCCGTGATATCACGATCCTTCGATTCACCATCACGGGATAGCGGGCGCCGTTGATATCTGTAGAAAATAGATCAATGGTAGTGCTAATTCAACCCTCTGCAAAAATAAAACATTTATTAAAAGGGAAAGGGGATACCACTAGGCGGGAAACAAACAATCAACATAAGTTGTTTTAAAATGACAAAGCACAGGGTCAACCGAGACTTAGGGAAAATAAAAACCTTCAGAGGCAACAACATTTAAAAACTGAAGGGGCCAACATCTAGATGAAACAATGAGGCACAAGATGTTTTAAAAACCCCTCTTAAAAAAGGTATCAGCGAAAAAGAACCCGACCAAGGCACACCACAAAAAATAGGTCTTAAGATGAAAACAAGGCTAAAACCCCAACCCTTAGAAAATTTCCAACACCATGAAAAACCAGCAACATAATGGAAGTCATGAGTGACTAATAAGGAGAAAAATTTGAAAGCTCCATCAGTGGCTCTAGTTGGGGACATTCATTCCACTGGAATGAAGCGAGGATTCAAAATCTCAGGAATAGTAGACCAAGAGGTAGAGACGACCAAAAAGGAATTATTTGGACAAAACAAACCAACGGATGTACAAAACATATACAAGATATACAAACCTAAACTACTTTTCATGGAAAAGAAAACTTCAAGTGAAGTATAACTTCAAGAACTCTCCATGAACTGGTAGTTCAAGAATATCTCCTGTCATATCTTGGAGGAAGTACGAATCTTCACCCCACTTGTCATTAATCAGAAATGGACATAACCAGATTGCATCAAACTTCTCATGCTTCCCTTTATCTTCTAGTCTAGCATTACACATTAAAACCGAATCTCCATTTTTGAAAATCCTTGCAGTTGATCTTTTGTCGTACAAATTCTTTACCTGCAACTACAACTTAGCATTTTTCTTTTGTGCTTGCCTCCTTGCTTCATCCAACTCTATAAGAGCTTCCACCCTCAATTGCATTTCATCATCAATTTCATTATCGTATATCTGGACAAACTTATACATCTACATTAAGTTGTTTTGAGGTAACCTAGCATTTATCCCATAAACCAAATCAAATGGGGCACAACCTATTGCCTTCTTCACAGTTACCCTATCCGCCTAGACTACTAATCTCAGCTTAGAATCCCAAGCCTTTCTATTCTGATCTAGGATTCTTTTAATAATCTTCATCAAGCTTTTATTGCTTGATTTTGCTTGTCCATTTCCTTGTGGGTGGTATGGTGATGAATAAGAAATTTGGATGCCATGATTTTCACAAAATTCTATGTATTCTTCAGATCTGAAACACATTGCATTGCCTGACACAATCCTTTCTGGACATCCAAATCTAGTCAATATGTTGCTCATCAGGAAATAAATTACCACTAAGTTACTAGTGGCCATCTTTGTTGGAATTTCTTCCTCCCACTTGGTGAAATAATCAGTGGCCACCAATATCCAGGAATGACCTCCACTAGATTTACATGCTATTTCTCCTACAAAATCAATACCCCATTGCTGAAATGGAGCTTGTACTATAACTAGTTTTAGAGGCAAGTTGCCAGAAAACTTTAACTTACCAGAGAAATGTTGACAAGCATCACATGTCCTCACTAGTTGGTGTGCATCCTTAAAAACTATAGGCCACCAAAATCAAGCCCTCATTATCTTATGTGCAGTTGTTTTAGCCATATAATGTCCTTCACAAACTCCACCGTGCATTCCACTCAAAAGTTCTTTTGCTTGATCTTGATCAACACACTTCAACATGACACCTTCTCCATTTCTCCACCAGAGCCATCCATCTACAATAACATACTTGATAGCATGTAATTTCAATGTCCTTTTCTCATTTTCACTCAAGTTATCATGACATTTCATTTTTTGAAAGTAATATATCACATCTCTATACCATTCTGAATGCTCCATATCACATAGATGCGATCTATTCTCCTCTTCTAACCAATTTATCTGATTTTCTTCTAGATTACTCTGGGTCATGAGTTTGGCCAATCCTTGTCCTCTTACCAATTTAGTAATCTGAACCTCAATATTGAATTCATGTATCCTATTTATCCACCTACACCTTCTCCTAGACACTTCTTGCTGTGTGAAAATGTCCTTAACAATAGCACTAGGCACATAGGAAATTATAGTAGCTCCCATCAAATAAGGTCTAAAAGCCTTCACTGCTTTTACTAGTGCATATGCCTGTTTTTCATTTATATCATACTTAAGCTCTGCAACTTGTAAAGATTTGCTAAAAAATGCTATAGGCTGTTCAAAAGCTTCTGCATTCTTTTGCAGCAACATAGCTGCAATTGTGTGGAAAGAAGAAAATGCAAAAATCTCTAAAGGTTTAGAGAAATCAAGAGTTCTTAACATAGGAGCCTCCTTTATTACTTGCTTAATGGTCTGGAAGGCCTACATAGGCTCCTCATCCCATTCAACCTTGGCTCCTTTCTTGAGCATTTTGGAAATATGGCGAACTATCTTAGCAAAATTTGTCAAAAACCTCCTTAAGAAATTTATTTTCCCAAAGAAAGATTGTATTACTTTGACATTTCGAGGTTGTGGCACTTTATCAATTGCAATAAATCTATCTGGATCAATTTTTACTCCATCCTTGGAAACTATATGTCCCAATAGTTTTCCTTCTAGTACTCCAAACAAACATTTCTTTGGATTCAAAGAAATGCCATACTCCAAGGCTCTAATGAATACTTTCTCTAGATGCTCACAATGATCCTCTTCCTTTTTAGAATATGCTGTCAGGTCATCTTGATAAATTACCAAAAAAAAGTTAATGAAATCTAAAAAAGCCACATCCATGTCTCTTTGAAAAGTAGCTCCTACATTTGTTAGACCAAATGGCATTCTTACATAAACATATGTTCCCCATGGTGTAGTGAAAGCCATCTTAAACTACTCAGACTCTTTGACCATGAGCTGATTATATCCCAAAAAACCATCCATCATAGACATTAACTCACAACCTGTCACTCGTTGCAACATAGCTTCCATATTAGGTAATGGATAATTGTCTTTTAATGAAGACACATTCAAATTTATGAAATCTACACATAACTTGATGTCTCCATTTTTATTTCTTACCGGTACCAAGTTTGACACCCAAGATGAATGTCTGATTGGTTTGATGATCCCTGCATCCCTCAGTTTCATTAATTCTTCTTGCATTTTGGGGGCCAAAGTGGGATTAATAGGCCTTTGCTTTTGTCTGAATGACTTAGCATCATCACACAAAGGAATCTCATGTTGAAAAAGATCCTCACTGTATGTCTTAAGATCATCATAAGACCATGCAAACACATGCCTAAACTTCCTTAATAAGTCAATTAACATCCTTCTCACCTTTGGTGACATTTTCTTTCTAATATACACCTTCTTTGGGGATGCTTCTGTTCCAAGATTTATCTCCTCTAGGTCATCAGGATGGGAAACAATATGATTAGCCTTTATCTTGTCTTTATTGTCAAACACTCTTTCTAATACAACTAAGCCCTTGGGAACTGTGTTTGTCTTTAACTGAATGACTTCATTTTCGAAAATAGTATCCTTACCATCAATATTTTCAACAAAAGCTCCAAAGTCAATTTCCTGATTTTCATACTCTCCCACACAATTCAAAATTTTTAATATATCATCATCATTATAAAAAATTTGTCATTTTTTTATATTATCAGGGACAGATGGCCTAGTTTGCACGTCAACCTTTGAAATTCCAGCATAAGTCATATCATCTAGTTTCAATGCAATTTTGGCTAATAAGTCAGCCACTTTGTTTTGACCTCTCTCCTTCCACCCTATACCAAATGCGTCAAAGCTCTCCAGTTCATCCCAAACAACATTCCTATACTGTTTTAACCTCTTGTTCTTTGATACATATTTGGATCTAACTTGAGAGACCACAAGCTCAGAATCCCCAATTGCCTTGAGCTTCTTGATACCATGTTTTTCAGCCAATCTCAACCTTAATAACAGGGATTCATACTCTGCCACATTATTTGTGCATTCAAATAACAGATTGAAAGAGAACCTGAATGACTTTCCACTTGGTGACCGTAACAAGACACCTGCACCAGACCTTTCTTTTGAACTTGCACCATCAAAATACATGGTCCACAAATCATCAAATTCTGACAATTGTTCTATTTCAGTATCAATCAATGTAATAGGCTTATCACAACTGCTAGGGAATTCCTCAACCCTAAATTCATTTATACCACTGTCAATAAAACATGTCATATTCTCAATCGGACCATGCTCAATCATATGAGGTACTTTTGACTCTTTCAATTTTAACATCCTTACCATCAATAGAGAAAGTAGCAAATGACAAATCACATTGCATATTACCCCCCATTAATGCACTCCATTTCCTTGACAAAAGCATCCCAAAGTGAGGTGGGATATCTGCAACTAAGACAGTCATAACTAAATCCTTGTCAGGGTACTGAGTCAACTTATAAGGTAGCGCTCTAATAGTTCCAATAATTGGAACTTCTCTTGAATCCATAGCATAACATTTACCATGAGTAGTATCTACTGCCAAGCCCATTGCCTCCATTATTTTGACTGGCATAACATTATTTGAGGCCCCTGAATCTATCATACAGTTCTCTAGAGTTTTCCCGTTTATATCCACACTCAAGAAAAAGGGGTTTATGTTTTCGAGGAACATGTTAATAGAATTTCCTAAATACATAGGGGGAATTTGTGACACAATTCCCTCCACTTCCTTTTCTTTCTCTTTATCTTTCACCTCTTTACCACTTCCATGTTTAACCTTATTACCAACAACATATGTGATCAAGGCTATTGTCTTTTCTTTGTGTTCATCTATTCTCATCATTTCTAGTAAAGGTACAGTTACTTTAACCTAAGAAAGAACATGGAACATATCCACAGGTGTATACTTAGGAAAATTAAACATCATACCTTCATCATTTTCCTTTCTTTCTGGCTGATTACATCCTCCTAGCTTCTTTTGCTTGTTATCCTCTGAAGCAGGTTCAACTACCTTTGTAATCACCTTTGTCTTCACCAATGGTGCAATTACACCTTCTTGAAGCTTTGGGGTTTCATTATTTTTTTCCCAAACCTTATCACCCTTAACTTCTTTGACTTTTAAAGCATCCTTTTTGTTGTCAACCTTAACACCTTTGTTTTTATCCTTTTGTTCTTTGATAAACAAGCCAGCAGGTTTACCCTGCACACCACCAATAGTTCTATTTCTCAATTTAAGTGAACCTCTCACTTGGGCAGCCATTTCTTCAGTCAACCTTGAAATTTCCTCTTCTGACGGTCTCCTTAAGGACACTTAATCTTTAGCCTGCTCCATATTGCAAGCATTATGATCAAAATCACCTTCCTCATCAAAAAAGATCTGCTGATGATACATCTCATTTCTCTATCTTTGATTATCCACATTAGCTTCCTGTATTTCATCATCAAAGGAACATTCTGCTTCATCAATGTAGGATCTAGCCATACAAACATTTCCATCATCTTGCTGATACTTTGATCTCTACTCATGAGCGTCCTCTTCAATTTCCTCATCAACAATCAATTGGGCAACCCCACAATAATTTTGATCATGAGGATGTTGACACATCTCACACCATGGTCTGTCTACTACCATATTCATTGAATGTTTCTGCAAGGGGTCTGGCGTATGCTAATCATTTTTAGGCTTCTCGTTAGGCAAGATTGGCTTTCCATCTTTCCAATTTGTATTGTAAGGATAATTTTGCAATCTAGGCGGCCTATCTTTTTTATTATAGGGTTTCCTTTCATTTCCGACACCCTTTTCTTGCTTAGCCACAATTTTCTTTATGTCTTTTAGAGTATTGTAAACATTTTCCCACTTTTCATCATCCTTAGGCTTTGCAGTGGGAACTTTCTCAGTTTTATTCCTAGGATTTTTCAAAAGTGCAGGTTCTTCTATCTTACCATACTTCCCAGAAGATCTTCTATTGCTTTCAATATTTATAGCCATTCTAAATGCATCCCTCATAGTCTGAGGGTCTTTGTCTCTGAGGATATATGCCATTTTAGCATCAAAAGCATTGAAGTATGTAGTTAAGCAAACATTTTCATCAAGCCTTAAAACTTGGAACAACGTATACATTGATTTTTGAAATCTTAAATTAAACTCTGTCATAGGCTCATTCAATGACTTCTTGATGTTATTAAATTCATTCAACATGAAACTAGCATTAGTCTTATCACCATATTTTTCTGTAAAACACTTCTCAAACTCATCCCATGACCCAATACTAGCATTAGGTAGACCTCTATACCAATCCCTCGCATCTTCTACTAGGGATTGTACAAACAATTTCATCACAACATCTTCATGTTCTACCTCATAATCATTTAACATGTCCATGAAAGCTTTCAAGTGTTCCTCTGTTGTTACAACATTATTACTAGCAAAATTATCCATCTTTTCTCTCAAGTCAGCAAGGATAGGGTTTGGATAACCAGGGATACCATCAAAGAATAATGGCCTATACCTTTCCAACTATATAGGTCATCGTTGTAATAATCCTTCATTTCTCTGAGGATCCACACTAGTCCCTAAATCTTGTACCCTAGAACCATCCTGCTTTGGATTTGCAAACCCAGTTGCATGAATCTTCAGGTCAGAACTATTTATGATGGGATATTAATTAACTTTAGAACCACCCTTCAAGGAATCTTGGTGATTTGATGAGGTTGCAGCTTGTATAACCTCATCCGTAGTTGTCATCTTGAGGAAACTTATTTTCCTCTTCATTTGTGCATTTGCAGCCTCAATCTCTATTCTTTCCAACTCTTCTACCAAAACTTCACTCTCCTTCTTAGCCTTTTCTAAAGCAAATTCTATTTGAAATGATACATGCGGCTTGAAATCTTGTTTAGTAGAATGGGGAGTCACCTTCTCATTTATTTTAATCCCCTCAACCTTTTGCTTTCCTTTGTTCAATGTAGGCTTAGGATTTGTATTTCTTGGCTGAGAGCTATCATGAGTTGAGGGCTTTGGGTCTGCAGGTTTGAGTTGGCCATCAATGTGGGCTACTGGGGTTTCTTTAGGCACATGCTTTACCTCCTTATTAGCAATTTGTTGTAGAACTGGACCCTCAATATTTGGTTTAGGTTCATCTCGGTTCAGGAGCTTCATTGTTGCCAACTATCTCATTAACCTATCCCTTTCAATCATAACACTCCTCAACGTTTCTTCCCTCTCTTTTTCTCTTTTCACCCTAAGCTTAGCTTGTGCTTGGATTTCCCGTCTAAAATAATTTGTCTCCAAAAATATCATTAGGGTTAGGAAAAGTCACATTGGAACTTGATGTATCATCTAGATCTATTAAATTGACCCCTACATGTTCAGAAAGCAAAGGATTTACATCACTTTTAGCAGGAGGAGGAGGCACATCACTAGTGCATTCTCTATGATGGCTTCGACTTCTACTCCTACCTCTTCTCCTTTCAGCATATTTGATACTAACAAGCCCCTTATTCTGACATGTCACATCGTCTTGAACTGGTGTATTAAATAATGAATCAAAAAATCCACAACTATCTGAATTTGAATTTCTAGATACCTCTTCAAAATTCTCAGGGATAGGATGTCAAATATTATTTGTACCCTGGTGTACAGGGTCCTGTGACGCGGGAGCAACATTACTAGATTCTGGTTTTTTCTTTATCCAGTCCTTCTTCTTTGCTTTGGGAAATTCACCTTCCAATTTTTGTTCCAGATGATTCTTCATGAATGACCCGGTGTTCTTCATTCTTCGTATTTTTCCAAAAGTTCTTTCTATGTATAATAACCTTTTCAAAATAAAACACACACTGGTGCAGAGACTTCAGAGTCGCCACCCAATTTTCTTGGGAATATCAAATACCTAAATATACGTGGTAGAATATAAAAACCTTCGGATCCTCATACTGACAGCGCACAAAAATTCTTTATAACATAACTCTTGACGCTTGTGAGAATAGAAGAAGTGGAAAAACCTAACACAAAATCATAGGCTCAACCTTCAAATCACAGAAATACTATGAAAACTCTACACAAAATGGACAACCGACACACTGACAAGAAACCTTTTCGAAATTAGCTCCCTAGTAGAGTCGCCATTTTGTTGGTTTCTTTTTATGCTATAACTAGGTTGGTCTTCTAATCTACCTATGGAATTGCCAATTCCAATCAAAGGCAACTCGAAGGACTTGGACCAATTGACAAGGACTTCAAAAAGCCTCCTACACTTCGGGCTCTGCAAGACCCGAGAGGGGAATCCCTTAATGAGTTTACAACCTTTGCACTATTTTCATAAACAACATTAATAATAACAGATAATCCCATTTAATAGCTCAACACAATAGGATAATATCGAATAGAATTGACTATTCTTTGACAATATCAACTATATGGAGCATTGGATGACTATAACATAATACATAATATAAAATAGACATTGATTTGCAATTTGTAGCAAGCTCTAGGAAAAGACAAACTAATATTGAATCAAATGAATGAATGCAACGTAGATCAGTGCCATATATCCATTGCAGGAGTCAAATTTATAAGCATTTAAAGGTTTATAACAAATGTAATACATGACATATAAGGTCCTTGACAATATTGCATTACAATTTCATCAGTATGTATTCTAACCCAATACTACTTATCAAATCCTTATACGAAACATATATGCCTATAATCCCATTCAAGCATTTTAATTAATTCCTTGAATTAAAGCTAAAATAGAATCATACACACCACAACAGTGAGATGAATCAAACAACCCTTAGTTATTTTATTCAAAGTTCAGATATGCACATACAATGGAGAGACATGAGCTCGAATTTATCATTTCAATTCAAATGCTAATACTGTTATGCAACATTACATTCCCATGAACTCAAAACCTATTACAGAATGACTCAGAACCTAAATTGCATTTCTCTCTAAAACTATTGGACTTTACAATCTGCTCTGCAACTTCACCTAGACTCGATCAAAATTATCTAACTTGCTAACCCGTACTTCTGGCCTTGAAATCCTTCTTATAGAAAATGAAGGAGCAAACAAGCCTCGGGCCAAAAAGTACACATGTCACCAACAAATTGGAGCACCTGATGATATTCCAAAAACTGTTACAACTGCAATCATCCTGGAGAATATTCTTGTTCATCATGTCGACTGAGGACGGTTGATGCAATAACAAAAAATCACAAGAAACCCACACTGAGAATGCCATCCACACAAAATTGGAACCGTTGTAACCGCAACATCATATTTTCCACCTGTCAATAGTCCACTCCTTTTACTCTTCATCATTCAAATACTTAGCTACCCATTTCTGGTATTCTTCATCAGTTGGCCAGCCAAAATTAATTACCTCTTTTACCTTTTAACTATAAGGCATGTATTTTACCGCTACCTGATTTGCGTCTCTTTCAAAAGATTCTAAAAATGAGCTGGTACTAATAATCTTATCCATACAACTTACCAAAAAATCATAATCTGAGTCATCACAAATTACTTTAATCTGATTATTGATAACCTTACTTGCTTGATCCTGCCATTGTTGGAGTGTTCTGATTTCCCCTTGCTCATCAATTATACCAGGTAACAATGTGTTACCCCAATAATTGAAATTCTTCACCAAATCCTTAATCTTCCTACTCAAATCATCTGGTAGGGTTTGAAAACCTTGCAATGATTTTACTAACATATGAGTAGGCTTCAATGATTGGGGCCTATTATTTATATCAAACCTTGAGGCTTTATTCATGATATCCAGATCATTGGCCCTAGGGATCCAATTTTAAATTATTTGTACCACTATCTCCTGATCCCTATCAATATTCTTTATTGCTTCCAACAACAAAGAATAAAAAGAATGTATAGATAGCAATTTACTATCTACCCTTTCATTTAAGTGTTCCAAAACAGTAGTAACAATCTCCTTCTCCTTTAAAAGAAATCTCTCCTCTCTTACCTTTGCTGATGTCTATAATTCATCAATTTTCTGTATGAGCTGCTTCTTCGTTGGATCAACAAAGCACTCTATTTCTTCATGAATTTGTTCTAGAAGAGGGGGGAGAGCAGGATTTTGAATGGGAGACCCTGGTGTGGAAACCTTTGGAGAAGTAGGAGGCATTGACCCTGCTGTGGGAGGTAGTGCACTGGTTACTGGAGCATTGGATGTTTCCCCAATCTGTCTGTACCTAAACCTTTCCACTTTAGTTTGCAACTCAACATTCCTCTGTTGCATTTTACTATATTCTTCAATAAAAATGTTATACTTCTCCATTAGGCTCTTCCTTTCAGCCTCCTCCCTTTCAGCAGTCTTTTGGGCCAATTTGGCCACATTCACAATTAAATTAGTAGCCTCGGTGGTTGAAGTCTCTGAAACTCTCTTTATTATTAATCCTCCTCTGAAATTTGGATTAATATCAGCAATATCTGGTTTTCTCCCTTGTGGAGCCAGTGCCCAAATTGCCAAGGTCTCATATTCTTCACTGAAGGCAGAGTTTTGCAATGCTGCCTTAACTTCTTCCTTAGAATCTTGAAAAGGATTCTTAGACTTCATAATGGCATTAAAAGCTACTGCATCTGCAATGTCCCACTCAGGAAAAATCAATACACTGGCTTGACTCACCAGTTGTCTTCCTTCCTCGGGAGTGATGTTCTTGAACTCTTCCATTAGTTTAGCTTTTACTTCTTCATCATTCTCCTGGTCTGACCTGTCAGGCCCTAGTTCTCTTCTCTCCCTGCATTTATTTTGATACTCTTCAAATTTCATTCTCCA
Organism: Sequoia sempervirens; assembly: GCA_007258455.2. Lineage (NCBI taxonomy): Eukaryota > Viridiplantae > Streptophyta > Pinopsida > Cupressales > Cupressaceae > Sequoia > Sequoia sempervirens. The sequence continues at coordinate 512,650,228 of VDFB02047230.1, forward strand.
TGCCAATTGCAAGAATACAAGAGTATTTACAAATGCATTGTCATCTAAGAACTCCTTGCATGCTTCCATTCTTGCATCTTGAACACTTTTACCTTTCATATCCAAATCGGATAAAACCAATTTAGCTGACCTGGGAGGGGAAGGTATACCATCCTGCATGTCTTGATCAGTAACAATAATTTCATCTGTCAGATCCTCATGTGGATGATCAATTCTTTGCCTCTTAGGGCTTGGCTCAGATGGTGGTGATGGGGGACTATCTTCTAGTGAAGATTTTAAATCAATGATCTTGACTGCCCCAGGTACCTTGAACTTTGGATCTGGTCATGGAGGCGCCTTCATTATTTGCTTCTCCTTCCTGTCTACTTCTTCCTCATCACTACTACTATCCTTTTTCCTTCTGTAGATGGGATGCTTTTCTGTAGGTTGGCATACTAGCCCTGTTTCAATTGGCTTAACACTTTGTTCTTGCATACCCAAACTTAGCCTTAAATTTAACTTTTTGGTTCTCAAGGTATCCATAATCGCCTCGAAGTTCTTCATTAGAAAATCAGTTTTCTTATGGTATGGATTGAATTCTAACAGTGGATCATACTTTGGATCCATTTCATGCACAAAATCTAGTAGCTTAGTATAAGCTATCCATTTCTCCTTGTTCAACTCCTGCCTATTTAGATCAAATTCATTTCTGATTAGGTCCTCAGGGAAGTTGAACTCATGTGTGAATTTGCAACCTTTTATTCTTTGTCTGAAAAGAGTAAAGAAACCTTCAGAATCATGTTGTCATCTTGGACCAAATCTCAAATGGTAATCAACAAAGAATTTATCAAAATGTGTCCATCCTCCCTTTGAAAATGTAAAGTCAGACACCACTGTATAATCAGGGAAGAATGTTCCCTTTCCCCTTTTAGTAAGGTTGTCTTCATGAATACAACCCATCTGCCACATAACTTCTGCAAACCCTATTCTTGGTGGCACATTGAATGGCAGTATGTGAGGGGCTCCTTGAAATCCATATACTCTCAAGATAGTGCTGACTGGGTATGGGATAATGTCACCCCAGTTATGTAAAACCCTCAATTTTGGCTTTCTCCCCTTTGGCTTGAGGAAATCATGTACTTCCTCAGGGATCCTAGGTACATTCACCATCAATCTAGCCCTTAATCTAGAAGCAAAACAATGATCAAATTTCACATAACTGGTGCTTTATTTATTACAGGATAAATTTGTGGCCCATATCTGTACTGGCAATCTTTCTCCATCAGCTGATTGCCTTAAGTTCATCTTCTCAGAAAAGAAATCAACATTCTTAAACAGAAACATATGCATTAGCATAAAATACCAAAAGAATTGAGTACCAGTATCATTTTTTTGTAGCTTCGACAACCCTTTATGTATCCTATCAGCCAAGAAAGAAGCAAAGTCATATGCCACAGAGAAATTAGGGTGTTGTATTTGCACCCCCATGAACATGTACGCAATAGGCATTACCACACCAGGACTGAAACCCAAAATCTGACATAATGAATAGAAAGTGGCCAGGAAAGGTTTTGCAAAAAAATTCAATCTAAAAGGTTCCTGATCACTAGGGATGATATGAAATTGTGAACCTCCTGCCCTAACCAGATGAGGTGGAAGCAGCTTAGCCCTAAAAATATATTTCAGCTTTGCATACTCCTGCTTCATTTCCTCAAGATCGATAGGAACCAAGTCTTCACTCGGCTCACTCAAATCAAAAATCTGTTGGATATCATCTTTTTTAATTCCTAATAGCACCCCTCCATCATTATCCCTAATTACCCGGGTGATGGGGTTGTATCTTGTAGCCACTGCCCTAAGTAAGTCCACATCAGGGAATACATTTGGTACAACTAGCTTCCCCATGTCATACATCCACCCATTTGAAAAAGGGTGAGGCAAATTCCTCTGTCCATACCACAATCTGAACATTTCTAAGCCGATGAGTGGAACCCTAGCATCAGCAATGTTGGAACAATTACACACTAACCCCTCTCCTAGGATTTTCCCTCGCATCAACACTACACCTTTCCTTCTATCATTCGTTGATAACGAAAATTGATCCAGGAAATCATCGTACAAGTTTCTTTTCAAATATTCAATGTGGCCAGAGTGTTGCTTAGGTGGCACCATCTTGGAAAAACTAGGGCTTCGTTACAATGTTACACTTCAAATAGCTATGACTAAGCAGAAATAGGAAATTATAGAGTAAAATATTGCAGTTCCTCACAATTTTTTATTAAACTATAGCCCTAACAAAGGATTTCAATGAGCTCAATGACAAGCATAGCAAACCCCCTTCCCAAATTTAGGTGCAGAATGACTGGGAGGTAGAGAAAATAAACTTACGGCTCTTTTCGCACAAACTCCAAATTCTGGCTGCAGCTGCTTCGCAATTTCTCCTTCGGCTCTGAAATTGTTTTCACGAAATAATTGGATGCCTTGTGATTCAAATAAAACAAGTAAATTGATTTTATGTTGATTAAATCTCGCTAGTAGATGTCTCATCTTCCATTAAAGCTCATTCGTGGGCTGCACAAATGGCTCCGACCATATTTGATATAGATTTAAATTTGAGCCGTTGATCCTCGAGTTTGATCAAATCATCGACAACTATCTTCAAAACAGGTTGACATAATCGCCAACATGACAATAAGGGGCCCACCATGTCATACACCGCAAAGGAGAACCACGTGGTGATTGCCCGCGATATCGCAATCCTTCGATTTACCATCGCGGGATGGCGGGCAACCATTGATCTTTCTCATCAGAGATCTTGATCCTTCAAAAATGGTTGTCGTCCTTTCCGTTAACTGTCGAGCAGCTTTTTCCTCAAAATTATAACATCCACATTGAAATAAAGCATGTGCATCTCATAAGTATTTCAATAATCCGCCCCTTAATACATTTAAAATCGGCCAATGCTTCCTTCACCCTTAGGCCTCATCAGATGAGAGACTTGGCAGTCGCCCGTGATATCGCGATCTCATAATTCCTGATCGCGGGATGGCGGGCGCTGTTGATCTTGAAAAGACAACACATCAATGGTCGTGCAGAATTCATCCTTTAGAAAGGGCACGTGGCGCCTGCCCGTGATTTCGGAATCCTTCGATTCACCATCACGGGATAGCAGGCGCCATTGATATCTGCAGAAAATAGATCAACGAAAACGCTAATTCCACCCTCTGCAAAAATAAAACTTTTATTAAAAGGGCAAGGGGACACCACTAGGCGGATGACAAACAATCAACATAAGTTGTTTTAAAATGACAAAGCATAGGGTCAGCCTAGAATTAGGGAAAATAAAAACCTTCGGAGGCCACAACATTTAAAGGCCGAATGGGCCAACATCTAGACAAAACGATGAGGCACAAAATGTTTTAAAAACCCCTCTTAAAAAAGGTAACAGCGAAAAAGAACCCGACCAAGGCATACCAGAAAAATAGGTTTTAAGATGAAAACAAGGCTAAAACCCCAACCCTTATAAAATTTCCAACACCATGAAAAACCAGTGACATAATTGAAGTCATGAGTGACTAATAAGGAGGAAAATTTGAAAGCTCCATCACCTACTATGCTACCATTTTTTTTACAAATTGATGATGGTAACCAGTAATCTATAAGAAACCATGTAAGTTCTTGAGGGTTATGGGAATTTTCCTTTCTACTATGGACTTGATCTTGTCAGGATCCACCTTGACACCCTCATGTGAGACAATTTGACCTAGGTAATCCACATATTTGACTCTATAAAAATACTTGGATGGATTAACGTAAAGCTTAAGAATGTCCAAAACTTGATTCACATGTTGCAAGTATCTCCTAAGCTTTGTTATATATTAAGATGTCATCAAAAAATACCAAAATAAATTTTTATAGAAATAGATTAAAGATATAGTTTTTTAAAATTTTAAATGTAGATGGTGCATTGGTGAGGCCAAACGAAATCGCCAAAAATTTGTAGTGGCTCTCATGGGTTTGAAAATTTATCTTATGTATATCCTCATCTCTAGTTCTAAGTTGATTATAACCAAAACAAAGATCAAGTTTGGTAAAATAAAAATCACCATTCAACTTATTAACAAATAACTAGTTAGAATAATATAAACTTATCTTTTATGGTGTATTCATTGAGCTCTTTGTATTTAAGACACCTCTACTAAGTATCATCTTTCTTGTGTACCATCACCACTAGAAATGAGTAAGCACTTTAATTGTGCTTGATAATACTTGCCTCTAGTATTTCTTGTGTTGTCTTCTCAATATTAGATTTTTCTACATGTGGGTACCTCTAGGGCCTAATATTGAGTAGGTAGATCCTTGTTACTAGTTAAATGCCATTATCATGATCTCTTTTGGGAGGCAATTCTTTTGGCATATCTCTAGAAACTACTAAGTGCATATCCACAACAACTTGTAGATTTAGTGGTGTAGAAGCCTTTGACTAATGTGATTATAATAAAAATGATTAGGTAAAAAAACCATATACCCCTTGTTATGCACCTTTTGTATTTTATGGAAGCTTACTATTTGTGGAGACTTTGTATGTAAACCTCTTACTTTAATTATCCTACCTATTGGGACTCAAATCTATAGTGTCATTTTTTCTTGAGTCCCTTCCATTTTGTGTGTCTTATTCATATTTGAACTATTGTTTTATACCTAATTTGATACATCATAAAGGGGTCCCATACGTTCCAAAAGATATAAAATCCATTAAAATACTAAATCTAGGTTGTTTCTAGTGTTTCTTTTGGTGTTCTGAGTGTTTTTTGGTCTTTCAAATTTTTAAGGATATCCATACTTGCATACCTTCCCTTTTGATCCTAAAAACCCACTTAATTTTGATTTTAAAATCTCATCTAAGTGTTGTTTTTTTAGAGTTTCAAAGTTTCCCATTCTTGGATACCATTCCTTTAACATTCTTGAGCCCCAAAGCTCAAAAGTCTATTAAAATCCTAAGTACTTTGCATTGGATGGACTTTCATACTTTCTCATCCATCCCATTCCTTGCTTATCATTCCCATTTATCTCGACTCCTCAATAATTTGATACCTTACACTCCAAAAAAATTACTAATTCTAACAAAGTTGGACTTTTAGCCTTACCCTTAATTGCATACCCCTTTCCATTAAACCTTGAAAGTTTGAAACTCTGTTAATTTACTCTATGACCTATCAATATTGAACTTTCAAACTTACCTTATCTCAATACTAGGTTAAGCCCCTACTCAACTCTTGGATCCCAATATCCCAAAAGCCTTTTCTTTGCTAGAATTCCCCTTTCAACCTTCCCTTATCTCTATACCAAGTTAAGCCACATCCCAACTCTCAGTCTTGACATCTTGAAAGAATTTTATTTGTCAAATTTCCCCTTTCAACCTTCCTTATCTCACATATCCTCTAGCATAACTTCCTAGTCACCCATGATTCCTCGATTCTCTAATGCTCTAATCCTCAGTATAGAGTATGAGTTCCCCATGACACACAACTGTATAAAAATCCCACATTCTTCATTATAAAACCTACCTACCCTCCTAGAAGGCCTTGAGCACCTTTTATTAGTTTTCCTATCAGAGTTTCAATATATTCCATACTCATGTCCCATGGTATCAACTACTAGTCAAGTTTGACATATGATGACAAGATAAACAACTTCTAGAAGTTCAATGCATAAGGGAGTACATAATGTTTTTGTCACACTTTCAGAGAGGAACATGCTCCCCTCCAATTTTGACATGTTTTGAAGAGCCTAACATGCTTACGATGAGAGACATAATATTTTTCAAATACGTGAAGATATTAGTGCTCAACTCATTTTATGGCTCAATAAGTTGAAGTGCATATTCCAAAATTATACAGGCTAGAGGGAGTTTGATAATTCTTAAAAGGATAATATTTAAATATTTATTCAAACATTAAGCATCAAATGCAAATAGCATGACTCCTTTCCAACCACTCCATCTACTTGTCATTACTGTAAACCTTCTCCCAACTACCTGCATTGAATTTATTTAGGAATCCATTTTAGAGGTGGTATATATGGGTTGTTGATTTCAAATTAATATAGGGTTGTCTTCTAGGGAAAGATCCATATGGTTATAAGAGGTTATGGTATTCATTTTTGGGAGTTGTTCGTTGAGCCAATTTTCTAGTTTGGTATACTCTATAGGTTGTTTTAGGACATCAAACATTGAACATCTAATCTGCAAATAAAAGGATACACTTGGTAAATATGAGGAAGGGTTGTAGTGCATATTTCTAGGTGGTGATATGTTTCCATGATTGTTTGCAGTGATTTAAGAAAATATGTAATCACAATTATACATTTTATCTTGCTATATTTTCTAGCATGAATATAATGAGGGTTTGATGGTGTTTGAAATTACCTAATATATTGCAAAGAATTTGTAAAAATCACTCCTTTATTCCATGTGGGTCGTTGTAGTTCTAGTTATGGATCATTAAGTATGCCCATCACATGGATGTAATATTTGATTTTCATGATAATAAAGATCTATCTTGTTGATGTTTTATCTTTTTTCATCTCTTTCCTCTTTGTTGTTCTAGACTTTGTTGTCCAATGGAGTAGGCACTGATCCATATTGGTGAAGTTTCAATCACCCATAATTTAATCCCCTCCATTATAGTAGTATAGGAGTAGGAGTAGGGGTCATCCCACAAAACTGGTTTACAATTCCGTTGAGGAAGGAAAATTGCAAAAACACCCCCATGAAGAAAATTTTGGGTTTTGGGGGGTTCGCACAAAGGTGGGGTTCACTCTAACCCAAAAGGGGTTTGCTCGAACTGCCCTTTGAGCGAACCCTCTTTAATGATGGGACCCACATTTTGCACGTTTTCCATAATGGAAACAAAGGGAAATTTTGAAAAAAGGGGGGTTCGCTTGAACCCCCCTTCACTTGAAAGGTCAAGGGGGGTTTGCTCGAAGGGCGGGTTCAAGAGAACCCCCCTTTTTTGCCCTTCTCCCCTTCTTGCACCAAATTTCTGCAAAAAAAATCCTTTTGAAGCTTGGGTTAAGGATGAAAATGAAGGAAAATTCACAGACCCAACTGGATGATGGTAGTCCTCAGAATGAGCTATCCATCGAATATAATTTTAATATATTTTAGTTTTATTATGTTTTTTTTTAGTTTAATTAAACATAGGTTTTTCACTGAAAATCAAGATCTATGTTCTACACATGTGGAAAAATAGTAGATTATCAAAAAAAAATTTGAAAAATATGTTCAGGCTAGGTATTGATTTCCTTGATCCAGTAAGAAAAAAATTGAATTTTGATACATACAAAAAAAGTTATGTTGTTTTCGGTCTGCCTATGTCTAAATTGTAATTGGTTTGACTTCAAAACTTGATTAAGAAAAAAATTCAATAAAACACTATGAAACCAAATGAACTTGTTAGATATCATAGTTACAAAGCTAAATTCGAAAAAAATAGAATTTTATCCTTCTTAGAAAAAAATTTAAGTTGTTTACAGTGAGCATCACTCTTTAAAAATGGTATTTACTGATAAAAACTAGTTTTCGGCGGAGATGGAAAAAGAAATGCAATCTAATTCAAAAAATAAAAAAATATATATGTATTTAGAATCTACAGACAAAATTTCACAAATCACTAGTTTGCATCATCTTTAAATTCCTCATGGTTTAGCAGCTATAGGTGCCCAAAAGTGAAGATTTAGTCAAAAAAATTCAGTTCAATGTCTAGTTTGGCCAAAAATTATAAACCAATATTGTGGGATCACCTGTAGTCATGTGCATTCATGATACCATACTATAACCACAGACAAATCTTAAGTAAACTTTGAATGAAATCATATCATGTAGGTCATGCTTTCACATGTTAATCAACTATGTAGAGTTTATTGTAGCAAGTCTTATTTGGCCTAGTGACAAATTTTGGGTTCAAGTATGTAGTTAGGTTTGGTCATTGTTATTTTAGTTGTTCATTTTATTTAATACAAATAATTATTAAGATATACCTCTAGGAACACCATCCTGAGTCTAAGTTGAGCTCAAAGAGTAGGAGAGAAAAACCACTCTGATAGAGTTGACCTTCAACCCTTCATGATTTGTGGATGAGTAGGTTTTAGTTTCATGATGAATACCCTAGCCTTAAAATTGGAATTATACTCTAAGAAGTGGAATTATGATTTGCGACCCAACACTACCCTTTGAGTGAAAATGTGTAAACATCTCCTAGAAGCTTATCTCAATTATTCCCAATGTAGTAAGCCACATGACTCCCAAAATTATAATGTCTATTGAATCCATGGAGATAAAAGAAAAACATAGGGCAACCTAGTTAGTAATATCTCATAAATAATTTAATATTATGGTATTATGTTGAACAACTGACTATTTCATATCTACAATCATGATCTTAACTTCTAGACGAATAAAAAAATAGTTCAACAAAGGAGTTAAAGTTTCTTATTTTTTAACATAAAAGAAAAAATAAATATTAAAGTAACAACATATTACACAATGGGTATGCTAGTCTTAAAAAGAATCAAGGCCCACCAATTCTAATAATTAAGAAAATATATATGGACTAAAAATAAACAATCAATAGGAGGATCCCTCCAAATCTCATAGACAAAGCATAATCACTTATTCCCATAAATATTGTACATGCTTTGAGTTTCAAAAGTGATATTTTCCTTTATGTTAAAAAAAATTATATTAGGAAAACCACTTAAAATAAATAGTAATAATAAAGTTACTATAGGGGAATAACTAGGAAGAACACCACTAGGCTTTCTAAAAACTAATTTATGGGTTTTGTTCTTTGATGTCCACACTTCTAGGTCCTCAGTGCTCAGCTCCTGAAAGTTTGAAATCAATTTTGTAGCCTTGTTTTCGTGATCTTGCAAGATAGGTGACAACTTTTGTAACTTTACAACTTTGACAACTTTTCTTCAATCTTGTTCCCCACTTGATCTTCAATCTAAAACCTGCAATCACACATCAAAGAGGAGAAAAACTGGTTGATTATTAGGGAATAGGGGTTTGCCTTGGTCAAACCCCATTTAGGTAATTAAACTTTATGATGAAATGATGAAACATGAGTATGAAACATGAAACATGAAATGACAATACCTTGGATGAAATATTGGAATGTAAATCAACAATCTAACATGAAGTGGCCATGTAGAATGTAGATCTTGATCTTGAATTGGATGTGAAACAATGCTTGAATTGAATAGTTGGATGAAATTCCCCTAGGGAATGGAGCATCTAAGCAGGAGGAGCGGGCGATTGAGCGGGAGGTTTGTTTTGAATCTTGGGGCGGTAGATTCAAAGGGTGCCTCTAAATTTGGTGATGATGAGGATGTAGATGGTGCTCAGGGAGTGCAGGTAGTTTTCTCTATTGTTGGTTCCTTCTTGGGTTTACTAGAGGCTCTGATACATCATCTTGAACCATTCAAAGCATTGGGCAGTAGCGTGAGCCAAGGGGCAGGTCTAAAATATGAAGGAGGTGCAGCTGTCGGGGAAGATGTTTCTAAAAATGTTGATGAAGCAGTTGGCATCTTTGAGGCACCTCACATCTATTGTGTTTTGTCATGTGGGTTTTCCTTTACTTTGTAGGTGGTTGTGCTCTTTAATCATGTTGAGGGGGCCTTTGTTCTACTCTCTTTGGCTGGAGTTGTTGGTTTTTTTGGCTCATTTTTTTGGTATGTTGTGGCCCACAAGATTTTTGTATGTTGGGCTATTATGGTTTATGAGGTTGCAGCTCTTGTTGTGCTTGGTGGCCTACTAGCTTGTGGTGGGGTTTTCTCAATTTTTTGTTTCCACCCCTTTGTGATGGCTACTCATGGTGTTGTAGTCGCTGAAGGAGAAGCTGATAGTATTTTCCATTTGTTTTCTACTATTGTGAATGAGTGGCCTGTTAAGCTCGAGTTGAGTGCTCATGGTGAAGGAATTTTTGTGGGTTATTTGTGTTTCCTTGGATCCCTTCTTTCTAGTTGGTCTAGAGGGGTTTTCAAACCTATTGAGGATAGTGTTGGAGATGTGGTCTCTAAGGTGATTATTTGTTTTCTCCTGAGGATCTTCGACATCTTGCTTGTGCTGGTTGTTCTTTTGAGTTTCTGGGAAGATAGTTCAAGGATGTTTTCTTTGATGGCTGGCTGGAAGGTGTTTTGTTTTTACAGGGAGGTCTATTTTAGAATCTCCAGCTATTTTTGGGTTAATTTCCAGGTTACTTTGGCTCATACCAAACTTTGTTTGTCCCCCTTTTCAACTTATGAAGCCTTTGTTTTTCAAAGGGGGACTAGAGGTTCCTATTTTTTTATGTTGGTGATTGAGGGTCACTCGTGGGCTGAGCCGTTTAAATTTTTTATTTTGAAAGCTCATAGGCTTTTGTGTTTTTTCCTACTGATTGAGGTGCATTCTACTTCTTTCTTTCACCTGTATCTTGCTACTCCTAAGGAGGTTGTGATTGTCCCTCCTTCTGAAGTTTTTTTTTTCTCTCTAGATCTATAGTTGGCATCTTTTATGGAGGTGGAGACTGCTCCCATTGAGGTGGAGCCCTCTTCTATTGAGGTGGAGGTGGTTGTTGTAGATATGGTAGGAAGTACTTTTATCCTATGCTTGATCCTATCAAGGTGGAGCTTGTGTGGTTGATGAGTGATGGCTTTGGAGTTTGGGGCTTTCATATCTTTCTCTCCTATAGAGGGGATCCCCCTCCTATTGAGGTGGAGACAAGGTTGGTGTTGGTGGGGTGTTGCTGCAAGAAGGCTGTTGTGCTTTAGGGTTATGTTGTGCTCTCTAACTCCCTTATCGATGTGGGGTGTTTGGATTTTTTGTTGTTGTTGTTTAGAGGTTTGATGGTGTTCTGCACCATTAAGTTGTCTATTCTTCTTGGCTCAATGGTGTCTTTCCTGAGCGGTTGTTTTGTTGATGCCTAGCTGATGTAGGTGGGTTCTTTGTTCACCTAAAGGGTTCCAGGTCCTGGTTAAAACCTGGTTGTAAAGGGACCCTGGTCCCTTTTTTCTTTTCTGTTGCAACTTGTCTAGTCATGTTTATTTGTTTGAGGCTACTGTTGTTTGGCTATTGATGATTCACTGATTATCTTGTATGCAACATGCTTTGCTTTGACAAGGTAATGGAGCCCTTCAAAACCAGTCTATAATGGGTTTTGGGTCCCATCAAAACCTTTTTTAGCCATAATAAAAAACTAGGAAGAACACCACAAAAACCAACACACTAGTAATAAGCACACCAACAAGAATCAAGAATCTAGAGGGGCATTATAGTTAGCATTCACAAGAACACTAAAGTATCTTCTCAAGTCCCAAATAGGGAAATATTAATTATTTTTAGTATCAATATTGATGTCATTCTAGTCAAAAGTTGATTTAACCAATAAATCAACATGATTTCCTTCCATTCTAGTATGATTCCACTTAACAACATTGAAACTATGAATGAAGATGTTGATGCCTTTTTTACATTGATTCAAATATCACCATTGGGAGTGAGGAATAATTCCTTTTGAAGTCATCAATCAAGATTTTAGAGATTCCAAAATAATATTAGTAAAATATTTTAGCTAGAATTGTAAAGGAGCCTGGCAAATGGCCATAGCCTCAATAAAATTATTAGAACAACCACCGAGATTGCTAGAAAACTAGAACTTAAAACCACCATTATGGTCAAAATAAACACCTCCCATGATAAACATCTCCCATTATAGTAACCCTGCACCAAATGTTTTAGTTTCTACTATAGAAAATGCAAATAGAAGTTTGTGCACTTTCCAATCACCAAGTTCCTAGTATGGGCAAGGTGAGAGCATATAGTGCTTGGAAAACACACGCTCTATCTATATAAATGCAATGCTAAAATATAGAGATGACAATATGACCAAAGTATGCAGGCAATATAACCAACCCAAATCAACACCTCTTTAGAGTACAAGCATGTGTAGAGAATGCATAGCCATTAAAAGATTATAATGAAATATAATCAAGCCAAAATGGTTCATTACATGTGGATCCCATCAATACCAAAATGAGCTTGAGATATAGAGGGGTCTAGTGGTGAACCTGCCAAGACCTTCAACCATAAATGCATTAACCAATGGTATACCATTGTATTTTACAATATCTTGAACATGAAATGCATAACTCTTTGACAATACTAACATCCAAAGTTACAATAATATGAGCATGGAATACACTAAGTATAAATAAGAATGGCATTGATAAGAGAAGCTAGTTGTACACATTAATAATGTTATTCAAATTAATGAACACATTGCTGCATATACATAATTTAGTCCATAAAATCATAGGTTGATGTTATACCATTCATGTTGACTCAATAAACTAAAGTGCACTACCATATAAGGTTGAAGAATGATACATAGGATGTTGATTATAGACCTCCAAGCTCATTGAACATTACTTAGAACTATCATATCAAACTATTTGGGTCTGAAAAAATGCCTTCAATCCATCATACGTAATACCCCAACTCAACGTATAACTACTTGTAAACACCTAAAAATGACTAACACAATTTCATCTTTCTATTTTATTATTTTCTCATCAATTCTTCTATCTGTATTATTAAATAATATTAATTATTTAATTAAGCTAATATTTCCTCTTTTCATCTATAATTATTAAATAAATTTTAAATATTTAATTATCTCAATTTTTCCTTATATCTATATTAATTAAATAATATTTAATTAATTTATCATTTTCCCTCCAACATTAATTAAAATAATTTCAATTTCTTTTTTTTGTGCACTGTAATTAAATAATTTTCAAAAATTATTTAATTAGCTAACACTTCTTCCATAATTAAATAAATTAAAGTAATTTATTTAATTACCTCTTTCCTTCCAAAATAAAATATTTTATTTATTTTTCCAACTATACTTATGAATTAAATAAATTTATTTAATTCTTTCAACTATTCCACCTCATCAATCCAATCCATTTACTAGTTTTAGCTCATATCCTTTCCTATTTTTTCTCATCCATTGATTATTATAATTCAAATATTAAGTAAAGAATATAAATAAAACCCCTCATCCACATATGATTCCCTAGCTAGCATTATCACCATCAAGCACAATCTTACATCATTATCAAACATTATCTATTATCTTTGAGCAATATTATTATCTTTGCAAATTCATGCTATCATACTATCATTGTGCTATCATGGTTATTTTATTGTGAAGAGCAACCCATGTATCAAATATTCAAGAAAAATATCATAGAAACAATGGAGCAAATCAAGATCTTTGCTATGGTATAATTATTACTATTTGGTTCATGCATAGATATTAACCTTTATAGAGTCATTGCTCAATGTGAATTTGGTACTTTCATTGCATTTTTCCTATTTTATATAATTCACATTTTTATCATCCACACCACCATTAAACTGTAGTATAACAACAACAAGGTTGGATGACCTAATATGTAGATAAAAGTCCCTCTAAATGACTCTAATTATTGTTGCAAAAAATATTGTAGCATGAAATAAGAAAGTACATCCCAATCAAAGCTCCAAAGTTGCTCCTAAATTCAAGCCAAAATTGGGACAACAAACACCAATAAAACCTGCATTCCAAAATCTCTCAAAACACAAAAAATCTCCATTATCAATGACAAATTGAAAAAAATAGCATTAAACACAATGGTGATTTCTAGATGAAAACACTCAACTAGCTAGAAGGGGTTTTTTCCCTCAATATTGGATTCACCAAAGGGTTTTCGTCCTTAAGAAAATATGGAGAACTCACATTCTTTCACCAAAACAAATGAAATGAATAAGAAATAACCTTTCTTCTCAAGATCCAATTTTAAATGAAATGAATAAGTGGTAACTCACGATCTCTCACTAAAACAAATGAAATAAATAAGTGATCTTTTTTCTTGTTTATTACTTTTTTGAAAGTATAATTTATTCATCACTTTTTTGAAAAAAGTGCTTTTTATTTTTTCAATGTTTTAAAAAAATTCAATTAAATAATACAAAGTGTCCTTATGACCACTTTTCAACACCTTGAGTCTAGTGACACTTTATCTGCACACTTATAACACTTTTTTACATAATTAAATAGAAGTTTTCATTTAATTTTACTTATTCGATAACTTTAATATTAACCATTTAGTATATTTAATTATTTTTTGCACAACCACTAAAATTATGAAAACTATTAAAATAACCCAAAATATGTATTTTGATCACATCACTAATACCTTAAATGTATAAGATCAATCTATATGAAAGTTGGTGCTATTCCAAGATGACAAACTTCTCCAAGAAGAGTGAAGTCCTCCTAGAATGTTGGATTTGTATATAGAAAGTACCATTATACTCATCATGGCTCCATAAACTCTTTGCCACTAATTGAATATCTTTTCAATAAAATTGGTGCTCTCCAACAAATTTGGAGTTTCTAAGGATGTTATCTCATATTTAACCTTGTTTTCTTTCTTAGATTCATCCTTTTTGATCAATATTTTTACAACTTTGCAATCTTCATCATACCAAGGGTTGACAGGGAAAGTATTTGAAATCCCTTTCTTAGTTCAGGATCTCTTGCACACCTCAAGAGCCTTGTGAATTAAATGAATCAATCTATTGTTGCAAATGTAGTCATTTTTTTCATTGTTTTCTTTGCATGTTATGTTCTATTTTTCCACTTGAAGGTGACGTTCCAGTGCAATAGGAAAGAGTTCCCAATTTTCTTGATCGACAAGGATTCTACCTTGTGAATGGACTTTCTTATGAGTGTTGCATTTTCCCCACATGCCAGTTGCCATCATGGATGCTAAACTTAACAAGAAGAGGCATATGATCAAAATTTAAATCAATAGGGAAGCTCCCAATCTTGAACCTCAATATCCTAGATATAGAATTTTGAGAGCATAACACATAGTCCATCACACTTTTCCCATTGTAAGTTTTACAAGTAATACCACCTGACCATAGCCAAATTTTCATACCATTACAAATAACCATGGCATACAAGCTACATAGACCAAGTAACTCCACTCCAAAGTGTGACACACTACCATTACCATCTTGCAAGGTCCTTTCCCAAGGGTGAACCCTAACTTCCTCTAACCATAGAGGATTGTTGTCCCCCCCTTCACTGCTGCCCAACTCAATAGACTGATTGCTTGCAGTCCTTGCATTAAAATCCCCCATTAACACTATTTCTCCTAAAGTGCTGAAAATGGAAATATCTTTTTTCATTGCTACATATGGATCTTCATTATCTAGTTTTGTCTTCTTGTAGACCTTTGAGTTTATTGGAGCAAAATAACAAGCAGCTAGCCAAATTGTTACCTCATTTTTTGTTATTTTCAGCCATATGAACTATTTATTTCAGTCTTCTTTTACAACTTCTACTATCTCACCCCACATTTCTTTTATTAGGATTGTAATCCCCCAATATCCTTTACTTGTTTTAGTCCCTTCATTCCAAACTGAGATTTTATTGTATCCTTCAAATTCTAGAACTTTGCAACCATCATGCTCATGTGTTTTCATAAGAATAATAATGTCTTTCCCCTCTGCAATGGGCCCCAACTCCGGTCCTCTCCTCCATGGGTAACCTCTACAATTCCAACTTACTATATGTAAATACTCCCATTGGGCCCTGAATCCCTACTTGTGTGTTAAATGTTCCCTGTTTTGAGCTTTCCCATTTTTCAACCATGCCCATATACCTGCATCCCTTGCTGATTTCACTTTCTCCCACTCCTTCCTTCATTCTTCTTGTTGCTCAAATGTTAAGTCTTCATCCAAGTAGATATGAGTACCTCTAAGCACCCCCCTATTCTTTAGGATTGCATTCTTGTCTTCCATACTCAAGATAACTCTTACATGCCTATGCCTCCCTTCTTCTATTTTCTTTCCAATACCGTTTGCTTGTTGAATACAACCTATCCATTTTAGCTAGTCTTCAAGAAAATCCCTTGTTAAAATATTAGTCCTCTCCTTCTCTATAAAGTCCTTTGAACCTTTGATGATGATATTTATAGCTTTGTTTTGCTTGCCTTTTTCTTCTCTCATTTGTCTCTTGATATGTTTCTTTATGATTTCTTTTTGGCCTCTTCTATTTGGTCCCTTAGCTTACTTTCACTTGTTTCCATGCTTGTGATTGCTGATTGAACTGCTTCTAGTTGCGTTGTGTCACTCACTTTCATTGCCTCTAAGTCCTTTTTTTTTCTTTTTCTTTTTTATGTTGTTTTTGCTCTATCTAAACCTTGCTTTAGAGTGATTAGTTCCTCTCGACCTCTTTGCATCCTACTTTGCAAGCTTACTGCTTCCTCTTTGAGCAGTTTGTTTTCTCTTGCATGGTTCCAACTAACTTCTAAAATTTATTTTAACCTAGAATCTCACATTGCCCCTTTACTTCTTTACTTTTAAAAAATCAATCCTCTTTTTCATGTTCACGAGTTCATTTACATATAGCTTTGATGACCACAACAAAGGAGTGGTCGTAGGGCTATAAGGGTCCAAATTGTCTTGAAATCCTTCCACACCGTCCCCTTTGCCAGCTGTGAAACTTTTTGTTTTGCTTTGAGTTGGCCTAGGAACCTCTTGAGATGACAAAGTCTCTTTCTTTTTACCTTTATCTTTTCTTTGCTCTATTTGGTCACCAATTAAATGAAACATTTTAATAGTGACATTTGCATTGTTCTTAGTTGCTTTTGGTAAAATCATGATGAGCTTTTTTTTTTTTTGTGACTACTTCAACTTTTTATTTTTCCTACGCCTTAAAATCTCTTTATACTGCTTTGCATTCACAAAAACCAACTTCTCTTTTGTGTCATGTGAAAAAACTTGATGATACCCTAGAGAGAAAGAATTCCAAGGCCCAACTATATCCCCTACATGCGAGTTAAGAAATGGATTTACAGACCCCTTTGCTAGTTGGAGTGAGTGATTCCAAGAAATGTTTGAACCCTCCTAATATAACCTCATCAACCAAGAACCATTAACTGCATTGAGGGTTATTTATTGTCTCAAAGCAACCCATTGCAAACTCTTCTGGCCCTAGGTTCAATGGGTGTGTATTTTC
The DNA here is from genome assembly GCA_007258455.2 of Sequoia sempervirens. Classification (NCBI taxonomy): domain Eukaryota; kingdom Viridiplantae; phylum Streptophyta; class Pinopsida; order Cupressales; family Cupressaceae; genus Sequoia; species Sequoia sempervirens. The sequence goes on from VDFB02047230.1 coordinate 512,667,330, forward strand.
CAACGAATGAATGAATGAAAGATTTTAATGACGTCCACGAGACTAAACAGGCTATGGGACCAAGACAAACAACTTAATTTGTTTTCATACTATTTTTCAAGTCGGATCTCCTGCTATTAATTTTGATTAGAAAGTTGACAGAATGGGAAAGAAATTTTTACATCTGGGAGCCCTTAATTTTCTCTAATTTTCTCTAGCTGTGATAACCCGAGAGTTTTCCTCATTTCTAACCATGGTTTATAGAACAAAGTATTTTTACACACAGTTTTCCGTTTTGAGATCGTGACAGAAAATAAAGAAAAGCATCAGCAGACAAAGAAACGGAAAGAACCCGTTGAGAAGCACCAGCACACAGACGAACGAGGAAAGAACCCGTTGAGAAGTGTGCAGGGCCCACGAGGCTGAAGATGTCCCCCGGTTCGATGAGAAAACTAATCGATAGAACGCATGGTGCACGACTAGGTAACGCGTGTTTATTTTCTATAATATGCTGATTGTGAACCCAAAATTGAAAGAATCAGAGTGTAAGAGAGAGAGGGAGAAGGGCAGAGATGGAGAAGGTGCACTTGTACGTGGATAGATTGTCCCAGCCATCACGGGCTGTCCTCATTTTCTGCATGTATGTTCAAATCAAACCACCTCTTCCTTCCATTCTTTGGTTAATCTTACATGCTTAGTTGGATTCTCCATCTGAGTCTGGAAAATCCCAAAACTGTTCAGGAATTATGGCTTTAGAGAGATAAGTGAATGTTTTTATCTCTAGAACACAGTTTGCTTCTTGACTTTTATTGTAAAATTTTGATATTTATCCTTTTAGTAATGATTTATTATTGGTGAGTGATTTTGGGATACGCAATCCTAGTTTCATCTATATATAATTTTAAGTTCAATGGACATGGCAATGCAAAGACATTTTCACAAGATTATTACTGCAGTTGATCACAAAGCTATTCATATAAGCATGTTCATAAAATATCAATCCGATAATAATACGTGCAATTCAAATCTACAGAGAGGAAATTATCAATAACAAGTAAGGATGACTCACAATCAAGGGAGATGAGTAATAGATTATGTGTACGGAGTAAACAGGAAGGCACAAAAATGGAAGAGTATTACATACTAAAGATAGGTGAATTGGCGAGGACCATAGTTACTAGGATAGAACAATTCAATTCATTCGATAGGTAAAAAAAATGGAAACCCGGAATTGTCAAAAAAATCAGTAAAATTTCCATAGGAATTGAAAAGTCTGGACCAAATTAGACAAATCCTGCCGTTCAAAAAATCCAGATCCAGTCAAATTTGAACCAAGAGCATGATTTGGTAGCTATGTTGTGGACCACCCTAAAACTCCATGATAAACAACGAAGAGGCGTATCCTGAAGTATTAGGGCCCAAAGAGTCTAATGAGTGTAAATATAAGTGCACGGCTGGAGAAAAAATCATATATACTATAGAGATGGACAGGTTGTTATTTTGACTAGTAAAGAATGGAATTTTTGTTTGAGCAACTGAAGTTCTGTTAGGTCATAGGCGAAAGCCCATGTATAGTTTATATCAAGAGCTGTTAGGTGGATAGGTTCCATTGAGGGAAGTAAGGGAAAATATTTTCCTTGCATTGTCAAAGGTTGAGGATGAAGTATGTAGACTCTAACAAAGTCATCTGCTTGTCCAAGAACTTGTGAACAGGACCATTATCTCCATGTTTGACGTGATCCTCTGTTGTATATAATATATATATTATGTTTTACACTAGCATGGGGGTGACACATAATTTTGTTAATGGGAAATTCAACACCAGTTCCCTACAGAAGAGTTTTCATGGTCAGCTTTTGTCTATTAGATATTATTGTATTATTCTTTACTATGTGGGAGTGTGTTTAATACTCAAGTTGTCAACACGATTACTGTTGTCCAATGTACATCATGAGTCTACTCACATCCTTCTAGGAAACTTTTTATATTGAGTCATCTTTCGAGTAAAATCCTTTGACATTTTTTGTTTTGTGAGCCACAATATAACCTGTGCCTCCCATAATCAAAAGTTGTTTTTGTCATTTTTAGCTAACACCTTTGCTGGGCCAACAAAAGGGTTTTTCTAACACCTTAGACAGGGTGAAGACAAAAGTTTAGATGATGAAGGAAAGGCAAAGACGTTCTAGGGTAGAGAAGTTGTCATTAGGTCTCCTAGAGCACGCCTAAAGGATAGATACTTTTGATGATTTCAAGTTGAAAAATGGTGCATAAGTCATGAGGAGTGCACTTATGAGGGACAACGTCAAGTTCAAAACACTCCAAAAAGTTGCACAAGTTGTCTAGGCACGTGTTCATGAAGAGAAATGTCACTTTTGAGTGAATTTCAAGGGAGAATAAGTGCTTGGCAGGTCAATTTGAGTGCTTTAAAGGAAGAAAAAGGCCTTAGCAGGTCAAAAGGGAAACTACTGGTCACTTAAGTAGATAGTGGAAGGGCTATAGCAAGTCAACTTCAAATTAGAACAAAAATTGAACTTTAAGTGAAAAATTGCATAAGTGTTCAATGCCAACTTCAATTTAGAACTAAGTCACTTAAGTGGAAGTACACAAATAGATTAAAAGGTTTGGGAGAGTTGTTGACCCAAATCAACAAGAGAAGGAGAGGATACCATCTATCCCACCAATCTTTGAGTGGTTGTAGCGACTGGTGCAATTGGTTGTCGCATAGACTGTTTTTGTCTCATGGATGTAATTCAAATAATTTCATTTCATTTCACTATCAATGAAAAAATAGAACAAAAGTCACTTAAGTTATTCAAGAGGGTGCTTTTTCACTCAAAACTAACATCAAAACATAAGAAAAAATGCATCAAGACTCCAAAAGGTGTGGCTAGAGAGAGAAATTCATTTAAGTGAACTTCAAATAGAATGAAAAGTGCATCAAGACCCCAAAAAGGTATGCCTAGAGAGATAAAAACACTTAAGTGAGTGATCATTTCAAACAAAAAGTGCAATGACACCCTTAGGAGTGTGTGCAAGACACTTAAAGCTATGATATCAGGTTCTCATGGAACCCCCCTGGCCATACTTGTATGGGTTTGGGTCTAGCTCAAGCTTTGGTGCTGGTTCTCCATTGGGTTTGTTTAGGATGCTTGGGAATGACCTTGGGCAAACCCAAGGGGACTAGCGGTGCTTGGGCCCAAAAAACATTTTTTGATATTTTTTAAACAAAATACTCTCTCAAAAGCACAATTTTGTCCTAAAGTGAGGGCACAAGATTTGTTTTCTCTCATTTCACAAATACCAAAGATGTTGTGACCTATTTCACACATCGCCCCATTGCAAATGGGGACCCCAAGTAGTTTGCTTTTTAGGGTTTTTGTCCTAGCGTTGCAATTTCATAAGCCCATTTCTTTGAGAGTTTGGAGTTAGGGTTTTTGAGAAATCATCCAAGTCAAATGGGGAATTTAGGCTCAAAACAGTGTCTGGACATCGTCAAAGTGCTCAGAAGGCCCGGAGGACGAAAAAGGCCATTGCTTTGGGTCAATTTTGACACCTATTTTTGTGGGATTCTACTTTTTTGATTTTTGGCACTTTGGGACCAATCCAGGAAGTAGCTTTTTCAGCCTGCTTTTTGCTTTTTTTCAGATTTTTTGAAAGTTGACCTAGGATTGGGTCTCTCAGGTCATGGCAACAACACTCCTATCTTTAGAATCAAAAATTTATTCTTCCAAGTATAAAAAGCAACGGAAAATCTCTAGGCAAGGTTTTTGTTCCAGATGTTCCAAATAAAAGCAAGAAACTCATCCTAAGGCTAGGCAAGGTAAACATGGCGCAAGCATCATCAAGTTCGCCTAGAGGAATAAGCACATGGTCCAACACATTGTCTAGTCAAAGACAAAGTCCACCTAAAGGAGAATGCACATGGCAAGCCAAAAGCAAAGTCTACCCAAGGAAGCAATGTCCAAGTAAGGGTGAAGTCCGCCCAAGGTTGAAATGTCCAAGCATTGGCAAAGTCCACCCAAGCTTGGCATGAGGAGTTCAAAGTCCGCCTTGGCATGAGAAGAGGAAAATCCGACTTGTCCAAGAGAAAGCTAAGTCCGCCTTGTCAAGAAAAGATCAAACTCTGCCCAAGATGAGATGTCCAAGCCGAGGTCAAGTTCGCCCTAGCTTAAAGAATGGATGGAAAGACAAAGGTGAAGTCCGCCTAGAGACAAGAAGGATGATGTCTAATAAACTTCCAAAGTCCGCCATGTACTTGTCTAGCCACCCATGAAGTCTGCCCAAAGGAAAATGTCCAAGAGAAGGTAAAGTCCGCCCAAGGTAGAAGTTGGCCAAGTCCGCCGAACACATGAAGATGGCAAGGCAAGCATAAAGTCTGCCCTAGGACATGAAGATGTCCAAACAAAACCAAACTCCGCCCTAGCACAAAATGTCCAAGCAACAACAAAGTACGCCCAGCTAAGGAGAGAGAGAAAATGACATGAAGAATAATAAGTTTGCCATGAATAAAATAAAATTTTGCCATGAATAAAATAAAATTTCGCCATAATTAAAAGATAAAAGGTTGGAAAGGGTTGGAAAAATAAAATTTAACGCTTAGGATATTTTTATATTTTTCCAACACTTAGAAGAAATTCTCAAAATATTCAACACTTAGAAAAAAATCTAGCTCAAGAAAATCTAGAAGATTTTGGCTAAGGATGACGCCATGGTAAAAAAATTAGAACCTTCTCTCGAAAATCTCCAATGAAGATTAAGTTGCCATTCTGGAGGAAATAAAACAATCTAGGTTTGACGAATCTAAGAAAAACACATGAAGTTGCTAAAATCATCGAACTCTTCAACTCTATATTAAGTTTAACTTGTCATTTTTAATTCATTCTCTCCAAAGTTTGATTGTGAGAAGGTTTTAGCTCTCCCAAAGTTGTGAAAGATAAATTTTTGAAGGAGAAATTTTGAAGATAAAGTAAATTTTCGAAGTGGAGAATAGAGAATGAAGTAAATTTCTGAGTTGAAGGACATAATTTCCAGAAAATAAAGTGCTTTTTCTGATTTAAAGACAGAATTTCCAGAATTAGAGGCAGAGTTACAGTCAAAATATAGTTTCGAAGGTTCAAAATCCGAGTTTGACTGATTTCTTTCATCCTTCTTCTGTCTTATTCATGCGAAATTTGCTAAGTTCTTAGCCAAATTCTTCCATTTTCAGTCTGATTTTTCACAGAATTTAGCTTTTTGACAGACTGAAAGTGAAATTTTTGAGCAAAGGGTCCAAAAAAATCAGAATTAGCATCTTAAAAGTAATGTCAATTTTCTTCATGTTTGTTGCAGGTTGACAACCACCAAAGGAGGACCTTCAAGAAAAGCTCAGATGAAGTTCGCTAGTAAAGGATTGCAGCCGGAGTCAAAGATCAATTCCGAGTGGAAAAATGTCACAAACACCAACCTCGGGCATGTGGATTTCAAGGATTTTAAAAGAAGAGTGTATGGGTAAGATGGATTCTTGCCAACACCTATTGCTCGCTAGATGATGAGAAATGGCATTGTCCAAGCGGCTGGATTTCCACCAGCTATGGAGTGTGCGAGTTGATGGTCGAGTGTGTTATACATTACAATGCACAAGAAAGACAAATTATTGTGCCAGACGGCAGAGTATTGGCTCACCTTGGAGAGTTAGCCATTCAGGAAGCATATGGAATATCAAATTACAACTGGACTTCCTATAAAACCAAGGAGGATGCCAAAAGGCTTTATGAGGACCAGCTTGAGCTCTGTGCAACAAATGTCAATAAGTTGTGGATAGAAAAGCCAAGGCCTTCCCTCAAGAAAGTGCCAAAGAAGTTGCTTCATACCGACTTCAAAGAGGAGTATGGTGATATCATCTTGCTGTTAAACAGAGTAATGGGAAGTCCTCAGGGTGTGCCATTTGAAACCTGAATGTATTATTTTATTGATGAGATCACCTTAGGTGTTAAAATGTTCAATTGGTCTCGGATAATCAGTAACAATCTAGATGAACAGCTAAGAAATTTGGAAAGGACAAAGTCCTTTTACATGAGCTCCTACATTGTCTACTTGTTGGCTAGAAATTATAGATATACAGGATTGATTTGCAAAGGCATAGTAGGTAATGGCGAAAATGAGTTTAAGTCCTATGACTGCTATCCACAGCTGCAGCTTAGCGAGAAGACCCACTTTAGAAGGGCAAATGATGCCTTCTTGATGTACATCACTAGAATATTGCAGGGAGGAACTCATCAGAGGTTCACTTAGGAAGCCAAGAGCTTGATAAGCAAGTATGGATCTTGGTTTATCCAATTTCCAAGATTCAAGTATATAAGAGTTCAAGGATTTACCGGATGTCCTTACCGACTTCCAATTTACCCTACCAACAGAATGATCTTGCTCGAAGTCCTTAGACAATTGGAGACATATCAGGGCTTTCAAAGAACAAAGCAAAAAGCAGCCATTTCCTTTCCATTTTTCATTAGAAATATGCTGGAGTCTTGCCCAATGGCATAGGTAGCCGAGAGTGCCAGGTTGGAAATGCAATGGTATCTATTCACATCTTATCGGTCCCGGGCTGATTTCGATCCTCTCAACCAAATTGGGACAGTGAATGGAAAGAAGTACAGACATAAGGTAGACTTGGAGGATTTTTGGGCAAATGCTGCGGATGAGTTTGATATCAGGAAAAGACTATGGTCTAGATTGCCAATAAGCTTGATCAGAACAACCGAGATTTTCCATGTGCCTGATCAGTTAGAAGATGATGGAGAATATGTTCAACCACGCTATGATGAGAATTGGCCTCTTCCTCCTGTGAAATGCTCAAAACCAGAGCTCGTAGATCTAGCCACCTTGATGAGGCTAGTTGTCAAGTATTCACAGTGGTGGGTTGATCAACAAGTCCAAGGGTTAAGGCGGAGAAATTTGACCCTTACTTATGACTTGATGGGCGAAATGGAATCATATTCCTCGAATGCAGGAGCATCTCAAAGTGCCGAATTAATTGAAAGCACTAATTCCAGGAAAAGGAAGGAGGCAGTTGATGACTCCACAAGGTAGAAGGGGAAGAAAATTGTAAACGAGGAACCTATTCAAAAGAAGCAGAGATCAGAGCCATCCCATTCTGCCACGTCTAGGAATGTGAATGATGTATTAACTATTGAGGGTGAGTCATTGGCTGAAATAAGGATTCCTTCTCCAATCCATGAAGGGAATATTGAATCAATCTAGTAGGACGATGATGAACCCCCATCTCCAACAGGCACGAAAATACTTGAACTAGAGAATGAGATGGATATTTCGGATGAGGAATTTCAAGAGGGAATGATTTCTGCTCTTAGAGGAGTTCAGGATATTCTATTCGAAGAAAATAATCAGGAAGAGGAAGGCATTGAGCAGCTTGCGATTCTTGATTGGTTGAAAGAAAGGCTGAAAATGAAAGCACTAGTGGAAGTTCAAGAGAAAGATGATACGACCGATTTCTTGGCTAGATTAGAGAAGGTTATTGCAAAGAAGCCAGCCAAGAGGTTTTCCACAATCCAGAGAGATGAAGTCGGCTGCTGTTTAGTGCAAATTGTTGTAACAACAGTGGACAAGGCGAAGGAAGATATTACTCCTCAAGAGTATGCAATCACCACTATCGACTTGGGACCAACTACAAAAGGTCAAGAAATTGAGGACTTAGACAATCTAGTCGCTTTCATGAAGGCAAGATTGGAAAAGGAAGTAGGAAAGAAAAGAGAATACAAAAAGGAAATTGAGTGCCTGAAGGAATATATCGAACACTTGACTAAACCTCTCAGTCAAGGCGATCCAGTGGCTCCACCACTTTTGAATTCTTCGCAGGAAGCAATCAAGGATTTTGAGGAAGAAATGGTAACATCTAGAGAAACCAAGGAGTGGATGGCAAGCAAAAGTGAAGAAGCAACCACATTTGTGGAAAGACTAATATTGGCTTATGGATAGACTTCCTCTTTGCTCTCCAGAATTGTAGTCATGGTGGAAGCATGGGATAACCTTCAGGATGTTCAAGACAAAATTATCCCGTGCCTTAAAGTGTTGAAAGGATTTCCAAAGCAAGAACTGATTGATGGAAAAGTAATCGTAGCAGGGGCTGCATATGATTTCAATACTTGGTACTGGGCATTGGTTGCACGAAGTGAGGTCTTAGAAAAAGTGAAGGCCGATGGTATCAGAGCTGAGGAACAGATAAGAGAGATTCAGAATAAGATTTTCCTTGTAGTTGCGGATATACTTGAGAAGGATGCCATTTGGGAAAATGATATGCAGCTGGAAAGTCTAAAGCTCAGAACCTAGGAGATTTTCTTCTCCATCATTGGACCAGTCCTGAAACATAATTTGACTAAGGCACCGAGTTTCTTGTCCATTCAGGATGCCTTCCAAAGACAGGAATTGGAGTGGGAGACTGCTTTTGCTGTGTGCGCGGATGACTTAGACGGATTGGAATTCAAGGTGAATATGCTGCCACATGTCACAATGGAGGAGGTCAGCCCAATGGTGTCCAAATTCATTGAATATACTGCCACTCAAGAGGATAGGGATGCGCCTCCTAGAAGATAGCTCCTCGTGCCACTTGTCCCCCATGCACTTGCTATTGATGTTATTTTGGGAAACCCTAATTAGGGTTGTTTTGTCTTAATCTCTGCCATTGATCTTGGATTGATCTCGACCTTTCATTTGTTTTTCAAAACTCTATATAAAATCCTATTCTCTCATTTCATACTGTGAAGAGAGTTTTATGAAATTGTTGCTTAGAGCTACTTGGATAATAAAAGTTCATGTTGCATGATTTGCTTTGAATCCTTCTTGTTATCAAGTGGTTGCATGGTTGCATATCTCCTTCAACATAGAATAGATTTAGAATAGAATTTGATTTGCATGCTTGTTAGATGAATGAAAGATTTGATAGTATAGATTGGTGAAACTCTTGCCCATACTTTCTTTGAATGAATGATTTTTGTTCAATGCGTAAAGTTAGCTTGAGCTTATA
>VDFB02047230.1:512676424-512936851 GCA_007258455.2 Sequoia sempervirens
AACATCTCTCTATGGACGTTCATTTACTTGTCAAACCAGGGGACGTATACTTTAAATGGCGTGACAAAATATATGCACTAAGAACTAGTTTTGGTCAAATATTAGCAGAAATAAATATTGGAAAGGAATTCTATCTATGCTACAGGAAGGTAATGCAAAGTTCTTTAACTCAATTATGATTTTAATTAAAACAGAAACCATAACAACTACGACTGAAGCACAAACTATAAACTGGCCTTATGCTACAGGAACAGACACAGGGATGGATTCTCTATGTTACAGGAGTAGTATAAGACTGAGTTTGTATGAAAACTTCAAAGATGAAAGCTAACTGAAGATCAACAGAAAAAAACAACTAACTAACTAGCTACAGATACTTACTAAGTGGGCCCCCTTAGCAAGCATCTACTGATTATGCAGGTGCTAAACTCAAAACTTCATTAATCTTTATTCATGAAAATAGAATGATATACATTGTTTTGTTGATATGAAAACTAACAACAAACTCTGTCTCTTGTCAAATAGATTTTGCTTTTCATTATCATACTGGCTCTTACATGATATTTGTTACTCTGTTTCTATCTTACTCTAACTATCATCTCACTTCTCTCTCACGTAGGAGGAGAACTTTATTAAAAATTAGAAGAGCAACTAACTAACTAACCCTATCAAAGAAAGAAGTGGAAGTAAAGTGTATCCTAGAATCAAGGAACAAACTTCATAAATGAATTCATGCGTTTAACCCAATCCGGAGAGAATCTAGCGCTCCACTCTTTCCAGATTGACTGTCATTAAAAATCTTTCCCAATGGTTCCAGTCAGAGAGTCTTTGTTAGAGCTTCGTCGAAGTTGTGCAGGAAATGGACTTAACTGCAAGGCCGAGATTGGCCGCGCTTGACTCGATCATTCTTCAACAACCTGTGAAACAGATGCGTAGAAAAGGCATATGGCACATACACGATATCTGTTCATTAATCACACATTTAAATCTATTTTATCATTCAAAAACTGTATGTGATATACCAGTCATTTAGGGAGTCAACGGGGCAATAAATGCAGTCAATTCAACACAATAGGCCGCAGGAATATGAAAGTATTTTGCTACAGGATATCCCCATAAAAGGTTTCAAAAGAGTTTTAAACAACCACAAATAACAAAAGTAAAGGCATTAAAAGTTTATCATAACATCCAAACTATGAGCACATTTTGGGCTCATCACTGCCCCCTACTTAGTCCAATGTTGGTCCTCCAGCATTAACTTTCCTGGTGGTTTCTCTAAAGTCAGTGGTTGCTGCATGAATCTGAAATGGATTTCCAAACCTGTAATAAAATCCTCTGAAATCGTGGCACCTTTCATACCTTCGGTCTTCTAAATCATCATTAAGATTTGTAGCCTGGTGAGGATAGAGGGGCCACATTAGCATAGGAGGTCTGAATGTTAATGGCAACCATAGTTCAAATCTCATTTGAAGTCCCAATTGTATGTATCTACTTGATCTTTTAAGAGCTGCTGTGAAATTTAGGGGACTGTGAGGTTCAGATCTTCTTAATCCAATAGTTAATCTTTCCCATCTTTTCTCACTTTTGGTATATGCTAGTCTGCAAAATGAATATTGCTGTGCCTAAAATTCATCATATACCTATTTTCTGATATCAAATATTTTCTCTCTTGCTGTAACATTATTAATCCCATATGTCAGAGCAAACCAATCTTTCAACATTGCATGGGGATTTGAACTTTGAGAGCGTAATGGAACAGGCTCAATTTTCTCAGCTTCTTCATATGTTTCCCACTGCCTTCCATAATTCACTTCATTTGTTGCCCATGACATAAATACTCTCAAATAAATATCACCAATATACAGGAGAGGATTCCATTCTGTTTCAAATGGAATTAAAAAGCCATGTAAATAGAATTCACACAGAGAATTTCTTAACCAATTAGGGGCTGCCTGGTATGCTTCATAAAATTCTTTGGTAGTGTGAAGTATAAGATCTTGGTTTCTGGAGATTCTCATCAATTGGAACCATAAAAACTGTTCCTTAAGACACAGAGCATAAAATCTGGGTGGTGGTCTACATTCCATAATCTGACCAGTTACTTTTAACATTTCATCCATTTTTGCTTTCAACTCAGCAATTTCCTGTTTCTGACTTTCAATTTCCTTTTTCAACTTCTTCTTTTCTACTTCCCATAGACTTTGTTGCATGTCAGTCTAGGCTATGTGTCAGAAAGTCAGGGTTTGCAATGTAACTAGTTCCTAGTTAGCTTTAACATATTCCAGAAACTCAATAAAAAATGTCTTCTTATAAACGACAATAGCTTTACAAGTTGTAGAGTGAAATACAACTTCACTAGGCACATTCAATTGTTCAGTCTGTTCTTGCTCTTGCTGCAAGATAAACTCTTCTTGTTGCTACGGTGGAGAAGTCTGTGCTTCCTCTGAAAACTGCATAGCAGCGGTAGCCAAGTCATCAAGATTTGGTAACCCTTGCTCATTATGCCCTATTTCTTTTGTCTCAACTTGTTCCTCTTTAGGAATGAATGAACTCTGAGCAACATTCTCGGGCACATTTTGAGAAACATTAAATTCAGACTCAACAGACCCTTCTGAAATTACAATAACCTCTGGTTGAGGTGAAGCAGGGGAGGTCTTAGATTGTTTCCTTGTGGAAACTCTTCTTGGCACTGATGCGGCTGCAAGAGATGTTCTTGTAGCCTTCCTCTTTCTTGTTTGCTCAGAGGGTTTTTCCCTACCAGAGGATGATGGTGAACTGGTGATAGCAACAGGTGTTGCTGTAGGAGAGATGGTTGCAGGGGATGATGCTGCAGGAGAAGGAAATTGCCTTTTTTGAGAATGAGGGTCAGATTCTAGGGACCCTTCTGCCTTTGTTTTACCCTTCTCTCTCCTAGTGGCAAACCTAGTTTGTACCCTAGCAGAGGATTCAGGTGTGAAAGCTACAGGACCAGGTGCTACAGGAGTAGATGACCCTTGCCTTGTTCTACTGGTAGACGTAATTTCTTTCTTCTTTTTCTGAGGCCGTGGGGTAAGTACCCTAGGGGGTTGTGGAATTTGCAAGCTCTTTTGGGAAATGAATTGTTGCCAGGAAAGAGGTGAGACATCTCTTAAAGAGCGCTTAATCAGTAATTTGATAAGGCCATGGTGAGCAACAAAATTATCTTTCCCCTATTGAGTTCTGTGGGCACTTTGTTCTAGAAATTTTAACAGAAAATTCAAAACATTTACAACTAACCCATGCCTCATATGGCTTAATAATTTGAAATGGTGAGAATGCAGGTAGGAGAAATGACCTTCATAGGTCAAATACCTGATTATGTAAGTAGCATACTCTGAGTAAGGAGGAGGCAACGATACACGCTTGCATCCCTGCTTGGAGACTTTCAAAGGTCCATCAATGTGCATTGAAAACTCAGCCCTTACAGTGGCAACATCTGAAGAAAAAATTTCTCCAATGGCTGGAAGCCCAGTTACTTCAGCAATTCTATCTTCAGTTGCAACAACCGTTAGACCCCATACAGTAGCTTCCCCTTCAGAAAGGGTTCTCAAAAATTCTCCAGCAGCCTCCTCATCAAAAGCATTTAAACTCAAGAAATAATTCAACCATCCACAAAGGTTGAATGCATGGACTATTTGAAGATTTTACAATAATAATTCATGAGCTACAAACTCATGTCGCACTAGCTGACCACCCATGTTTACAATTTTCCCCTAGCTGAACTCAATTCCTTGTTGAAAATTCAAATTCTCTGTTTCCCTTTCTTCTCTGGTTTTTCTTCTATCGTGTTGTCACATTTCCTTCTTTTCCAAAAATGAGTTTTTTGAACAAGCAGTCTTAATCGTAATTTACAAGAAAAACATGCAACAAAGAAGGACATGCGATCACATTTGGAAAGTACCAAATAAGTATTAAAGAAAGGTTATTTGTGCAGTTATGGTAGTGGTGAAAAGACAGGTTTTAAAAGGTGGATTACCCCGCCCCTACTTAGAGTATGACATGTGTCCTCACATGTACTAAAGAATAGGTGGAGATTTTGTAATAATGATCGGTACTGTCATAGTAGTAAATGAATAGAATAAAATAAATCAAATATGCGATAAGAAAAGATATGGCGTACCTTTGATAATTGCATGTACGTGTGAAGAAAGATGACAACATCTACATGAATTGACAGTTGGGAAAGATATCTTAATTAAGGGTGATGTGGACAGATGAAGTGGATGGTGACGTGGGCAGATGAGATGAACAGATGGAATAGATGGATGGGATGGATGGATGGAAGATAAAGAAGTGAGATGGGGGCGATAAATGAAAATGGAGAAAAAAGGGGTTTTATTTTAAAAATAAAACCTTTATTATGGGCATGTTTTCAAAATTACGGCGAAGCTACAGGAGAAAGGCTAAAGCCTTCGGCTACAGGAAAAGTAGCTGGAGGAATCTGAACGAACTGTTGCATGAATTTTTCCTTTGAGACTAGTTTATGGTACAACCAGAGTCGGTGGCCATTAACTAACAATTTGAAGCGGACTGGGTCAATTGTCACCAACTGTACAACTCTGTTGTCAAACACATTTTCAACTTCATAGGGGCCAAGCCAGTGTGTTGTGAGCTTACCTTAGTTTTTTTGATATCTGGAATCATATAACAGAGCCCAATCTTCAGCAGAAAATTTTCTGGTTTTGATGTGTTGATCATGCCATTTTTTCCTTTGCTGTTGGATTGCTTCTGTGTGCTATAGGGTAGCTTTTCTCATTTCTTCCAAAACATTTAGCTGTAGGAGACGGTCCTTCTATGCTGCAGATATTTCCATATTGAATTCAAGAGCTGTCCTCAAAGTTTTGTGCTCAAATTCTATGGGTAACATAGCTGTTTTCCCATAAAACAGCTCAAAAGGTGTAAACCCAGTTGTTGTCTTCCATGTAGTTCTGTAGGCCCAAACTACTTCAGGAAGTCTATTGCTCCAATATTTTTTATAGATCTTCACTGTCTTTGTGAGGATCACCTCAATTTCCCTATTTGTTACCTCTTCCTGACCATTGGCTTGAGGGTGATAGGGGTTGGACTTCCTATGTTTGATTTTATAGTCATTCATTAGTGCAGTGATCATATTGGATGTAAACTGAGCTCCTTGATCAGTTACAAGCTCTCTGGGAACTCCAAATCTAGTGAAAATTTGTTCATACAGAAACTCAACAACTTTGTTATCCTGAGCATGAGTCATAGCTTTTACTTCAACCCATTTTGTGACATAGTCTGTGCAAACTAGAATGTATGACTTGCCATTTGATGGTGGATCAATTGGTCCCACAAAGTCCATCCCCCATTTATCAAAAATGGTGACTATTACCTACGGGTATAGTGGCATTTCATCAGACTTAGTTGGTCTTCCCATACATTGGCATTTGTCACATTTCCTTGTATAGACTACAACATCCTTGTGTAATGTTGGCCAATAGTATCCTGTTGTAAGAATCTTCATTGATGTTCTTTTTGCTACAAAATGTCCCCCAAATGGTTCATCATGGCAAGCATGCAAGATATCATAAGTCTCATATTCTCTTACACATCTTTGCATTACTTGATCAGATCCAGTATAAAATAGACAATTTACAATCCATGAAAAATTAAAACTTTTCTCTATTAACAACTTCTTTTCTTTTGGGGAAAAGTGAGCTGGTATTCTGTTTGCTGCTAGATAATTGGCAATGTCTACATACCATGGAGTATGTGCAACAATAGAGAACAAGTGTTCATATGGGAACCTATCATCAATGACCTCATATTCAACAGGTGCAGCTGATTGAAGTCTTGATAAAAAGTTAGCTACAACATTAGTTCTTCCTGGTTTGTCAATGATTGTAATGTCAAATTCTTGTAACAATAGGAGCCATTGTGCCAATCTACCAGAAATGGCAGGTTTGTTCATCAGATACTTGATTACTGCATGGTTAGTATGGAGGAATATCTGATAACCTATGACATAATACCTAAATTTATTTAAAGCATACACTACTGCAAGCAATTCCTTTTCTGTAATAGTATAGTTGAGCTTAGGACCTTGAAGGTTTTTGCTGATAAAGTAAATAGCATGCTCAATTGAATTTTGTTTTTCACTTAAAACTACTCTTATACCAAAATCAGATGCATCAACATGTATGTGAAAAGGAAAATTCTATTTTGGACCTTGAAGAACAGGGGCTTTAGTAAGCAAGTCCTTTAGTTGTAGGAAAGATTTTTCACAGGCTTCTGTCCACTCAAATTGAAAATCCTTTGTTAACAGGGCATAAAGTGGGCTAACAATTTTACTGAAATCTTTTATAAACCTTCTATAATATCTTGCGTGGCCAAGGAAAATTTTGACAACTTTTTGTTTTGCAGGAGTTTGTAAATTCTGAATTACTTCAATTTTAGTAGGATCAACCTAAATTCCATTCTTTGAAACATGATGACCTAGAACAATACCTTCTTCCATCATTAGAAAACACTTTTCACTTTTTAGAGATAAATTTTTCTCTCTGCACCGTTTCAGTATCTTTTCTAAATTCACCAGTGCTTCTTCAAATGTGACTCTATAGGTAGTGAAATCATCCATATAAATCTCCATACAGTCATAAGATATATCAGCAAAGATACTAATTACTGCTCTCTGGAATGTTACTGGTGCATTGCATAGACCAAAAGGCAAGACTGAATAAGCAAATGTTCCCCATGGACAAGTAAAAGTGGTCTTATCTTGATCTTTAGGGGCAATTTTTATTTGATTGTATCCATTGTAACCATCCAAAAAGGAAAAATATCTTTTGCCAGACAGTGACTCTAACACCCGATCTACAAAAGGTAATGGAAAGTGATCTTTTTTAATGGCATTGTTCAACTCTCTGTAATCCACACACACTCTCCATTTTCCACCTTTCTTGGAGACAATGACTAATGGAGAAACCCATTGACTGTCAGAGATTGGATAAATAAAACCAACATCAAACAACTTTTGAAGCTCACTTTTAACTATTTCTCTAAGTGCTAGATTTACTCTTCTTTGAGGTTGCCTAATTGATAAACAATCTTCTTTGATATAGATCCTATGAGTACAAACTCGAGGATCTATCCCTTGCATGTCCCCATATTCCCATGTAAAAGCTTTATGCTGTTCTTGTAGCATTTTTAATAAGTCAGCCTCTTGAGATTGTGACAACTTGCTATTGACATTCAAACAATGATTTGAAGACAATTATATCTGCTTAGTGAGATTACTCATAGAATTTATAGGTAATGTTTGTACCACTTGTGGAAGAAAGTTATGAAAAATTGTAGGAAGTTTAGGCAGTGAACTCTCAGAATTTGGTTGTTATAGGAAACATTGTAAATAGGTACCATTTGGATCAGACGAACTACCCGTATCAGAGTTGTACTGTAGAATTTGAAAAAGAAAAGCATCCTCACTCTGAAGTTGTGAGAAAGGGTCATTTTGAAGCATCATTAATTGAGCCAAAGAATTGGCTTCTTCATTTTCTTCCCCCACATCTAGCCAAACAGGTTGGGACAAATCTGGTTGAGGTCTAGTAGGCGGATACAAGGCAAATTTCTTTGTAGACTGTCCATTAGAAATGGTCATATCTCTAGAACGACATCCTATAAAAGCATCAGCAGTTGCTAACCATGGTCTACCAAGGATAACTAGATACCCTCATAAAGTTGCCTTAACTGATAATATTGTAAAATCAGCAGGATACTCCCAAGATTCAAGAGTGACAATTACATCTTCCACCATCCCATCAGGTTTAATTGTGGAGTTGTCTACAAGCTATAGAACTGTGGGTGTAGACCTAATGTTTGAAATATTCAAGGAGTTCATAGTGTGCTTTGTCATGACATTAATGGCAGCACCTAAGTCAATCAAAATATTTTTACAACTTGGCCATTTATATGTATCTGTGCTATAGGACTTCTAGGGTCAATATACTTTGGGATGACTACATTTCCCAACATTATATCAGCCAATTTCCCTAAGATATGAATTGTTTGAGGATCCTTTTTCTTTCGTCCAGGCTTCTTCAAATAGGCCTCTTTAATAACTTTTCTAAAAATGGGAATATCTTTAATAGCCTGAAATAAAGGGATTTGAATCTGTACATTCTTGAGCTGATCTAGAATGTCAAAAGTGGGCTCTTCCATGGATTTAGATGTAGTACTTTGCAACCTCTAAGGAAAAGGTGGGTTATCTTAATTTTGTAAAATACCCTCCTTAGAAACCGTATCAGTTATGGGCATATGCTCAGTAGGAACAACAGGTGCAATAGATTCTTCAAGGGGAGAATCTGGTATTTCAGTAATCAGAGGTGATTTTAGAGCAGATAAAGTAGTTCCAGACCTCAAATGGATGTCATTAACGTTTAAGGCATAAGCTTGATATTGGTTAGCTTCGGCAAGATATGCAGGCTGTTGTGGCTACTGCTGTTGCTTATTATTGGGATTTGACAATGGCTGGGCAGGCATAGGCGTTTGTTTTGGAGGTCCAGGATTTGTGGCAGTTGCTGCAGGAGGTGGCATGAGGGCCTGTGGTTGTGGCTGTGGATGCTGCAGGAATCCAGGGGACTGGTTTTTCCATTGCTGATGGCCTCTCCATTGGGGATTTTACTGCCAATTTCCTAAAGGTGGGGTCCATTTCCCTTGTGGCTACTGCCAACCTCCTTGAGGAGATTGCCATTGTGGGTTCTGATAATTAGGCCAACTTGGTTGAGGTGGATTCCAGAGTGGTGGTGGTCCATATTCATGTTGCCATTGGTTATTATAGCCAGAATAAGGATTACCAAAAGTTAAAGAATTTTGAGGCATACCTTGTCTTTGGGCCCATAGTCTCCTTTGTGCAACAAAGAACACTTGATCATCATCTCCTTCTATAGGATTGAAGTCAGTAGGTAGTTGCCTGGCTTCCAAATAAGCCACCATCTTGCATGTGCAGCCACGTTTCTTCTGTCTGCAGTATGGACAGAACTCGGTCAAAACTGCCTTAGCTTCCTCATGTTTCTTCTGAGCTTGCATAGTGTCCAATTGCGTAGCCATATTATTAATGATGTCCTGCTTGAAATCAGATAGCAAATTTGTTATCTCCATCCGGGAAACTCCACCAGAAGAAGATTTCCCCATTGTAGCATGATGACATCGACCTTTTTTAACTGTTGCTCGAGAGTAGTTAAGACATATTTTTTTATATCATCCCAAGGCAGTTGGGTTATATCACCTCCTCCAATCAGGTCCAGGGCGTCTATACAGGCATCACTGATTCCCCTTAGAAAGAGTAGTTTCTGAGAGTCCTCATTAAAAACCTAGAAATATAATCTTCCAGACTTTCATCCTCCTTCTACTGAATTTAGAAGATGTCATCACCTTTGCTAGCACTCTTGCAATATTCCTTATACTTTTCAAGGAATTTCATTTGCATGGCTGCCCAACTATCTATAATGCCTCTTTCCAGACTTATGAACCATCTGAGAGCTCCTTCCTTCAAGGTGGAAGGAAATAACTTTAGTTTATGAGCGTCTGTGTTGTAGTCATAACTGCGACAGAGGACATCAAATTCAAACAGAAAAGTTTCTGGGTCCTCTGTAACCAGGCCATAAAATTTTGGAAGCAAGGAAGAGGGAATGTTTTTAAGATTGTCAGTATCTCTCTAGGGAACAATGGGAAACTAAAATGCAGGAGGTGGATTATTAGGTGGATTATTTTCCATGTTTGGTTGTTGGAATAACAGAGCGAATGGATTTTTTTCAGGTTCATTGTCAGCTGGTTCAAATGGTAGTTCAACAAACAGGTTTTCAAGGATGAACCTTCCCAGTGCATCTCTTCTTCTTCTATGCATGCAATACGGTAAATGGTGGCTTGAAAGATTTTAAAATTTTTTGACTAGCAAACTAAACTAATGCTAAAAATGACTTCTGAAAAATTCCTAGCTGGATGCCATCCTGACAATAGCGCCAAAAATGGTCGCGCCCATAAAAGGATATGAAAATCACGGTAAAACCTTTCCTAGGAATTGGACATTCCGATAGGTGACTAACATCTATCTACGGACGTTCATTTACTTGTCAAACTAGTGACGTATAATTTAAATGGCGCGGCAAAATATATGCACTAAGAACTAGTTTTGGTCAAATCTTAATAGAAATAAATACTAGAAAGGAATTCTATCTATGCTACAGGAAGGTAATGAAAAGTTATTTAACTCAGCTATGAATTTAATTAAAACATAAACCATAACAAATACGACTGAAGCACAAACTATGAATTGGTCTTATGCTGCAGGAACAGACACAGGGATGGATTCTCTATGCTGCAGGAGTAGTACAAGATTGAGTTTGTATGAAAAATTCAAAGATGAAAGCTAACTGAAGATCAACAGAAAAAAACAACTAACTAGCTATAGATACTTACTAAGTGGGCCCCCTTAGCAAGCATCTACTGATTACACAGGTGTTGAACTCAGAACTTCATTAATCTTTATTCATGAAAATAGAATGATATACATTGTTTTGTTGATATGAAAACTAACAACAAACTTTGTCTCTTGTCAAACAGATTCTACTTTTCATTATCATACTAGCTCTTACATGATATCTGTTACTCTATTTCTATCTTACTCTAACTATCATCTCACTTCTCTCTCACGCAGGAGGAGAATTTTATTAAAAATTAGAAGAGCAACTAACTAACTAACCCTATCAAAGAAAGACATGGAAGTAAAGTGTATCCCAGAATCAAGGAACAAACTTCATAAATGAATTTATGCATTTAACCCGATCCAGAGAGAATCTAGCGCTCCACTCTTTCCAGATTGACTGTCATTAAAAATATTTCCCAATGGTTTCGGTCAGAGAGTCTTCGTCGGAGCTTCGTCGAAGTCATGCAGGAAATGGAATTAACTGCAAGGCCGAGATTGGCTGCGTTTGACTCGATCATTCTTCAACAACCTGCGAAACAGATGCGAAAGAAAAGGCGTATGGCACATACACGATATCCGTTCATTAATCACACATTTAAATCTATTTTATCATTCAAAAACTGCATGTGATATACCAGTCATTTAGGGAGTCAACGGGGCAATAAATGCAGTCAAGTCAACACAATAGGCCGCAGGAATATGAAAGTATTTTGCTACAGGATATCCCCATAAAAGGTTTCAAAAGAGTTTTAAACAACCACAAATAACAAAAGTAAAGGCATTAAAAGTTTATCATAACATCCAAACTATGAGCACATTTTGGGCTCATCAATCCACACAATCAATTAAATTGATCTACTAAGCACGGCATAAGCATAAACATCGGTGATAAAAGTATCATCAAGGATCATCATAGTAATGAATCCATCGTCAAAGAATGTATCATAATGTCTAAATACAAACAAGTAACTGTCAGTAATAGAAAGAAAATTGAGGGACACTACAGACCCTCTTACATTCATGGCCTTCATATCATCATTAATAGGCCCCTAAGACCCTTTATTATGCATCTCAAGGCTTATTTCAACTGAAATCCTGATATAGACATGAAATATACTTAATTTTCCAACTCCCTGACATTTCCTCCACTTGAAAAAGCTTGGTGGGACCCGTACGACATCTTGGGCGTATGAGTCCATCTAGATGGGACCTATATGCCACAGGTGGTTTATGAGTCCCATATGGCTCCTTTTTAGGGTTTTAAATTCAAATTTCATGTATGTTGGCTTCTGGGATTTGATAAATGGTAAGTTGGAGAATTTCCTATACGAACAAGGTCTCAAATAATTATTTCATCGAAGCCTTCATGATATCAACCTAAGCTATCAAGAGTTAAGAACTCCAATACTTCACAAGAGCATCAAGAGAGTTTACAAGAGCATTTCTAAGGAATTCAAGGGCATAATTCTTCTTTATTTGTTGTAGTAATTCAAGATCCATCATCATGTCAAAGTTATTATGCTTCAAGCATGCTGTTGAGATAGTGTTGTGATGGAGCATTGAAGATCCATTTGCAACCATTGTTTCATATCCAATTCAAGATCAATATCTACATTTTCCATGGCCACTTCATGTTAGATTGTTGATTTACATCTCAAGACATCATTAAAGGTATCATTGTTCATATTTCATATTTCATTGTTTCATCACAAGGTTTAATTACCTAAATGGGATTTTACCAAGGCAAACCCCTATTTCCTAACAAATCAACAAGTTTTTCTCTCTCTACATGTGTAACTACAAATCAAGTGTCTTGGATATTAAAGATCCTTTGAAGACAAAGTTGCAAGGTTGAGAGAAGTTCTCAAGTTGTCACAAGGTTGTCATCTTCATAGAAAGTCATCTATAGGTCCGAATTCAAAGTTTTAGATTTGGAAAAGAAGTGTATAAGGAAGAGCAGAGATTGAAGAGTAGATTCAGGCCTTAACCCTTCGAAAAGGTAGAGTGGGACTAATACGCCACTTGTGGCGCATGAGTCCTAGTATAGCACATTTTCTAGATTTCAATGAATTCAAATCAACTGTTGTGAGATTCTAGTTTTGGCACATAAACCCTAGTCTAGGACTAAATTGTCCAGAATGGCATATGAGTCCTAGTGGGCATTAAATAGAAAATTTTCAAGGTTTTGGATTTTTTTTGACCTCATCACTCTCACAGGTGCACCTCTGTACTTTCTTAGTCTTTTATTTTGCATTTCAGTTTCATTTCGTAGGTCATTTAGTTAGGTTTTGCATAGTACTTTGCACGTTACATTCATTTCTTGCCTTTAAAAGCCCTAGATTGGTGGTGAACCCCCCATTTAGTCCTTAATCACACCCTAGGATACCTTATTGCAAGATCTCTTTCCCCCACTTCATCCTTGGATTGAGATCTCTAAGGTCTCCTTGAATGAAACAATAGTGAAGTAGAAACCCTATCTCCTAAAAGGTGGGGCACCCTATTTCCATTGTTACACTTTTTATAATTTTTGTTTTGCATCCATACAGTTTAGTTATATAATGGATAACACAACTATTTGTTGTTATTTTCTCATCCAAAAGAAATCCTCTAAAAAATAAAAATATAACCACTTGTTGACCTCTTTGAAATCAAGACCACTAATCTAATTTGGGTCTTGACAAAGCCATACAAATTTACCATCATGCTTGCATCAATATATTCATGATAGAAAATACAAAGATTATAAGTCTCATGTGCATATTTAAAAACATATAGATTGTATAAGTCTAATGTTCTTTACATTGATTTTCTATAAAGATACTAATAACTTCCACTACTGGGGAAATGCAAGGTCATTTACAACATTGCTACATAATGCTACCTATAGCTCTAGCATATAGAATTTTATACATCTCTTCAAATTCATCATTAGTTTGAAGGCAATGATTGAGAGATAGCCTAATGCTAGCTAGATATGGAATACTAGTTCATTTACAATCATGAATGGAAAAATACTAAAAAATAGCCTCAACACACTTCTTTTAATTTATCGATAATTTTTATTCATGTATAATTTATTTCCATATGTACTAAATATGTATTTGGTATCCCCTAAATATTTTATATCAAATATACTAGATAATTAATCCCTAAGTTTTCTGATCATCCCTTTACTATTTGTAATCAAGAATATTTCATCAACACATAGGACAATGATTAGTAATCAATCATCAATTAATTTAAAATAAACACAAAAATTAATTCACTTCTAGAGTAAATTCATGATCTTATACAAAAGAAATGAATTTAATAAACCACAACATTAAAAATTACTTCAACCATAAATGTATCTTTGAAATCTATAAACTCGTTCTTCATATCCCTATACCATAAAATTATTAGATTATTTCATTAATATTTCCTCAACAAGATGACCATGTTAAGATGTTGTTTTGACATCCATTACATCTCTACCTATAAATTTAATGTAGTAGTAGTAGTAGATAAAGGGAAACTAATAGCTCAGTTAGTTTTTCTATGAAAGAAGTCTCACTAAAACCTATGTCCCCAACCTAGGAGCAATCTTCATTAACTAATTGGGTCTTTTATTGCTCTAACCTTTTAATTATTATTTTTATTGAATACCCATTTCCATCTAATAGATTTCTTTCCCTTGAATAAATCAACAAGATCACACATGTCACATATCTCCAATTCCTTTATCTTACTTTTCATTATCTTTAATCATGATTTATTCTCATTTGATTTGATAAAGATTCATTCATGTATCTAAGTTCATTGTCAGTACACAATAAAGAAAGTACATAAATATGATTAGAAGGAATATAATTTTCAACTAGACTATGTTATCCTATGGACCTTTGAAAAGGTGTAACAAGAGGTTCATTCCTCCTTAGAACTTGAATCTAAACCTTAACCATCCTCAAAATTTTCATCATGTTATTCTTTTATCTAGTAATCCTCCCATTTTTTAATATTATTATTTTTAGATAAAAGAAAAAAGCCTAAAAATTATATATATTATACAAGTTCAAAGTTACATGTGTACAAAAAAAATATATATGCAGGTGGGTGGCCAAAAAAGAACATAATGCCCTGAATACTAGAAGCTTTGATGAGAGGAGTCCAAAATAGAATGTAAGCCTCAAGCCAGAGAGTGTGTGAAAGCCATAGATGACATTTTTAGCAGTGGGTAGGTTGGAACTGCTCATACCATAGGAAGGGTGGTGTCAAAATCCACAATCTATTGGAGATTTGACATAGGATCCAAATTGTTTACCTCTTTAGGAAGCACTTGCCCATACGTGCAAAAACTTGATGTTGAAATATTGACACCGTTTGAAAGTTTCTAAGGAATGGAAGCCATTCCCCTACAACAACCTCCTTATGCATGTAATAGATGCCCCACAACCTTAGAATACCAAACCAAAGCATGCTACTTCTAGAGTAGCCTTGAGCACACCTAGATTATTTTTTTTGAACAAATTTTCCATTAGAACCCCCACTAGCTCCCTTTTTCTCCTAGGTCTAGAAGGGAAGCCACAAATCATGACATGATATCCAATTTTACCCTGTAGCACTCTGCTTCCCTTAGGAAATAAATGCCAAGTATCATCTTTACTACATTAAGATCCCTTCTTGTGAGGTATTCATAATCACCTTGAAACACTAGTTTGTGATAGCACCATTAAAAGCTATCTAGTGCTTTGAGTCTGTGAGAAATATTGAGGTGCCCATTCTCAATCTTGATACTAGCCAACTATGAGGAGTGAAGAATGTAGTAGGTATCACCTTACCACTTTAAATAGAGAAAATTACTACATTTTCCCATGCTCTAATGTGGGAATTTATTTCCACATTTATTTCCCATGTGGAGAAATATTGATGCAATTTCAAAGCACTTAATTACCCGTTTGGTGCATGCCAACTTGCTATAGAAATACATCATAGCCACTTGAAAAAAATTACAACTCTCCTCTGAAGTACAATGCAACCACCTGGTACAAATTATTTTTAGATTATGTTTGCTAAGTTGTCTAAGATACTAGAATGAATAACAAAGTTCTTTACTCCCACTTTAGTGCAGACCAACTTGCTAATAAACCACCACTTAGTCATAATTAGAAAATCCCTTAAGTAGCAGGGACATTAATATATGGGATGGACATAATGCCATCGGATGCCTATGGCGCATCCTGATGGCTGGATAGCCGCTGCCCTCTTGGATGCTTGCGAGCAACTGGGCATGGCACATGACCATCATTTTTTTCCCTTTTTTACCGCTTAGAGGACCCACCAAGAAGTCCAACCAATCATGCAGTAGCAGTATGTGATAGGGTCAATAGCTTTCTCATCATGTACAAATACAACACATGGCATGCTACGAGGGTGATCACTTAAAGAAAGGAGATAATGCACATGGTCACCACGTGACACCAAAATACTTCCTACTTTGCACTGAGAATCATGAGTAAGAGTTGTACAATTAACATAACCAACCAATCTCACAACTAATCTTGTTTGTGATAATTGTGACCTTCGTCGAGCTGTGCCAACATGACACATGGAACTTTATGTAGGGGACACCTGGGGACACCACGTGTCTATACAATGCTTTGCAATTAGGGTTTAAGCCACCAAGTTTAGTAGGAGCTAAAAAAAATTTAGCCGCTATGAATTAAACCAACAAGGGCTCGTGGATAAAAGTAAATGGTTGTCCAAGGGTCTGCATAGATTTGGAGATGGGTATAGCAGGCGAAACTCAACACCTCACAATCTTTGTAAAAGATGGACCGCAAGAAGAAGTAAGAACCCAACACCTCAAGAGAGAGGAATTAGCCCCTGATGCACTAGGAGGTGGTTGCGGTGCTTGGGGACTATGTCAGGCTACGCCAGTGTGGCATTTAGCAATGAAAGATACAACCAAACGAGTGAGGCCACCACATGAAAAGAATCTCAAGACTTGAGACTAGGTGGACTTTGAGGTGACCATAAATTCATGCAAGACCTAGTGCTAATTTTTTTAGCTATTAGTCAGATTGCTGCATAAGAAA
Organism: Sequoia sempervirens; assembly: GCA_007258455.2. Classification (NCBI taxonomy): domain Eukaryota; kingdom Viridiplantae; phylum Streptophyta; class Pinopsida; order Cupressales; family Cupressaceae; genus Sequoia; species Sequoia sempervirens. The sequence continues at coordinate 512,692,955 of VDFB02047230.1, forward strand.
AACAACCCGACGACATTCCAGTTCAATACAACTCGCATTATTTGTTGTGTGGTATATGGAGCCACAATGCTAAGGAATTACACTAGCTATGCCAAAAAATCCCAAGCCCTGCACACTAAGAAATGTTAATTATTTAATCAAAGTATCCTATGTGGGTAAGATTCATTGTTAGCCAGATGCGCCAACAAAGGATAGTTGGCAAGATATGATTGGTGCAATTGTATTGCCCCAATAGCTAAATCACATGCCATATTAGTGAATGTATCTAGAACTTTTTTTCTCTCTCTATAGTAGTGTATGAGTTGGTAAGAGTCGAATTCTTGCAGCACTTTGAGTCCTTGTTTTAGTATGGTGTTTAACAACTAGCTAATTATATTTTCTTGCTTTCAAGCATTAATTATAATCATGGAATCCCCCTCAATCCAAATGAGTTTGATACCTAATGAATTTTCCAATCTCAGGCCTACAAGTAGTGCTTGTGCCTCAACCTTATTATTTATGCCATCTAGGAGTTTTATTGTCTGTAGATGCAAATAATACTAGTATAATCCCTTAGTACACATCCAACTCCAAAAGCTCCTAGATTCCCATGGGAAGCCCTGTCAAAATTAAGTTTTACCACTCCAATTAGAGGGGCACCATACTACATTGTTATGGTTGGGCTTTAGCTTTGGTAACCATGTGCCTAGATTTGGGCGATGAATCAATTCCCATTGAGAGGATAAATGTGCATCCTAGTTTAAAAATATTTTAGGCATGTGCTATTTGATTTATATATGTTAGACATTACTAACTTAGAAATTAGCCTTTCAATTTTACATACAACTTCTTGGAATGAGTAATGATCCTTTCTAAATATTCTATTGTTTCTTTCCCACCATATGCACCATACGACAATTGAGGGGCTTACTACCCAAATTGAAGAGGATAAAGAGTCTTTATTCATTAGTGGCCATGAGGAAAAACTGTTTGCAATGAATCTTGGTGAGGTGTGGCCTAATTTAATCTTTTGGAAGCATGCCCAATATTGGTTTGAGAATTTACACATTACTAAAAGGTGGTCTATGTTCTCTTCCTGTTGGCCGCATAACATGCAGTTGAAAGGGGTAGAAATATTGATTTTCACCATCCTCTTACAAGTATATGTTTATTTATAGCCAATGAAGCAAATGAGCCATATTTCAGAAGAATTGTAGAGTTCCAACATAGTTTGTGGGGCCAATTTACTAGTTCAACATTTCCTTTTGGAATGATTGAAGAGTATCCTAGGCTAACTTTGTAATTACTTGAATTGGAAGGGGCCCAAGTGAGTCTATTAGGATCCATGGAGAAGAAGATTTGACATTGTTGGAGGAGTTCTGACAGTTGAGACTTTTAATTTTCTTGGAAGTTACAACCATCAAAGTTTTTCCATTTGACATTTGAGAGGAGGTTTTCTTCGGGTATACGTTGTCTTTTACTTTTGATCCCCAATGTTTTTTTAAATATATTTATAGTTCCACTAATCCTTCAATTTTAGATTTAATAGTCGCAAGCCATTCTAAGAGTCATCCCAAAACATAACTTTTTTCTCAATTATTTATGGACTAGGTTAAATACAAGGTGATAAATTCTTTGCAAGTTATGATAAAATTTCCATATTTTGGATCCCTCTTAGACATTTGACATTGTGAAAATGTGTTTGAGGATTGCAGAATCCTTGTATTTCCTTTACATAATTTTGGCCCATTTAGATTGTGGCTTTGTAAAAATATTCCACACTAATTTGGTTCCCAAAGCCTGGTTCCTTGCCTCTAAAGTGTAACCCTACTCCTCCATGTTTTTTATCACAGAGTTTGTTACATGAAACTATTAGAATTTTACTCTTTCTCTTGTTGTCAAGGTTCCCCTGCTAGAGGAATTTTCGGATGCATTTCTCAATATTCTCTTGCACTGCTTTTGGTAGTTTCAGGACTGAATTGACATAGTTGGGGATAGTTGAAAGGACTAATTTTGTTAATGTGTTCTTCCTTCCATTGTGAGCCATCTTCCTTTCCATGATGTGATTCTATTTTTTATTTGAGATAAAAAATTCTCTAGAAATCAAGCTTGTTTGGACCTGAAAAGAATGGAATTCCCAAATGTTGACTTGGAATTCATCTTGTTTGAAATTAAGAATTGATAAGATACACATGAACACTGTTGGAGAGGTGTTTTGAAAGAAAATGCTTGATTTCTTATCATTGAGTTTTTGGCTTCATACCTTGCAATAGTCCTCTATGAATTTTTTAATGCCTTTTTCTTCTTGGACACTAGATTTGGAAAATAGAAGTGTATCATCTATATTTAACAAGTGATTCATGTTGTTTGAATTTGGAATAGCTATACTTTTCCATGATCCTTGAGTGTGTGCTCTTGATATTACCCAACTCAACAATTCTTCCATTAGGATAAAAAAGAAGGGAAATAGTGGATCACCTTGTTTGACACAGGCTATGAGGAATTAAAGAAACATGTTGGGATTCCATTTATCAAAATAGAAAACTTGGACCATGATATTAAATAATTAACTCAATGATATCATTGTAGGAAAAACCTAGTTTTTGGAGCATTTTTTGGAGGAAGTCCCAAGTTAGCCTAGCATAGGCCTTCAACATGTCAAGTTTGAGAATCATTATTGGGATTCTGTTTACCTTGATGGAATGCAAATTTTCATGGGCTATTAGGGCCCCTTTTGCAACATCCTTTCCTAGGAAAAATCCTCCTTGCTCATCCATGATTATTCTTAGGATGATCTTGGCTAGTTTGGAGGTGATATCCTTAGAGAAGATTTTGCATATGGTATTGCATAATGATATGGGCTTGATGTTAGCAAAGGTAGAGGGGTTCTACTTTTTTGGGATTGCCACTTTAAATGTATTATTCAATTCCTTTAAGATCTTACTATTTCTCCTTGATCCCTCTAATGATAACAAGATATCTTTCCCCATGAACTCCCAAACTTTTTGGAAGAAAATGGTAGTAAACCCATCTGAACCTGGAGCTTTGTCTAGCAGCATGGAGAAGACCACTTCTTTCACTTCTTCTAATGTAAATGGTTATAATAAAAGTGCATTTTCTTCATTGAAGACTAGTGATATAATATGTTGAATAAAGTTATCTACAATAGTGTTTCTTTCTTAGGTCGTTTGCTGATTTGATACACTTAGTAGATTTGAGAAGAAGCAAAATGCTTCTTAACTAATAATTTTTTTTTTCCTTCAGATTACTACATGAGGGGGAAGTCATATTGAATATAATGTTCATTTTTTGTTTTATTTTAGATGATATATGGACTTGAATTTAGTGTTCTCATCCCATTCTTTGAGTCACATTTCTCTATATTTTTTCCTCTGATATATCGCTTCTCTTGTTATAATCTCTTCAAGTTATAGTTGTAGCTCTTTTTCAAGCTAATGGAGATATGGTTCATTCCACATCGTATGATTTGATCATTGATCTCATCAAGTTGAGTCTAGAGAGACATTTTCTACTAAAAGATGTTTTTGAAATGTTGCTCATTCTAGGCTTTGATTTTATATTTTATATATATTAACTTCTTTTCTAGCTAGAACATTTTGGAGCCAATGATAAAATGTGCACTTTCCCACCAACACTTGAGTTGAGGTAGGAAATGGGGGATCTTTGAACCATATTTTCTAGAACTTGAAATATGATATTGGGTTGGGTATTTGTGAAGCTAGGGATAATTTTATGGGGAAGTAGTTTGAGTTCAAAATGGGAGGATAAATGACTCTAGGGGCCTATTTTTGCACCCCTATCTACAAAGATTAAAATATATCCAATCATTCTGCAATTAAGTAGAAATATTTTCACTTGTTTGTACATGTAAATGTTCCATTTTGGGTATACAGTCTAATAGGTCAATTTTTGATATGAAGTCTTTGAAGTCTTCCACAACCTTTGGGAGGGTTATGCCCCCTTTTTGTTGTGGTGCAATATTTCATTAAGTTCCCCTTCCAATAATATTTTCTCCTCTTTTAGGTTTGATAAGACTAGGGGTAAATCATCCCAAAGGAAATTATTCCAAATTGTTAATGTAGGTGCATAAACATTAATGACCTTAAAAATTAGGTCAAAGGATGTTATCTTCATGAGCATCCAATGTTGCATTGAGAATATTAGTTCCACCTAGGTGATTTTGTCATTCCACAACACTGCTAGGCCCCTTGAAGCACCTTGTGCTAGAGAGTGTATAAATTTCCATTTTGTCCATTTACTAGAGACTTCTTGTGCTTGGTCATTAGTATTTTTTTTTCTTGAAGTATAACAATGCTTCCATCACTAGAGTCAAGATGACACTTTATCAAGCATCTTTTCCAACACTAGAGTAAAGTTGATGCTTTATCAAACATCTTTTGTATAAATTTCCATTTTTTTCCATTTACTAAAGAATTCTTCTTCTTGGTCACTAGTGAATTTTGTTTCTTGAAGCATAACAATGATTTTGTCACTAGAGTCAAGCTGATGCTTTATCAAGTGTCTTTTTCAATATTGTTATCAAAATGAATTATTTCATTAGGATTCACATGAGGTTGTTCATTGTTTTGACATACCATAAGTTGCACAAAAATAAATTTTTTAAAATATACTCAAATGATAGAACCCGTAGTTATAAAATGAAATATATGGTTGGTGACTAGAAGAAATAGGAACCTTGAAATTTCTACATCAATCTACATATGCAAGATATTGAAACTATTGAGACCTTTTCAAAAATTTAATTTTCTTTTTGATTTTTTTCTAGTTTTATCTTATTTACCTTAGTTTCTTTTATTTCAGTCAACTAAGGTAGAGTTGCCATTTTTCTGTGTACAAGGTTTTAGGACCCCTTCAAAACATATTTTTTACCCGTATCAAGCAAGGTTCTTAGAATACAATATTTTAATTAATAGACAAGATCCCAAAGCTTATAACCCTTTATTTTATAACCCATGAAACCATATTTGTTAATCCTAAAATCAAGCTTAGGAAATTTTCACTTAGGTACATGAACATGTCTCACAACCAAAACCTCTAAAATATGAAACCAATGGTTATTTACATGTCCATACCTCATAGGGAGTTTTATCATCAAGAGTATAAGAAGGCAACCTCTAACTAGATAACAAGTAGAGTGAACCACTTTAGCCCAAAAATATTTTTCAATCTTAATGCTACTTAACATGATCTTGGCTCTATCAATTAAGCTCCTATTCATACACTCTACCACTCCATTTTGTTGTGGTGCATATGGAGGATTTTTATAGTTATTGCATGCTTGCAATAGTAATCAAATACCTTAGAGAAAATTTAACCATTATTATCCATTCTTAAAACATTTATATTTCTACCTATCTATTTCTCAACAAGGGTTTAAAGTAAAATTTTACTTGAAAAATTAAACCTATACTTGTGTCTAAAATAATCATAAATATAAGAGATATATTTAAACCAAGAATTCTATGCAAAGAAACATCCATAGGGTAGAAAATATCACTATGAATAAACTCAATTTTACTTTTAGCCATAGTAATTTAAGATTTAAATGAAACTTTATGTTCACATAAATTAAAATAAATATAGTAACTAGACACACAATCAAACATGTTCTTGTTTATGAAGGTTTTATGTCTCTTCTCACCTATGTAGTCTATTCTTTGGTCCACCAACTTACAAGATATTGAATTATTAGTTAGATTTGAAAATTTGCATTTAAATAAAACAAATATTAGGAAAACTTTATAAATGACACATATTTAAATATACATTCTTATGATCATGATCAATGTGATAATAATGAAGCATCTATAAAATATATAATTAAAAAAGTGCATGCAATTTAATAAACATCATCAACATCGTAAGTTTTTTAAACAATATTAATCCATAAAGAGATAATTCATGATTATGAACCACCATGATTTCTACATGTGTAGTAACTATAAAATGTTGATTAACACTCATATGATGAGGGTACATAGATTCTCACGCTATAATTTTTTTACCATAATTCAAATAGAATTAATGTCACATGCTTATGTTTTTCTATGCTACATGTTATAATCTCTTATGTCATGTGATTTCACTTTATATTGCCTCTTGGTGGAAAAAGTGTTATTTCTATTTACACATTTTAAACTCTTATTCTTGATTTTCTTGGTGTAAGTAGGGGAATATTTGTGGGCACTAAGAAAGTATGTTTTGGGAGAGGATATTTTCCTTAGCTTTAGATTTCCATATAATTCTCATTGTTCATATTTTTTTTTAAATTATAGTTTTAAATTTTAATGATTCATTCTTAGTTTTTAGTTATTGTTTCTCTTGGTCTCTTCATGAGTAATTTTTATTCCATTATATTAATAATTAAATAAGAAGAACATTATTTATAAATTATATTTTTTATTTATGGATAGTCTCATAGGAGACACACATTTTATATAATGTCTCTAATTCTTCCTATCTAGAAAATTTCACATCCTTTTACCACAACTCATTTTCTTAACCATTTACACTTTTGCATCTATGTAAATTTAGTTTTGCATGAAGAATAAATTTGAGTAAAACTATAGAGGATAAAGTGTGCACCTTATAAAATTTCTACTTTGATTATTATACTTTTGGTTTATGTGTAAGATGCATGATTATATTGCATTATTTCACTATTTTGATGCACTAACTATCCCAAGACCCAATCTAATATTCTAGTAGGTCACAAAACTATTCAAAACCTATTTGACTCATTCTCAATTAATTCACCCACCTTGGTCAAATCACCATAGTAATCTCCTACATTCCAAGATAGATGTTCCTATGATTCAATCATTAGCATGGGGGTACTCAACAATTAAAATTGTGTATGGATATTTATATAAAGTATCACCATATGACACTCTAACAAGATTGCATAATAACAAATATATTTTTGAAAATAATCAAAAGTGTTTGTCCTCTTATACATATATGAGTCACTGCCATCCTCAATTATGCATTACAAACAAACCATTCAACAACCAAAAATAAACATTCATTGTTAAGACACATTCAAAGTAAAATTTCTAACATGGTCACTTAAGAGATAACACCAAGTAAGAAAAAAATCACCAAGTCAATAATTGACTTGATGGAGTTCACTACAACAACACATTGACATCAATTTCCACTCACATATCTCTTGTTTTTACTATTAATTTCATCTCAAGGCTTAACCGCAAAACGTGTCTTGAATTTTAATCCACACATAAAAGTACCACTATGATCTTTAGAATCACCACTATTTTCTTTATGCCATAAATTGTTAGGTTAATATGCATAACAAAAAATGAAGGTCTATCTTTTCTCTATGCAATATTGTAAAATTTAGATAGGGTCAAAGCCACTAGGAAGATATGATCATTTAAGTAATTTATCCCATGATCGAAGAATCTCAATATTTAGTTATTTAATACTTTTGATTAGTAATCTCATTTCATATACTCAATTGTAGCTCTTTTCCATAGTATATCATCAAATAAATTTCACTATTTGTATGTCAAATGTATGCAATTATAGTTCCATCCTATTTATGTTTGCCTCACATGGTCAATTTAAATATATGTCAATTTACTTTTATTGCTTTAATCAAATTCAACTCATATATCCTAAAAGTCAAGTTTACAATTAATTCATTTTAGATATTTTGAATGTTGTATTCTTTTGTTTACAATAATCATTTGGAACAAATAGCATTATATTTAGATGTAAGAGTTGTTGCTTTGCAATATTCTTTTTTAAACAATTCATTCACAATTCTTTGTGAATAAGGTAAATTTAGGCAGTTATATGTAGGAGAACTTTAAATCTATTTTAATAGAGCAGGAATCATGAGAAAAATGAAATTTCTATAGCATAAATTAGAATCTTAATCTAAAAAACTAAATCTCCTACTTTTTAGTTCTCGAACATCTAAAATTTTCCCTCAAAATTAAATAAGAAATTTCTCCTATAAACTTTTTTGTCTTATAATATCATTAAAAATACTCAAAAAATTAACTATTTTTATTTTAGATTATAAACTTAAAATTTTAAACTAATTTTTAAAACATTATCTATTATTACAAAATATATTAAATGGATTAATTATTCAAACTCACTGTTGAAAACTTCCAAAAACTTCTTAACCAACATTGACTGAGAAACTTAAAATAACCTTCAACCCATGGTGAAATTTTGTTTGGCTCAAGTCTACAAAGATCTTGTTGAATTGATTTGTGGATATTCCCTTCAAGTAGGGGAAAGGGGCCCATAGTGGAGCACCCTAACTTCGCGTTTCTCAAAATCCTACATGAAAATTTCAAATCAGTCCCAATTTTGTACAATAGTTTACTTGACAAATCAGGTGCTTCTATGTTTCATTTTAGGGCCACATTATCAAATATGATACCACATCAACATGCTTTTTGTTGAGGTATGCAAAAAGGCCCCAAAAAAAGGTGAGACTGATAGTGGTGCACTAAGTCATGTTTTACTGGTGCGTTGATGTGGCATCACATGATTTGTCAGTTTGTGTACTTTATGGATAAAAAGTGTTTTACAATTAGATATTAAGGTGCTCCACTATGGGGTCCATTGAGGACTACTTCTATCCCCACTATTGGACCCCGCGCACTATGGGCCCCTCTCCCCTAGAAGGAAGGAGACTAATAATAAAGAATATTGTTCAATCTTGAAAGTCAATAATCAAAATAAAATAAAATGAATTACCATTTGAAGTCGCTGAAGAATTGTTTGAAAACGCGTTCATCTATCTAGATGAATTTGACGTGAAGAAGATGTCGGCGAATGGGAGACATGAATCCCCCCAAAGCGATAAAGACAACGGTGCGAGTTTAGATTAGATTAGACTATCACCGTGGCGTCTACCACTTTTGACTTCGCAGGCCTATCCAATTTTCTTCATCTTCATCCCCTTCTGGATAATAAAGTTAATTTCGTTATTATAATCTGTTAAACTCATTTCAGTAATTTTCCAAGAATGCTTTCTCTCTCGCCTGTACTGCGGCGATTATTTTCGTCCTCAAGTGTTTATTTGGAGAATAGGTCAATTAAAAAAGGGTAGAAATGAAAACTACAGATTCATTGTTCGATATGAATATAAAGGGGTGAAATATAGCGTCACACAAATTAAGTTTGAACAGTTCAAAGACTTGAACTATCAAACAAAAATTATGAAAAAGAAATCAAGTGTACAAAACACGCAATTGACTGGGCTTTCTACACGCAACTTGGATGGAGCGCTTCTCATCCAATCCTAAAACTACGCGGCATGCGCTCCAACGCTGTATATAATACCCGCCACACCATTCATTTTTCATAACAAAGATAGGTTAACAATTGTTTGTTTAGCGTGCGATCAAATTTTTGTTGTGTTGGAAAATCTTAGCGCAAAAATGGCGGCTGGCTCTGCTGCAGTGCTGGGGTTGATAGCCCTGACGGTATTAATGGCTCAAACTAGTGAAGCGCTGGTTTTCGCATTCTCGAATCATGCTCAGGGAACCTCCGGCGGCAACAGATTCGATCAAGAAATAGGCTCGAGCGGAGCCTTTGAAATTATGGGCTCCTCCACTCAATTTATCTGGGACGCCTTCCACCAGCAATCTGCTGCAGATAGGAAGAACGTGGACAAGGTTACTCTGATCGTGGAAAGCATGAGTGGCGTTGCGTACACAAGTGCGGACGAAATTCACCTCAGTGCAGATTATGTGGGCAACTACGGTGGGGACGTGAAGGCAGAAATTAGAGGAGTTTTGTACCACGAAATGACGCACGTGTGGCAGTGGAACGGGCAGGGCAATGCCCCCGGTGGCCTTATTGAAGGCATTGCAGACTATGTGCGCCTCACTGCAGGGTTGGCTCCTTCCCACTGGGTAAAGCCCGGCAGTGGAGACAAATGGGACCAAGGTTATGATGTTACTGCCTATTTCTTGCAGTATTGTGATAGTATTAGCTCTGGATTTGTTGCCAACATCAACACTAAAATGGCTTCCGGGTGGAACTTGGGATTCTTTAATGACCTCACTGGCAAATCCGTTGATCAGCTTTGGAGTGACTACAAGGCTAAGTATGCTTCTAGTTAAACAACGATTTTCTCTGCTTTTATGATATATTATACCTATCTATATCAAAAATTGAACTCCAAATTGGAATTGTAAGTTCTGCCCCTGAATAAATTACAAAGGGTTTGTGTCTCCTAATAAATAAAAGTGCTTACAATTTGCAGACAGTTGATGTATACAGTGCGACCATGAGTTAAGTATACTATACTCTTATAACGTAATAATGGCAGGAAATTATATGAGAAATTGAAAGGACTATTGTCTCTTAAGTTGTTACTTGTTTTTATTATAAAAGTAGAGAAAGGATCCTGATCCTGAAAGTTTATAACATTAAAAACAGATTAAGTAAACACGAGGACACATCCAAAGAAACAGCACAGGGCATACGGCCCAGAGAAACAACAAAACAGAAAAAAAACAGAGAGATGAAGTATAAATATGTAGACCGTTTGAAGACTCGATAAACGAATTTTAGAAAGGCCCACTATTTAAGAGATCCCGCAGACGTTAAAACAGAAGTAAAAATTAGCTGTACCTTTCTCAACTGGACCCGCCAATCACAAGTAGACTTTATTTATTAGTTGGAACCCCTTTGTGGGGCCTTACAATCTTCAAACACACCGTTGTAATGGTGAAATTTCCATATTAATATTAAATTCTATTTAGTTTTGTTTTTCTAGAGTAGATTAATATAATTACATATGTAATAAATGATATATTTATATGTGAAGTTAAGTTTTTTCTTTAATAATATTAATTCATTTATTAAGGGTAAGGGGTCGGTGGTGGGTAGGGTGATGTTGAGCAAGGGGTCCACGTTGGCGATTTTTTTTTGACACGTTCCTTAACAGTCCATCTAGCAATTGATAAAATTTATTAGGATGAAATTTGAGCACGTTTCCCAACTTTTTTAGACTATTTTTCAAAAACCACAAAATTCGAGCCCAAATTTGGTGTCGATTGATGGTGGAAACATGTTATTCACTTCATGGTTTCCCACCACACTAGTACTGGGTAAATAAACTCCCAGTAAATGCGCATTTAATTCCCAACATTCTTCCATTGCCAGCCTTTTCCCTACCACCTTGAAATGCATTCCATTTACTATCTCTTCTGTTAGCTTCACAGCTATACCATTCATGGTAATGTTCAACACTTTATGCCATTACTTGTACGACCAGTGTTGGATCTCCTCGAGGCCGATGGTGGTGAGGGTATGGATGAGAGGTGGTGATACCTACGTCATAGTTTCTATGTTTTTGAACATTGCCATTGAGAAAAGGAAAAACTTGTAACTTCTGTTAAGGAAAATGAGGTTGTGTTCCAACCTCACAATGGAAAAATCTATCATTTGCAATTTTTTTTTGAATTTACTAGCATTTTTTTTCTATAAATAGCTTTTGATACAAGTTATGATATGCTCGAATCTTGAGCTTTCTTGCAACTATATCATGGCCGCCTATGTGTGTATATATATTTACACACACACACACACGTGTGTGTGTGTACACATATATATACACAAAAAGATGACAAAGAAATGTCATTTGTAGCTATATATTACGTCTATATTATGGCCAACTATGTATATGTGTGTGTGTATGCATTTATATGGCCGATTGTGTGTATATGTGTGTATACACGAATATATTGTCTCTAATTGCAAGAGAACTCCAACCATCACCTAAGTCTCCAAGTATCCATGAGTACCTATAACCAATCAATCCATGCCAAACTCCAAATTATAAAATTAATTTATATTTTGATGATTTGTAAAATTACAAAACATCTTACATTATCATATTCCCTTCTAGTTCATGTCAAGCATCCAAATATGTTGTCATAAGTGAAATTATGATTTCCTAATCATTGCACATTACAAAGAATATTCAAAGTTCCTGGAAAATAATATTGAGTCGAAAAGATGTTCCTCCTCATGTTGGATGTCTAATTATCCCTTCCATAATTCTTGGAGTCACAAGAAATAATCATTGAGCATTAAAATATTAAAATTAAGATGCATAGCATAGGGGTTACAAGGTTAGTATCACTAATCCTAACATTCTCTTACTTGATATTTACATTGCAATGAAATAATAAAAAATAAAATAAAGAAGTTAGGTACTAGGAGAGGCAAGGTCCATGGCATCAATACACAACAAATCAACTACATAAATATGATTAGAAGGCCTATACTTTCCAACTAGATTATATTATCTTGTGGACCTTTGAAAAGATGTAACAAGAGGTTCATATGGTTCTTCCTTTGAACTTAAACCTAAACCTTAACCTTCTTCAAAATTTCCATCATGTTATTCTTTTGTCTACTTATCCTCACATTTTTCAATCTTAACATCAAAGTGCACTATTCCATTAGGATTCACATTAGGTTGTTCATCATTTTAAAATACCCTAAGTTGCACAAAAAAAAATCTTAAAATATATAACCCCAATGATAGAACCTGTATTTGTAAAATGAAACTTATGGATGGTGACAAGAAGAAACAGGAACCTTCTAATTTCTACATCAATCTACATAAGAAAGATATTGAAACTATTGAGACCTTTTCAAAAATGTAACTTTCTTTATGGATTTTCTTCTAGTTTTGTATTCTTTCTCTTTGGTGTTTTTTTATAGTTGGCTATGATAATTGACATTTTTCTTTGTACAAGGTTTTAAGACCCATTCAAAGCATATTTTTTAATATTATAAAAATTATTCTTAAAATATAATATTTTCATCACTACAAGATCCCAAAGCTTATAACCCATGAAATAATATTTGTTAACCCTAAAATCAAGGTTAGAACATTTCTCTTAGGTACATGAACATGTCTCACAAACAAAAACTCTAAAACTTGAAGCTAATATTTGTTTACATGTCCATACCTCATAGGGAGTTTTATCAAGAAGAGTATAAGTAGGTAATATCTTAACTAGATAAAAAATAGAGTGAACCACTTTAGCCTAAAAATAATGTTCAATATTAATACTACTTGACATGCTCCTAACTCTTATCAATTCAGGTCTTATTCATCCACTCTACCACTCCATTTGTTGTGGGAACATAGAGTTTTTCTTTTCTTTTTATAATTATTACATACCTACAATAGTCTTCAAATATCGTAGAGGAAGACTAACCATCATTATCCATTCTTAAAACATTTACATTTCGATCTATCTATTTCTCAACAAGAGTTTAAAGTAAACTTTTCCTTTAAAAATTAAACCTATGAGTGTGTTGAATAGTCATCAATAGAGGAAGTATATTACCAATAATTTCTATTGAAAGACACTTCCATAGGGTAAAAAATATCACTATGAATAACCTAAATTTTATTTTGTCATAATAATTTAAGATTTAAATAATGCTTTACGTTCACATAAATTAAAATAAATATAGTAACTAGACAAACAATCAAACATCTTCTGATTTATGAGGGTTTTGAGACTCTCCCACCTATGCAACCTATTCTTTGACGTCACAACTTATAAGATATTGAATCATTATTTAGATTAAACAATTTACATTTAAAGCAAAGAAATGTTAGGAAAATTTTATATACGACACATATTTAAATATACATTCTTATGATCATGATCAATATTATAATAATGAAATATATAACTAAGAAAGTGCATGCAATTCAATGAACATCATCAAAATTGTAAAAAAATTAAACAATATTAATTCATAAAGAGACAATTCATGATTATGATCCACTGTGATTGCCACGTGTGTAATTATAGAATCTTAATTAATACTCTTATGATGGGGTGATACATATTCTCATGATATATATATTTTACCATAATTTAACTAGAATTGATGTCACATTATTATTTCTTTCTATTTTACGTGTTATAATTTCATATGTCATGTGATTTCACTTTATATTGCCACTTGGTGAAAAAAGTGTTATTGCTCTTTACAAGTGTTAAATTCTTATTCTTGATCTTCTCGGGGTAAGTAGGTGCATATTTTTGGGAAATTCACTAGGAAAGTATATTTTGGGAGAGGATATTTTCCTTAGCCTTACATTTCCATATCATCCTCAATGTTCATATGTCTTTTTTTCAAACTATATTTTTAAATTTTAATGATTCATTCTTGGTTTCTAATTATCATTTCTCTCTCTCCTCACTCAATTTGTATTCCTTCATATTACACATAAAATAAGGGTCACATTATCTATGAATTTTATTTATGGATAGCCTTATAGGAGACACACATTTTCTTCAACGACTCTAATTCTCCTTGTCTAGAAAATTTCACATCCTTTTACCACAACTCCTTTTCTTAAACATTTACACTTTTACATCTATGTAAACCTAGTTTTGCCTAAAAATTAAGTTAAAGGAAAACTATCGAGGAGAAAGTGTGCACCCTATAAAATTTCCCCTTTGATTAATTTTATTTTTGGTTGATGTGTAAGATGCATGATTGTAGCACATTATTTCACTATTTTGTTGCACTCACTATCATAAGACTCAATCTGATATTCTACTAGGCAACAACACTATTCAAAACCTATTTGACTCACTCTCAATTAGTTTAGCTACCTTGGTCAAATCACCATAGCAATCTCCTACATTCTAAGGTAGATGTTCCTATGATTCAATCATTATCCATTCATACATGAATACTCAAAATTAAAATTAAATGTGTATGGTTAGGACACTCCAACAAGATTGCATAATAAAAAAATATTTTTAAAAATCATCAAAAGTGTTTGTCCCCTTATACATACACAAATCGTTGTCATCCTTCAACAAGAAAAAAAATCAACATTCATTGTTAAGACACATTCAAAGTAAAAATTCTAACATAGTCACTTAAGAGATGACAAGTAACTATAAATTATCTATCTACACGAATTTGACGTGAAGATGATGTCGGCGAATGGTGTGAGTTCAGATAAGATTTCCTCTTTATCGTCAGCCTCTGGGAAGGCTTTGACTTCACAGGTATACAAATTTTTCATCTTCATCCTCTTCTAGATAATAAAATTATTTTCGCTATTATAATATGTAAAACACATTTCTGTAATTTTCCAAGAATGGTTGCTGTCTCGCCTGTACTAAAGGTGATTATTTTCGTCCTTGCTGGGAATAAATAATTAATATATTTAAAAAAGTTTTTGTTCTCAAAAGTGAGAAGTCTTATATAAAATTCGCTACATTTTGACTTTTGCAAACAAAAGATAGATATGAAATTTGGAACAGCTGGCTGATTGTACTTATCAACTCAAAAGCGATTGAGACACCACCAACCATGGCTTTATTTATTTCTTAGTTTTTTTTATGAACATTTTATTATAAATAAAAATAGTATAATACTAACTTGCATCTAAAGGTGGTTCAAAGATTACGTCTATAGAAAATTATAAGTATGTTAATATGATAGAGAGTAGTGTTTGTACCCGCAAATTCTAGTTAGATGTGGTTGGATTAAACAATTAATAAAAAATGCTAAATAATGAAATGAAATAAACTTAGACAAATTTATATTTTTTCTTTAAATAAATTAAGTATTATTTGATTATGAAATATTTGCATATAGATTTAAACCATAAAGCAATGCAAATGAAAAAAAGAAAGTTGTCATCAAATTGACAAAAAGTGCAAATGAAAATAGAATGTTCCCATCCAATTGTCAAAGCAATATTTATTTGGCTTTTATATGATAAGTGAGATTTTGGAGGCTTTTCCATGATATTTTGAAGGCTTTTACCATTAAATGACTGTTGAAACTTGTTTTCCGACAACTCAACAGTGGTTTGCAAGTGTAAGACTTGTTTCAAGCTCAAATCTCACACTATATGTAACCTATCAGCTAATTAGGGTGGTATACAACTACTTTCACAAAGTCTAATGGAACAAAGTATGGGACAAAGACAAATAAAAAACAGTAAGAAAATAATATTGTACCAACATTAAATAGATCTTTATCATTAAGATTGAAATTTCAAACATCAATGAGTGTAGTGTAATTAAGAGACTCCCAACTAATAATAATGATTTCCCTCTCACGAGTGTCTTCAACTAGTTGTTGCGGATGAACATGAGAGATGGCAAGTTGTAGATGAGGAAACTTGTTGGAACTAGGCCAACCAACCTCCCCATGCCTCTAAGAAGAGTGAGAAGGAAGTTGGGAAGTAGAAATTGATAAGGAGGCCATGCGAGTCTCGCTAGGCTCTATAGGAGCCATCACTAGAAATCATGTGCACTAAAAACTCAAAAAAAATAGTGGAACATGAGCAAGATTAGGAAAACAACAAGAATATAAAATAATAAATTTTTTTAAGACTAAAAATGTTAGTTTTCACAAAATTATAAAATTAATTTATATTTTGATTATTTGTAAAATTACAAAACATTGCTTCAATTCCTTTTAAAATATAAGGTGGACAGATTATTTGGAGAGTATGATAATTAAGAAGAGTAGTGTGGAAAATAATATATGTTAAAGGTTAATTATTTAAACAATAATAATCATAAAAATATTTAAGGATTGGAATATTTTTTGTTATAAAATATTTGAAGTAAAGTATTTAAATAAATGT
This sequence comes from Sequoia sempervirens, assembly GCA_007258455.2. Lineage (NCBI taxonomy): Eukaryota > Viridiplantae > Streptophyta > Pinopsida > Cupressales > Cupressaceae > Sequoia > Sequoia sempervirens. The sequence goes on from VDFB02047230.1 coordinate 512,709,633, forward strand.
AGAATTCATATATATAAATAAAAGGTATTTAGATAGAAACTTGATGTAGATATGTTATAATAGATTCTTGTAATTCATTCAAGATTTATTTTAAAAATGGTTTTAAATATATATATATACTCACTATCTATCTATTTTGGTCACTTTTGTGATTGAAGAACTGATTTAGTTCAATTATTGATTTTACCCTATTATGATATAATCTATGTGAAATATTCATGTCTTTTTCATTTTCTTGTCTAGATGCTTGTGAATTTTCTTAGTTGATGGTGTTTAACAATGCATTTAAAGAGTTTGTCTTCCAAAGGAGTATTCTCTTTTTATCAAAATTTTGAATGGACTTATTTAATAGTCAAGGAACAAAGATTGAAGAAAATAGATAATCATGCATAAAATATCTTATATGCTAATACAAGAATGTAATGCATTAATACATGCTTTATGAATGCTCAAATGATAATTTTGAGTTGCTTGGTATACATGTTTGAATCATAAGATGCTAAAAATGTACTAAGGCATATTTAAATACGATGGAAAATGTGCATGTAAAACTTTTACATGTGCATTTGACACATAACAATTACTTCAGGAAAGTTTTGGTCAAATCCTAAATTTAGGAGTTTGGGGTTTGTTTCTATAAATTACAAAATTAGCCTCACTAAATCGTACAAACTGTTGGTCTTAACCTAGGTAAAATGTAGATAAATTGTAAAACTAAACTTGATGTTGTGTAAGGGGGAAAATCAGAGTCTAAACAAGATAAAAACAATTGAAATAGAATCTAATGTAAATAAAAAACAACTAATTTATATCTATTCCTACACTCATGAAATGAATTTCTAAGCTATTGAAAAAATAATTGAAATCCTACAATTATCACAATGAAATTCAAAGAAAAAAGAGAAGTTACCATCCCATGTCAGAGTGTGTTTGCATGATGTCGGGTTGTTCATATCGTTGTGAAGCATCCATTGTTATGCGCGAGAAGCTTTGATGTGTGTGTTGGTTGATCAAAGATATGTTGAAGCTCTATCAATGGTGATTAGGAATATTGGCAGTACTTCATTGTGTAAATGAGTTGATTTTTTGATCCTTTTTTGTGAGAAAAGAGGTTTGTTATATAAAAAATATGATTTAAAATGGATGATCGGGATCAAACAATGTTGAATCAAGATCAACGGTCGAAAGATGTTGAGAGAATTTAGACATGAATAATCTGTGCAAAATAGATTACACAATTTGTGTGATTCAAGAAATAGATTGAATGATATGTGGGATTGAGAAATAGATTGATCAGTCAGGAATATAGATTGATCAATCATGAATAGATTAATCAGTCAAGGGATCATAATTTCCTCAATCAAGAATAAATTGATCAGTTAGGAATAGTTTGAGAAATCAGGGGATCATAATTTACTCAATTAGGAAAATGGTTTGAAAATGATTAATTAATTGATTTAATTAACTAATTCATTTTGGAGTTGAACCTTCAAATCAAGTTTGACTTGTGCAAATAAAGTTGCATTAGTTTGATTTGATTTTTGATGATGTTTTGAATAGTTTGATTTAATTATTCAAATTTTGGAGGGAAGACGAGTTAATTAAATTATTATGATTTAATGATTTAATCGTCTTAGGGGAATAAAATGGATTAGCAACATAATTAAATAATTGACGTTATTTAATTAATCAAGATGAAATCAAATGGGATTAAGACTTCATTAAATAAATAAAATTCATTTAATTGGTCGAGATTGATGAAAAAGTGAATTAATTAAATAATGTCGTATTATTCAATTAGTAGTAGAAATAGGGTTTTATGACTTTATTAAATAAATGAAATTTATTTAATTAGTCAAAAATGATGAAAAATTGAATTAATTAAATAATGTTGTATTATTCAATTAATAAGGAAAATTAAGGTTTCAGATGCAATTGATGTAAAATGCATGATGTTTGATGATAATGATGTTGATAATGTAAAAATGTCATTTAGGGTGTGCGATAAGTGTTAGGTCAATTTTACAATCTATAGATGCATAAAAATGAGTGGAGATATAATTAGAAAAATCAAATTGTACATTAACTTTGAACATAAATTGATTACTTATATACTTGTGAATGCATACAAAAATAGAATCAAAATAAATATTAAAAAATATAAAAAATACAAAACATACAATTTTTAACATGTCAATATTTTGAAAAATAGAAGCCTAAATGGGTAGTAGAGTTGGCTTGGGTAGTGGGTTTGCTCTCCATTGATCTTGGGTTTGACTCCGCTCCCGAATTTAAGAGGTGAGACTTCTTGCGGGAGGGCAATCTCACCAAGAGGGGAAAAAATATTTTGAAAAATAGAATTAAAAAAAATTCTTCAATTTTGCAAAATTATAAAACATTAAATTCAGCTCCTAAGAAAAATTAAGCAAGTGTTTATTTGGAGAATAGGTCAATTAAAAAGGAGAAGAACTGAAAACTACAGATTCATTGATCCATATGAATGTGAAGGGGTGAAATATAGCGTCACGCAAATTAAGTTTCAACCGTTCAAAGACTTGAACCATGAAACATGGGTCAATGAGTTTGACTCGAAACTACACAGTTGAATCCTGATAGCAATATCATAATCATACAAAAGTTATGAAAAAGAAAAATCAAGTGTACAAAACACGCAATCGACTGGGTTTTCTACACGCAACTTGGATGGAGCGCTTCTAATCCAATCCTAAAACTCACGCGACATGCGCTCCCACGCAGTATATAATACCTGCCACACCATTCATTTTTCATAACAAAGATAGGTAAGCTTAACAATTGTTTGTTTAACGTGCGATCAGATTTTTGTTGTGTTGGAAAATCTTAGCGCAAAAATGGCTGCTGGGTCTACTGCAGTGCTGGGGTTGATAGCCCTGACGGTATTAATGGCCCAAACTAGTGAAGCGCTGGTTTTCGCATTCTCGAATCATGCTCAGGGAACCTCCGGCGGCAACAGATTCGATCAAGTAATAGGCTCGAGCGGAGCCTTTGAAATTATGGGCTCCTCCACTCAATTTATCTGGGACACCTTCCACCAGCAATCGGCTGCAGATAGGAAGAACGTGACAAAATGACACACGTGTGGCAGTGGAACGGGCAGGGCAAGGCTCCCGGTGGCCTTATTGAAGTTATTGCAGACTATGTGCGCCTCACTGCAGGGTTGGCTCCTTCCCACTGGATTAAGCCCGGCAGTGGAGACAAATGGGACCAAGGTTATGATGTTACTGCCTATTTCTTGCAGTATTGTGACAGTATTAGCTCTGGATTCGTTGCCAACATCAATGCTAAAATGGCTTCCGGGTGGGACCTGGTATTCTTTAAAGAGATCACTGGCAAATCCGTTGATCAGCTTTGGAGTGACTACAAGGCTAAGTATGGTTCTTCGAGTTAAAACAATGCTTTTATGATATATTATACCTAAGTATATAATAAACTGAACTCCAGATGGGAATTGTAAGTTCGGCCCCCGAAAAAAGGTCGAATGGTTTCTTTCTCCTTATAAATAAAAGTTCATGTTGGATTATTATAATTATATATGTAATAAATGATATATTTATATGTGAAGCCCAGGTTTTTTTTTTATAATATTAATTCATTTATTAGTATATATTTTCATATATTTATATCTTGTTTTATTTATATGCATATGTTTTGATATAGTTGTTTAAGTTACATATTAATTAAACATATTTTCATACATTCAATTATTTAATTTGTTTTTTTTCATATTTTTAGTCATTTTATTGATGTGGGGTTAATTCTACATTTGTGATCTTGACGTTTAAGTTGTAAAATTTTTAATTCAAATTTTGATCAATTCTTACACATTCTTTTTGCACCAAGGATTATTTAAACACATGTTTCACATAATTTATCACTATGTCATTGTGTTTAAAAGAATTCAATTACATTTATTTACCATACAATATCATACCATCTTCTCTTCATTTTATCATTTACATTGAAGGAGCATGTTAGGAATGTTTCCATTAGTGCACTTAAATGAATCTCAATATGCACATTAATGTCAAAACATTTGCATGAATGTGAACTAATTTCTTCAAATCTTCACATAAGTTTTTCATCACTTGATCTAGGAGAACATGTCCCTAAAGACACATTGATATCCATCCAAAGATATTTGTAATAATACTGGTCCAAATAGTAGATAATGCATAGGTGACTTTAATAAAGCAAAGAGTAATTACATAGAACCAAATAGATCATATTCACATGGTAGATGAAAATATATGTGAATGTAAAAATGACTCAAAGGTGTGAAGTTGACCATTAGCACTATAGAGTGAATATTTAGATCTTGAAGAAACTTATAGATTGTCATATTTTATTTACAATATTGAAGCTTCTAAGATTCAATGAATTAATAAAGTTATTCTTCTCTTTTCATTGTAAAATTATAAATCAACTAATACAAAAGCATAAAAGTGGACAAACAGTCATAACAACAAGATAGGAGAAATACCAAAAAAAATCCAAAAATAGAAATAAGAGATCATTGAAAAAGGATAAGAAGGTAAAATATAAAACCACTCATAAGAAATGAAAGTGTCAAACCTCAATTCCAATGTAGCAATATAAATAGATGATGAAGACCCAATAAATAATAACAAGATATGTTAGATCATTACAAGAAAGATTTTTCTAACTAATAATAACCATGAAAAAATAAGTAAGGGCTTGATATTATTTTCATAACCAAGAAAAAATTAATAGGCATATTGAAGGAATCATGCAAATTTAGAGTTTCCTTCCATGATTTTCTTCTCTTGTGACTTGAGGTGGGACTACTCACAAAATATTTGGGAATTTTGAAGGAAGTAGAAATTGATGGGGAGGTCATGTGAGCCTCGTTACGATATATAGATATTGTCAAATAAAAATAAAACAACTACTATAAATAAAAATAATAATTATGTTAAATAGTATAGCTCTAAATTAAATAAAGTTACTCTAAATTAAATTAAATAATTCAAGATTGACATCTCTTTATATTTTAAAATATCTATACTAGAAATTATCCAATATTCATTTTTTAAACTAAGGGACTATATCAAACTATATATTAGACTATTAAAGTGATAACTTGAACCCTAAAATATTTAAAATAAAACACTCAATTTATTTAGGTTTACAATGTATTTCTAATACACAATCTATCATTTTTAATTTATCACATGGGGAAAAATAGCAATAACATGTTAGCATAATGGTTATTACAGTGTGTAGTTACTAGTTAATGTGGTTATGACGATTTATACAACCACATCCTATGACAGTTTGTAATGCTCCTATATGTATCCTTTCATACAAAACTATGAATGAATCAATCAAGTACATTTTCTTTCATATGGTATCAGAGCCTATGTGTTTGTGATATGTTTTGATGTGTGTCACAAACCATGCCATCAAAGGTGTAGTGTTTTGATATGAAAGATCTATAGTCTTCCACCATCATTTCCCAAGTTAGAAACCCTATACCTGCATAGTGAAGTTTGCATTTAGAGCTTGTTGGTGCAAAGAATGTTTGAGAAGAGATTAAAGTAGTTTGGGATTGGAGAAGCGTTGTCACCTGAGAAGGATCTGTGTATGTAATGTCCTCTTCTAGCTAGACATTCTATATCAACGTGATTAGCCTATCAGTGGTCCTTGTAGCCTAATGGTGCATGATTAGAGGGTCTTCCCGGCAGTTACCCTGATGGTAGTTGGCTTCTTTGGGTAGTTTTGATTTATTTTGGAGGATTTATAATGATTTATTGGAATGTTTCTATTTTTAGAAACCTCATGATATAAAATGATGCTATATTTGCACTTTATGTTATAATTAATTATTTTATTATAAAGTGAAAATATAAACTAATAAAAGGGAAATAATAATAAAATATTATGAAGTTTCTAGAAGCTTCCCAAATGAGGAAAATAAAAGTATAAAGGAGGGTGTGGGCTGCCATTGTGATCATCCAGTTAATTGCTTATGATATTGATATTCATTCCAGAGCTTGAGTTTCTGCAGCAAGGGTCTTTGGGAACGATCATTCCCATTGATAGAATAACTAAGGGAGTGTAATATCTCTTGAAGGGTTGCATTTTGGAGGTGATATTCTAGTCATCTCAATTGGAGCAAAAATTGTGGCTATTGGCCAATTTTGAGAAATTAATTTGGAGATTTTGTGGAGGATTTGCATTGCTATCATTTGGTGTTTTGATTCTTCATTCTTTTCCATAAATTTTCCTTCTTCATCTTGGGTTGGAGAGTAGATTACATTAGTTAAGAATTTGTTAATATAAATTAAACTTTTCAGTCATCATTGGGACACCCTTGGAGGGATGATTTTGATGGTGAAGCCTTGTATTTGCATCGATTTCTCTTAAGACTTGGTGTGCCCTCATCCTAGGAGCATGGAAATGATTTTTGGAGCTTGAGGCAACTAGTATACGTTGCATATTATTTTATTTTCAATATCAGACCATAATAGGGGCGATTTTGGAAAGATCTTGTTTGCCACACATTAAATCAGCCATTTGATTGGGAGTTGTTTGATATGTCACCTAGCATCAAGGTCGCCACATTCTTTCTAGGTTCCTTGATTAATTTATGTCATTCTATTGCATATTGAATGTCATTGTTATCAACCATAGTTGCATATTGATTTTCAGACATAGCTATTTGTAAGAGCCAATATTCTTGGCTATTTTGAATAAATATTGTAATGATCATGCATTTTCAATCAAGGAGAAACAAGTGGTTGATCCAATCTTTGTTCTTAGCAAGAAATTCAATCTATATATCATTTAGTTTGAGATGTATGCCAACTGTTTGACAAAATGTCAAATGGTTGTAGGTGATTAGTATGCTTAGTAAATTCATCCTTATGCATAGAAAAGAACAAAAAGAAGTCATTCTTGCATCTAGATTAGAGTATTAGCTTTCTTGCATTGTTCTATAAGCATTTGAAACATTTTATTATCATAATTCACAAAAACTATCAGTCTAAAACACAAACCCAACAAGTAAGCACTTTGCATACAAAGTGTTTGACAAAATTTCAAGACAACCATTTGCAAGAATTAAGGGAAGATTGGGTAGGGGTCATTACAATGGTATTAGAGCCATGATGTTTCCATCCTATGAGGGTTGAATTCAGTTTTGAGATGAGTAAAAGGCCATACATTATAAGTGAAGCAAGAAATCGACCTTTCCAATTTCCACAAACGCTAGAAGCAGACACTCTTTTAGAGGCTTTAAGATAGACATGCAAAGTAGTTGAAGGAACAGAGGAAACCATGGAAGATAGTAACAAGTGGAACATAGACAAAATAGAAGATCAGATGGACAAGAATTTTTATGGAATGATTGATATGATGTCACACTTGCTAGCTAGAATGGAATAGCAAGTAGTTATGAATTAGAATAACCTCCACATCCAAAACAATCATACAGGAGAGAACAGTGGGTGAATGGAAACAATACAAAGGTACATGGAAGAGATAGAACCATTACCACTAGAGGATCAACCTCTAGACATCTCTTCCCTACCTTCACACCAAGGGAAGAACAACAAACAGAGGGTGTAGTTCCTTTTGCAGATGATGCTAGGAAAGCATATATGGAGTATTCTACATTACCCCATGACCTCAGAGAGAAATGGACCTTTGATCAATTCATGAATAAAAGGAATAGAATAAATGGGGGAAGAAATGATCATCGCCCTCCTATGTTTCCAAGAAATGATTTCCAACAAGCTCTTGGGAAGGTTACATTGACACATTTTGATGGAAGCGAAGAATGTACAACTAGGTCTTGGGTACAAAAGCTTGATAATTACATATCTTTGAGATTGATGCCCCAAGAAGACACCATAAAATTTGCTACACTTCATTTGGAGGAAGCTACTCATGAATGGTGGTGTGTACCTTGGAATTTTACCCTACTCTAATGTGCAAAATAACTAAAAATGCGAATGATAAAAGACTAAGGACACTTCAAGATTAGCCTAAAGAGTGATAAAACAAGAAAGAAAGTAGATAAATCAAGATGCAAATGATTATACCTTCCTTGCTGTTGGAGACTCCTTGGTTGGCCCTTGATTTGGATGACTTTATGTGCTCCTTAGATGACTTCTTGAATGACTAAATGCAAGATCAACTTATGCAAAATGATTAAAATGGATGGCTAGATGATAGTGAATGATTGAGAATGCAAATTGGTAGCATGTAGTTATAAAATGGCCAAGTCCCCTTTTTTGCCTTAGAGGAGGGGGTATTTATAGAGAAACTTGAATTCTCTAGAGAATTCAATGGTTGGGATTTATCCAACAAGGCCAAGATGAAGGGCTAAGGTGAGTTGAGGACTCACAAGCCCTCACATCTTGACATGTGGATTGTGAGATGGCTAAGGGTGAGATGATGTGTAGGTGATGTGGAAGGAGGTACATGATGTGGAGGAAGGACAAGTACCTTCCAAGTACTTTGATGTGACCTTTCAATGATCACATGGGGAGAGGGAAAGCTTTGGGAGAATAAAAGTGAATTAAAAATTCACAATGATTGGAAGAATCTAGTGGATAAGACAAGGTTCCCAAAAGGTGGGAATTTGTCACATGTGACTTGATGTGACAAGTCAAAGGTTCAAGAAGATGCATGGGAAAAGGGGATTCTAGAAGGAATAAAATGTGAATTAAAAATTCACATGGGGAAGAGGGGAACCTAGGGTGAATAAAAAGGAATTAAAAATTCCTTGGGGGATGGGGAGTGTTGACCAAGGTACTAATTAAGTTTAACTAATTAGTAATTAGAGGATAATTAGGGGTTAATATGGATTAGAAGCCAACTTGCAAAAGTTGGAGGATGTGACACATCCTAATCAAGGATTAGGCATTTGCACATCCTTAATGAAGAGATTAGGAGATGGATTAGGATTAGATGAAAATGACATGTGAGGAATTAAATAAATGTAATATTTATTTAATTCATTTGATGAAAAGAGGATTAAGGAGGGTAAGGTATTTAATTATTAATTAAATACCTTAGGGATTTGGCAGAATTAAGGATATTAATTAAATAATAGTAATATTACTTAATTAACTCAGATAAGAGAATGTTTAGATGAAAAATGATAAATTTGGATAAATTAATTGTCCAAATTTGGATCTCTACATTTTTCCCCTCTTTGAGATGGTGTTACAAAATGACGTCATTTCAAAGAATATTAAAACATAGAACCCAAAAGCAGATGGTTAGATTGGAAAAGATGCCCCAGTCATCAAAGGGAGGACTAGGAAAAAAGATGATGGGGGTGAAGATGAAGAGTAGGGTTAAGGATGCCCCCTCGAGAGGACATGTGGGTTCAAGAGAACACATATGTGCTCTTGAAATGGATGAGATGGTGAAATGATGAAATGGGAGATGAGGAAGAGGATGAAAAGGGATGGATATGAAAGGATGAAAAGGCGACAGGAGGTTGGGAAACAAAAATGGATGCAGAGATGAAGATGATGTTTCCCCAGTCAAGGTACAAGCCAAAAGGGGTTGAGGATGGATGGAGTGTTGTCAATGAGGATAGGGAAGGATACATCCCAATGAGTGGTATTGATGAGGGAAGGATATATCCCAAAACACCACGAAAGGATAGGGAAGAGTACCTCCCGATGATGATGATGAAAGTGTTGTTGACAAGGGAAGGATACATCCCAAACAACACTAAAGGGATATGGAAGAATAAAATGGGATAATGATGATGATGAGAATGATGAGGATGATTGGATCGAGGCTTGTATTAAGACTAGGAACAAGATCAAGGATATGATTAGATGATTTAGGCTAAAGGTAATGGATGGGGGTTAGATAAAGATGTGAGATGAGGATGAAGGATGAATGGATGGGGGGATTTTGATAGATGAGAGGATGAGGGATGTATGCAAGATGATAGAAATGAAATGCAATCCTAATGCAATTTGCCATCTTTGGAGCATTGATTTTTGCTATAGCATAAGACACCAAGTGCCAAGGTATGTGGAACCAAGGCGTATTAGTGTCTAATGCATGAAAAAAATACAACAGACAAGAAGGCTTTCCCAACACCCCAAAGTCATGAAGACTTTGGTCGGGCCAGGTATTGAGATAACCACAAGCACAAAAGGATGCCCCAGCGTAACACAAGACCACAAGGATCTTGGTGGGTACTATGTGGGACAACCAAGAAGAAACAGTCAAACAAAAGATCAAGATATGCCCCTATGTGGACCAATCAAAACACGCCATAATATGATGGATCATGGTAGCCTTGACAAGTGATGATAGGGAGCTCAAATGATAAACAAAAGCCAAAAGCATCAAAAGATCGCAATCAATTTTCAATGTCCTCTGCCATAGGATCAAGGGGATAGATGGGATTGATGAGGTATGTTAGGAAGGATGCATCCTGTTGAGACCGCTGATGGATACTAAGCTAAAAGATTGATATGATGTAGGATATTCAAAATTGATAGGATTTGTTGATACAACTGGATCTTGTTTGTTAAGAACCAACTAGATAAGGGCATAGCTTGATGACACGACACAAGGGAGACAAGACATGAGACTGACACAACCTAAAGACCTAGGGGCTTGGGGGCCAATCAAATATTAGCCTTGCCTACGTCAAAACACAGAGCCCTTGTAGTTCGGTAAAAGACTGTCGACTGACCATGGATAAAAGTAGAAAGAGGATGATGAAGACTAATGGTAGATGACAATGACTAGAGAGAAAAAAGAAAAGATTGATGATAGATGATAAAGGAGTGGATGGACAGAGCAAAAAGACCGACACTAGAAGATACAGGAGCCCCGGGGGCAGATCAGGTGACCGACCTTGCCTACGTGAAAGCGCAGGGGCAACGTAGTTCAATGAGACGCTGACGACAGACCATGATGGAGACTTCGATGGATGACAGGATGGAAAAAGAAGAAAGACTGATGATAGATGATAAAGGATCCCCGGGGGTGGATCAAATGATCGACCTTGCCAACGTGAAAGTGCAGAGGCAACGTAGTTCGACAAGAGGCTGACGATGGACCATGATGGAGACTTCGATGGATGACAAGATGGAAAAAGAAGAAAGACCGATGATAGATGATAAAGGAATCCCAGGGGCGGATCAAGTGATCAACCTTTCCTACGTGAAAGCGCAGGGGCAACGTAGTTTGACGAAAGACCAAAGATAAATGATGGATAAAGGATAATGATAGGATGAGTGGAGGATGATGATAGGAGGAGGACAATCACATAAAGCTCAGGGATGGGATAGTTATGCAAAAAGATGAATTGGGAGGATGATATGATGGGATTGATTCTACACCAAGTTTTGGGGTTTAAAGGGTGTAAGGTGTTGACAATCAGATTTTTCCAGATTTGGCAATTTTCAAAAATTGTCAAATTTTTCCATTTAAGGAAACCTCATGGATATACTCTTGGGAGTCCAAATTTTTTCCAAGAAATACCCAATATTGAGATAGGATGAATTGCCAATTAACATCCCAAATTTGAGATATGCATTTCAAGTTATGAGTGAAATTTTTTTTTCAAAATGTTGGAAAAAAACACTAAATTGGGATTTTGGGGGTCAAGATGAAAGTTTGAGGCCCCGAAAATGTGGTAAAACGGGTTCCAACAGCTTTCAAAGAAACCACTTGGGAATCCACTTGTTATCTCATAATGCAACCACCTGTCAAATTTCAACTCAAATGGACACCCGAGTCAAAAGTTATGGCCTCCGGAAGTTTTGGTGTAAAAATCAAAAATCAATTTTGAAAATTTCAACACATGGGTTTTAATGGCGGGGGAAAATTAGAAAATGGGTCGGGATTAGTTTTTCGAAAAAGACAGTAAAAATGTGAATTTTTGGCGGGGGGGCAAAGGACGGTGGGATAGGGGCGCGCCACAGTGGGGCGTATGCGCCCCGGGTTGGGGCCGATGGGGCGGACACGCCCTGGGAGGGCGGAGCTGCCCTGGGGAGGGGCGGAAACGCCCCGAGGGTGCGGAGCCACCCCGGAAGGGTGGAGCTGCCCCAGGAGGGCGGAGCCACCCCGACGAAGCGGACATGCCCCGGGAGGGCGGAGCCGCCCTGGGGAGGGGCGGAAACGCCCCGAGGGGGCCGAGCTGCTCTGGGAGGGCGGAGCCGCCCCGACGGGGCGGAGATGCCCCAGGAGGGCGGAGTTGCCCCGGGAAGGGGCAGACATGCCCCGAGGGGGTGGAGCCGCCTCGGGAGGGCGGAGCTGCCCTGACGAGGTGGAGCCACCCGGGGGAGGGGTGAAAACACCCTGGGGGGAGCCGCCCCAAGGAGGGGCAAATACACCTCGAGAGGGCGGAGCAGCCCCGGGGATGGGCGGACATGCCCCGAGGGGGCAGAGTCGCCACAAAAAAAGAGAGGAGAAAGAGGGATGGTGCAATGGACATTGAGAAAAGATAAGAGATTGAAAAGATGTGTAAAAGAAGCAGAAGTGATGGCGATGAGATAAATGGAATTGGGTTGCATGGAAGGAGGCCTATAGCCAAATACCAATGACAAGGGATTGGGAGATGGGATGAGAATAAAGATGAAAGAATGGATGAAGGATGGGAGGGATTGTTTGTAGGAATATAAGGATTGGGAGATGAAAGGGATGCTAGTATAAATGGATATGAAGATAAGGGGAGATGGAAGAGATGCTGTGATAGATGGATAGGGATATAAGGATTGGGAGATGAAAGGGATGCTAGGATAGATGGATACGAAGATAAGGATGGGGAGATGGAAGGGATGTTATGATATATGATGTCTCCAAGGACTATGTCACAAAGGAAGCAGATGCCCCCACTCTAGATATGTCATATATGATGAGGCATGAGGGATGGAAGACAAGTGGATGGGAAGAGGAGATAACTAGAGGAGGATAGGATGGGTGACCAAGGAATACAACAGAGCATGGATGAAGGAAATGTATACTAAGAGGTGGCCAAAGCATGTATAGATAGGTGCCCCTGTTTTGATCAAAATCATAAGAAGGATGGAGGGATGCAAGATAAATGGGATATGATGGTAGGATGCGGAAGATAGGTGGGATGGAGGGGTTTTATGAAGAGGATGGAGAATAGGAAGATGGGTGCATAGCGGGAAGCATAGCAGGAAGCATAGTGGGAATGCATATCAGGAAGTTGCCCCCAAGTGTAGATGGGGATTTACGCATGATGCCTGTTTTCCAGGTTTTCATCATGGTACTTATCCAAGGCGCTTGTTTGCCAAGTTTTCACCATTGGACGAATTATTTCTCTAAACTATTTATTTATTTATTTATTTGAAATTTTTTCAATTTTTTGGATTTTTGGATAATAGGGGGATGAAAATGGATAAGGATAGGGATGTGGATAAGGGAATTTAGAAGACACATGATAAGGATATGGATGAAGAACTCAAGCATCAAGTTCTATATGAGGTATTAAGAGCCCATGTTTGAAGTGACTGTTGGATGTTGGTACAACCTTATTAGGATAAATGGATTATGCAAGAGGATGAATTAGAGGGATTTCAGAGGGGAGATACATGGGATAATGGATGTGATGCTGCAAAGGGTATGGATGGAATGATGGGGGGATATGTGATGGGGATATGTGTTCAGGACCAACATTGGCACATGTGGTGGTGGATGTGAAAAGATAAGAGGATTAAGGGATGTAGAATGTGTGGATAATGGAGGAGATGGGGTGGTGAAATTTGGAACATAAGGACCCAAAACAGACTTAGGAGATGAAAGGGGTGTATGACTAGCTTTTGGATTAGCAACTTTGGATGTTCTTATAGATTTTTCATTTGATTGCATTGCATATTTTTTCTTTGGGATCCACATGGTTTTGATCTTTGCTTTGGTGGGCCTTTGTGGCCTACGGATTTGATTTAGATTTAGATTTTTCTTCTCTTCACCATGTCTTTTGGAGGGGACATGGAGAGCCTTAGATTCATGTGGATGTTTGAATTTATGCATGTTTTCTTTAATAGCCAAAGTGCGTTTAGTAGCAATGGGATGGGTGTGAGGAGATGGATGATGTGGAGTGACGAAGGTAGGAGTATGGCGATTATGTGTAGACGGAGGATGTGCGGGTATGTGCCTTTGTTGATCCTGATTAGGGAACATGTGAGAGGGGTGTTTATGATGGATGGGATGGATAGGTGATGAATGGATGAAAGGATGAGATGGAGGAGGTGATCTTGGGATATATGGACCCAAGATGGATGGAGTGAATGAAGGATGGGATATGGTGGATGGAGGGATGTAAGGACCCAAAATGGATGGAGCAGATGAAGGAGGGATATGGACGGTGGTTTTGAGGTGATATGATAGAGGAGGAGGGATGACAACATATGATCTAGTGGGGCGATGGGAAGAGCCAACATTTCTTTTGGAAAAGGCTCGTTGAGGACGTCTAGAGGTTGTACCAACATCTTTAGATTGTGAGTCTTGGGAAATAGGTCCAAGACCTTGCATGTAGACTTGTTCTTTGACTTGGATGGGCTCTAAAATACCTTGCTCATGAAGGCCTAGACCTTTTCCTTGATAGTGCATTTTCTTGAGCATGCAATCCATGATAGGATTTGTGTTATTCTGGAAAAATGATGCAAGTCCATCATTAGGTGGAGGATGATGGGTGGTAAACACACCGTGTTTTTCTTCTACAAGGAGGCCACCATGGAAGAATGTGAGAGTACCAAGGGGATATGCAAGCGGTGTAGGGATAGTAGTTTTAGGCGATGATGGGGGATCATGAGAGGGAGATGAAGGGATAGCAGCATGTGGATGGGTGATATCAGGAGAGGGATTAGGGGATATGATAGGATTTGGATTTGTGGTAGTGGGATCATGCAATGGAGATGGAGATGGAGTGGTGGAAGATTGAATGACAAGGGGATCATGGGATGGAACAAATGGGGGACTGTGATCTTGAGGTGGACTAGATGAAATGGTAGGATCTTGATCTAGAGAAGGGGATATGTTGACATGCTTTGGATTAGGCTCTTGGCATGACTCATCCTATGCGGGAGGCATGATAAGGGAATCTTGGTGGGGCTCTTCAAGTGGGGAAGATGGAGGGATGGAGGATTCAAAACATTCATGGGAATGGATTTTAGTGACACTAGGAGTGGAAGAAGTTGATTGGATTAGGGTGTCGTCGATGGGTTCGACGACTCTTGGAGAAGGAAGTGGGTGTTCAGTGGGCTCAACGGATTTAAAGGATGTGATGGTAGGAGATGGGGGCTCAGTGGATTTAGAGGGTGTGATGGTAGGAGATGGGGGCCCAGTGGATTCAGAGGATGTGATGGTAGGACATGGGGGCTTGATGGATTCATAAGATGTGATGGTTTCATCAGTGATAGGTGTTGAGTGGAGAAGGGTCTTGTCACTAATGACCATGGATGATGGGTTGGGATGACATGATTCCATAACTTCAAGGTATGGAGTGGGGGATGTCTTCTTTGTTATAAGTCCTTGGAGAACTTCTTGAGTGAGGAACTTGAATGCTCTAGGCTGAGATGGCGTGGTAGGAGTGGATGAAGGATTATGGATTGGTGGACTAGGATTAGATAGGGGAATGGGATTGGATGCAGGATTGGAAATATATGGGGGATTAAGGTTAGATGAAGGGTTAAGATAAGGGGATTGGGATGGTGAATTAGGACATGAGGATGCAGGTGGTGGATTGTAGTAAGGGTATTGGGATGGTGGATTAGGATGGGAAAATTGAGATGGCAGATTGAGATAGGGAAATGTGGATGTCGGATTAGGATAAGTTGATGTGGATGTTGGATTAGGATAGGAAGGTACGAATGTAGGATTAGAGTGAGTAGATTGGCATGGAAGATTAGGGTAGTGGGTATATGCGGATGAAGGATTTAGATAGGAGGATGTGGATGGGGGATTAGGATAGGGGTATTGAGATGGTAGACTAGGATAAGAGGATGCGGGTGTTGGATAAGAGGATGATGTAGATGAAGGGTGTGATGGATATGACGGATATCCCTTGTCAAAGGTAGCATAAGCAACATGATTAGGCATGGACGAAGACATAACGGGATAACTCGAGGGGGTGATTGGATTTTGGAAAGTGGGTGGAGAAAGCTTACTAGCAATGATAGTGTCAAGGGGATCTATGTTATATTTCTCTTGATCAACAAGACTTTCGTTATCGTTGTCAATGTAATTAGGGTTTCCCTTGACCACTATTGATGGAGGATAAGGATTCATGATGGTGAAAGGATAAAGAGGATGGATGAAAAGATTTTGGATGGGATCAGACTAAAGCTCAAATTAGGATTTGGGTCAAGCTCAGATCAGGATTGGACTAAAGCTCAGATTAGGATGATTGGATGATGTGATGGGATTGATTCTGATGATCGACACCGAATTTGCTTTGAGATGGAAGTAGATTGATTGGGTCAAAGGTGATGTGATTGGATTGGATTGGATAAGGTTGATTAGATTTTGATTGAATAGATCAGATTGGATAGGATTATGGTGATAGAACGAATGTGATTTGATTGATTGGGTAATTGGATGTTTTGAAAAAATGATTGGATTTGATAGATTTGGATGATTAGATGGGTATGATTGGATGATGAAAGATGTGAGAGAGACCTTGAGTTTAATCAAAGGAAGTTACCCTTAGTGACCTAGAGCTTTGATTGATTAAGAGGATGACCATGGCACCGAATCCACTTTGAGATTGAAAATGGATTGATTGGGTTGACGATAATGATAACTTATGACATGGAATTCACCTCAAGATGGAAGCAAATTGATTTGGGTCAAAGTTAAAGAATAATAATCAAATTCAAGTGCTATGGCCAATTTGGGTAACCACTTTGTAATACAAGGTTAGGACGGTTTGGTTATGGGTGGTGTTTGGCAATGTAAAATGGTAAAATTATGGTGTTCGTTAGGTGAGGGTGTGGACTTTTGAAGGGATTAGGGAGAAATTAAAATGAACGGGTGGAGAATGAATGGGGATTTAGAATAGTTAAAAAAAAGTTTGGAATGATGAGATGGAGGTTTAAAATGGTCAAATGGAGGTTTTTGAAGGTTTAGAGTGACAAAACAGAGGCTTATGATGATGAGATAATGGTTGGAAATGGTTAAATGATGGTTTAGAGGCTAAAAGGATCCAAATGGGGCGATTTCGGGTGTTCAGGAGGGAAAATTTTCCCTTCTACGGTAAATCAGTGGCATAATCGCCTCACTGCAGTAAATCAGGGGCGTAATCGCCTCACTGTGGTAAAAAAAGGGGCGTAATCGCCTCACTGCGGTAAAAATAGGGGCGTAGTCACCTCACTGTGGTAAATTAGGGGGCGTAATCACCTCATTGCGGTAAAAATAGGGGCACAGCCATCCCATTGCGGTAAATCAAAGGCTTGGTTTGATGAGAATGACTATGGCAAGGACTTTAAAATGATAATGATAGGCCAAATTGTCAAAATTTCACTGGTTTCTCACAAGAAAACACTCTCAAGCAAACACAATCCTATGATTAGTGTTAAGGGTATGGCCAAAGAGGTCTTAATCTAGGATGCACAAGGTGTCTAGGGAGTCCTCGATATACTCTCCGTACGTGAGGCACAACCGTGAACACCAGCCCATCACAAGCGTGAGTCGAGAACCCCAGTGAGATACTAAAGGGCTCAGACCAACTCTTCATGTCTATCTAGGTATCACCCTAGCTTTGATGCTCCGCCAATTATGATGTGACTGGATTGGGGTACAACTTTCACTCTCCCCCCTTGATATACCCCGCCGGTACGTGTGGTTGGAATCGTCCCTTGGGGTGATGAAATCCCCAAGCAGGTCCCACTATAAAGAAAGCACTAACCGTCTCCAACTACTCCCCAGGCTCACACGAAGTGCAAGGGGAAAGCGAAAACAAGCTAATGCTCCCTTTGGGTAACACAAGAAGACAAGCACAACAAGCAATGAATATTACTCTCTCTAATTAAACTATGTTCTTAGATTAATGCAAACAACAAAGATAATTTAAAAATTTTGAGCAAATGGATAGCCCTGCAAACAAATGTTAGATGTTTTATCCCGCTTTCTCCATCAACTTCACAAGAATATGCTGCAAAAGGTTAGCAAAAAGCACATGTATCCTTGCAAGAACAATGTTAGGGAGAAAATAGCAAAGAAAACCGAAGCCAAGATAGCAGCTTTACCTTCCAGGGGGCGCAGTCACCCTTCTGCAGCAAATCAAGGGCGTAATTGCCTCACTGTGGTAAAAACAGGGGCGTAATTGTCTCACTGCAGCAAATTAAGGGCGTAATCGCCTCACTGCGGTAAAATCAGGGGCGCAGTCGCCCCACTGCAAAAAAGTGTTAGCAAAAATTTCAGCCCAGGGGGCGTAATCGCCTCACTGCAGAAAAGTGTTAGCACAGAAAATAGTTTTCAGCCCAAGGGG
Organism: Sequoia sempervirens; assembly: GCA_007258455.2. Classification (NCBI taxonomy): domain Eukaryota; kingdom Viridiplantae; phylum Streptophyta; class Pinopsida; order Cupressales; family Cupressaceae; genus Sequoia; species Sequoia sempervirens. The sequence goes on from VDFB02047230.1 coordinate 512,728,138, forward strand.
GCACAATCGCCTCATTGCAGCAAAAACAGGGGCATAATCGCCTCACTGCAGAAAAGTGTTAGCACAGAAAATAGTTCTCAGCCCAAGGGGGTGTAATCGCCTCACTGCAAAAAAGTGTTAGCATAGAAAATAGTTTTCAGCCCAAGGGGGCATAATCGCCTCACTGCAGAAAAGTGTTAGCACAGAAAATAGTTTTTAGCCCAAGGGGGCGTAATCGCCTCACTACAGAAAAGTGTTAGCATAGAAAATAGTTTTCAACCCAAGGGGTGTAATTGCCTCACTGCAGAAAAGTGTTAGCACATAAAATAGTTTTCAGCCTAGGGGGCGTAATCGCCTCACTGCAGAAAAGTGTTAGTACAGAAAATAACTCTCAGCCCAAGGGGGCGCAATCGCCTCACTGCAACAAAAATAAGGGCGTAATCGCCTCACTGCGGTAAAAACAGGGGCGTAATCACCCCACTGCGGTAAAAATAGGGGCATAATCGCCCCACTGCGATAAAAACAGGGGCATAATCGCCCCACTGTGACGTGTTCCTGCAAAAATCTCAACAACAACAAACGTGAAGTATAGGAACCCGTTTGTGGGTTCCACTGAGCGTGCCAGAAATGTGTACCTTGGAATTTTACTCTACTCTAATGTGAAAAATAACTAAAAATACGAATGATAAAAGGCTAAGGACACTTCAAGATTAGCCTAAAGAGTGATAAAACAAGAAGGAAAGTAGATAAAACAAGATGCAAATGATTATACCTTCCTTGCTGTTGGAGACTCCTTAGTTGGCCCTTGATTTGGATGGCTTTGTGTGCTCCTTAGATGACTTCTTGAATGACTAAATGCAAGATCAACGTATGCAAAATGATTAAAATGGATGGCTAGATGATAGTGAATGATTGGGAATGGAAATTGGCAGCATGTAGTTATAAAATGGCTAAGTCCCCTTTTTTGCCTTAGAGGAGGGGGTATTTATAGAGAAACTTGAATTCTCTAGAGAATTCAATGGTTGGGATTTATCCAACAAGGCCAAGATGAAGGGCTAAGGTGAGTTGAGGACTCACAAGCCCTCACATCTTGACATGTGGATTGTGAGATGGCTAAGAGTGAGATGATGTGTAGGTGATGTGGAAGGGAGGTACATGATGTGGAGGAAGGAAAAGTACCTTCCAAGTACTTTAATGTGACCTTTCAATGATCACATGGGGAGAGGGAAAGCTTTGGGAGAATAAAAGTGAATTAAAAATTCACAATGATTGGAAGAATCTAGTGGATAAGACAAGGTTCCCAAAATGTGAGAATTTGTCACATGTGACTTGATGTGACAAGTCAAAGGTTCAAGAAGATGCATGGGAAAAGGGGATTCTAGAAGGAATAAAATGTGAATTAAAAATTCACATGGGGAAGAGGGGAACCTAGGGTGAATAAAAAGGAATTAAAAATTCCTTGGGGGATGGGGAGAGTTGACCAAGGTACTAATTAGGTTTAACTAATTAGTAATTAGAGGATAATTAGGGGTTAATGGGGATTAGAAGCCAACTTGTAAAAGTTGGAGGATGTGACACATCCTAATCAAGGATTAGGCATGTGCACATCCTCAATGAAGAGATTAGGAGATGGATTAGGATTAGATGAAAATGACATGTGAGGAATTAAATAAATGTAATATTTATTTAATTCATTTGATGAAAAGAGGATTAAGGAGGGTAAGGTATTTAATTATTAATTAAATACCTTAGGGATTTGGCAGAATTAAGGATATTAATTAAATAATAGTAATATTACTTAATTAATTCAGATAAGAGAATGTTTAGATGAAAACTGATAAATTTAGATAAATTAATTGTCCAAATTTGGATGTCTACAGGTGGTACCATGGATTGGTCACTCTTGGCCATAATCTGGTCAACACCTATGAAGAGTTCACTAATAGATTGATAGATAGGTTTGACAACAAGGATCCTGAGGTGACATTCAGAGAGTTATCATAGTTGAAGCAACATGGAACTTTAGAAGCATATGTTGTAGATTTCCAGAGGTTGTCAGTGATGGTACCTAATATCAATGAAAGAAGGCTAGTAGTTCTATTCACTGAGGGATTGATGGAACCATTGAAAGGGTGGGTTAAAGCCTTCGATCTGCCAACACTGCAAGAGGCAATGAAGAAGGAAAGGAGCATGGAATTTGCATCCCCACCAAGAAAGTTCTCATCAAAGGGATCCTTTTGATATCGGGATAACAAATCTTTCCCAAAGAATAAGAACAAACCAAACTATAAGGGAAAATCAGTAGCACCACTTAATTGAGAGACACTAAATGACTTGCATAAAAAGAAGTTGTGTTTTTACTGCAAGGGCCCCTATGATGCCAATCAGGATTTTCCTTTGAGACCGAAGGGTAAAGCCAACAGGGCAATGTGGGCTTACTATGAGGATTCTGAATCAGAGAGATCAGATCAACAGTTAGAGTCAAAGGATTTAGAAGTAGAGCATGAGGAAGAGAACCATGACGATGAAGAGGAACAAGAAAGGACAGTAAGGCGGCATGATGCCCATCTCACTAGCATTCATCAGGAAGGATCATTTAGGATGAGAGGGGTTTTGGTAGGACAAAAAATCATCACCCTCCTAGATACTGGAGCCACACACAATTTCATTGATGCCTGACTAGTTGAGAAGCATGGAATCAAGACAGAAGAATTTGAGGGAATAAGGGTCAAAGTTGCAGATGGATATACCCTTAAGTACGAGAGAATGATTCCAGCTTTAGCTATGCGTTTAAACAATTATGAGTTCAAGGCAGAATTCTATGTGGTGAATATGGGTGATATAGATATGGTAATTGGAATGAGATGGTTACATGATATTGGGAAATTCATCCTTGATCTTAAGGAGATGGAGATGTCATTCCAGGTTGATGGGAAGACTCATGTACTTAAAGCAATCCGTGACTCCAGTTTCAGGATGATTACATTTAGGAGAATGGAGAGACTCATGCGACATGATATGGTGGAGTGGACATCCGAGTGTGTGTTAATGCCTACTCAGGCAGAGCAGTTGAAATCGGAATACCATCTAGACATTCAGGAGTTGAGGATTAAGAAAATGAAGATACTCAGTGAGATTCCTCTAGGTAGACCTCTAGATAAAGGGATTGAACATATCATTGAGTTGGAGGAGGGTGCCAAGCCCATGATAGTCACTCCTTATAGGCACCCCAAGTGGCTTAAGGATGAGATAGAGAAGACAATTAAGGAGCTGCTTGCTATGGGGCATATCAGACCTAGTAAGTCACCTTTTGCATCATCCGTGGTCTTGGTAAAAAAGAAGGATGGTACCTTGTGGATGTGTATTGACTACAGATTGTTGAATAAGAGGACTATCAAAAATAGGTATCCCATACCCAGGATTGATGAGCTGATAGATGAGTTGCATGGTGCTAGGTATTTTTCAAAGATTGACTTGAGATTAGGATATCATCAGATTCAAGTTAGAGAGTGGGACATTGAGAAGACAACCTTCTGATTTCATTGTGGGAATTTTGAGTTTGTGGTTATGCCATTTAGTCTAACCAATGCACCTGCGCCATTCCAATCCACGATGAACAAGGTCTTCCATTCACAACTGCAGTGGTTTGTGCTAGTGTTCTTCAATGACATCCTGGTGTATAGTAAAAACATGGGAGGATCACATTGCTTATCTTGACACAGTGTTGGATATTCTTGGAGAGGAGTCCTTGTATGCGAAGGAGTCCAAGTGTGATTTGGGGATGACAAAATTGCTTTATCTTGGTGACATTATTGGTGTAGAGGGAGTTCAGATGGATCTAGAGAAGGTTAGGGAAATTTTTGAATGGCCTACTCCATAGAACCTTACTCAGCTTAGAGGGTTTTTGGGACTATGTGGTTTTTACCATAGATTTGTCAATGGATATTCATGGCATGCAGCACCACTCATGGATTTGATTAAGAAAGGGGCATTTGTTTGGACTCCTGAGGTGCAGGATTGCTTTGAGATGTTCAAACTTATCAAGACTTCTTGCCCAGTACTTTCATTTTCAGATTTCTCTAAACCCTTTGAGCTACAGTGTGATGCATCAGGTGAGGGGATAGGTGCAGTCCTTATGCAAAACAAACATCCAATTGCTTATGAGAGTTAGAAGCTACATGGCCTAGAGAGGAATTACAACATATATGACAAGGAGATGTTGGCCATTATGCATGCCTTGGCCAAATTCAGACAGTACTTGGTGGGAAATAAGTTTGTGGTTAAAATAGATCGTAACAACTTGAGACACTTCTTGGGGCAGAGAGACCTTAATGATTGTCAGTAGAAGTGGGATAACAAGCTGCAATCATATGATTTTGACATCTCTTTTGTCAAGGGGACATAGAATGTAGTTGCTGATGCACTATCTCGACATCCACACTAGATTTTTATTGCTGGGAAAGTAGATGATTGGGGACATTTGATAGTGGTAGAATATGCCAAGGATAGTTGGGTTGTAGGGGTTGTTGAAGGGTCAATACATAATAACAGATATACAGTTGTAAATGATTTAATCATTTACAAAGGGAGAATCTATTTGACTCTAGGATCAGAGATGAAGAAAACTATTTTGAGGCCTATCATGATACACCCATGGCAGGAAATCTCGGGTATTTCAAGACCTATAGGCAGATTCAGGAGAGGTTCACTTGGAAGGGCCTCAAATCAAATGTTCTACGATATGTCAGAGAGTGTCCTATTTACTAGCAGAATAAACAGGAACACACTTACCCTGTAGGTTTACTCCAACCACTTTTGATTCCTGATAGGAAGTGGGAATGTCTATCTATGGACTTCATTATTGGTTTAATTAGAGTCTAGGGTAGGGATTGCATATACGTGGTCATTGATCATTTGACTAAGTATACTCACTTCTTTCCAATCACAACTACATACACAGTGACACAGGTGGCAAAGTTGTTTTTTCATGAGGTATTTAGGTTGTATGGGTTACCTCAAAGCATCATCACTAATAGAGATAGTCGATTCATGAGCCATTTTTGGCAAGAGTTATTTAGATTATGTGGGACCGAGCTCACTCTGAGTACCAGTTACGACCCGTAGATTGATGGATAGACAGAGATCGTGAACAAGTGGGTGGAAAGATACCTCAAGAATTATATAGCAAGACAACAAAGGGGTTGGGTTAAGTGGTTGTATTTATGTGAGTACTATTATAATACCACTTACCATCTCTCCATTTAGATGACACCATTAATGGCACTATATGGGTATGATGCGCCAAGCTTTCTAGATTTGTTATTGGGAGATAGTTGAGTGCCAAGTTCTGGAGATCTCTTGCAAGAGAATCAAGACATCATGAGAGCTTTACGGGAGAATATCTAGAAGGTATAGAACCAACAAAAACAATATGCAGATCAAAGATGAGTTGAGTGCTCATTTGAGGTTGGTGACATGGCGTATTTGATGTTGCAACCACACATACAATCTTCTATTAAGAGGAGTGGTGCCGAAAAGGTTAAGCCATGTTACTATGGACCTTTCAGAGTTATTAGAAGAGTGGGTGAGGTGGTGTATGAGTTAGAGTTACCAACTGACAATAAAGTACATAATATATTTCATGTGAAACACCTCAAGAAGGTGTTAGGACATCATGTGGTTCCTTCCATGACCTTGCCACCCCTGGATGATGAGGGGAAATTGATTCTGGTGACCGAGGCCATGTTGGATGTTAGAGAGAGGACTTTGTGGAGATGGGTCATTAGGGAGTACTTAATTAAATGGAGGGACTTTCCAGTTGAGGATTCTACTTGGAAGAGTGAGGAGATTTTACATCCAAATTTGAGATTGCTTGGGGACAAGTAATTTCAGGAGGGGCAGACTGTAATGTCCCATTCTAGCTATACATTGTGTATCAACGTGATTAGCCTATCATTGGCCCTCGTAGGATAATGGTGCATGATTAGAGGTTCTTCCTAGCAGTTACCCTAATGGAATTTGGCTTCTTTGGGGGAGTTTCAATTTATTTTGGAGGATTTGTAATGATTTATTGGAATGTTTCTATTTTTAGAAACCTCATGATATAAAATGATGTTATATTTGTACTTTATGTTATAATTAATTATTTTATTATAAAGTGCAAATATAAAATAATAAAAGGGAAATAATAATAAAATATCATGAAGTTTCTAGAAGCTTCCCAAATGAGGAAAATGAAATTATAAAGGAGGGTGTGGGCTGCCATTGTGATCATCTAGTTAATTGCTTATGATATTGATATTCATTGTGGAGCTTGAGTTTATACATCAAGGGTCTTTGGGAATGATCATTCCCATTGATATAGCATATCTGAGGGAGTGTAATATCTCCTGAAGGGTTGCATTTTGGAGGTGATATTCTAGTCATCTCAATTGGAGCAAAAATTATGGCCATTGGCCAATTTTGAGAAATCAATTTGGAGTTTTTGTGGAGGATTTGCATTGCTGTCATTTGGTGTTTTGATTCTTCATTCTTTGCCATTGATTTTCCTTCTTCATCTTGGGTTGGAGAGTAGATTACATTCTAGTGAAGAATCTGTTAATAAAAATTAGACTTTTTCAATCATCATTAGGACGCCCTTGGAGGGATGATTTTGATGGTGTCCAGAGCCTTGCATTTTCATTTATTTCTCTTAAAACTTGGTGTGCCCTCATCCTAGGATGATGGAAATTATTTTTGGAGCTTGAGGCAGCCGATATACGTTGCATATATTATTTTATTTTCAATATCAAACAAAAACATGGGCGATTTTGGAAAGAGCTTGTTTTCCACACATTAAATCAACCATTTGATTGGGAGTTTTTTTCTATGTCACCCAGTAGCAAGGGTACCACATTCCTTCTAGGTTCCTTGATTAATTTCTATCATTCTATTGCATATTGAATGCCATTGTTATCAACCATATTTGCATTTTGATTTTCAAACATAGCTATTTGTAAGAGCCAAGAGTCTTAGCCATTTCTAATAAATATTGTAATAATCATACATTTGCAATCAAGGAGAAATAAGTGGTTGATCCAATCATTTTTCTTAGCAAGCAATTCAATCTATATATCATTTAGTTTGAGATGCATGCCAATTGTTTGACAAAATGTCAAATTGCTATAGGTGATTAGTATGCTTAGTAAATTCATGCTTATGCATAGAAAAGAACAAAAATAAGTCATTATTGCATCTAGAATAGAGTATTAGCTTTCTTGCATTGTTCTATAAGCATTCAAAACATTTTATTATCATAATTCACAAAAAAACTATCAGTCTGAAACACAAACCTAGGAAGTAAGCACTTTACATTCAAAGTGTTTGGTGAAATTTCAAGACAAGGATTTGCAAGAATTAAGGGTACAGATTGGGTAGGGGTCATTACAATGTAGAAGATTCAACTACTAGATACAAAGTTAAGCCCATGTTTATGGTTTGTAGAGGAATAAAATAGTGATGCATCAGGGAAGAGTTAGAAGATAAGTAGCGTTTGTCTTTTGATTCTTGTGATGCATTTGTCTCCGATTCATTTGCGCCAACCTATATGGTCTCTTCAAATATTGAAGTGGCACACATCTGAATTTAGAATTATTAGAGGTATGTGGAAGGTTGTGTTATTTTTCTTTACTGATGGTTTTTTAATTATTGATAATGAGAGGCATTCAATCTGACAAGAAAAGGTGTGTGAAGATTCAAGTAAAAATTATCACCTTACTTTCTATTTGAAGTGACATAAGATTTTGGTAATGAAGTAATAAGGTGACAGTAGAACAAGGGATATATTATTATGGAGATTGTAGTGGATAAGTTAGATAAGTATTTTAGTTTTAATTTTCATACTTGGAAAATAAAAATTCAAATGCGATTAATGAATAAGAATTTATGGGGAATCGTGAGTGGAAAGGAAAAAGCACCTATAGAGGCAACTAAGTTATTGGATTGGAACAATAGAGATGATAAAGCCAAGGCTATTATTGGTCTTGCTCATTCTAATTCTTATCTAGATCATGTACATTTAGATAAATCAACATAAATTTGGGATAATATAAATAAATTGTTTGGAGAAAAGGAATTCAATGTAAAATTTTCCCTAAAAATTCAATTGTTTAGATTTAAAATGGAAAGTGAAATCATAATGTCAAGTCATAGAAGTAGTTTGAGTGTCTCATTAGGCAATTAGAAGAAGTTAAGGCTCCAATAGATGGTGAAGATGCTAAAGTTATCTTGTTAAACAACTTTCCTTCAAAATATAGTAATGCTATTTTTTCACTCAATCAAATAACTTCCCAAAATTTACAAGATATGATTTCGGCTCTTCTAGTACATGAAAAAAGGACAAAAGAAGATACAAAAGATGATTTTTAGGAGAAAGAACTATATTAAGGAAGCAACAATAAAAGGTTAGGAACAAGAGAAAATGTATGTTTTTACTATAAGAAAAAGGGGCACACAGTAAGATTTTGTACAATTTAGGCCAAAGATCTTCTTAAGGGGAATCTCAAAGATGAATTAGATATAAGAAAATTTGTGTGCATTGAAGATGAGGGTTCATCAAATAATGAAGCTATTATTAATGAATCTTTTACTGGTGTTAATCTTGCATTATTACTATAAGCCTTCACTTATTGGAGGCTGGTGACACCGAAGGATGGAGGAATTTCCTTGATCATCTCAAGTTAGCTTCTCACTTTGAGATGATACTTTGCATGAGAAGAATTTTTGGCTTTCATTTCTTATTTTTTCTTGTTGTTGATAGATTTGAAAATACATATATTGTGAAGTTTGATTTTTAGAGACAAGTAAGGGGTTTAGTGAAGAGCTCAATATGGATTGTTGCTCAGAGAGTTCATGAGACTATGAGCAAGGATTCTACCTTTATGAGGGTCGAGGAGACAACTTGGAGGATGGTTGCACAATAATTACGGTCTAGAACAAGAATTATACCTTTACGAGGGTTGACAAGACAACTTGGATGATTGTTGTCCAATAATTACAGTCTATGATTTTTGGAGTTCATGGGAGGATGAACTCAAGAATTCAACTCATAGCTACACCCTTTCAAGGGTTACAAGGAAACTTGGAGTCCAGTTCCACTTGATTCAAGATTTATTTCTTCAAAAGGAAAATATTCTCAAGAATATATGGATAGTTTGTAATAAAAAAGTTTTGTTATGTAAACCTTAAGGGGGGGGTCATTTAAAAAGGTGAATTAGGGCTCTTAGGGATATAGTTTTTGGAACAATGTAATAATGGGGAATGTTAGTGTAATGGTTATTACATTGTGTAGTTATTAGTTAATGTGTCTATGGTGGTTTATACAACTGCATCCTATGATAGTTTGTAATCCTCTTATATGTATTGTTTCATATAGAACTATGAATCAATTAAGTTATACATTCACCTTTATAACATAATACTTGTTGGAAAAGGATAACATTCTTAATATTGTGATAGATTATCAATTCAATGAATTAGTTCAATCATTTTGATGAGTTACTATTTTCATGACTATTACTTAAAAAGTGATATTATTTATTATTTGAATAATTTATTGTAGTGTAGAAAAAAGTATCCCTTTACATTTTCACACTTGTTTGGGCCTACCTTATTTAAATTTATGCTTTTTTATGCCTTAAATGGTCCTATTTTGCATCCACAAGCCCAATCCTTTATTAATTAAATATTTTTTAATTATATAATTAATTCAATTTTTTCTTTATTCTTCCCTTGATTAATTAAATAAATTTCATTTATTTAATTATGTCGCTTAATAAGCCCCTTTTCCTCTATAATTAAATAATTATTTTAAATTATTTAATTATTCATTATCCTTTTCTTCTATAATTAAATAAATCTTATTTATTTAATTGTTTCCCACTTTCCCTCCAATATTAAATAATTATTTTTAATACTTTAATATTTTGTCCTTTTCCCCCACTTTTGAATTGAATATTATTTTGATTCAAAAGTTAGCTTTTCCCTCTTCTTCTATAATTAAATAAATCTTATTTATTTAATTATTTCCCTCTTTTCCTACAATATTAAATATTTATTTTTAATTATTTAATGTTTAACACTCCACCTTTCCTCTATAATTAAATAATTATTTTTAATTATTTAATTATCTTATTATTTGTTCTTATCTTTCTTTTTAAATAAATAAAATGAATATTTTATTTATTTCTCCTATGTTGGCCATTAAAATTAAATACCTTTTATTTAATTTTAGCTCTTTGATCCACGTCTTTCTTCTCTCAATTAATCTCCACCCTTGATTAAATTATTTTCTAATTTAATCTTGGCCCTTGATTGTGATCCTTATTCTAGCCACTCACTTAACTCTCCTCTATAAAAGGAGACCTCTCATCCTCATTTGAGAACACACAACAAGAAGACGATCACACACATCAAGAAGATGAACACACAACAAGAAGATGATCGCAACAACAAGACAATCACACACAAAGAAGGCGATCTTACACACTAAGCACTCTAGATCAAGAGATCATCTTCAAGAGCATTATCAAGGCATTCAAGGGAAGATTGTCAAAGTCTTATTGCAGAAATCAAGGATCCATTATCATGTTGAAGGCACGCATGTTGATAGAGGAATCATGTTGATGTAGCATTCAAGATCACTTCAATTATTTCAAGATATCATCTTCATGATCAAGAATCACATCCATGGAGATTTATACATGTTGATTGCATTCCAAGTTTTCAACATTGGTATGGAAAGTTTTGACATTGTTATGTTCACTTGTCATTCCTTCAATTACATGTTTCAATTAATTATCAAGTTTGATTACTAAAATGGGGTTTGACCAAGGCAAACCCTATCCCATCACAATCAACATTTTCTTCTTTATGATGTGTGATTTGTAGGTTTTAGGTTGAAGATTTATGAAGAGCAAGATTTGAAAACTTAGTTTTGGTGACTGGTACACATCATTCTTACCTCTCAAAATCCTAGTTTTTGATTATGTGTATGGTTAGAATTTAGATATGCACCCCATATTGCTCATATTTGAATAGAAAATAGAGAATTAGTGATCTCCATTTGGAAGATTTCAAAATTTCTATGGTTCATTTTGGTGAACCCAAAGTTTGGACCCTTTACTTTCTGATTTGGAGACCATTATATCCCTAGATCTAGGATGAAATTATTTTTGCATTGCAATTGCATTAGTGAAATTGCATCTAGGGTTCCTAAATCTTGCATTAATGAAAGTGCATATATGTTGCATTTTTTCATCTTTACATCATCTAAAATATAGAAAAATTGTATTGTTATTCATCATAATTGCATTTAGATTCATTCTTCATTCTCTTGAGATTGGAAAATTGCATTCAAAATTGCATCTTGTTTGCATCATTTATTCATGTTTTAAGAGTTGGGCTCTAAACATCTATTTAAGGGTAGTCATTTGAAACATTGAATAAGTTTGATACATCAATTGTCACACAATGTTAGTATCTTTCCTTTCCAAGTATGCCAAGAAAAATCTCATTAACAAGCATGATAGTCATCCTTCCAATATCTTTCCTAGTTATGAGAGTATCTTAGTGTAAGAGAATGAAAATGTTCACACACTCCATAGTTCCACACCCTCTAATATCTCTTCTATTTGTGGGAATGAAGTGATAGAAGAAGATGAAAGAATAGAAAATCATGATAATCATAGTTCATCTTCTCCCAATATCTCTCCTACATGTGATGAAGATATTTTGGTGCTAGAAGATACACCCATTGATTATCATGACAATGTTGAAATCTCCTCTTCTATAACCTCTCCTAATTTGGAAGACATTATGGCACAAGATAATGAGATCATAGACACATTTATTAACATCAGTCTACCTAGTCTACTTTCATCTCCATACTCCTCACGTATTTGTGAGAATGTTTTTGTGAGCAATCATGACAATCACATTATTTGTGACGATGATATGTTGGAATTATATGACCAAATATTTAAGACTTATGACAATCATCTTTATTTTTCTTCCCCTATTTTGGAAGACATTATTGCACAAAGGCATGCAATCATAGATAATCATGATAATCATACTTTTTCTTCTCCTACTGTCTCTCCTAGTTGTGAAGAAGATATTTTGGGATTAGAAGAACTATTCATTGAAAGTCATTAGAATCTTCTTGCTCCCTTTCCTAATGTTTCCCCCATCAAAGAATGCATAATTGGGCAAAAGGATCTGATCATTAAAAAACAAGAATGTGATACTTTTCCTTCTCTTGATGCCTCACCTCCTTGTGATGAATTTACTCTACAAAACCTATTCATGGAATGTGATCAACATCTTGTTTTCTTCTCTCCTAAAAAATTTCTTACTAGTGGTCTTTGTTATTGCCCCTCAAAAGAAACAAACAAGCCTTCACTCAATATCAACACTATTACAAAGGTTTCCTCTAAGCTAAATTTAACATTAGTGCATCCTAAATTGATAAACACTAGTGATTTTGATTTTTATCCTTTGAAAGAAACAAAAAATCCCTCACTTAACATTATTGTCATCATGCAAAACACTTATGATTCAAATTTTATATATTTTACACCCTCCTATAAGGGAGAGTACAAAATCTTGCAATCTAAAGAGTCTTGTGTAGGTATGGGAACTAATACTAAGAAAGAGATATATTTGTCACAAAATAAAGGAACATCCTCTACTTTTGATCAAGAAAGTATCTTGTTGAGACTCCTCCAAGATTGTTTGATATCTCTTCCTCCAAGAACATGAAATAAATTTTACTAGAAAAATTCATTTTGTGCATATCATAGTGTTCATGGTCATTCTACCAATAAATGTAAAGCTTTAAGTGATAAAATTAACATCTTAAGGAATGTGGTGCTCTTCCTTGTGTTGAAGCACATTGTTCCTCTAATTGATACTGATTTTCACTCTAGCATTAATCTAATCAATTATTTCAGCTCATCCTTGTCTTGTACTAAGTGGGGGCAAGGGGTTAGGTAGCCTTGTCCTCGTATGCCATCTGTCATTACCTCTTTTGGCTAGTTGACCACCTTCCATGTATATGTAAGAGCAAGCTTGGGATGTGGAAGACATGCCTTAATTTGGCTCACATGTGACGTACTGAGTTATCTTTAGCATTGTATTTTGGGGGAAACCCTTCCATATGATTTCATGACATAGCCTACTAGAAACATATGACTTGGCATAGGGATTTTTGAGTAAGCTCTCATGTATTCTTCTACTTTATAGCAATTGCTCACAAAAATTGTGTTAGCAACCACTTTAAAGTGGGGGCATACATTGACACTCATGTTTCATTGTGTGATTTTCTTTCTTCCTGTGTTGTGTTCCTTTCTTGGTGGTGTCATTGGGTTTGATTTCCTTCAAAAGTGTGATATTTCCTTTCATTTATCCTCTCTTGGAGATGCTAAGGACAATGTTCCCTAAGACGAGACATTGCATTTGTCCTCTCTTGGAGATGTTAAGCACAATGTTCCCTAAGATGAGAACTTGCACGAACTAAGCAAAATCCCTTTGAGCATCCCTCTTTAGGACTATTGAATTTTTTTTTTCACCTTATTAAATTCATGGAGGTATGGCTTTGATATGGTTTCTTGTGGCTCACCTAGTGGAAAACTAGCTTCACTATCCCTTGTGAGCATGCATTTGGTACCCTATCAAAGTCATTGGAGGTATAGCTTTTGTATGGTCTCTTGGGGGCTCACCTAGTGGACAAATAACTTCACTAGCCCTTGTGAGCATGCTTTTTTTTGTTGCATAGTTTATGACGTAAGTCACTTGCAAGCACTCTTGGACAAATAGCCTAGACCTAGTCCACAATGCATTGGATAGCCTGTCAAAATTTGATCTACCACCTTTTTGGATACTCACCACGCGAACAACCTAAATGTCTATGGCCCCAGAGTGAGTTCATTTTGTGTTTGCTTTTATTTTTGTTCGGATACTCACCCCACGGATGACCTAAAGGTCTGTGGCCCTAGAGTGAGCATGTTTTAATGATGGTTAAGGCGTGATCTGACCTCAGACAAATAGTTGAGATCATTGTTGAGTCTTGTCTTTGATGTTGTATTGTGAATCTTTGTTATTGTTGCATACATAAGATTCTTGAATGTCTACTTTAGTGCGAGTTTGAAGCAAGTTCATCCTCTCACTAAAGTGGGGGCTGAATTTAGTGTAGAAAAATGTATCATTGTACATTTTCACACTTGTTTGGGCTCACCTTATTTAAATTTATGCTTCTTTATGCCTTAAATGGTCCTATTTTGCATCCACAAGCCTAATCCCTTATTAATTAAATAACTTTTAATTAATTAATTCATTCATTTTTTTCTTTATTCTTCCCTTGATTAATTAAATAAATTTCATTTAATTAATTGCATCACTTAATAAGCCCCTTTTCCTCTATAATTAAATAATTATTTTAAATTATTTAATTATTAATTATCCTTTTATTCTATAATTAAATAAATATTATTTATTTAATTATTTCCCACTTTCCCTCCAATATTAAATAATTATTTTTAATTATTTAATATTTTGTCCTTTTCCCCCACTTTTGAATTGAATATTATTTTAATTCAAAAGTTAGCTTTTCCCTCTTCTTCTATAATTAAATAATTATTTCAATTATTTAATTATTCATTACCATTTTCTTCTATAATTAAATAAATCTTATTTATTTAATTATTTCCCACTTTCCCTCCAATATTTAGTAATTATTTTTAATTATTTAATGTTTAACACTCCACCTTTCCTCTATAATTAAATAATTATTTTTAAATATTTAATTATATAATTATTTGTTCTCATCTTTCTTTTTAAATAAATAAAATCAATATTTTATTTATTTCTCCTATGTTGGCCACTAAAATTAAATACCTTTTATTTAATTTTTGCTGCTTGATCCATGTCTTTCTTCTCTCAATTAATCTCCACCTTGATTAAATTATTTTCTAATTTAATCTTGGCCCTTGATCATGATCCTTATTCTAGCCACTCGCTTAACTCTCCTCTATAAAAGGAGACCTTTCATCCTCATTTGAGAACACACAAAAAGAAGATGACCACACATGATAAGAAGATGAACAAACAACACGAAGATGATTACAACAACAAGAAGGAAATCACACACCAAGAAGACGATCTTACACACTAAGCACTCTAGATCAAGAGAGCATCTTGAAGAGCATTATCAAGGCATTCAAGGGAAGATTATCAAAGTCTTATTGCAACAATCAAGGATCCATTATCATGTTGAAGGCATGCATGCTGATAGAGGAATCATGTTGATGTAGCATTCAAGATCACTTCATGTATTTCAAGATATCATCTTCATGATCGAGAATCACATCAATGGAGATTTCTACATGTTGATTTCATTTCAAGGTTTCAATATTGGTATGGTAAGCTGTGACATTGTTATGTTAGAATGAATGTATGTTTTAATTCATTATCAAGTTTGATTACTAAAAGAGGGTTTGATGAAGGAAAACCCATATCCCCTAACAATCGACATTTTCTTCTCTATGATGTGTGATTTGCAGGTTTTAGGTTGAAGATTTATGAAGAACAAGATTTGAAAAAGTAGCTTTGGTGACTAGTACACATTATTCTTACCTCTCAAAAATATAGTTTTTATTATATGTATAGTTAGAATTTAGATACGCACCCCATATTGCTCATATTTGAATGGAAAATAGAGAATTAGTGATATAAATTTAGAAGATGCAAAATTTCTATGTTTCATTTATAACTAGCATTCTATTGCTATTAATTAAATAAATGTTATGAGCCTTAATTTTAAAGATGCTTTATTTAGCTTTATTTTAGGTATGAGATGGATATGATGGAACCCCTGAATAAATTTTGGTTCCATTTCTAGTCCTGCAAGATTTGGGTTAGATCTATCTCTCTAGGCTTAGGTTTTTGTTTACCGTCACTGTTTCAGGGTTTTATGTTATGTGGGACCCTTCTTAAAAAACCCTTGAGTTTATATCCTTTCCAAGATTCTATTTCTTTGTTGAATACTTACTGTAGGTTCCGATCCTTTTAAATTACATCTTATGCTATCAGAACCCATGAAATTACTAGCCCCTTAATTTAGGTTGTCAATCGTCAAGTGTTTTTTTATCGCTTTAACATTCCTTAAGTTAGGTGAAATATTTCCCATTAGAATGACTCAAGTCTTGGAATATTTAATCCTATGGGTCTTGGTCCCATTAACCTATCCATTCCCATTCTTGAAACTAGCATTTTTGGCATGTGTAGATATGAAACTCCATGATGACCATTTGATCATCGTGAGCAAATCATTATTGTACCTTGTGCACCCGTTCTAGTTCATTGCCTATTATTTTATTCTCACATGCTAGTGAGCGTAAGACATGTATCCTATAGATTGGTGGGTCTGATCCCTTTGTTAAATATTGTGGGTGGTATTAAAAGGAAATCAAGGGTATGTTCAGGATCATCATGGAAAAAATAGGCCCTTAAGTGGTGAAAAATTCAGAAAAATCAGAGTTAGGAAACTTGACGTAAAAATTTGAATAAGTTATCTATATTATTTCAAAAATATGTAAGAATAGAATATGTAGCAAATTGAATGTAGTTTCTAGACTACTAGGTTTATTTAAAAAAAAAAAGGTATTTGGTGAAAATTTGAAATTTTAATGTAGTAGTACTTAAATTTTAGGGAAAAAATAAGAAGTAGGTGTACATGTCTGACCACCCTAACCACAATAAAATAATAACATTTTCTTATAATATTTTAGATATAGGTAGAGGACTCATGTCCTAATGTGATGCATATTTTTTTATAATTTTTTTCCAAGTAAATAATTAATTATGAATTTTTTATTACAATTTTTTAAAAAAATATAAAAAATCGTATGTCTGACCACCTTAACTTGGTCAAAACTTCATGAAATTCAATTATTATTTTTAATATTAAATATTATGTGAAGCATAGAATGTGACACATGTTTCAGATTCAAAAAATGTGATACCATTTGAAAGCTATAAATGTTTTTCAATCAACCAATCAATTAGGACTTTAGTCGTAATTCAAATAGAAAATGAATAATAATTATTTGTTAAATTTAAAGTAAAGCATATTTTATATTGGTGGAAAGCTGAGAATCTCCTTTAAAAAACCTTTTTGTTTCATCAATTTTGGGTAAAAAAAGTCGTCAACCACATACCCTACACATACCAATCATATCACCACTTTTTGGCCCATCATGATCCTACACATACCCTCAATGGTGGTCATTGAATGATGTGGCTACATCTTGGCCACTCCCCACTGCCTTTTTCATTTTCCTTTTGAATTAAAATAATCACACGGGTTGACGAGTAGTTGTCACGTGTCATGTCTAATAGTGGGCCCAATATTTCCAAGTGGTTAGCAAGTGGAGCTTTGAAGGGAATCTACAATTGATAGCGGGTGACGTGGGCCAATCCTGATCACTATCTGCTATCTTGTGCGAGTCCCACCCCTGCTTCCTGGTCATTGATGGGGAGGTAGGAAATTGCCACATGGAACAACCTATAGGACATGAAAGACATTGGAGTAATGACAGTTATTAAGAAAATATTTTAGAATGGGGCATTGATAATAAAATGTGTGCTACTAAAGGGATATATATGACGTGTTTTAATGACATCTAAGATATTTTAATTTGGGTTGTTGATTATGTCAAAAGAATAAGGCCATGGGAAATTGGTCGTAGATTAAGGTGTGAGTATATCAAAGTCCTGAGATTTAATCTCAGCCCTTCCCCATCTCCCCACTAATGAAAGTTACACATGACTTAAGACTCATGGGGTCGAGGGGAAGAGGACACATGGATTTTGGCTATAATGATAAAGAAATGATGGAGCCCATCGATCATTAGCAAGTGGCTCCACATGCCTTACTGTCATTTGATGAGTTTTACAGCTGCACACAGTCAAATTTTTCAAATCAAGCTGATTAAATCTAGATCATCCATTGACTAACACGCCTATGTGATCAATGGTTGGAATTTAAAGTTTAGTTTGTAGGCAAGTGAGTTGTTCTAGTTCGTGTTGGAAAGCCTTGATAGCTGAAAGGACACCAAGCTACCGAAGCATGAGGTTGCATAGCTATTAAAACGTAACTTAAAATTATAATTAAGCATTCTGAAAGATATTATACATATTTGGAGAGCTCTTACTATAGTTTCTAGGTTTGTCTGACGTCGACGCTAGGGTTATCAACTTGTGAAAAACTAGTAAGTGAATTACTACCTCCCCATCAAAATTATTGATAAATTGTGGTATCTAAGCCTCTCTATTAGTTAGGGTTTTCTTGGTTATACATTTTAAGGTTTGACATTCATAAAAAGGAATTTTTTCATCCTACTTTGTTATAATTTGAGTCAAACCCTTATCTAAGTTGTACGTCTTGTTCTGAGAAACCATAAACCCTCCTTTGTAATAATTTTGTGTCATGACTCAAATTAAAATCAAAAGAATCTATGTCTAAAGGGGAAGAATTTGTTCCCAAAAGACTCTTGAGTAAAGACTTTATTGACTAGCTGCCACCCTCGACTAGTGAAAAATCTAAGGGTCGGCCTCTTCTTCCAAGTACGCAAGTAGTTGAGGGCTTGATTGATAAAAAATAGTTCTATTAGGGATGAAAAATTACCTTACACTAGGTGGGAATTATTCTTTGGTTGGTTTAGAAATAAAAACATGGGTATTCCAATTGGTAGCCCCTGTAATTGTGACCTAGGCAAGTTGATTGAACCCAATGTCTACATGGATGTTGATTTACTTAAAGTAGTAGTCACAAATTATGATCCAGTTACAAGGACTATGAGGACATATGATGGGAGTGAAATGGTTAAAATTACCAAGGATGAAATTGCTCGTGTCTTCAAACTCACTACGTGGAGTGATGAAATGCCTAAAATTAATGAAAACATTCTTAGGGAGGAATATGATAAGACTAAGATTGCATTGAAAGTCCACATACTGCCAAGGTATTTAGTGAAAATTATGAGTCGAAGAATTACATTGGGGCCATTTGATAAGGATCCTTTTCTTGTTAGTTTATTTTTTTCCCTACTTCCAAAGAAATTTTTACTCCATTTTCGAGATGATTGGTTATGATCCTGTCATTGCAATGCCTATGGCATGGATGTATATAGTAGCTCATATTAGAACCCCCTATATTGCACAGTATATGACTCTACGGGGTTTCTTGCAGAAAAAATTCATGTGGGTTTGATAAGTTTGAAGAAAGCTACAAGTGGAGTAAGGTTTAGTTGGTACTCATTGTTAATACATATGTTTTTGTTGAAGGGTGAATCTTACTTTGGGTAGAATATGACTTTAGATAAGATGGAGGGTTCCATGGAGCTGCCTATTTAGTGTCAAGGACTATTGTCCTCAATAAGGATGACAAGACATATGAATATGTAACATTTCAAAACTTGTTTGTTTACGAATTAAAGAGATCCTTGCTTATGAACATACCTAGAATTCCCAAGCCTTTACATGACTTCTTAAGACACAAGGAAAGAAGGCCTGAGTTGGGAGTTGATCACAACTAGGGAGATGCTATCCCATATACCACTTACACTATTTTAAGAGTGTATGGTTCCACTATTGCACCTCACTTGCTACCAAAATGTGTGCCATAGAGAATTGGTTTCCTTGAAGTAATATAGCAATTGGGAAGTGTGGGAAATGAACATTTGTTGAATCAAGGGAAAGAAATTTTTTTACTTCATACACATGCTTCTCTAATTTTTTAATGAAAAATGGAGGTTGGAATAAGATACTTGACATACACAAAGCCTTCCACAAACAAAGAGAAGTAGAGAGGACTAGGTGTGATCTTGAAGGTTTCATGGCCTGGTTGAAGGAAAGGAACAGGAGTTACAAATTTGTGCATATTTTCCAATTCCTTGAGGATGTGATAAGAAATGTGTTTGATATTTTGGAACAAGAAAGAAGAAAAGAAAGATGGATTGCTTTCAATAAAATGCAGATAAAGATAAAAGAGAAAAATCCCAATTTCATTGTTCTTACAAGGATTGAAAATATAATGCAAAAGGTGGAACATGTATCTCAAAAAATTTAGACAATAGTGGGCCACCTTGAAAGTGAAGGGATGATTCAAGATAAAGGGAAATTCCCCATTGAAGAAGAATAGGGTAGGGGAGAAATCCATGTTATGGAAGAGAAATCTACATCTCAGGCCCCTAAGGAACCAAAAATAAAGTTCTTTATAAGGAGAAAGAGTAAGGAAAAGAAAAATGATGCAATTACGGCTCCCTCCTAACAAGAGGAGCAAAGGCCTCTTTCTCCTATGCCATAGATACCACCACTATCTCCTCCAAGGCCAAAAGGGCCTGAAATTGTGGATGTGGATGCTCCACCATTGCATGCCTCACCACCAAAGGAGCAACCATTAAAGAAACAAAAGGTTGAAACAATTGGTTTGGTGGATTATACTAAGGATGATTTTGATGATAAAATTTGAGTATCAGAGCCAAAAATGCAAGAAGGGATGCCTTCTACACCAACAATGATGGAGACACAACAACTGAATTTGAGGTTGAGTAAGGCTGACCTCACTAGGCTTAATGGAAAAGATGATGTCTGAGTGGAAGCATGCATAAAGTTTATGGATGCTAACGGGTATGTGCAGGATCATCATGGAAAAAACAGGCCCTTAAGTGGCAAAAAAATAAAAAAAATCAGAGTTAGGCAACTTGACATAAAAATTTGAATAATTTATCTATATTATTTAAAAAATATGTAAGAATAGAATTTGTACCAAATTGAATGTAGTTTCTAAAATACTAGGTTTGTTTTAAAAAAATAAAAATCTATTTGGTGAAAATTTGAAATTTCAATTCAATAGTACTTAAATTTTAGGGAAAAAATAAGAAGTAGGTGTCTTTCTGACCACCCTAACCACAATAAAATGATAATATTTTTTTATAAGATTTTAGATATAAGTAGAGGACTCATGTTCCGATGTGATGCATATTTTTTCTATAATTTTTTTCTAAGTAAATAATTAATTATGAATTTTTTATTACAAATTTTAAAAACTATAAAAAACTCGTGTGTCTAACCACCTTAACTTGGTCAAAATTTCATGAAATTCATTTTTTATTTTTTTAATCCTATAGTATGCAAATCATAGAATGTGACGCATGTTTTGGATTCAAAAAGTGTGATACCATTTGAAAGCTATAGATGTTTTTCAATCAGTCTATCAATCAGGACTTTAGTCATAATTTGAATAGAAAATGAATAATAATTACTTATTAAATTCAAATTAAAGCATAATTTATATTGGTGGAAAGCTGAGAATATCCTTTAAAAACCCTTTTCGTTTCATCAATTTTGCGTAAAAAAAAAGTCGTCAACCACATACCCATCATATTGCCGCTTTTTGGCCCATCATGATCCTGCACATACCCTAATGTATTTGTGAAGTCTCAAGCTTTCATGGAATTAAGGAAATAAGTCTTCATCAAGAGTTATCTGATGCCACTATTCAAGCAAGAGTCTTAAATGACATGAGAGCTAAATTTTAGAAGATGACTACAAATGAGGGAAGAATATTGGTAAGAAATAGTCGTATCTTACTGTTACCATAATGGGACTTGGCCTCTACAATAAATTTTGATATAATAAAGAAGTGTGACATACCTCCTTACAATTCAAAAGAGGAGGCTACAATCGCACTACAAGGATTTGATTTGAGTGAGTAGTGGGATGCATTAGCTATTTGGTCCTTGGCTCCAAGTACAAGGAAATATGATATTGCAGAACCTGCACCAAACTACAGTGGAGGCCTAATAATAAAAAGAGTGTCAAAAACATTAGCTCTAGAGGAAGAAAATATGTCAGTACATATTTCCTAGTTCATAAGAGCCACAGTGGAATCAATGACTGCAGAAAAGGAAAAGTTTAGGACATAGCACAATAATCTGGTAGTTGACTATGGAAGGCTTGAACAACAAAAAATGCACTTACAAACAAAAGTAGCATTGTCAGAGAAGTTGCAAAGTCTACAATGAGGAAAGCATGAGTAGACTGGTGTTGACTCCCCTACCTCTTCAAAAGAAGCTGCACCCCCCAAATTTACCTTAGATTCAAGTTCCTCATGGGAAATTGTGCCATACAATATGGGAAGTGTGCCCATTTCAATAATAGAGCCTAGCATATCAGAAATACCTGATGTAGAGTAGGGAGGTATTCAAACAAGCCAACAAAAATTCACTTGATCAAAACAAGCTTTTAACCTTCAAAACCTTATCTAGGGTGAATCTCTTCAAACTTCATAATTTTGCCTTGTAGGTCTGCAAACCTATTCTCTTGGACTTATCTCACAAACTCAACCACAAAACCTCTAACCACTTATATTTTCAAGAACCCATTAATCCCTTACAAAACATATCAAAAAATATTTATAGGTCACTTTGGACCAACATCATCAAAACAGGGCTTCTACGCTGTCCTACTTGGTCAATTACGCCTATTTTATAAAGAAACACCACTTTATTCTACCCTCCTAGTACAAAACACCATTGGGAAATCATAACTAGGCTACAAAACCACAAAATCCATAACCTTTTATCAAAGACTCATTTCCTATGACCCCAAAACATGAAACCCTCAATTTTGTTTGTACAAGGTGGGTTTTAGTGAAAATGAACCATTCCTAACCAAGTTCTCGACAAAAAAGCCTCAAACACCTTTGTTTATGTCTGCAAAAATTCAACCTACCTTCAAAAGTTGTTGGCCCCAAGATTTACAACATTTACCTCACTCAAACCTCTCATTTTCACTCAAAATCCACCATTTTCACAACTAGGTCTTCATGCCCAAGACTCCAAACGACCTCCCCTACTCTTAACAACCATCCAACCACCTAACCCTACCTTTATTGGGCCATTCCACTGAGTCACATGATATACAACAGGTGGAATGGCCAATTATCTCATTTTAAAGTCTTCAAAACCTTGTTTTAGACTGTGTAGATCTGCAGTTAGTAAATTAGGCACCAAATTCACAAAAAATAATAGTTTTTGATCAAACTACCTCTCAAATGAAGCTATTTATCTTGTCTATAGGTTTCCAATTCTTTTAGAACAATCCCAAACTATACAGATTCATACAAAATAGTGGAGCAACAAATTTTTGGAAATAACATAGAAATACAGATAAAGCAAGCACTTTTATTGATTGGATTTCAAGTTACAAAGATTCTAACTCTTGCATCACCTTGAAAGAGGCCTATATAACATTAAGACACAAGATCCAACTGCGTAAACTGACCAACCACCCTTCAAATCCCAACTGACTGTTGGGCTTCTACAAACTTGCATATTTGCAACTCCTTACAATTTTGAAATGATAGTAGTTTGCATTCTAATGGAATCATTACATCATAAAGATGATCTAAAATATATTATTCAACGAAAAACAAAGACTTAATACCAAAAAATCTATCAAAAGCCCTTAATTACAAGATTTTTCTTTGGTGCCCTTGCACCATACACTCGACCTTGAAACTTTTCCAAGTCCCTTGGAAACTGAACTTCAACTGGTCCACCTCTGAAATCTCCATCTCTTTGATTTGCAAAAAATATTTTGTCTACTACTCCTTTAACATGGAAACTTTCCTATTGATCCTTGCACTTTTTGAACCACTTTTGTGTTGCTCTCTTACCTTTCCTGATGTAACTCCTTCTTTGACACTTGTAAACAACCTTTTTCCAACTTGAGTTGTGACTTTCCTCTCCTTCTCCCTGATTGGAGATTTGAACTTTCTTACTTGTCCTTGTTTTGCACCTTCAATCTTTGCACCCTTTTCTCTTATCTTTTCCTGCAGACCCTCTACCCTTTGAAGCTCTATATTAACATACTTTCTTACTACTGTCTTGACAATATTTGTTTTCCCACTATCCTCTTTTGCAATCACATGACAAACCATTGTCCCTACCACAATCTTATCATTGCAACCTTTCTTTTCTGCAAGCAACTCATACCTGATCTATTTTGTATTAGACTATGACACTAATTCACCTTCTTTTCTTTGCAAAATCAGATTACTCTTTAGGGTATGTGCAGGATCATCATGGAAAAAACAGGCCCTTAAGTGGCAAAAAAATTAGAAAAATCAGAGTTAGGCAGCTTGACATAAAAAAATGAATAAGTTATATATATTATTTCAAAAATATGTAAGAATAGAATTTGTAGCAAATTGAATGTAGTTTCTAAACTACTAGGTTTTTTTAAAAAAAAAAAAAATCTATTTGGTGAAAAATTGAAATTTCAATGCAAGTACTTAAATTTTAGGGAAAAATAAGAAGTAGGTGTCTGTCAACCACCCTAACCACAATAAAATGATAATATTTTTTTATAAGATTTTAGATATAAGTAGAGGACTCATGTCCTGATGTGATGCATATTTTTTGTAATTTTTTTCAAGTAAATAATTAATTATTAATTTTTATTACAAATTTTTAAAAATATAAAAAACCGTATGTCTGACCACCTTAACTTGGTCCAAACTTTATGAAATTCAAATTTTCTTTTTTTAATCCTATAGTATGTGAAGCATAGAATGTGACACATGTTTTGGATTTTAAAAATGTGATATCGTTTGAAAGCTATAGATGTTTTTCATTCAGCCTATCAATCAGGACTTTAGTCGTAATTCAAATAGAAAATGAATAATAATTACTTATTAAATTCAAAGTAGGGTGATCCCACAATAGTGGTTTATAATTTTTGGCCAAACTGGACACTAAAATTATTATTTTTAACTAAATATTCACATTTAGGCACCTATAGCGGATAAACCATAAGGAATTTGAAGATGATGAAAACTAGAGTCTCATCACATTTTGTCTGTAGATTCTAAAAATATTTTTTCAATTTTTTTGGAATTAGATTGCACTTCTTTTTCCATCTCCCACGAAAACATTTTTTTTCAGAAACAACATTTTTAAAAAGTGACACACACCGTATAAAGCATAACTTTTTTTCCATGAAGGATAAAATTCTAATTCTTTCGAATTTAGATTTGTAGCTCTGATATCTAGTGCTTCCACTTGGTTAGATAGTTTTTTATTTAATATTTTTTCTTTAATCAAGTTTCAAAGTCAAAACAATTACAATTCAGACATAGTGCGACCGTATAACGCATAATTTTTTTTATATATATCGAAATTCAATTTTTTTTTTGTTGGATCAAGAACTTCAATATATGATGCACTCATATTTTTCAAAAAAATTGTTTGATAATTTGCTATTTTTCCACATGTGCAGAACATAGACCTTCATTTTTGGTGAAGAACCTATGTTTAATAAAACTAAAAAAATAAATACATAATAAAACCAAAACATATTAAAATTATATTCGTTGCATAGCTCGTTTCGAGGACTATCTGATTCTAGATTGGTTTTTGAAGACTCCTCCATTTTCATCCTCAACCCGAGCTCTGAAGTAAAAAAATAGACTTTTTTTGTGTCTCAGGAGGGGGATGAGGGGCAAGGGGGGTTCAAACGAACCCCTAGGGGTTTGAGCGAACCTCTTCAAGGGGGTTCGTTCGAACCCCTTTGGAATGCATTTGTTTTTTGATTTTGGCGGCCAAAATTTAAAGGGGTTCGCTCGAACCCTAGTTTGAACGAACCCCTAATGGGTTTGGTTGAACTAGTAGGTTCGTACGAACCCCCAAAATCATTTTTTTTTACTTTGGGGTCATTTTTTGTGAGTTTTCCTTCCTTACTTGAATTGTAAACCACTATTGTGGCTTCATCCAGTAAAGAATAATTTATATTGGTGGAAATTTGAGAATATCCCTTAAAAACCCTTTTTTTTTAATCAATTTTGGGTAAAAAAAAGTCGTCAGCCACATACCCATCATGATCCTGCACATACCCTTCAAGCTTATTTTCTACACATTCTCTTCGTTCCTTCCATCTATTGTCCTAGCATCTGCAAATCCTACAATGGTTGCACATTCTCTATTCTTGTTTTCCTCAAGCTTCATATACTCCTTTCCAAACATAATCACCTTTGTTGTCTTAGACTGATCCTCCACATCATCTTGCAATGGAATGAGTGTAAAACTACTTCCATTATGCTCAATCAGATAGCTATTTCTTCTACAATCATAGATGGCATGTTTGTCACACTACCATGGTCAACCAATATATGACAACAATCCATTGGCACAACATCACAAACAACTTTATCTTTGTATCCACCAATACTAAATTCAATCAATGCTTGTTCACTAACTAAGATGGATTGGCTATCATTCAACCATGATATCTTATATGAAATTTCATGAGGAAACTTTTAAAACTTCAACTTCTCTATCATTTCATTATAGACAATATTTTCAGTGCAACCAGAATCTATGACTACCTTGCATACCTTACCCTTTCTCTTGCATGTGGTTCTGAATAGAGCTCTTCTTTGGATTGGTTCCTTCTCTTTGGATGTCTTCAATAGTTTTCCTCTCATCATCAAATATTCTCCCACTTCTGGTGCAACAATATGACTTGGAGACTTCACACTTTCACATTCTTCTTCTTCAACCAATTGCACTCTTTTATCACTTCTTATTTCACCACCACTTGAAGTAGAACCATTCTTTTCAAGGCACTTATATGCTGGATGTCCAAATTCATTACAATTATAGCATCTACCTGAAATTTTTTTTACACTTCTACCTCCTCCAAATCTTCCTCTTGAACCTCTGAATCCACCATGTTGATCAACAAGTTGTCCTTGTTCTTTGTGTGCATCTTCTTAGCTTTCATTGAGTTGTCTTGAAGTAGAAAATATACCTCTTCCCATTGAAGTGTTTCCTTGACCCCTACTTGTCTTTTATTTCCTTCTTTTCACCTTTTCTTCTACCCTTATAGCCATCTGATAACATTCTTCAACACTTCATGGATTTGTCTTGGTTAGTTCATCCTAAATGTTAAATCTGAATCCACCCAAGTACCTAGCAATATTTTCATCCTCATTCTCATTATGACTTGACCTAATACTTAACTTGTAGAATTCTTCAGTATATGTTTTCACATCCATTTTTTTTCTTTCTTTAAACCTTGAAGTTTTCTAAACATTTGAATATAATAATCTTTTGGCAGGAACTTACCTTTCATTTTTGCTACCATCTGGTCCCAAGAGATAATATTTGATTTATCGAGCTTTTCCTTCTCTCAGATTGCTCATAATCCCACCACAAAAGTGCATGGCCTTTCAGCTTTGTCTTTGCAATTTTCACCCTTTGTTCTTCAGGAATGTCTTCACATTCTAAGTAGTTGTCTAAGGCTACAATCCAGTCCAAAAATTATTCATCATTCAGATTCCCACCATATTTGGGAACATCTATCTTCACCTTATGTTTATCACTCTTGACTGCCCTTAACGACTTTGCCATCCTTTAGTCTTCAGGATCTAGTTCTTCATCCACATCTTCAAATTATTCTTCCTCTTCTTCATCAGAATCACTCTCATCCTCATCTCTTCTCTTGCTTGTTTCCAAAGCTACAAGTCTTTCCTTCAAATCTCTTGTCTCCCTAGCTTGATTATCCTTCAATTCACTCATTTACTTTGCCATATTCTTTCGTTTTGGAGGCATCTTCCCTTTCACCCTTCAATCTTTCACTGCAACTCTTCAACTTCTCCTTCAAAAAATATACTTCCTAAGCTTTGATACCAATTGATGTAGAGCAGGGAGGTCTTCAAACAAGCCAACACAAATTCATTTGATCAAAACAAGCTTTTAACCTTCAAACCCTATCTAGGGTGAATCTCTTCAAACTTCACAATTCTACCTTGTAGGTCTACAAACCTATTCTCTTGGACTTATCTCACAAAATCAATAACAAACCCTCTAACCACTTATGTTTTCAGGCACCCATTAATCCCTTACAAAACATATCAAAAAATATTTATAGGTCACTTTGGACCAACATCATCAAAACATGGCTTCTACACTGTCCTACTTGGCCAATTAGGACTGTTTTACAAAGAAACACCTCTTTATTCTACCCTCCTAATACAGAACAACATTGGGTAGTCATAACTAAGTTTCAAAACCACCAAATCCACAACCTTTGATCAAAGACTCACTTCCTATGACCCCAAAACATGAAACCCTCACTTTTGTTTGTACAAGGTGGGGTTTATTGAAAATCAACCATTCCAAATCAATTTCTCCACAAAAAAGCCTCAAACACTTTTTTTATGTCTTCACAAATTCAATCTACATTTAAAAGTTGCTGCCCCCAAGATTTACAAAATTTACCTCACTCACACTTCTCATTTTCATTGAAAATCCACCATTTTCACAACTTGGGCTTCATGCCCAAGACTCCAAACAACCTTCCCTACTCTTAGCAACCATCCAACCACCTAACCCTACCTTTATTAGGCCATTCCACCGATTCAAAGGATATACAATAGGTGGAATGGGAAATTATCTCATTTTAAAGTCTTCAAAACCTTGTTTTAGACTGTGTAGACCCACAGTTAGTAAATCAATCGACAAATGCACAAAAATCAATGGTTTTCGATCAAACCACATCTCAGATGAATCTAGTTCTCCTATCTACAAGTTTCCAATAGGGTAAAAGAACAAATTTGTGTCACACTTTCAACCAACTTATCAGCACAACTGAATTTAAGTATTTATAACTAAAAAACAATTTTGGTCAAATATATGATCTAGTAAGATTCATTCTAGCTAAGTTAGATACTTCCACAACTTTCTCAACTAAAATTGTTGGCTAAAAATATATGGATCACCACTTTGAGTCCAATTTACTAAAAAAATAAAATTATTTGGAAATTTTGAAGTTTCAATAACTCCTACTAATGTAAATAACATTTTTAAAAAAATATAAAAAATACCCTTTTGTAGATCCATAAGTGTAGTTTTCAAAAAATATATTTATTTTAATAGTTTAATTATTATTTATATTTTATATTTTATTTTTACTAAAAGTAGGTTATTAGCACAAAAAATTAAGTTGATTACCATTCGAAGGAAAAATATTAAAACTTATTAATTTTTTTTTTAAATATGATGCACTAGATAAAAGAATCTATTTCAAGATGGTATATATTTTTTTCCATTTTAGATAAATATTTAATATGAAAGTTGATGTCCGATGGAAACAATTGTTTTTTGATTCATGCACATTTTAATATTTATTAATATATATATATATATATATATATATTTATCAAAATTGAAAAAATATATCCATGCACTAAAGTTTCAAGTTATAAATACATTCAAAAAAATTGAAAGAAAAAAAAAATTAGTAGAAAAAGTTTGACGTCCTATGTAACTTCATTTTTCAGCATTTTATCAACAACTAAATTATAGTGTTAATTTATTAAAAACTACTTTAAAATAATTTTTTATTTTTTTTTAAAAATACAAACACAAAATATACTAAAAAATACATATTTTACTAGTTTACATCATTTCAAAATTCAAAACATATATGCCACTTTTCAGTGATTCAAGTTTAAAAGTTGGATCAACGTTGGTCGTTTCCTTTATAAAGTGTGACAAAACTTTGTGTTTTTACCCAATACTTTCAAAACAATCCCAAACTGTACTGGTTCATACAAAATAGTGGAATAGCAAATTTCTAGAAATAACATAGAAATATAGAGAAGGCAAGCACTTTTATTGATTGGATTTCAAGTTACAAAGATTTGAACTCTTACCTCACCTTGAAAGAGGCCTATATAGCATTAATACACAAGATCCAATTGTCTAAACCAACCAACCACCCTTGAAATCTCAATTGACCGTTGGACTTCTACAAACTTGCATTTTTACAACTCGTTACAATTTTGAAATGACAACATTTTTCATGTTTTGCAATATTTTGCAACTTGAACCTCCTAATCACCTAATGACCTCTAATGGACTCATTACATAATAAAAATGGTCTAAAAGACCTTATTCAACCCAAAATCAAGACTCAATACCCAATAAGCTATCAAAATCCCTTAGTTACAAGATCTTTTTCTTTCGTGCCCCTGCATCAATACCACTTGTTGAGGGAGATGTCAGCAAGGAGGAATTTCTCAAGTAGCTAAATGATTATAAAGAAAAATGCGACATTCATGATAGGAAGGTTTTTAGTAGCAAGATGAATATTGTCACTATAGTCTTGGAGCATCTAAATAGAGGAGTAAATAAAAGATTGAATAGCATTCATAATAGCTATACCTCCATGATGGCTACTATAAATAATTTTGATAATGATAGGGAAAGGGTTATTCCACTCATGGAGACATGGAGACATGGATCCAAAAATTTCAAGAGTTGAGAATGATGTCTATTGGAGTGAAGGAGGATGTTAACCCCCCTGAGAAGTTTAAGCCCATTGTTACTCTGTAATTGAAATTAAGGGATACAAAAGATGTTTTGAGCCTTTAGAGGTCAAGATAAGTGAATTGGTTAATAATTTTCATGAGTCACATCATGGTCTTCTCCCACCAATTTAAAGGGATGATGGTAGCATCAAGACCTCACATGAATAAAGAAAGGGAACCAATGATGTTATTTCAAAACAAGCTATTTTGATTTTCCTGGGGCATGATATGGTTACACAGAAAAGAAATATGGACATGTTGGCTCATGTAAAGATTGTCTTGTTAGAATTTGATAAGGAGGCCAATCAAATTGTTACCAAATATTCACCTTATATAGAAAAGTCTCATGATGTCATGAATTTAACTGGCCTACTGAAGAGGAATTCCTAGCATGGAGAAACAGATACTCAGATGGGCTAATGGATTGATTCAAAATAGTGGATTGATGATTTGAAATTTTTTATTTCAAATTCTATAATCATGATGAGTAACTGATAGGTAAAAATGCACTAAATATCCTAGATTTAATACAGATTGGGCTTTTGCTAAAGTATAGAAAAATATAATGCATTTTCTTCAATTTGAATTGATGATAGGTCCGCAAACATGGACATATTATTTGTCCTTTCCTTTCTATTTATTTCATGCTTTCTTTTATTTTCACTTTGTGTGCGTGGGAAATTTTTTTGAGGAAACTATTTGAATATGCCTTTTGAAAGGTGGGACTGAATCTCCAACAAAAAATGAGGATTAATTTTTTCGTATACATGTTTCCCATCGCCCTGGAACACAGAGATAATTGAAAATGGAATATATGTTGTAGCAGTCCAATAAGGTAATGGCATGCATAGTTTATGTCCCGAGGCTTGTTTTTATCCTTTTCTATAAGAAGGAATTTAGTTTCATTTTATTGCAATTGGCACAGTGAATTGTAAAAGGAATATCAAGCATATTTTGAGTTTTGTCTTAGTTTCTGAGTCTGTTGTTACATATGTAATTTTGATAGCAAAATATAGCAAATACAATACAAAATGATGCCAATCTCATGGCCATTTTCTCTCCCCTATAATTGTTCTATGAGTTATGAATGATATAATCAAGGATTGTTTTTCGTCTCCATTTGATTTCTAATGGATATTTAGTATAATTCTTGCTTGTTAATTCTAGGGATTAATGAAAATGCTTGAATATAATTATTAACTCATAAGAGTTATGTGCTAGGATATATTTAAGAAGTGGTGGTCAAGAATGTTATGTGGAAATGTTGTAATGTAGTGTTTTTTGAAGCCTGCATATTGCTATATGTAAGAATTGTTATCAGGTTACATAGGTTACGAATGACTCTATGTTTAGGATGGGGCACTAGTTCAAGAAAAGTATTCATAATTAAATTTTCTGGGTCGATTCATCAACAAATGACTCTTTATTTAAAACATTTGAATAAGTACCACTGGAGTTATTTTACATTGAGTTTCTCTATTCTCATACTGCAAGTGTAGTGTATTGATAAAATAATTGCCAACCTTTTCAAGGCATTGCATTGTTGAGTGGTTATATGAGAATTATTTGTTCTTTACATTGTATTTGAAATATTAATTGCAAAATTTCTTGGATATACATTGTGGGATCACCCTCCCGGGTTTCACAGAGACCAAAGTGCTTGAGTGAAAGTTTTTTAGCTTTTACTCATTTGTTGGCCAATCCCTTTAGATTACTAATTATTGGAAATGGAAAAGTCCATAGGTAATTCTGAAGATCAACTTTTTTGTAAAAAAGAACCAATAGATTGGCGAATCTACTGGGGATTTGCTAAGTCAAAATTCTCTAGTTTAGATTTGGTATAGTCAAAGTTGAGTATTATATTATTCTTCATTATTGAAGAATAATTGGTTCAAAATTGTAGCACAAAAGCCATATCTAGTCTTATGTGTCAAGTCCTAGTTAATTTTGTCACTTTATGTCAGGCTATGTTCAAAGTCTTTTCTAAAATTACAAGTACCAAGTCGAAGTGCAATCACCTCCTATTTCCCAACATTCTAGGTGGCGACTCAGAGGTCTCATATACTAGTATAAAGATAAAATCTCTAAGAGAATGTGAGAAGAAGGATTTAGAAATATTGTTTGACACTATGAAGAAGACTAGAAGCTACACTAAGAATCATCCAGAGCAAAAGCTGGAGCCCGAGCTTGCCAAGGACAATCAACCAACATGGGTGAAGAAAACTATTGAATTAGTTAAGTATGTTGAATCACTTGCTGAAGCATCTCCTACTTTTAATAATGAAGTAAATAGTGCAAATATTTTAGGAGAAGCATAGGAATTTGAAGAGCCTAATGTAGATCAAGGGAGTTTTCGTATTGAGCAAGTATTTGACAATGAATTTGATGTGTTAAGAGAGGAGGATAGGTGGGAGTTTTGTGATAAGAATAAGAAGTTCTTAGAACCTTTAACCCCTTTTGTTGGATATGTCTTCAATGGAAATAATTTCAAGCCAAGGGGTGAAACTCCTAATTTAGAAGTGCATATTCCCCTTGAGGAAGGCCCAATTGATCATGCTTATTATACTCCTACACCTAGTGAGGCTAGAACTATCTTAGAAAATGAAGAAGGCATAAACAAAGACATGGAATCCTTAGAAGAGGAAGAATTTAGGCTTAAGGAAGAAGAAGAGAACATACATAAGGGGTTGAAGGAGAAGGAAGATAGGATTAGAGCTAAGCAACTTGAGAGAGATGCTCAAAAACAAAAAATAGAGAAGATGAGAGAAGATGTTTCTAGGTGGAAAGACTTTGCTGAAAATGTCTCCAAGTTGATTGTTGAGATTACCCCTGAAATTCCTAAAGTAACAGTTTAGATGGGAACCTCTACTGCTAATACCTAAATCACATCTGTTATAACTACCAAAGCCTCATATCCTGCTATTGCTGACAAATAATCATTTATAGATCATGGGAAGAAGTCCATTGATTAGACAAACAAGACTACCTTCAATACTTTCAAAAACCCCAACAATAAGGTAAAAATGGATCCTACTCCATCCACTGCACCTCCAAATCTTGAGATCTTGAAATTGTAGTTGGAATTTAATGATAAACCACAAGAAGATTAGAAGAAAGTTGAAATAGAAGCTACTAATGGAGAAATAGCTAGAAATATTACTTTTCTTAAAATGTCCACTCCAACTCTAGAGGCTTCAAGCTCTTAACATAGTGATAGTGAGTCACAAAAGAAGAAGTCTAAAGGACACACTACCAATGGAGGTGGTGGTGGAGATCAGGGTGGAAGAGGTGGAGGAAATAATAGAAACAAGAACTCATATCTTAAAGATGATGAGGAGAAAAATAAAGGAGGTGGTGGTAATGATGGGAGTGGAAAGGGTAAGGGTAGAAATCAATCTGAAAACCAAAAGGATGATGAGCCTAGAAATTCTCATAGGGATAGAAATAATAGAAGACCACTACAAGTAGAAAGGTATCAACAATTGTCTTTCACTGGAATACCTAGCTATCCTAACCCATTTCCTGAAGATTTCAGGTCTTCTTTAGTCAAATTCTCTAGAAATAATCTTGTGAGTGGAAAAAATGATCTCAAGCCTTTGCCAACATCACAGATGACTTTGAGGTAGAAGTAGAGGAAGTCATGATGAAATTATTCATGTAGTCATTGACTGAGGATGTTAGGGAGTGGTATAGGAGCTTTCTTGCTAAAAGTATCAGCTCTTGGGAAGAATTTAAAAGGCCATTTAGAGAGAAATATGGTGATAAGATAGATTCAACATATTTGTTGAATCAATTCAATAATATTGCTAAAGGTTCCAATGAGTTTGTCACTAACTTTAATACAAGATTCCAAAAGGCTATGAAGAGATTTCCTCCCAATTTACAATTGAATGACAATGTGTGCTTGGTAAATTATTGTAATGCTTTTGATGTGAAGATGAGCTACCATTTACTTGATAAGAATCCTCAAACATTTAGGGAGGCTTATAAGATGATTTTCCATATTGATAACATCAGTTGAGCAATTGGTAAAGTTGGAAGAAGAGATGATGGAAAGATTCTCAAAAATCCAAAAAAGGAGAATAAAAATTTTGGTGCTAAAGGAGGCACTCTTGAAGATAAGATTGTTAATTTCATGAAGACTATGAATGACAAAATTGCAAGGAAAGACAAGGTACAGTCAAACAATTATCATAAGAATGAAAGACCTCCTTGGTTGTAGGATCATCCCTATAATACAAACTAGCACAATGGGAAGCCTATCCCCAATAATCAAAGAAAATATCAAAATAAGGTTCCCCCAAATCCTTTGTGGAATATTTCAAAAAAAAATTCTAATGACACTCCTTGATGTATGGTTTTCTAGATGCCTCATTCTCCTCATCAATGTGCAGTTGCATAGATGGTTGAAGTAGAGGAAGATGTACCGGAGGATTATAATCAGTCAAATGAGGATGATATTGATATAAATATGATTATGGATGATTCTGACTTGGCTAATATGAGTGCTCATCTTATAATATGGAATCTCGTGAAATGGAAGTAGATGACCAAGGGAAAATTTCCAATACATATCACCAGCAAGTTCTCTTGGATGAGGATGTTGGTAGTGATACTGAATATGGTGTGTCCTTGAGAATACCTTTATATGAAGAGATTGTGAGATATACTATGGCTTTGGATGCCCAAACTAGAAGCTCATATCACTTAAGAAACATAATAGTTGGTGGTGAACAAGGTAGTCTTGTTGGTCTTTTCATCAAGGAGCAAAATGACAAAAGTAAAGAGCAAAAATATGATGGAAAAGAAGAAGTCAAAGCTAAGGAAAGTAGGGGAGATAAGAATTGGGCTAAGAAGATAGAGAAACCAAAGACAGATGCAAAGCTCAGGTCCCCTACTATGAAGCCAAAGGCACAAAAGAATAATCATGAAGTGAGAAAAGATGTCAAACCTAGAGCTGAGGCAACCAAAAATCAACAGAAGGAAAGCAACGCATAACAAGGTATGATCCTGATTGAATTACCTAAGTACACCCCTGTTGACATGTTTCAATCACTTGGCCAAGTAAAAGTATTTGTTCCTTTTCTTGAGATGATGAGAATAGATGAATACAAACAAAAGGTAGTAGCCCTTATCAATGGTGCTACTATAGCCTATAATGATTTAGTGGTTCCAACTCCACCCAAAGTGAGTGAAAAGGATAAGAAAGAAAAAGAAGTTGAGGGAGTAATCACTAAGATCCCTCATATCTTTCTAGGAAACTTAGTAACTACTTTTTTGAGAAAGATAGACCAATTTTTTATCACATTGATTGTTGAGGGAAACTTTCTAAAAAAATGTATTATTGATTCTAGAGCGTCCAACAATATCATGCCAACCAAAATCATGGAGGCATTGGGACTGAAAGTAGAAAGCATTCATGGTAAGTGCTATGTTATGGATTTGAGGGAAGTCCCTATCATCGATGTAATCAATGAACTCCCTTATAGATTGGAAACATATCCAAAGAATTTTTTAAGATGAATGTTGTGGTAGTAGATATCCCACCAAATTATGGAATTCTACTATCTATGAAATGTAGTGCATCCATGGGAGGTAGTATGCAGTGTGACATATCTTATTGCACCTTCCCTATTGATGGTAAGGATGTGTAAGTGGTACGAGAGATGAAGGTGCCACATATGTTGGAACATGCTCCTAAAGATGATACAATACTCTTTATAGACACTGATATCGGTGACTTCAAGGTGGAAGAAGTAACAAGAGAAATTGATAGGCTCCCTACACCCATAGATAATGAAGTGGTAAGACTATCTAATAAGGATAGAATTTGGAAAATGTGCTTTGAAGGTGCAAGTTCCAAAGAAGGATTTGGTGCAGTAATTTTGCTAGTATCACTTACTGGCAATACATACAAATTCTCTTTCACTCCGCCTTTTGTCTACACAAATAATGTAGTAGAATATGAAGCACTATTATTGGGATTGAGGTTGGATGAAAAGTATGAGATAAAAAAGTTGATGGTTATTGGTGATTTTGAGCTTGTGATATCCCAAGTGAGAACCAAATTGTAACACCATAAACCTGCAAGCTAAAACTCTATCTCATATATCAGCATGATGTTAGTTTAAAGCAAGCAAATAAAATAGCATTCTTTATGAAATAATCAATTATGCTTTACAAACAAAACGATAAAGAAAACTAATTGAAATCTTAAAAATCATAATGGATAACTTATTCCATAGTGGATTGGTTCTTATGTGGAAAGAATCCCTTTCCCAATCCCTGATAAGCTCTTGATGATAGAGATGTGTGATTCTTGACTATAATGCCAATGCTCAAATTGTGGATGATCAAATGCAAAGGATGAACTCTCTATTTATTTAAGAGAGAATGATAGAGAGACATGCAAAATGGGTGAATGTGGGATAAAGATTCAACCAATAGGAAGGAGCCACTTGTCCAAATGTGAGTGGATGGAGGATGTGCAAGTTTTGGTCATTGTGCCAATAAATGACATTAGGTGGCCTTTTCAAATTTAAAATTTGGCTTGTTGGAGGGAGAAAAAGGGGCTTAAATGCCAAGTTTGACTTGTGTGAGAGACATGCAAGAGCTCTTAAATGCCTTGTTGGATGTACATGCCAATTTAGGAGGGATATTTCAAACTTAGAGAATATTCCCCAAAGATGCCAAGTTGAAAGTAAATAAAGATTTTAATAAATCAATTAAATGCATTTTCATGTGCAAGTGGAAAAATCTAGAGAATTTTGGGGGTTAGGATTAAATTAATCAAGGTTTAATTAATTTAATGAGGGATTAGGTGATTTGACCTATTTGATTTAGATTTATGGATTAAAATAAATCAAAAGGAGATGAAAAATGATTTTAGATTTAATTAAATAAATATTTGATTTATTTAATCAAAGAGGATGATGTTAATGTTTATTAAATTTAAATGGAGGACCTTAGAGATAAATAAAACAAGCTTGATTTATTTAATGAATGGACTTGATTAAATGGAATATGCTAATTTTACATGTCTACACAAATATACTTGCAAAAACCACAAACTGAAATGGTACATAAATGTTGTTTATGATTCTATTGAGCAGTTTGATGCTTTTAGAATCAACTAGATGGAGAGAGGACATTACAAAGTCTTAGACTTGCTAATATTGCATTAAGGCCTGATGATATGGCCTTTGCAGGTATCTCTAAAGTTGAGATACAATCAAGGCCATCCATTCTTGTATAAGATCTTCAGTGATGATGAAGATATTCTAAATTTTTTGAGATGTGTAGATGAATATGAAGGTTAGGATATTGAATTTGGGGCATTTTTGGAAAGTATAGATGGTAAGGATACAATTTTTGGTAATGAGGTAATCCAACTAAAGACAAAAAAAATCCCCAAGGGCCTTGTGGCATTAGAAAGGGTCTTTGACAATCAAGATAAGAGCAAGGTTAAAAAAACTACCTCCCATCTAGAGGACTTGGAAGAAGTGAATTTGGGGATTGAAAATTCCCCTAAGAAAGTATATGTAGGAAAGAAGATGAAACCTAAGGGTACATGTGCAGGATCATCATGGAAAAAATAAGAGCTTAAGTGGCAAAAAATTCAGAAAAATTAGAGTTAGGAAACTGAATGTAAAAATTTGAATAAGGTATCTATGGGTATGTGTAGGATCATCATGGAAAAAATAGGCCATTAAGTGGTGAAAAATTCAGAAAAATTAGAGTTAGGAAATTTGACATAAAAAATTTGAATAAGTTATCTATATTATTTCAAAAATATGTAAGAATAGAATCTGTAGCAAATGGAATGTAGTTTCTAAACTACTAGGTTTATTTATTTATTTTTTAAAATCTATTTGGTGAAAATTTGAAATTTCAATGTAGTAGTACTTAAATTTCAAGGAAAAAATAACAAGTAGGTGTCTGTCTGACCACCCTAACCACAATAAAATGATAATATTTTTTTATAAGATTTTATATATAACTAGAGGACTCATGTTTTGATGTGATGCATATTTTTTTGTAATTTTTTTCCAACTAAATAATTAATTATGATTTTTTTATTACAACTTTTTAAAAATATAAAAAACTTGTATCTTTGACCACCTTAACTTGGTGAAAACTTCATGAAATTAATTTTTTTTTAATCCTATAGTATGGAAAGCATAGAATGTGACGCATGTTTTGGATTCAAAAAATGTGATATCATTTGAAAGTTATGGATGTTTTTCAATTAGCCTATCAATTAGGACTTTAGTTGCAATTCAAATAGAAAATGAATAATAATAATTTATTAAATTCAAACTAAAACATAATTTATATTGGTGGAAAGCTGAGAATATCCTTTAAAAACCCTTTTCATTTAATCAATTTTGGGTAAAAAAAGTCGTCAGCCACATACCCTACACATACCCATCATATAACCACTTTTTGGCCCATCATGATCCTACACATACCCCTATATTATTTCAAAAATATGTAAGAATAAAATCTGGAGCAAATTGAATGTAGTTTATAAACTACTAGGTTTATTTTTTTAAAATCTATTTGGTGAAAATTTGAAATTTCATTGTAGTAGTACTTAAATTTTAGGGAAAAAAAAAGAAGTAGGTGTCTGTTTGACCACCCTAACCACAATAAAATGATAATATTTTTTTATAAGATTTTAGGACTCATGTCCCAATGTGATGCATATTTTTGTTAAAAAAATTCTGAGTAAATAATTAATTATGAATTTTTTATTACAACTTTTAAAAAATATAAAAACTCGTATGTTTGACCACCTTAACTTGGTCAAAACTTCATGAAATTCATTTTTTTTAATCCTATAGTATGCGAAGCATAAAATGCAACACATGTTTCGGATTAAAAAATGTGATACCGTTTGAAATCTATAGATGTTTTTCAATCAGCCTATTAATTAGGACTTTAATTGTAATTCTAATAGAAAATGAATAATAATTATTTATTAAATTCAAAGTAAAGATTAATTTATATTGGTGGAAAGTTCATAATCTCCTTTAAAAACCCTTTTCGTTTCATCAATTTTGGATTAAAAAAAATCGTCAACTACATACCTTACACATACCCATCATATCACCACTTCTTGGCCCATTGTGATCCTACACATACCCCTAAGGTTAAGACAATGTTGATTGCCTTACTCAGAAAATATAGACATGTCTTTTCTTGCTCATATGATGACCTGAAAGCATATAGAGAGGAATTTTTTTAGCATGAAATTCCTCTGAAAGAAGACATTAAGCCTTTTAGGAAAAATCAAAGACCAATTAATCCTACCTTAGCTCCTAAGATGTAGGATGAACTGGTAAAGCTAAGGGACGTTGGCATCATAAAACTTATAAGGCATTCCTCATGGGTATCTAATCTGGTGCTAGTTAAAAAAAATAATGGTGATAGAAAGTTGTGTAGATTTTAGAAATCTGAACATATCATCATTAAAGGACAACTATCCAGTATTGAACATGGAGGCCATGTTACATAAGGTAACCGGCTATGAGCTACTATCAATGCTGGATGGTTTTTCAAGATATAACCAAGTAAAGGTGAAGGAGTCTGAGCAGTACAAGACTACATTCACTACTCCATGGGGCATCTATGTATATTTAAGGATGCCATTTAGTTTAACAATTGTAGGTGCCACTTTCCCAAGGGCTATGGATGTAGCATTTTCTAATTTTATTGACTTATTCATGGCTATATACCAAGATGAGTTGACTACCTACTCCAAGAAAGAGGAGGATCATTTAACAAACTTGGAGATGGTATTTATTAGGGTTTTAGAGTATGAGATCTCACTGAATCTAAAGAAATGTGCCTTTGGGGTCACTGAAGGTAAACTACTAGGGCATATTGTGTCCAAAGAGGGAGTGAGGATTAACCTTGAAAGGGTAGCCACCATAGATAAGATCCCTCAACCAAATAATGTCAAAGGCACTCATTCATTCTTTGGATAGATCAATTTCTTAAGGAGATTTGTGACCAACTTTGCAAAACTCACAAGACCCATCTCTAAGATGTTGAAGAAGGGAGAGAAGGTGATTTAGAGTGAGGATCCCAGTCAGGTATTCAGGAAAATTAAATAAGCTATTAAGGAAGCTCCAATTTTGAAATATCTAAATTTTTCTAAGCCAACACACATTTTCTTTTTTGCTTCTTTCCATGCTATTGTTGTTGTCTTACTGCAGAAAAATGAGGAGTTTTATGAACAACCCATAGCATTATTTAGAAAGTATTTACAAGCCATAGAACTCAAGTATGATATGATTGAAAAACAAGCATATGATCTAGTCAAGGTTGTGAAGAATTTTAGAACTTACTTAGTGGGAGCTACTATCATCTAGCTTTTGTACCAAGTGTTGTTGTGAAAGATATCTTCACTCGGTAAGAAAATACAGGGAAAATGTGTAGATGGATCAACAAGATTCAAGAATTCAATATTGATGTCCATATCACCAAGTTAGTTAGGGGATAGGGCCTAACTAAACTAATGACACCGACTAATTTGGAAGCGAATCAGATCAATCAAATAGAGACTGTTGATTTTGCACCTATTTGCAATATGCAAACATGTGGCTGGTATAGAAGGATTGTTCAATATTTATAGACTTTTCATTGTCCTGACGACATGTATGACAATAACAAGAGAACACTAAAGTGCATGCCATTAAGTATGTGATTATTGAAAATTAACTATGGTGGAGAAGCCAGGACGGTGTATTGCTTAAGTGCGTGGATGGAAAATAGGCATTAGAACTCTTGCAGAAAATGCACAATGGAGTTTTTGGTGGTCATTATATGGAAAAAACCATTGCTCATCATAAGGTCTTGAGAGAAGGATTTTGGTGGCCTACTATTTTTAAGGATGCTCATAATTTTGTTAAGACTTGTGATGCTTGTCATAGATTCGTAGGAAAATTGAAGTTTTTAGGAAGTTTGCCACTTAGGCCTATTGTTGTTTAGGCCCCTTTCCAAAAATTGGGAATTGATTTCATTAGGTAAATACTGGAAAAGTCTAGTGGAGTGCACTCATGGATCCTTGTTTCCACTAACAATTTCACAAAATGGGTAGAAGCAATACCTACAAGGAAAGCCACAAGCAAAGTGGTAATGGAATTCCTATTGAACAATATTCTGATAAGGTTTGGAGTTCTAGAGAAGATCATTTTAGATAATGCTATTTGTTTTAGATCTAAGGATTTCAAATATTTTTGTGATAAGCATGGCATATAAATTTCTTATTCTTCACCTTACCATCCTCAACGCAATGGTCAGGATGACTAATAATAAGAGCTTAATGAAAATCATCAAAAGGGTGATGGAGAAGAACAAGAAATCTTGGGACTCAAAACTAAAGCTGGCACTTTGGGTAGATAGGGTTACTATGAAGAAGGATACTAGTTATTCACCTTTTGGTTTGGTGTATGGCTTAGATGCTAGGCTTCCACAAAACAATTTGCTAAAGATGTATAAATTTATGCACAAATATGATGATGATATTGTGATGACATGAAACATAGAATAGATAATATGGTGCAACTAGATGAAAATAGAAGAGAAGCTCATGCTAAAAATGAAAAAATGTAGTTGCAAGTTAAGCACTTGCATAAAAAGAGAACTTCTCCCAAAAAATTTGAGGTGGATAGTATGGTACTAGTCTAGAATGCAAGGGCTCAAGATAAGGGTAAACATGAAAATTTTTAAGCATTATAGTAAGGCCCTTATTTGATAGCAAATAGACATGGGGAGGATTCATACTTCCTCCAAAGCTTGACAGGAAAACTTCTTGAACTGCCAGTACATGGAAATTTCTTGAAACCATACTTCTCCTAAGTATGTTTTACTCCATGTATGTTGTAAGTTTTGTATATTGTGTATATAGGTCTGTTTGCTTTAGTTGTGTCTAGTTTTGTCTTGCTACCTAGTTTGGGTAGTTCCTTGGTTTTTGATTCACTGTGTTGGGTTGGTTTGCTTCAACTTGAGATTCTAGGATCTCACCATTCTTGTGAGAGGCATGTGTCCCCAGTCGGAGCCACTGATGGAACCTGTTGATGGTGTTT
Source organism: Sequoia sempervirens (assembly GCA_007258455.2). Taxonomy (NCBI): domain Eukaryota; kingdom Viridiplantae; phylum Streptophyta; class Pinopsida; order Cupressales; family Cupressaceae; genus Sequoia; species Sequoia sempervirens. The sequence continues at coordinate 512,770,687 of VDFB02047230.1, forward strand.
TTATGCACTTCTCAACATAGGCAGTGCGTAGGTGCACTACCTCTCTTGAAAGACAATCTCCCACAATCGAATTGCAGAACACTATCCCAAGGTCTCTCAGATGTCAGGTCATGACAGTGCTTAGATACCTCAGTAGTTTGATGTGATTTGTTGGAATCACAAGGCGGTCTTACAGAAAATACAAAGTGTGGACATAAAGTATGAAGTTGGATCTTTGAAAAGGAGCCCTTAGGATGAAGGCAGTTATATGTGGGCTGTAGGATCAAACATCAATCTTGGACTCCATTTAGTTGTTGGATTTGGCTTTACAATGTGCAATGAACTTTGGTATTGTTCAGTTTCTAAAAAAAAGGGAAAAGAGCGAAGGGGAAGAGAAGTTCCTAAGTCTGAAGCTTGCAATGAATAGTGACAATAGAGTTCTTGCAATGGACAATTCCTTAAAACAATATCCCACTTAACCAGGGATTTCATAGTATCATGGAAATTGTGATATCTTCTAAGGGCTGCAGATATTTCATCCTTCATCCACCATATACATGCATGAATTAAAGACAAATGTTTGGGGTAGCTTCAAATCAAGTCCAGGCTAACTTTGTATAGCTATCTACCTTCAACAAATAGCAAAAAGTATGGACTAAGGGATCATCAACAAAGCAAGAATTTTCACAATCAGCCAACAGTATTCCTAAGATTTATCCAAATAAAATGAACAGCTAACTAAACAGCAAAGAGATCTAAGTCAAGAATCTAATTATTGGAGAAATGAATCAAATAACATGAGAGAAATCAAGGAAATACACCAAGTCAATGATATTTCTTATAAATTTTTGCAGCATGCCTTTACAACAACTCAACTCTCTTTTGCAAATGAGGGGAGTGCTCTATTTATAGTTTTCCAAAAGCTAAATGAATGGCCAAGATTCATTACAATTGTGTGGCCAAGATTCATTACAAAATAGGGTTTCACCTACCCTCAAATAGATTTACAATTTAAAAATATTTTTTGTCTCTTCCCTATTTCGTCATCTAGTGGATGGCACTATTGCTCTTTTCATCCTATAGCTAATTGCTGTCTCCTTGGCCATAGCTACTCTTCAGGGAGGTCTTCTTCCTTGGCTGGGCTATCCTCTTGCTCCCCGGAGGCTGCGTGCTCTATATACTTGAGGATAATGGCCTGGAGCTTGTCTATCTCGTGGATCTCACATCTTAAAGCCTGGTAGCTCCATTCTTTAGCATTTTCTTCCAGCCGCTTCCAATCCTAGTCATACTTCGAGCCTTGGTCTCTAAATAGCTCTGATCGATCGAAGGCTCGGGCAGCAAAACTTAGGAATTCCGTGGTGATTTCTCTGGCTACCCCATACTTCATCTTCTCCTCGAAGTATGGCTTGATATTTTTCGCATCCATTTGCAGTATGGGCATGTCATAGCCCATCATCAGCTTAAGGTACTCGACGCATTCTGCCTGAATTTCTTTAATCCATTCAATATCTTGATCCACTCTGCTTAGTATTTTCTCTAACCTCTCCTTTCAGTTGATGAGGTCTCTGTGCCACACATCCACCAACCAATGATCCTCCGTTTTCAGCTCTAACTTCTCCTCCCATGTATTCTCCGGCATCTAAAGGATGGCTTCAATTCTCGGGAAGGTGGAGTTGTACGTCGCAGGGAAATTGGTGCAGAGTCTCCTCGTGCTCTCCAGGGATTGGGTCAGGTCCAGGAACTTGTTGGCTATCCGCACAGCCCTGCTGATTCCCATGTTTCCGGCGTATGTGACCCGTCGGAACCAATCCTCAGTGGTCTTTTCCAAGTTCTTCCTTCTCTCCATCTTGTCAATCTGTTCCTTGGAGAGCAACTGTGGCGTGGCTGCGGAGGTGGTGGGCAGGTCATCCACCCAGGACCATTGCTGGATGTAGTCAGTTAGGGCAGCAACCTGCGCTTTGAGTTCGTCCTTGGTGACCTTGTCCTGCTTGATCAGATGTACCACTGTGGCCACCGACTCTTCCAGGTGTTCAACCTTCTGTTCTCTAGTCACTGTCCCTAGGTCAATGGTGGAGATATCGTAGCTCACCCTGGTCTGGCCAATTGTAGGCATGGCAACTTGCACTGCTCGGGAGCTGGAAGCATCCATCGTTATCTTGGAACGGACCTTAGGCTTTTTCTCCTTCTTTGTTGTGGTTAGGGATCGATCCAAGATGGCCTCCACTCTCGCCCTTAGGTCTTTCAGCACAGGAGTAGCCTTCTCCAACTGTTTCTCCAACAAATCGGGCATGGCAGATTTATCCTTGGGTGCACCATGGCTGCCCTCACCCTTTTCAGTTAGAGGCAAGACTTTTGCCTCCTTTTCCTTTTGGGGCTCTTCCTTTTCTTTGGCAGCTTCTTCTTCCTCGTCGGAGTCTTGAATGACTACAAGGCGCTTGACGGGCAACCTGGTGGACAACATCCAGGTGGGATCTTCTTTTTTTGCTGCCTCCTCTTCTTTCTTCTCTTCAGCAACCTCGGCCTCAGGGCTCTTGACAGCATGGGTCTCAGCCTCGGTGATATCCTTCAGCAACTGCTCCTCTTCTTCCTGCGATGACCTATCTGTTTCCTTCCCAACATCCTTTGGCTGCTGAGCTGACTCCTCCTCAAGGTCCTCATCGAAAGTTTGGACAATTTCTTTGGCACCTAAGCCATCCTGTTCATCTCCGCTCTCGGAAGAGCCTGTCTCTTCCTCCTCATAGGCCACCTTGTCGATGGTTCGATGCTCGTACTTGGGATGCTCATGATATTCATCGGCCTCTTCCTCCATAGACCTTGAGGCTTCCTGCTCTCGCTCCTCCAACTCCTTCGAGATTTGCATTGTGGCCTCCATGGCTGGTGGCGCTGTTCGCGGTTGTGAAGGCTGAGTTGTTGCGAGGGCTTGGGCGAGGGATGCTTGGAGTGCAGGGTCCATTAGGATCTGTGAGAGCTCAGGGGGAAGACTCTGCATGTGCCTTGCAAGGGTCTCGGGCATAGTGGCAAGGGGAATAGGTGACGCTATTGTTGCCAGGGGGAGTGATGTAATGGGCGACATAGCAGCAGAAGAGGAAAGGGAAGTGGTCATGCCATAAGAGAAGTCAACGTCAATTATTGGCCCGGCCGAGGGTGAGGGAGCAAGATGGACAGAAAGGTCCACTGCTGGTGGGGAAGCGGCAACTGTAACGAGAGAGGTGGGCGGCACGGGAGGGGCTGGGAGAAGCAAGGTAGGTTGCAATTCTGTCATAGCCACTGTCTGTTTGAGCCTTTTGGGAGATGAGCCTCCCATTTCTTTCGTTGCTTGCTCTTTGGGGTCTGCAGACTGTGCTGTCTTTGTTCCTTTTCTCTTTTGAGACCTGGTGATGGGGGGAGACTTGGAAGTCTCACCAGCTGACGTGGTGGCGGCAATGTCCTCCGTAGCGCTTAGCTCGCTCTTAAGCACCTCATATGTTAGGACCACTCCTTGTTGGTTCAGTTGCGCCACCTGCCCGTCGACCCACTCCTTAGTGCGAGTTATGATCGGCTGGGTGATTGTGTCCAGGTCGTCGAACTCTTGCTTGTCCCAGTCAATAGACGGTATTGACAGGTTAGCAACAGCAGGGTACCTCGGGTGCATTATTGTGGACTCGTCTTACTCGAGCTGGTCCGACACCTGGAACAGTTGCACTCTTCTTAGGAACTATACGGTCATGCGCATGTAATGCCTCATGAGTACCTCTTTGTCGTCTTTGCAATCCACCCAAAAATCTTCGATATGGTATTGGTGGGTGTATGCCGGCCCCAGCGCTTTCCTAACATGGCCATGTGGGTCCATCCGTGGGCGAGCCGTGTACCATTCAAAATTATATTCCTTGAGCTCCTTCTCAGAATTGCTGGCACATTGAGATGTCTGCAGTCGATACAGGCCCTGGCCGAGGGTCATGGGATAGGGGATCCCTGCTACGTGCTTGTTGCTGAAGATTGTCTGGATGTGTTGGAACGACCGAGAAAGCTCCAGGAGGATGACCCTGTCATTTGGATACCGCGGCAATCTGTTTGGCCGCTCCGTGAATCCCTGGGCCTGAATGTAGGTGAACTTAGGGAACTAGATAAATAGGAAGGAATACTCCTTCAGGAGTGCCCTGGCGCTGTGGGAGACCCTCCTCTTGAAGTCTCCAGCATTCAATCTGATGATGTGGCCAGTAAAGGCGTCATTGACCTGGCAGTACTCCTTCTTGAAGTTGCAGTATTGGAGTTAAGGGTATTTGTCGAATGGCTTAAGCCCTCGCCTGTGCCCTTAATCTGGTGCCACAAATAATCCACTGTAATGTTTTTGACCTGCTAGGGATTACACCAGGTAAGAGGTCATGTAAAACTTGGAGCTCTTCTTGACGTTAACAAACTGCTCATGGAAGTAGTTGTTGATGATGCCTCCCTAGTTGAATGAGGTCTTGGTGTTAACGTCCTCATTTCCTCATAGGATCTGCTCAATGTAATATACCATCCACTCTTGGAAGTAGGCAGCTGCCGGGAGACCCATGACCCTGCTCAGCATAGTTACCAGGTCATGATAGTCTTCGTGGAAGTCGCTACGGAACAGCTTGTGGGGAACCTTTGCAGCACTGCCCCGTTTCTCCTTAAGCCAGTAGAGGTTGATTGATTTCTTGCACCCTAACAGATTGGCATCCCACGCTGCCTGGCACTGCTTTAACGTGGGGACCTCCATATGTGGAAACGTGGGGATGTGGAATGTCTTGGCAATCCCTTCTGGTGACATGTCCGCAAGGATGTTTCCCTCTTTGTCCACAATTGTTCTGGTGTCTGCTTGGTAGGCTTCCCAGCAAGCCATTACTAGTTCGGGTGCCACCAGAGAGGGAGAGAAGCCGGCAGCTTTGGCGATTCCACTCTACCTTATTAGTCTGGCATTCTTTGTAGTACGGTTGACCTTGACCCTATGGGTGAACTCATCTATGTCCACTTGGCTGATGTTGGTATCCGAGATTTCTTTCCAGTCGGTCGCGATCTTCGACTGGAGCAGCTCACCCTAGAACTGAAACTTCATCTGATCTTTATTTTCTTTTTCCCGAGCGGCCCTCCTAGATTTCTTGCCCTTATCCTTTTTGGCGGAGGCCCCTGAAGTTCCTGCAGCCGATTCCATATATCCTGTAAGCGAGGGCAAAGTCAGTGCAACAAAACATCAAAAGCATTCATGTTAGTCCATATTTCAAAGATAACACCTAAATAATTAATCAATTATATCATAAATTTATCCTTAGATGTTATCGACCTTCGTTTCAGGGTATTTGGACAATCCGGGCCTGGAGGGTCGGACTTCTCTGGCAGGAATGCTGTCTGGAAGGGAAAATGCAACCAAAAGTTCCTGGAGACCCTCCTTGGTCATATTTTAGTGTTTTAAGAGGCCCATGATGGAGAACAACATGATTTAGGACATGGGTCGAAGTCAGATCCTGGATTTGAGCTTATTTGGATCGATTTAAGGCGCATCGGAGGTCTTAAGCTGGAAAGCAGCTAAGAGGCGGCCGACAGACAACGGAAACCCAGCGGCGGAAGTCCAGAGGCCGGGGCCCGGACGACGAAAAGGCGGCCGATGCTGAGGTCAAGTTTGTCATTCAGCCATGAGGACATTTGGCATGGCGGGGCCCGGCGGGCGGGAAGTCGTGAGGTGACAGTCGCCGTGAGGTTTCGTTGATTTAAACAGCGGCGGCGGAGAACTTCCCGGGGCCCGGCGGCCGGAGGGGCGTGAGGTGATGGCCGCCGTAAGGTCTTCGACAATTATCGGGCGATGGCGGCGGCGAATAGCTTGGGTCCCGGAGTGCGGAAGGTCGACAAGGATTCGTCGCAGAAGGATTTTCGTGTTGGTGGCGACGGCGAGGATCGCATCGGGGCCCGGAGGGCGGAAGGCCGGCAGGGTTCCGCCGTGGAGGTCGACGGAACCGTCACGGAGTTCCAGGGACGGAACTCTGGACAGCTGGGCCCGGAAGGACCTGTGGCAGGTAGCGGGCCTGGGACGGAAGTCCGAAAGCGGACTTCCGGGGCCCGGGGCCCGAAGAGGGAAGTGTCGCCCCGAAGGACTTCCATCCAGTTTAAACGGACGGCGGAAGAGCAGGCCCTGAGGGGCGAAAAGCCGCTCGGAGAACGCCACAGCGGATGGTGAAGGCGAAGGGCAAAGGCGAAGGGCGAAGGCGGAGGGCGAAGGTGGACGGCGAAGGCGGAGGGCGAAGGTGGAGGGAAAAGGCGGACGGTGAAGGTGGAGGGCGAAGGCGGAGGGCAAAGGTGGAGGGCGAAGTCAGACAGCGAAGGTGGAGGGCGAAGGCGGATGTCGGGGGGGCGAAGGCGGACGTCGGGCCCGAGGTGCCCGATCGCCCTGCGCGAAGAATAGCCGCGACTGAGAAAAGTCCCGAGTCGGCGGCGAGGGCCAATCCAACGGGCTTGGGAGATTTCTAAGATATGGGTAATGGGCACCACTGAGTGCTCTTCTATTTGGTTCATTTTAACCAGTTATTTAATTTATTTAAATTCCCCAAAATGATGAAAAAACACGGGAGGGCAAACAGGGATGGCCTACCTCGAATTCGCTAAGTGGTGATGTGCGGAATCAACCAGGAATCGACGGAGTGATGCAGACGTGGATGATCGTGACGCTGCTCTTCGCGGTGGGCTCCAGATGCTCAGTTTTTCAATTTCGTTCCAATTCGCAATGTGAAAATGACATTGGTGGGCCGGGCATTATATACCCCAGCCGCCATTAATGCCCGCATTAATTGCTGGTACGAACACACCAAAAAGTTGGTGAAATTTCAAATTGAGTTGGTGACGGCGGAGACTCCGGGACCTGGCAGCTAGAAAGACGTGGAGCGATGGCCGCCGTTTGATTTCGCGAGCTTTTAAATGGCCACGGCAGTGAGAGCCTCAGGGCCCGGAAGGCGGACAGCAGGCGGAGGTTTGCCGTCGACGATGGCAGAACCGTCAAGGAGTTCCGAGGACGAAACTCCGGACGGTAGGGCCCGGGAGGCAGGGCGGCAGGAAGGAATTCGCCGCCGAAGGGACCTCGCGTTGCCCAGCGGCGACGACGAGGAGCACCCCGGGGTCTGAGGGGCGGGCGAACGCCGCAGGGTAACCGTCGGAGGCGGCGAGTTAGGGACGGAAGTCCGGAAGCAGACTTCCGAGACCTGGGGCCCGAAGGGGCAAGCGCCGCTCGGGAGATTTTTGCCGGATTTAAACGGAAGACGGCAGGGTGGGCCCTAAGGGGCAGAAAAATGCCCAGAGAACACCGCAGAGGACAACGAAGGCGACAGGGAAGCCCGAAAAGGGAACTCCGGACGCTTGGGCCCAGAAGGGCGCAGGGCTGTTCTAGAGCCAAAATGCCAAAGGGAACCCGCGAGGCCCCAGAGGGCAGTAAAAAAACAAAAGCGGGGGCATGGTCACTTTTGGTGAAACCTTGGAGCAACATCGACCATGCGGAACATCAAAAAAGAGGGGCACACAAAACGAGGCAGCCCCAAAAGCCTTGACAAAGTGAAAGAAAAGAGGGTCCCCGTTCCGAACGGGGCGTGTGTGCTAAGGGCACAACAAATGGCGACTCCGTTGGAGAATGCTCCGGAGCGTTCTAGGGATAAATATTCATTCAGGACCCAGAATCTTTGGTTTCGCAGACCAGGAGCGGCTTCCAAAGATGAATCTGAGAGAACGAGATCCTTAATTGGGTCAGCTTACAGGACATCTCAGAAGCATGTGTGAGGTGAGTTCATTCCTTTCCTAGGGATAGTAACCAAGGTTATCACTTCAACCGAGTGAGCTACATAAATTGCCTAACACCAAAAATAACCTGGACATTGCCCCGCTGCCAGTCAGGCATCCATAGCCCCAACGGAGTTGTCGCTAAATCTCATGGATATTGCTCTACTGCTGGCTGGGTGTCCATAGCCCCGGTAGAGTTACTCGAACACCTATACGGTCATTTGTTTCCTTTTTTCAGAGTTTATTTTCTCTAATTTTTCCTTGATATCTCATTTCTCTTTTACCATTTAGTTCGACCGGGTAAGCATCGAAGCCTACAATGGGTTTGAGACTGCAGTGGTCACTGGAGTAGACTTAAGATTTTTCACTCACTAGGGTGTCATAATAACCATAGTACGGTCCTTCAGAATTTATTATTATCTAATTTGTCCAAGATCCGAGATGCGGGTAAGAAGATCTGGCGAAGGGTCAAGTTCTGAGCAGGGTTCAGACAAGGAAATCATTCGCGGACAGCTTCACAAAGACTGATAATCTAGAGTGAATGTTTAGCCAGAGAACACAAAGAACGAACAACAAAGTGGACTGCTTGTCAAGTAAGCACAGCCACCGCAAAGGAGTGAGAAACCATCTTTCGAAACAAAACTGCCAGGAGGAAGAAAACAAAAGCGACGCAAACAAAACGCGGACAAGCAAGAAAGCAACTACTCTAACCTATGTACAGGTATTTACAAAAAAGAGCTCGAAGGAGCTCAAGCCTGGAAGTAATGCTTCAGGTGCTGCCCGTTGACTGGCAACAAGACACTCTCACCAGTTAAGGTCTTTAGGTGAAAGGCATTATCCCCCAAAATCTCAGCTATTTGAAAGGGGCCAAGCCAAAGCTTGTCGAATTTGTTGTGTCCCCCTTTCTTTTCATGGGCCTTGTACCAATATAGGACCAAATCTGTAATCTTAAAGGCCTTAATTTTGGCTCGACGGTCGAACCATCTCTTAACTACGCCCTGATGTTTAGCGAAATTTTCTATTCAGCGGTTTCAGACTTCCTCTAAATGCAAGAGCTCAGCCAACCGAACTTCCCTACGATCTCCTCCCTCATAAAAATCGTTGATGAACTAAAGAGTAGGAATCTTTAGGTGAATGGGGAATATAGGCTCAATGCCATAGACAAGGTGGAACAGAGAATCGCCAAGGGCAGCCTTGTGGCAGGTGCGATCAGCCCAAAGGGCAAAACGACGCTGGGTATGCCAGTCCTTGGGATTCCTATCTAGCAGCTTCTTGATCACAGTAATCAAATTCTTATTCGTGGACTTAGCAATGCCATTGCCCTGAGGGTAGTAATTGGATGAGTATTTAAGGGCTATTCCATAGTCAAACGCCCAACTAGCAAATTTTAACGAAAAAAATGCAAGTCCATTATCACATACCAAAGCATACAAACAACCAAAGTGATTTAAAATGGAACTTTCTAAGAAATCAGTAACTACTTTAGTTGTGCAATACTTACATACTATTGCTTCCATCCATCTAGTACAATAATCAGTAGCGGTAAGAATGTACTTGTGTCCCATAGATGATGGAGGGCTTACCGGACCGATGAAGTCGAGACCCCATTGCGCAAAAGGCCTTACCTCCAGCACGGGCTGCAGCGGGACATCAACATTCCTCTCCCTGGTGGTAGTGGTCTAACACGTATGACATGAACGAACATGGCAATGGGCATCCTTGAAGACAGTTGGCCAATAGTACCTTGCTCTCAGTATTTGATGCGCCGTGGAGGAACCAGAACTGTGGCTCGTGCCAAATTTATTGTGAAACTCCTTCAGGACGCGTTTCGCTTCTTCCTTGCTAAGGCATCTCAGATAAATGCCTTCGTGATTCTTCTTGTAGAGGATGGAACCCTGCAGCATGTAGCCATTACTTTTCAATCTTAGGGCCCTCTTTTGGACTCCTTGCAAGTGCGACGAACACTTATGATTCAACAGATAGTAAATGATATCTTGGTACCACTCTCCCGGGCAGACATCTTTAAGCTGATACTGCTGTACCGTGAGGTCAAGCCCAGCCTTTGTGGCTGTTTCGGCAATTGTACGGGTGAGTGCCTACCCTCTCAATAGTTTCATCGGTTGGATCTCCATATCATACTCTTGTAGCAGGGTGATCCACTTAGCCCTTCGTTCGCCCAATTCATTTTGCATGAGCAACGTCTTTACTGCTGGGTCGGGGACAATAGCGAACACCTTGTTGCATAGAATGTAGTGTCTAAATTTCTTCACTCCTCTGACAAGAGAGTACGCCTGCTTTTCAATGTTGTGGTAACACAACTTAGCATCTTTGAGGGGGGCACTCATAAAGGTGATCGGATGCTCATTTCCTTCATCATCCTTTTGGGTCAACATGCTAGTACAAGAATGCTCTGAAGCAAATGAGTAGATATAGAACGGCTTCAGATAATCTGGGCTGACTAACACAGGTGCCTCAGTAATGGCCCATTTGATTTCTTCAAAGGATTGTTTGGCATCCGGCGTCCATTCAACTTTGGCATCTTTTTTGAGCATGGCATTGAGAGGTTTGACAATCTCTACGAAACCCGTGATGAATTTCCAGACAAAGTTGATCTTTCAGAAGAAAGATTTTAATTCATTCTTGCTACCCGGGGGCTGAATCTTAAGTAACGACTCAATGCGCTTAGGATCAATGGAGATTCCTTGCTCCGAAATGATGTGTCCGAGCAGCCTTCCTTCAGTCACTCCAAAAATGCACTTCTTGGGGTTTAGGGAAACCCCAAACTCCCTGCATCTCTGAAATACTTTGCATAAGTCAGACGTGATCGCCTCACCTTTCAAAAAATACGGTCAAATCATCCATGTAGATGATTATGCATTTTCCAATTAGGTCTTTGAAGGCAATATCCATGGCGTGTTGGAAAGTGGCGTTGGTGTTGATGAGCCCGAACGACATCCTTCTGTATGCGAACATCCCCCACTTGGTAGTGAACGCCGTCTTGTGGCGATCCTCATATTGCACCATTACCTGATTATATCTGAAGTATCCATCGAGGAAGGACATCATCCGGGAGCCGTTGACAATTTGTAGCACCTCATCCAGCGAAGGGACTGGATAGTTGTCTTTATCTGAGGCATGATTTAGGTTGCAAAAATCTACGCACAATCTAATCTCTCCATTCTTTTTGCTGACCAGGACCAAGTTGGCCACCCATGTAGAATGCCTGATGGGAAAAATGATTCTTGCTGAGAGCAATTTCTGCACCTCTTTGTAAACGACAGGTTATAGCAGGGCGTTGATGGGGCGCTGCCGCTGGCGGAATGGCCTCACTTCTGTCTTAAGAGGGATAGTGTGTGTAATGACAGAAGTGTCGTAAGTTTTCAAATCCTCGTAGCTCCATGCCACCACATCGTGGTATCTTCGCAACAAATCTGTGATTCCCTTCTTTTCCTCAAGCATGCACACCTTTCCAATAAAAACATTCCTAGTATCCTCCACTGTCCCAAGGTTATAAGCGTTGCATTGGTTACTTATGGCTTCCTTTTTCGTTCGCTGATCCTGATCTCTGATTTGATCCAAGTCGAATATGCGCTCTAGCTGAACCATACCTCTGGGGATTGTGTTGGTCTTGAGGTTAATAACCCCCTCTATATCCAATTCAGCCTCCTGTGGATCGGCTTCATTAATTATTTAGGTTGTGAATACATCAAAACTGGTGATGAACTGAAGGATGTGCTTATCGTCATTGAAGACTTGCATGTGGGTGACATTATCCGTGACTGATGGCATGGATGTCAGCTCAACAGTGAATTTCTTGAGCCCAGACAAAGAGAGGGGCCGTAATGTGCTAGCTGCTTGAGCCAAGGCATCAGCTGTGTGATTCTGAGCATGAGGGATCAATTGTATGTTGAATGCATCTAGGCCCTCTAAGAGATCCCAAACCCTGTGCCTGTAATTGGTGAGTCTTTGATCATGACAGGAGTACAATTTCTTGACCTGCTTAACTACAAGTGCGGAATCCCCGAAGACTTGCATCACTTTCACATTTTTCTTCAAGGCCATAAGAAGGCCAAGGACCAAGGCCTCATATTCTGCTACGTTATTGGTGCAATAAAACTGCAATTGGTGGGCAGCGAGAAATGTCTTACCCATTGGACTGATGAGTTCGATCCTCGCTCCAGCTCCTTGCCTTGACTTCAATCCATCAAATCAGAGCGTCCAGCATGCGGAGGATTCCTTATCTTCAGGTCTGATTGAGCCTCCATTCTCTTTCAGCTGGACGACAGGCCTTGTGATCTTAGGGGGGTTTTCCGGTTCGGGGCAATGATCAATAAGCGGTTCTGCTGGCATCTCCTTTGGTGTTTCTATCGGAAGAGCAGCGGTTTTCTTAACATGCTCCACTACTGCTTGGCATAGGCAACAATCAAATTCAGAGTGAGCAGCATTGTGGACCCTACACCAGTTCGGCAATAAGAGATCCTAAAAATTCATTCTAGCTCCTAGGCTGAGTTGATCTCTTGCATATTTTTCCATGAACTCCTAGAAGCCATCGAGTAATCCCCAGTCATCTTCCTTACCCGGCTCATTGTCTGTTTCTATCAATTTTTCTGTATCTAGGGGCATTCGCGCGGAATCTGCCGAGGGACTGCACAACACCAGTAATACTTCATCTGCACGCTCATCTTGAGGTCTGACCTCATTTTGGTAAGCAAAAGGGCGATAATTCCCTAAGTCGGTATCGACGAACAACACCTCGCTGAGATTATTATATTCTGTGATCATATACTTCATACGGGGTTCATGGTCAATACGGATCTGATTTGGCAGCCCCTTCCACAGCAGCCACATATGGGAAAGGTCTGTGGAGGTATATCGATTCAGCGCCTTGGTGAACTCCCTCCCCAAAATAATTTCATAAGCATTGGGAATGTCTGCCACTTGGATATCGATGACCTATTGTATTCGGGGGTCCGCAGCAATTTGCATGGGGATGTGGTTTAGTTCACCCACGCTGTTGATCTCTGTTTTGTCCAGTTGGGTAACCTTTCTCTTTGAAGGTGTTGGAGTGATGCCAAGAGCCTTGCAGATAGCCAAAGACATGACGTTAGTAGACGCTCCTGAATCAAGCAAGCAGTTGTGCAGATTTTTCCCAAAGATCCTAATGGTGGTCAGGAAAGGGGGAGATTTCGGTCTCCCTTGGAGGATGCCCACAGGTGTGTCCATTTGAGCTACCTGACCCTTGTTCCTATCACTGGTCGTATCTCCGATTTGCTTATATTGTCGATCCTTGGAAAAATGTCTAGTAGCCCTTTCTGACTCCTTTTTAGTTTGTTTACTTGCTGGCTGATTCGCAGGAACATCCCTCCTTCTCCAGGAATTATCCTGTATTTTTGGTTCTTTTCTAGGTTCCTCAAAGGTTACCCTCTTGGCTGGGGTCTCTTGTGTCGTATTAGAGGATGGGGTCCCATTTAGAACCCTAAAGAAAGCGTGCCTTACGACAGGAACCTTGAGTAATTCGAAGGCTGACAAACTGATTTTTACCTTCTTGAACTCTTCTGCCACATATTCACCCATTTGCTCGATTTCAGAGCTAAAAGCTTGGTCTATAGCAGAACTAGGGGGCTGGACCTTTGTTTGACTGGATAGATTTTGAGGTTGGCCTTGAGGCTGATTTTGCGACTGGTTTTGAAATTGGTTCTTGTTGAGGTATTGGGCAGGTATATGAGGAAGCCCAGGGTTGTTACTGGCATTTGGATCAGGCGGGGTGGCAAAGTTATTTGGTGGGGTAGAAGTTGTGAAGGGTCCACCCGCTTGCCTATTTCTAAGGAAGTATGGACTCGACCGCTGGTGGAACATGTGGAACTCATCCACAAATGATTCTTCTTCATCCACCAGACCATTATCTACTGAATCAAAGAGCTGAGCCAAGGTTTATTCATTACTTACCTCTTGCACTTTCTCATCCTCAGTAGGAGTTGGCTCGACTTCGGGCTCGTTGCGATCTCCTCGCGGAAACGGCGCCTGATTGACTACCAGACACGAGGAATCGTAAGGCTTAGATGGGACAATGTCCCTGCAGTTGGCATCGTCGACCGCATTTTGTACCTCCACCTGGAAGATTTCAGCAGCTGTCTGGAACTCGGGACAATCCAGCTCAGAATGCCTGCTAGTTTTGTGAAGTCGACACCATGCGGACAAAGCTGCCTCGGCCAGGTATACATCGCTGGACATTTTGTCATTGCTTGCCGGTTGATCAAATGGCATGGGGACACCACCATTGTTGGGCTTGGTGTTCCATATAGGATTTTGCCTCTGAGAAGGTCTCCTTTCTGCATTTTGATTGGAGTTCTGTCCCCTTTCATAATTCTGCCAAGAGGAGGTGCCTACTTCCCGATTATCTCTGTTGTCTCTATTGTCTCGACTGTCTTGATTGAGATTGGCCTGGAAATTATGCTGGGAGGCCTGCAACTGGTTATTCTGGTTCTTTAGATGTGTCATCTCCGTGGACATCTTCTTAATCATTTCCGTTAGTTCCTCTAGTTTGTCCTTCTTGGTCGCACCTTTAGGCGACGGGGCCGGATTTTGGAGAAAAACGGGTGGGGCCACTAGCTGATTTTGATAGGCTGGATGAAAGTCCAGTCCCGACAGGTACAATGGCACCTGGGGCTATTAGGAATATGCTTGCTGTTGTAGAGCCATCTGGGAATAGTTGTACTGCTGCTGGGGTTGCAAATAGGAAGTTGCGGGAGGCACATAATTCAACGGCTGCCCCGGATGTGGCACCATAGGCAATTGGGGTACTTGGTTCATAAGAGGGGTTTGATGAGCAACCGCCTGATTAAACCCTTGAATCTGCATTGGGTGGGCTATCGGCCCCAAAGAGGGCAGTGGGCCAGAGATATTTTGCCCCAAGTCCGCACTGGTGACAACAACTTCTGCATAGGCGGCCAGTAGGGTAGTGGGCGGTGGGCGCATCCTTTTCACTAAGGCCGACGTAAGGTTGTCCAGCGTCGCATAGTAGACCGGAAGAGCTACCGCATCATCATGAAGGTACGGATTCTGAAGCTTCATGTGAGCCTGATGAAAATGGTCATTGAAGGAGCTGATAGGTTCGTTGACCTCCCTTCTGATGGACATGAACTGCTGGTAAAGGTCTGCGGGGTTGACAGGGATCTTGTATTTCTGCAGAAAGGCATTCTTCATCAGGTTCCACGAGGTGATGGATCCCCTCGGCAGATTAATATACCAATAGAATGCCTCTTCTCCCAACGAATGCAGAAAGAGGCGACATGCAACATTCTCGTGGTCCACTTGCATTTCAATGATTGCCGTTTCAAATATCTTGATATGCTCCTTGACTGTTCTTTGCATGTCGTGCAGATGGAACTTCAAACAAAAGCCCTCCGGATTCTTGGGCATATCATTGTAGACCACAAAATATATCGGCGACGAATTATGTGCTAGCCAAGCCATGGAGGGTGGTGGAGGCGGCACTTGTTGTTGGAAAACAGGGATTTGGGGCTGTATCGGCAATACAACAACAATGTGGGGCTGCCCTTGAGCTATGGCTGTCTTGACAATGCCTTGGGCTGGAAGGGTCGGGAGAGGAGCGAACCCCTGGCTACCGGAGGTAGGATGTGCAAATGCTGTTTGAAATGGTTAGGTAGAATATGAAGGCCAGCCAAGTGAAGGTGGGGGCGAAATGGGGGTGGATGGAATGGAGGAAGAGGAAGAGGCGGTGCTACTTCCTTGTGCTCATTTTTCCCTCGTGGGAGGCTGCAATTCTTCAAATTCTCCCTTGTTTGGTGTTGATCGTAGAACTCTCTGAAACCTTTCCGGGGAGAATGATCCAATTCGATCCAGCTTCGCTTTATCCCTTAACTTAGCATCTTCACCACGGCCCTCCTTCTAGCGCCAGTTTTGTTGATGGTGTTTTTATGCACTTCTCAACATAGGCAGTGCGTAGGTGCACTACCTCTCTTGAAAGACAATCTCCCACAATCGAATTACAGAACACTATCCTAAGGTCTCTCGGATGTCAGGTCATGACAATGCTTAGATACCTCAATAGTTTGATGTGATTTGTTGGAATCATAAGGCGGTCTTACAGAAAATACAAAGTGTGGACATAAAGTATGAAGTTGGATCTTTGAAAAGGAGCCCTTAGGATGAAGGCAGTTATATGTGGGCTGTAGGCTCAAACAACAATCTTGGACTCCATTTAGTTGTTGGATTTGACTTTAAAATGTGCAATGAACCTTAGTATTGTTCTGTTTCTAAAAAAAAAGGGGAAAAGAGCGAAGGGGAAGAGAAGTTCCCAAGTCTGAAGCTGGCAATGAATAGTGACAATGGAGTTCCTGCAATGGACAATTCCTTAAAACAATATTCCACTTAATTAGGGATTTCACAGTATCATGAAAATTGTGCTATCTTCTAAGGGCTGCAAATATTTCATCCTTCATCCACCATATACATGCATGAATTAAAGACAAATATTTGGGGCAGCTTCAAATCAAGTCCAGGCTAACTTTGCATAGCTATCTACTTTCAGCAAATAGCAAAAAGTATGGACTAAGGGATCATCAACAAAGCAGAAATTTTCACAATCAGCCAACAGCATTCCTAAGATTTATCCAAATAAAATGAACAGCTAACTAAACAGCAAAGAGATCTAAGTCAAGCATCTAATTATTAGAGAAATGAATCAAATAACATGAGAGAAATCAAGGAAATACACCAAGTCAATGATATTTCTTATAAATTTTTGCAGCATGCCTTTACAACAACTCAACTCTCTTTTGCAAATGAGGGGAGTGCTCTATTTATAGTTTTCCAAAAGCTAAATGAATGGCCAAGATTCAATACAAAGGGTTTCACCTACCCCCAAATAGATTTACAATTTAAAAACATTTTTTGTCTCTTCTCTATTTCGTCATCTAGTGGATGGCACTATTACTCTTTTCGTCCTGTAGCTAATTGCTGTCTCCTTGGCCGTAGCTACTCTTCAGGGAGGTCTTCTTCCTTGGCTGGGCTATCCTCTTGCTCCCTGGAGGCTGCGTGCTCTATATACTTGAGGATAATGGCCTGGAGCCTATCTATCTCGAGGATCTCACATCTTAAAGCCTGGTAGCTCCATTCTTTAGCGTTTTTTTCCAGCCGCTTCCAATCCTCGTCATACTTCGAGCCTTGGTATCTGAATAGCTCTGATCGATTGAAGGCCCGGGCAACAAAACTTAGGAATTTCATGGTGATTTCTTCAGCTGCCCCGTCCTTCATCTTCTCCTCGAAGTATGGCTTGATCTTTTCCGCATCCATTTGCACTATGGGCATGTCATAGCCCGTCATCAGCTTAAGGTACTTGGTGCATTCCGCCCGAATTTCTTTAATCCATTCAATATCTGGATCCACTCTGCTCAGGATTTGATCTTCTTCCGATTGATGAGGTCTCTGCGCCACACATCCACTAGCCAATGATTCTCCGTTTTCAGCTCTAACTTCTCCTCCCATGTATTCTCCGGCATCTGAAGGATGGCTTCAATTCTCGGGAAGGTGGAGTCGTACGTCGCAGGGAAATTGGTGCAGAGTCTCCTCGTGCTCTCCAGGGATTGGGTCAGGTCCAGGAACTTGTTGGCTGTCCGCACAGCCCTACTGATTCCCATGTTTTCGGCGTATGCAACCAGCCAGAACCAATCCTTAGTGGTCTTTTCCAAGTTCTTCTTTCTCTCCATCTTGTCAATCTGTTCTTTGGAGAGCAACTGTGGCGCGACTGCGGAGGTGGTGGGCAGGTCGTCCACCGAGGACCATTGCTGGATGTAGTCAGTTAGGGCAGCAACCTGGGCTTTGAGTTCGTCCTTGGTGACTTTGTCTTGCTTGATCAGATGTACCACTTTGGCCACCGACTCTTCCAAGTGTTCAACCTTCTGTTCTCTAGTCGCTGTCCCTAGGTCAATGGTGGAGATATCGTAGCTCACCTCAGTATGGCCAACTGTAGGTGTGGCAACTTATGCTGCTTGGGAGCCAGAAGCATCCATCGTTATCTTGGAACAAACCTTAGGCTTCTTCTCCTTTTTTATTGTGGTCAGGGATCGAGCCAAGATGGCCTCCAATCTCGCCCTTGGGTCTTTCAGCACAGGGGTAGCCTTCTCCAACTATTTCTCCAACCAATCGGGCATGGCAGATTTATCCTTGGATGCACCATGGCTGCCCTCACCCTTTTCAGTTAGAGGCAAGACTTCTGCCTCCTTTTCCTTTTGGAGCTCTTCCTTTACTTTAGCAGCTTCTTATTCCTTGTCGGAGTCTTGAATGAATACAAGGCGCTTGATGGGCAACTTGGTGGACAACATCCGGGTGGGATCTTCTTCTTTCCTTGCCTCCTCTTCTTTCTTCTCTTCAGCAGCCTCGGCCTCAGGGCTCTTGACAGCATGGGTCTCAGCTTCAGTGATATCCTTCAGTGGCTGCTCCTCTTCTTCCTGCGGTGACCTCTCTGTTTCCTCCCTAACATCCTTTGGCTGCTGAGCCGACTCCTCCTCAAGGTCTTCATCGAAAGTTTTGATAATTTCTTTGGCACCTGAGCCATCCTCTTCATCTCCGCTCTCGGAACAGCCTGTCTCTTCCTCCTCATAGGCCACCTTGTCGATGGTTCGATGCTCGTACTCGGGATGCTCATAATATTCATCAGCCTCTTTCTCCATAGATCTTGAGGCTTCCTGCTCTCGCTCCTCCAAATCCTTCGAGATTTGCATCGTGGCCTCCATGGCTGGCGGTGCTATTGGCAGTTGTGAAGGCTGAGCTATTGCGAGGGCTTGAGCAAGGGCTATTTGGAGTGCGGGGTCCATTAGGATCTATGAGAGCTTAGGGGGAAGACTCTGCATGTGCCTTGCAAGGGCCTTGGGCATAGTGGCAAGGGGAACAGGCGACGCTATTGTTGCCAGGGGGAGTGATGTAATGGGCGACATAGCAGCAAAAGAGGAAAGGGGAGTGGTCATGCCAGAAGAGGAGTTGACATCAATTATTGGCCCGGCCGGGGGTGAGGGAGCAAGATGGACAGAAATGTCCACTACTGGCGGGGAAGCGGCAACTGTAACGAGAGAGGTGGGCGGCACGGGAGGGGCAGGGAGAAGCAAGGTAGGCTACAATTCTGTCATAGCCACTGTCTGTTTGAGCCTTTTGGGAGATGAGCCTCCCGTTTCTTTTGTTGCTTGCTCTTTTGGGTCCACAGACTGTGCTGTCTTTGTTCCTTTTCTCTTTTGAGACCTGGTGACGGGGGAGACTTGGAAGTCTCACCAGCTGACGTGGTGGCGGCAAGGTCCTCCGTAGCGCTTGGCTCGCTCTTGAGCGCCTCATATGTTAGGACCACTCCTTGTTGCTTCAGTTGCGCCACCTACCCGTCGACCCACTCCTTAGTGCGAGTTATGATCGGTTGGGTGATTGTGTCTAGGTCGTCGACCTCTTGCTCGTCCCAGTCAATAGACGGTATTGACAGGTTAGCAACTGCAGGGTACCTCAGGTGCATTATTGTGGACTCATCTTTCTCGCGCTGGTCCGGCACCTAGAATAGTTGCACTCTTCTTAAGAACTGTACGGTTATGCGCATGTACTACCTCATGAGTACCTCTTTGTCGTCTTTGCAATCTGCCCAGAAATCTTTGATATGTTATTGGTGGGCGTATGCCGGCCCCAACACTTTCCTAACATGGCCATGTGGGTCCATCCGTGGGTGAGCCGTGTACCATTCAAAATTATATTCCTTGAGCTCCTTCTCAGAATTGCTGGCACATTGAGATGTCTGCAGTTGATACAGGCCCTGGCCGAGGGTCATGGGATAGGGGATCACTGCTACGTGATTGTTGCCGAA
Source organism: Sequoia sempervirens (assembly GCA_007258455.2). Classification (NCBI taxonomy): domain Eukaryota; kingdom Viridiplantae; phylum Streptophyta; class Pinopsida; order Cupressales; family Cupressaceae; genus Sequoia; species Sequoia sempervirens. The sequence continues at coordinate 512,790,272 of VDFB02047230.1, forward strand.
GATTGTCTGGATGTGTTGGAGCTATCGGGAAAGCTCCAGGAGGATGACCCTGTTGTTTGGATACCGCGACAATCTGTTTGGCCGCTCCGTGAATCCCTGGGCCCGAATGTAGGTGAACTTAGGGAACTGGATAAATAGGAAGGCATACTCCTTCAGGAGTGCCCTGGCACTGTGGGAGACCCTTCTGTCGAAGTCTCCAGCGAACAATCTGATGATGTGGCCATTAAAGGTGTCATTGACCCAGCAGTACTCCTTGAAGTTGCGGTATTGGAGTTGAGGGTATTTGTCGAATGGCTTAAGCCCTCGCCTGTGCCCCTGATCTGGTGCCACAAATAATCCACTATAATGTCTTTGACCTGCCAGGGAGTACACCAGGTAAGAGGTCATGTAAAACTTGGAGCTCTTATTGACGTTGACAAACTGCTCATAGAAGCAGTTGCTGATGATGTCTCCCTAGTCGAATGAGGTCTTGGTGTTAACGTCCTCATTTCCTCGCAGGATCTGTTCAATGTAATATGCCATCCACTCTTGGAAGTAGGCGGTTGCCGAGAGACCCTTGACCCTGCTCAGCATAGTTACTAGGTCATGATAGTCTTTGTGGAAGTCGCTATGGAATAGCTTGTGGGGAACCTTCGCAGCGCTGCCCCGTTTCTCCTTAAGCTAGTAGAGGTTGATTGATTTCTTGCACCCTAACGGATTGGCATCCCACGCCGCTTGGCACTGCTTTAACGTGGGGACCTCCATATGTGGGAACACGGGGATGTGGAATGTCTTGGCAATCCCTTCTGGCGACATGTCCGCAAGGATGTTTCCCTCTTTGTCCATGATTGTTCTGGTGTCCGCTTGGTAGGCTTCCCGGCAAGCCATTACTAGTTCGGGTGCCACCAGAGAGGGAGGGAAGCCGACAGCTTTGGTGATTCCACTCTGCCTTATTAATCTGGTGTTCTTTGTAGTAGGGTTGACCTTGACCCTCTGGGTGAACTCATCTATGTCCACTTGGCCAATGTTGGTATCTGAGATCCTTTTCGGCGGAGGCCCCTGAAGTTCCTGCAGCCGATTCCATATATCCTGCAAGCGAGGGCAAAGTCAGTGCAAAAAAACATCAAAAGCATTCATGTTAGTCCATATTTCAAAGATAACACCTAAATAATTAATCAATTATATCATAAATTTATCCTTAGACGTTATCGACCTTCGTTTCGGGGTATTTGGACAATCCGGGCCCGGAGGGTCGGACTTCCCCGATAGGAATGCTGTCTGGAAGGGAAAATGCAACCGAAAGTTCCTAGAGACCCTCCTTGGTCATATTTTAGTGTTTTAAGAGGCCCATGATGGAGAACAGCATGATTTAGGACATGGGTCGAAGTCAGATCCTAGATTTGAGCTTATTTGGATCGATTTAAGGCGCATCGGAGGTCTTAGGCCGGAAAGCAGCTAAGAGGTGGCCGACAGACAATGGAAACCCGGTGGCGGAAGTCCGGAGGCCGGGGCCTGGACGGCGAAAAGGCGGCCGATGCTGAGGTCAAGTTTGTCATTCAGCCATGAGGACATTTGGCGTGGCGGGGCCCGGCGGCCAGGAAGTCGCGAGGTGACGGCCACCGTGAGGTTTCGTCGATTTAAACGGCAGCGACGGAGAACTTCCCAGGGCCCGGCGGTCGGAGGGGCGTGAGGTGATGGTCACTGTAAGGTCTTCGGAAATTATCGGGCGACGACAGCGCTGAATAGCTCGGGTCCTAGAGCACGGAAGGTCGGCAAGGATCCGCCGCCAAAGGATTTCCGTGTTGGCGGCGGCTGCGAGGATTGCATCGGGGCCCAGAGGGAGGAAGGACAGCAGGGTTTCGCCGTGGAGGACGGTAGAATCGTCATGGAGTTTCGGGGATGAAACTCCGAATAGCCGGGCCCGGAAGGACCCGCGACAGGCAGCAGGCCCGGGACGGAAGTCCGAATGTAGACTTCCGAGGCCCGGGGCTCGAAGAGGGAAGCGCCGCCCCGAAGGACTTTCGTCCAATTTAAACGGACGGCGGAGGAGCAGGCCCTAAGGGGTGGAAAGCCGCCCGGAGAACGCCGCAGCGGAGGGCGAAGGTGGACGGCGAAAGCGAACAGCGAAGGCGGAGGGCGAAGGCAGACGTCGCGGGGGCCAAGGCGGACATCGCGGGGGCAAAGGCGGACGGTGAAGGCAGACGTCGGGGGGGCGAAGGCGGAGGGTGAAGGCGGACGTCGGGCCCCGGGTGCCCGACCGCCCTTCTCGAAGAACAGCCGCGACCGAGAAAAGTCTCGAGTCAGCGGCGAGGGCCAATCAAACGAGCTTGGGAGATTTCTAAGATATGGGTAATGGGCGCCACTAAGTGCTCTTCTATTTGCTTCATTTTAACCAGTTATTTAATTCATTTAAATTCCCTAAAATGATGAAAAAATACGGGAGGGAAAACAGGGATGGCCTACCTCGAATTCGCTAAGTGGTGATGTGCGGAATCAACCGGGAATCGACGGAGTGATGCGGACGCGGATGATCGTGACGCTGCTCTTCGCGGTGGGCTCCAGATGCTCGGTTTTGCAATTTCGTTCCAATTCGCAATGTGAAAATGATATTGGCGGGCCGGGCATTATATACTCCAGCCGCCATTAATGCCCGCATTAATTGCTGGTACGAATGCGCCAAAAAGTTGGTGAAATTTCAAATTGAGTCGGCGGCGGCGGAGACTCCGGGACTCGGCGGCCGGAAAGACGCGGAGTGATGGCCACCATTTGATTTTGTGAGCTTTTGAACGGCCACGGCGATGAGAGCCTCGGGCCCAGAAGGCGGACAGCAGGCAGAGGTCCACCGTCGATGACGGTGGAACCGTCACGGAGTTTCGAGGACGGAACTCCGGACGGTAGGGCCCGGGAGGTGGGGCGGCAGGAAGGAATTCATCCCCGAAGGGATCTTGTGTCACCCAGTGACGATGACGAGGAGCACCCCAGGGTCCGAGGGGCGGGTGAATGCCGTAGGGTAACCGTCGGAGGCGGCCAGCCCGGGACGGAAGTCCGGAAGTGGACTTCTAGGACCCGGGGCCTGAAGGGGCAGGCGCCGCCTAGGAGATGTTTGCCGGATTTAAACGGAAGATGGCAGGGCGGGCCCCGAGGGGTGGAAAGACGCCCATAGAATGCCGCAGAGGACGGCGAAGGCGACAGGGAAGCCCGAAAAGGGAACTCCGGATGCCCGGGCCCAGAAGGGCGCAGGGCCGTTCCAAAGCCAAAATGCCAAAGGGAACCCGCGAGGCCCTAGAGGGCAGTAAAAAACCAAAAGTGGGGGCACGGTTGACTTATGGTGAAACCTTGGAGCAACATCGACCATGCGTAACATCAGAAAAGAGGGGCACGCAAAATGAGGCAGCCCCAAAAGGCCTGACAAAGCGAAAGAAAAGAGGGTCCCCGTTCCGAACGGGGCGTGTGTGCTAAGGGCTCAACAAAACCCTTGAATAAATTTTGGCTCTATTTCTTATCTTGCAAGATTTGGGTTATATCTATCATTCTAGGCTTAGGTTTTTGTTTACCATCACTATTTCAGGGTTTTATGTTATCTGGGAACCTTCTTAAAAACCCTTGAGTTTGTATCCTTGCCAAGGTTCTATTTTTTTGTTAACTCCTTACTTCTAGTTCCCAGCCTTTTAAGTTATATCTTATACCATTAGAAGCCATGAAATTATTGGTCCCTTGATTTAGGTTTGTCACTTGTCAAGTGTTTTATCATTACTTTAACATTCCTTAAGTCAGATGATTTACATTTACCATCAGAATGACTTAAGTCTTGGAATATTTAATCCCATGGGTCTTGGTCCCATCAACCTAGTCATTCCCCTTCTTAAAAATAATGTTTTCGACATTTGTAGATATTAAGCTCCATGCCAACCATTTGATCATTGTGAGAAAATAACTGTTATTTCCCACATGCCCATTCTAGTTCATTACTTATTTTTTTATTCTCATGGTCTAGCGAGCGTAATCCACATGCCCTATGCATTGGCGGGCTTGATCTCTTTGTTAAAGATTGCAGACAGTATTGAAAGGAAATCAATGGTGGTCATTGAATGGTGTGGCTACATCTTGGTTGCTCCCCACCACCGTGTTCATTTTCCTTTTCCATTAAATTAATCACATGAGCTGATAGGCGGATGTCGCATGTCTTGTCTAATAGTGGGCTCGATATTTCCAAGCGGTCATCAAGCAGAGCTTTAAAGGGAATCTACGATTGATAGCGAGTGACATGGGTCAATCCTTACCACTCCCCACTATCCCGTGTGGTTCCCACCCCTAATACCTATTCATCAATGGGGAGGCGGGAGATTTCCACATGGAACAACTTGGAGGGTGTGAAATCCATTGGAGTAATGACAGTTATTAAGCAAATATTTCAGCATGGGGCATTGATAATAAAATGTGCGCTACTAAAGTGATATATATGGCATGTGTTTTAATGACATCCAAGATCTTTTAATTTTGGTCATTAATTATGTCAAAAGAATAAGGCCATGGGGAATTGGTCTTAGATAAGGTATGATTATATCAAAGTCATGAGATTTAATCTTAGCCCTTCCTCATCTCCCCGTTGATGAAAGTTACACACAGGTTAAGACACACAAGAGAGAGGGGAAGAGGACATGTGGATTTTGGCTGTAGGGATAAAGAAATAGTGGAGCCCATGGATTGTCAACAAGTAGCTCCACATGGCTTAATATCATTTGATGAGTTTTACGACTACATACATTTATAATTTTCAAATCAAACTAACTAAATCTAGATCTCCCATAAACTAACACACCTATATGACCAATGTTTGGCATTCAAAGTCCAGCTTGAAGGAAAGCGATCCATTTTGGTTCATGTGAGTGAGCCTTAATAGCTGAAAGGACATCAAGCTACCGAAGTAGGAGGTTGCATAACTATTAAAACTTGACTTAAAAGTATAATTGAGCATTGTGAAAGATATTCTACATATTTAGAGATCTTGTGCTATGATTTTTAGGCTTGTTTGACGTTAAGGTTATCAACTTGCAAAAAACCAATAAGTGAATTATTGCCTCCCCATCAAAATTATTGATAAATTGTGGTATCCAAGCCTCTCTATCAACTTTATGGTTTTCTTAGTTTTTTATTTTAAGGTTTGACATTCATAATTTTTTTTTTGTTGATCCTGCATTGTTATAATTTGTGTCAAACCCTTTTTTGAGCTATAAGTCTTGTTCCAAGAAACCATAAACCCTGATTTGTAATACTTTTGCATCATGAATCCCAAAGTAAAATCAAAAGCATCTTCGTCTAAAGGGGAAGACTTTGTTCCCAAAAAACTCTTGAGTAATGACCTTACTGACCAGCTACCACCCTCAACTAGTGAAAAATCTAAGGGTCAACCACTTCTTTGAGGTCTGCAAGTAGTTGAGGGCTTGATTGACAAAAATAGTTCTATTAGGGATGCTAGATTACCTTGCACTGGGTGATAAATATTCTTTGGTTGGTTCAGAAATAGAAACATGGGTATTCCAATTGGTAACCCCTAGAATTGTGACCTAGGGAAGTTGATTGTACCCTATGTCTATAGGGTATGTGCAGGATCATGATGGGCCAAAAAGTGGCAATATGATGGGTATGTGGTTGACAACTTTTTTTTACCCAAAATTGATGAAACAAAAAGGGTTTTTAAAGGAGATTCTTAGCTTTCCACCAATATAAATTATGCTTTATTTTAAATTTAATAAGTAATTATTATTCATTTTCTATTCAAATTATGACTAAAGTCCTGATTGATAGACTAATTGAAAAACATCTATAAATTTCAAACAATATCACATTTTTGGAATCCAAAACATGTGTCACATTCTATGCTTCAGATACTATAGGATTAAAAAGAAAATTAAATTTCATGAAGTTTTGACCAAGTTAAGGTGGTCGACATATGAGTTTTTATATTTTTAAAAGTTGTAATAAAAATTTCATAATTAATTATTTACTTGGAAAAAAATCACAAAAAAATACGATCACATCGGGACATGATTCCTCTAATTATATCTAAAATCTTATAATTTTTTTTTATCATTTTATTGTGGTTAGGGTGGTCAGACAGACACCTACTTCTTATTTTTTCCCTGAAATTTAAGTACTACTACATTGAAATTTCAAATTTTCACCAACTAGATTTTTTTTTGTTTTTAAACAAGCCTAGTAGTTTAGAAACTACATTCAATTTGCTAAAAATTCTATTCTTACATATTTTTGAAATAATATAGATAACTTATTCAAATTTTTTCGTCAAATTTCCTAACTCTAATTTTTCTAATTTTTTTGCCACTTAAGGGCATGTTTTTTCCATGATGATCCTGCACATACCCTACATGGATGTTGATTTACTTAAAGAAATTGCCACAAATTATTATCTAGTTACAAGGATGTGAGGACATATGATGGGAAGGAAATGGTTAGAATTACCAAGGATGAAATTTCTTTTGTCTACAAAATCACCAGGTGGAGTGATGAAATGCCTCAAATTAATGAAAACATTCTTACTTGGAGGAATATGATAAGACTAGGATTACATTAAGAGTCCATATACTGCCAAGGTATTTTGTAGAAATTGTGGGTTGAAGAATTACATTGGAGCCATTTGATAAGGAGCCATTTCACGTTAGTTATTTTGTTCCCTACTTCCAAAGAACCTTTTGCTCCATTTTCCAGATAATTGGTTATCATCTTGTCACTGGAATTCCTATGGCATGGATGTATATGGAAACCCATATTTAGCGCCCCCAATTTTGCACATTATATGACTATGCAAGGTTTCTTACAGAAAATAATCATGAGCATTTGATAAGTTTGAAGAAAGGTGTAGGTGGAGTAAGGTTTAGCTAGTACTCATTGTTAATGCATATGTTTCTATTTAAAGGTGAATCTTACTTTGGGTAGAATATGACTTTGGATAAGATGGAGGGTACCTTGGAGCTACCTATTCAGTGTTGGACTACTGTCCTCGATAAGGATGATAGGACATATGACTATGTGACATTTCAAAACTTTTTTGCTTCAGAATTAAATAGAGCCCTGGTTATGAATGTACCTAGAATTCCTAAGGCCCTACATGACTTCTTAAGACTCAAGGAAAAAATTCTTGAGTTGGGAGTTGATCACAACTAGGGAGATATTATCCCATATCCTACTTACACTATTTTAAAATTTATATGGTTCCACTTTTGCACCTCACCTACTACCAAAATGTGTGCCAGAGCGAATTGGTTTCCTTGAAGTAATATGGCAATTGGGAAGTGTGGAAAATGAACATTTGTTGAATGAAGGGAGGGGAACATTGTTTCCTTCATACACATGATTCTCTAATTGTGTAAGAAAAAGGGAGGTTGGAGTAAGATGCTTGACATACTCAAAGCCTTCTACATGTAAAGAGTAGTAGAGAGGAGCAGGTAAGATTCCAAAGGTTTCATGCCCTAGTTGAAAGAAAGGAACAAGAGTTACAATTTTGTGCATATTTTCCAATTCCTAGAGGATGTGAGAAGAAATGTGTTTGATATTTGGAACAAGAAAGAAGAAAAGAAAGATGAATTTCTTCCAATAAAATGCAGAGAAAGATAAAGGAGAAAAAACTTAAGTTCCTTGTTCTTCTAGGGATTGAAAATATAATGCAAAAGGTGGAACATGTATCTCAAATTTTTGAGACAATAGTGGGCCACCTTGAAAGTGAAGGGATGATTCAAGATAAAGGAAAATCCCCCATTGAAGAAGAATAGGGTAGGGGAGAAATCCCTATTATGGAAGAGAAATATACATCTTAGGCCCCTAAGGAACCAAAAATAAAGTTCTTTATAAAGAGAAAGAGTAAGGAAAATAAAAATGATGCAATTACTACTCTCTCGCAACAAGAGGAGTGAAGGCCTCTTTCTCCTATGCCATAGATACCACGACTATCTCCTCCAAGGCCAACAAGGCCTGAAATTGTGGATGTGGATGCTCCACCAGTGCACATGCCTCACCACCAAATGAGCCACCATTAAAGAAACATAATTTTGAAACAACTGGTTTGGTGGATTATGTTAAGGATGAGTCTGATGATGAAATTTGGGTATCAGAGTAGGAAATGCAAGAAGGAATTCCTTCTGCACCATCAATGATGGTGACACAACTATTAAATTTGAGGTTGAGTAAGGCTGACCTCAATGGGCTTAATTAAAAAGATGATGTCTGGCTGGAAGCATGAACAAAGTTTATAGATGATGATACATTTGTGAAGTCTCAATCTTTCATGTAATTTTCTTACCAGGCCAAGAGGGATGAGTATGTTAGCAATCTAGTTAAGGAAAGAAGTCTTCATCCATAGTTTCCTAATGTGACTATTCAAACAAGAGTCTTAAATCACATGAGAGCTAAATTTCAGAAGATGAATGCAAATGAGGGAAGAAAATTGGTAAGAAATAGTGGTATCTTATTATTACTAGAATAGGACTTGGCCTCTACAATAGCTTTTGATACAATAAAGAAGTGTGAAAAACCTCTTTACAATTCAAAAGAGGAGGCTACAATCACATTACAAGGATCTGGTTTCAGTGAGCAGTGGGATGAATTAGTTGTTTTGTCCTTGGCTCCAAGTACAAGGAAACTTGATATTGCAGAACTTGCACCAAACTATAGTGGAGGCTTAATAATAAAAAAGGGTGTCAAAAACATTAGCTCTAGAGGCAGAAAATATTTCAATAAATGTTGCCCAATTCACAAGAGCCACATTGGAATCAATGACTACAGAAAAAGAAAAGTTCAAGACAAAGCACAATAATTTGCTAGTTGACTATGGAAGGCTTCAACAACAAAAGATGCAGTTATAAACAAAAGTAGCATTGTTAGAGGAGAAGTTGAAAATTATGCAACTAGGAAAGCAAGAGTAGACTGGTACTAACTCCCCTACCACTTCAAAAGAAGCTGCATTCCCTGAATTTACCTCAGAAGCAAGTTCCTCATGGGAAATTATGCCCTACAATATGGGAAGTGTGCCCATTTCAATAATAAAGCCTAGAATTTTATAAATACCAAAGGATGAGGAAGATATCAGCAAGGAGGAATTGCTCAAGCAACTAAATGAGTATAAAGAAAAATGTGACAATCATGATAGGGAGGTTTTTAACAGCAATATGAAGATTGTCATTGTAGTCTTGGAGCATCTAAACTAAGGAGTAAATAATAGATTGAATAGCATTCATAATAGCTATTCCTCCCTGATGGCTACTATAAATAATTTTGATAATGATAGGGAAAGGATTATTCCACTCATGGAGACATGGATCCCTAGATTCCAAGAGTTGAGAATGATGTCTATTAGAGCTAATAAGGATGCTAACCCCTCTGAGAAGTTTAAGCCCACTGTTACTCTTGTAAGTGAAATTAAGGGATACAAAGGAAGTTTTGAGCCTTTAGAGGCCAAGAAAAGGGAATTGGTTAAGAATTTTCATGAGTCACATCATGGTCTTCTCCCACTAATTGTAAGGGATGATAGTAGCATCAAGACTTTACATGAATGAAGAAACGAAACCAATGATGTTAGTTCAAAACAAGCTGCTTTGATTTGTCTGGGGCATGATATGGGTACACTAAAAAGAAATATGGACATGTTGGCTCATGTAGAGATTTTCTTGTCATAATTTGATAAGGAGGCCAATCAAATTGTTACCAAGTATTTTCCTTATAGAGAAAAGGATCGTGATGTCATGAATTTCAACTGGCCTACTGAAGAGGAATTCCTGGCATGGAGAAATAGATACTTGGATGGGCTAGTGGATTGATTCAAAATGGTGGGGTGATGATTTGAAATTTTTGATTTTGAAGTATGCAATCATGATGAGTAATGGATAGGTGAAAATGAACTGCATAGCCTAGATTTAATATAGATTAGGCTTTTGCTAAAGTATATAAAAATATAGTGCATTTTCTTCAATTTGAATTGATGACGGGTTTGTAGACGTGGACATTATTTGTCCTTTCCTTTCTATTTCTTTCATGCTTTCTTTCATTTTCACTTTTTGTGTGTGGGCACAATTTTTTAGGAAACTATTTGAAGATTCCTTTTGAATGGTGGGACTGAATCTCCAATGATGAATGAGGATTACTTTTGCCTCATACATGTTTCCCATCACCTTAGAATGTAGAGATAATTGAAAGTGGAATATATGTTGTAGCAGTCTAGTAAGGTAATAACATGTGTACTTTTTGGCCTAAGGCTTGTTTTGCTCCTTAATTTCTATAAGAATAAATTCAAGGCAAAAAAGTAGGTTTTATTGTATTACAATTGACATAGTGAATTGTAAAAGGAATATCGAGCATATTTTGAGTTTTGTCTTAGGTTATGAGTCTGTTGTTACATATGTAATTTTGATAGCAAAATATAGCAAATACAATACAAAATGATGCCAATCTCATGGCCATTTTCTCTCCTTTGTAATTTTTCTATGCTCGTTATGAATGATATTATCAAGGATTGTTTTGTTCATCTCCATTTCATTTTTAATGGATGTTTAGTTTTATTATTACTTGTTAATTCAAGGGATTAATGCAAATGCTTGAATAAAATTGTTAACTCATAAGAAATATGTTTTAGGATATCTATAAGAAGTGGTGGTCAAGAATGTTACATGGAAATGTTTTAATGTAGTGTTCTTTGAAGCCTACATATTGCTATATGTAAGAATTGTTATCGAGTTGCATAGGCTATGAATGACTCCGTGTTTAGGATAGGGCAATAGTTCAAGAAAAGTATTCATAATTTAGTTGTCTAGGTTGATTCATCAACAAATCACTCTTTATTTCAAACTTTTGAATGAGTATCATTGTAGTTATTTTATGTTGAGTTTCACTATTCTCATGCTCCAAGTGTAGTGTATTGATAAAGGAATTACCAACCTTTTCAAGGCATTGCATTGTTGAGTGGTTATATGAGAGTTATTTGTTGTTTATAATGTATTTGAAATATTAATTGCAAAAGTTCTCGGATATACATTGTGGGATCACCCTCCCAAGTTTCACAAAGCCCAAAGTGAAGGAGTGAAACTTTTGCAGCTTTTACTTGTTTGTTCGCCAATCCTTTTAGATTACTAAATATTGGAAATGGAAAAGTCCATAGGTAATTCTAAAGATCAACCTGGTTCTTAAAAAACAACCAGCAAGATCCAACTAAATATTTGTGTTAGAAAAAGATGACAAGATATAGTTGAATAAAAATATTAATATTATTTAGTGAGCATTGAAAGTTCTTTTTGGTATTAAAAAACATATGAATTCATAATTATAATATCTATTGAGGATGAGGGAATTTTTTTTATTTTTTATTAAATTAATTTTATTTGGAAAGATTGAATTAATCAATTTAATGTATCATTTACTTTTATTATTATTAAGAAGAATATTCTTAATTTTTATAAAAATAATTTCTTAGTAATGTCTATTAGGATTTGATAATTTTTTGAAATATTAAAAATGAAAATGTATTATAAGATATTACAAAGTTATTTAAAACTAATATTTTAAGTAAATTTATACTCGGAATAATTTCTACTTTTTAAGTTGACATTAACCTCGTATTTCTAGAGAATTAAATAAGGTGAGTTCTTGGAAGGAATTTTTAACCATTTATAAATTGGGATTAAAGGTAGTTTCAAAGGATATATATCATGGTCATAATTAGTTTTGGATGGTAATGAGAAAATGCGACCTAGTTGAAAAATTATCCATACATCATTACAAATTAAAAGTTAGCTATATCTTTCTCAATCATACTCCCCAATCAAATGTGGACTTTAGTTATGAGTCAAAACCCTACGTAAGATCTTACAATCTTTAAGTACACCAATTTAAAGGTTAATTTTTTTATATCAATATCCATTTCATTTAATTTTATTTTGTTTTTAAGATAATGGTTTAATAAATCTATGTAATGATAAATGATATATTTGTATGTAAAGTTGGGTTCCTTATTTTATATTATTGTTCAATAAATAATACATGTTTTGTATTTATATCTTTTTCTATTTATATGTACTTACATTTTAATATATTAATATAAAGTATACATTTATCACACAAATATTCATACAATCAATTATCCACACAATTTTTTAATTTTTCATGTTTCTAGACATTTTCACTGATTTGAGATCAACTTTGCACCTACCAAATTTTATCCCAAAATTTCAAATTTTGAATTCAAATTTTAGTTGACTCTAATATATTTCTTTCCCACCCAATGCTAGCTCAAAACATATTTTCCCTAATTTATTACTATGTCATCATGTTTAAATGAATTCAATCACATTCATTTATCATACAATGTCATTGCAACTTATCATCATTTGATTATTTGCATTATATGAACATATTATAAATGCTTCCATTGGTGTACTAAAATGAATCTAGCTATGTGTATTCATGTCAAAGAATTTGAAAAAATAAGATCTAATGTCTTTGATCTTTCACATAAGTGTTTTAGGGTTTGATGTGAGGGAAAAATCTCCCTAGAAACATATTACTAACCCTTTAGAAGTATATTAATTTTGTTATTCTAGATAATAATAGAGAAAATGTAGCCAACTTTCATAAATTAGATGATAAGAAAATTTAAAAAATATATATTAGTTCTACATGGTAAATGTATAGATTTGTTAATGCTAAAAATAAGCTTCACATTCTGGAATGATTGTTTATATCTTTAAGAAACTTATAGAGTATCATTTTAGATTTACAATCTTGAATCATATAGGTTCAATGCATCAAGAGAAATATTCTTGTCTTTTGAGCCTAGTGTTAATTATTTTAGACACTCATTTCGATATCATGCCTCCACATTGTAACCTAAAAATATTCATTCATTAAACTACTTCATCAAAATAAAATTAATTAATTAATTAATATTATTTAATTAATTGAAATATATCATTAATTGACAAATATCCAAACTAAAAATACATCTATTATCCACAATAATGTACTAATAATATAATCCTCACAATGAAAGTTTAATATTTATAAAAATGTGGATAGTGGATTTTGATGCCCCTTGACATTGTGTGAGGGTCTCAATTTATCTTTGTTTCAAAATCTATTATATCTATGTTTCCTCCTTTATGTTACATTTTTTTGGCCTCTTTGCACCTCTCCTCGATTTATGGGGACATTTCATCTGTAATTTTGGTCCTTTGATTACACTTTTGGTGTAAGCTTTTATTATACACTTACTATCAATATAAATAGTTTAGGAAATTTTCCTTCTATTAAAAAAAAAATATAACTAGCAATCACAACACCTTGGTGTGCATTGGGTACACCAATTTTTTTTTGTTAATTTATAATTTGTATGGATTGGGCTTAGTATTTGACATTAAGTATAGTAGAACGTAATTATGAAATTCTTTGAATTAAGAAGAAATGTAATTTGAAATAAATGTTTTTTTTTTTTTTGTAGAAAGATGGAATAAAAGTGCTTATTAATGATGGTATACATATTATTATAATGTTTGAACTGAATAATATTGAGTATACATTCAAAACATTAAATTAATATATTGTAAATTTAAATTATAAATGTAAGAGTATTACTAGAAATTTAGAAACAATATTTAATTCTTTAGTTTATTTCTTTGTATAAAGTGCAATGATTATTTTGATAAGATAAATTAAGTGTATTTAAATATATATTTTAAAAATATAATAGTTTTTTTTATTTGTAAATTATAATAATATAGTTTTTTTTTGTACGATCTTTATAATATGAATCTAAAGCATATTTTCTAGTGGAAATGTAGAAAGAATATCTGATTTTTTGCTTTCTTTCTTTCTTTCTTTGATTTTTTTGTATTGGGTTAATCGAAGGTTAGATATTTTTCAATAGTCTTGCATCATGCTAACACATTCTCAATTGTCGATGCCTTTATAATATGATCTATAAACTTTGAATAGTAGTGAAAAATTAGAAGTTCAATATTAATTCTTTGCTTTTTTTATTCTTTGTATAAAGTGCATTGATTAATTAGATAAGGTAAATTTAGTGTAGTAAAATAATTCTTGTAAAATATAATAATTATTATTTTAATTTGTAAAATATAATAATTATGGTTTTTTTTGTTTTTGACTTTTATAATATGAATGTAAAACATATTTTCTAGTGGAAATGTAGAAAGAATATCTAATTTTTTGCTTTATTTCTTTTTATAAAGTGTTTTTTTAATATTTTATATTGGGTTCATCGAACTGTCAGATCACTTTTAATGGTCAACGATCATTCGACCACATTCTTAATCATCAATCATTAAAGTCAGCTGGTAATGTTCATATAGGGAATGCCTTCGACATAGTAAAATTATATTATGAAAGGAGAACATGAAAAATCAAATCAATTAATTCATTGACTAAAATAGTAACAAAATATTTGAAAGGAATAAATCACTTAACAAATTGAAGTGAAATTAGTTAACTCTTTGAGAAAATAAATAAATAAATTTATTAAATTAATAAGCTAATTAAATAATAATTTCTAGATCACCTATTCTCATCCACTCCATCTTTAATGGGATAAAGACTTACTTTGAGATCAAATTCATTAACTTCCAAGAATCCATGTGGTTCCTCTATAATGGTTCGATCATTGGCAACAAGTCACATGATATATACATATATGTTTAGTACTCTATATTAAAGAGTAATATCATTGATCCACATCTTGATAACAATGGAATCGATGGGTATCACCCATCGTCAAGCTAAGGACGAGAATGGTTTTCTTGTTCAACCTATTGAAGTAACACATAATATTGCCATCGAGTATGATACTCGAATGATGGCTTCATTCGGCCATATGCATAACAAAAAATGAATTTCTATCTTTTCTCTATGCAAGATTGTAAAATTTAGATAGGGTCATTCCATTAGGAAGATATGATCATTTAAGTAATTTATCCCATGATCAATGAATCTCAATATTTATTCATTTGAGACTTTTGATAAGTGTTGTAGTTTCAATTAGCACCTCTGGAGTACTTATTGGTAATAGAAAACTATGCATAGTATTAAATTCTCTTCAAATTATGAGGGGAAGCTCCCTCTTTTGTTGATGGTTGAATAAAAAGTAAAGTGAACTGAATTCCTATCTTTTTTACTCAATGGTAGAGCACAAGGTTATAAAACACAATGCGTTGCAACTAAGGTTTTATTTGGTTTATGTAGATCTTAACTACAACTAGGCTAAAGCTATGACTATCCTATCTCCTCAAGTATTTCAAAACAAGAGGATCTAGGAGAAATTTTGGAAGGGTTTGATCAATTAGAAAAATTGTCTCTCAGAATGCATCTAAAGGATCTAAACTTTTAGATTTACATTGAAATAGAATTCAATCAAGTAATTATCAAACGGTAAACTAAATCTCAAGATTCCCAAGGAGGTGAGGTGCTCTTGTTGAGGTGTAGGCTAAAATATAGATTACTAGAAACAACATATAATGATAATCCTACTCTCTAAATTCCCAAGGAGTCAAGGTGCTCTTTTCAAGGTGTAGATTGAAAGAAAGATTATTTGAAACAACATACATGAAAGACTGAGAATTTTGGTTCAAAGGCACGTGGCTCTCTTGATTTATTATCTCAACTTCGATCACAGATTACACTTTGGGACAACAAATTGCATGAAAGAGAACAATCACACAACATGTGATCAACCAATAACACATGAACATATATTGAACACACCTATTTGAATAAAAAGAATGCAAGAAAATATTAGTGTTTAGCTATAACAAATACGATTCATTAATATATACTAAGTGAACAAAGTCGCAATAAAACAACTCAGTGTTTTGCTACTGTGAAGTTAAAAACTAATGAGTAAAGGTTGCTCTTATGTATAGAAGCTCAAAGGAGTAGGCAACCCTAAAGTCTCCTCAAAGTTAACATTGATTTCTTGCCAATCTACAAGATTTATTCTTATGTCTAAAAGTAGGTAACCTAATAGCTAACTATAAATTCTACTTTAGTTAACTGATTCTAAACTAAAACTAACTCCATATGTACATGGGTGTCTCCAAAAATAGACATGCATGATTGGTGGGACAACGAGTTAACTTGGAAAGAGGCATCAAGTTAGCTCTTCTATAAAATGTCATCTTTGGATGGGTGGGACATCCTATCTGGTAGTTCATTGGTTGCCTCCATGAGCAATCATCTCCTCTAAGAAATAGTTAACTTCCTCATCAATTGAAGATCGTCACATGCCTTAATTGTCAATTCACTGCTTGTTAGCAACTTGCGCAATCCTAGAAATATTTGTACACTTAAACAAGTAGTTCACTAACTGGTAACTCTAGCAGCTTTGTAACTAGAGTAACAACCTTTGTTTCTTTGATAGCTTTACGCTTCTAATGGGAGTGATCGATGCAAATCGATGTTAGCCATTTTTAGGAAATTGTGAAGTAAGACCAATTTGGTCTTGTATTCAACATGAGAGAATTGCATTCTAAAAACCTTGAAGATTGATTGGAAACATGACGCTATTCAAATAACTTTTTATAGCGGCTAAAAATAGCCTCCTCAAAGGATATTTTTTACAAAAACTTCTAAGATGTGGGTTTTGTTAGGGATATCTTTTTGAATGAACCCACAACGTCATATTTTTGAAGAGATGAGTTTTTCTTGATGTGCAATAACCCTTCAAAGTATAAGCTTTAGAAGCTCCAAAAGATCTCTTTTCCTCAAAAATTTTGGCACATGGGTATTGTAGGTGCTTGTAAGTTCACCAAACCTAGTTTGTCAATTTCTAAAGAAAGTGAATTTTTTTAGAAACCTTAAAAACTGGAGGTAGTGGGGCAAATTTTTCAAAAAATTCTAATACATGTGAGTTTTATGGCCAATCTTGTGTTGATCATATCCAAAAGGCTAGCTCTTTGAAAAACTAATGTTTACTTGGAAATGCAAGAAAATCTAAGACACTTGAATAGAAGAATTTTGTGGGGAGAAGCCATAAATTATAAGTTGCTACCTTGGAAAATGATGCCCGGTGATGAAATCTTGTGAAAGATGTCCTTCTATGCAACCTGAGACTGGAAAAGTGAAGAATATTGAGAATGACTTCCATTAGATCTTCAAATGGCATTGAAGAGAAAATATATATGTTTGAGCTCTTCAACCTATAAGAAATAATGAATAATGACACCTTGATGCTTGAGATATATCAATCTGGGGTTGAAGCATCAGTTAGGGCATCCAAATTCATGATTGAGGAGTCTATTTGTGTGATTAGGAGCTAACTGGAAGAGTTTCCACCTAATTTGGGACACCTAGGCTTTGAAAAAGTCTTTAAAAATCCTAACTGGGAGTTGACTTTGAATGCCACCTTGCTAGTGTTGAAGATTTTGAACTTTTGCTTGATGAACAGCCTCTATTCGACCCTAAATTCTGGTTGCTTAATTGATCATGAAGCCTTGTGAATAGATTCACTGCGGAGTTGGATCAACTTTGAAGAGATGTTATTGGGTGTTGTGAACCTTGAAAAATGAATCTAGTGCCTTGAATTATTTGGTGCCTTTTTCCAAAAGGGTGCATTTTTTACCAGACTTATTTAGTTTCTTGGATGCTTTTCAATTTCTCCAGTTTGACCCTTTGTGCTTTGATCTATGATAACCAACGATTGATGATTCTCATGAACATGTTGAGATATTGAATGGATAACCAGTTCAATTTTGGAAAGGATGACTAGAATCACACATTTTAAAGTTTGATTTAGAGGTCTCAAAAGTTAGGGAGCCCCTGGCCTATAGGGGTGCCTTTAACCTTTTGTGTTGTAATTTTCACTTTGCAACCTTTCATGAACAACTCCAATTCGATCTTCATCATCAAAATTTTGATTGTTCTTTTGAATTTGCTGACAATGTCATCGTGAAGATTGATCAAGACGAAGAAGGGCTTCCTAGAAGTTATGAAGCTTGAAGACTATATCTGATTGTCCAAAAATTTGGGTGCCTATTTCTAGGAAGGTGCATTTTCTTCAACACTTAGCCAATTATTCGTGCCCTTCAATTTACCTTCATCTCCAATGTTTTATGCTTCATCTTCATTTGTGAGTGCTTGAAAGGTCATGTGAGCTTGCAATTGGATTCATCGCAAAGCTAAAATCCTACCGAGAAGATTCCTTAGAGAAGACAACTTTCAAAAACTTCATTTGGTTGCCCAAAATGATGGGCACCCCTAGCCTATAGGGGTACATTTTCTCTTTTGACTTTCATTTCATCACTTGTTTTACATGCTTGTATGATCAACAACTACTGTTGTTTGGTATGTCTCATGGACTAGTGAACAGGTTCGTTACAAAGCTGAGTTGAAGCTGGGAAGATCACCTAGAGATAACAACCTCAAAAACTGACATTTGAATAGTCTTATTCTTGGGCGCCCCTGAGCTATAGGGGTGCAGTTTCCCTTGTTTTGACTATTGTCTTTGATGAATTTTTCTTTTAACATCTTCTATCTTCGCCTCTATTTTCTCATGATTGATGAATGAGGTGAACTTGCTTGACAATATGTTGGAAAGCCAATAGAATTCTGAAAAGGATGATTGGTTTCACAATTGATAACAATTGAAGTTGGCCTCTTTGATTTATGGGAACCCCTAGCCATCAAGGGCGCTTTTGGCTACAACTTCATCATTTTCTTGAAGATTTTCACCTTTTCACACTTCTTGTTTGCCGTGTAGCTTAACTAGTTTGATCATTGTTGTCCACGACATGAATGTGTTCAATGTTGCAATTGCCTTCTCCATCTTTCATGTATGAGTGCTTGAAAATTTCATCAAGGCACTGACTGTGTAGCTTTTTTCTTGTAGCAAGGCATGCATCTTCCATACTGAGAACATTTTCAACAAATTTTAAATTTGGAAATTCCCCTCCATTACGAAGCATCTTTTCAAGCATCTTTTTCCATAGAATCTTCATTGAATCTTTTGAGGCTTAGATCTTGATACCTGGTATTGCCCATTTGCCATTGATGACCTCAGAGGTCCTATCCTTTCTCCTAAAAAAAATAAATAGACCCACTAGAGTAAAACAAACTTTTTGGTGATTTTGACTTGATGAGTGTGATCGTGATGTGTAATTGACCTATCAAAATCATTTTCAATTATTTTTGGAGAGGTCCTATTTTTTAGGGTTTTCCTTAAAATAGGGGTTTAAAACCCTAATTTTCAAAATTTTGAAAATTTGCAAGTATCCTCCTTAACATAAACCCATGAAAAGTATAATGATTTGTTTACAATAATGATTTGGAACAAATAGCATTGTATTCAAATGTAAGAGTTGTCTCTCTACAATATTCTTCTTAAACAATTCATTCACAATGCCTTGTGAATAAGGTAAAGTTTAGGTAGTCATATGTAGGAGAGCTTTAAATGTATTTTTTATAGAGCAGGAATCATGAGAAAAATAAAATCACTATAGTATAAATTAGAATCTTAATCTAAAAAACTAAATCTCCTATTTTTAGTTCTCAAACTTTGTCATATAATATCATTAAAAATACTAGAATTTCTTTTTTCTTTTTTTAGTACTTGTCCTAGGCATAGTATTATTGCAATGAGTTTTTATTTTTATAGTTAATTAGTTATTAATAATTTAGTTTTCAACCAATCAAAAAGAATACTTTAAAAAAATTAAAATAAAATTCAATTTTGTAAAGTCAACTTGCAAAATATTTAAATTTACAAATTGTAAAAATTATTTCTTGTGCATATGATTGGTTAAAAAGTTGTGTGTTATTGGCGAATTTGTAGGGAAAAGGTAAACTATTTTTTTAACATTTTTTTAAAGAATGATTTTTCATTTTTTACCATTAAATCTTTCTAAAATAAATAAATGTTACTTATTTTTATGTTTTTTTAAGAATAATTTCTTTTATGTATGTAATTGTTATTTTTTTTATTAGAGAAAATCTCACAAAAATCAATTAACTATTTTATAAAGATTTGGATTCACACTATTAAAATAATAATAAAATAAAACTTAAATTAAAGCACATCCATAAATTAACATATAAATATAATCTTCCTAGGATTTGATTTTACTCAAAATAAACATTTAAATTAAATCTTAAACTATTTGACATTGCCACTTTTTTTTTCAAATTTTATTAACTTCAAAACATAAATAAATACAAATAAGAATTAAATTAAAATAACTATAATTAGTATAATTAATAATTAAATTCTAATTCTAATCATATTATTATTAATTATTATAACATTATAATTAGGATTAGGATTAGAATTAAGAATAAGGTAAAAATTATGATTAGAACTATTCAACAATTAAAATAAATTAAAAAAAATAGTAATAAAAACCACTTAAATATGATTAGTAGATATAATACTCAAAATTTTATTTGGACTTGTGTCTACTATGAATCAAACCTGATAATTAAATATAATATATTTCATTCTTTTAATAGGTAAGAGAGAATTTAATAATAAAAATGAAAAGTTACAAAAGAAGCCAACCATGGTAGCATGCAAAAAATTGCAGCCATAGTCATTCCAATAGCCTCACTTCCTTTTGGTTTTAGATTCTTCCATCATAAAGGTAATCTACTCCACTAATAAGGATACATGATTTAAGTTGAAATCTTAGAGACCAAGTATGTGAGATTGCAATTGCATTTGAATATAATTTAGTTCAGTCTTGAGAATTTTCTTTTTCTTGTTCTTCACTTTTTGCCACTCCTCTCCATCTACATTATGTTATAATTTTGTGGGGCCATTAGTTTGAGATACAACCTATAACATACCACCAGGGAACCTAGAGAACAACACTTAAAGTAACAAAATTATATATATATATATTTTTTTAAAGAATTTGATTATAATAAGTATACAAGAACATATAATGTTCTCAGGATTCCATGACAATGCTACTTAAAAATTCTCAAGAAAGAATATCACATCCTTAAACCAAAGACAAAATACACAAGGATAGATCATTACAACAATGTATGATCCAATTACATATTTGTAATGAATTTTAATTACATGTTCAAGATAAATCAAGTGAGGTTGTGACAAATCTCGAAACATCAAAATCATAATACAATAAAGCCTCATATAATTATCAAGATAGTATACAATATGAATGTCGATCATGTATAGCTGTCAATCTCGTCCACGAGCACACTCAGCGTCCAACTCCATGAACAAAGTGAATCTAGGAACCTGTCAAGAACAATCTTGTCTCGAGCTGCATAACTTGCAAGGGGACCCAATGGAGGATAGAGCACATTCCTCCCAACCATTTGGTACTCGATAGTCCACCCCCTGTGCTAGGAGATAATATCAGGTCCACAAGTCAATCAAACATACAAGAGAATAGAACACAACATCACATGGCTGACAATCACATAATCACATGACAGTATCTAAATCACATAATCACTAACAAGCTCCCAGAGGAAACAAAAAAACCAAAGGTGACTCTACACAAAAGACCACAAAACATGTATAAGGATAAGAGTGTCATCACATAGTTGTTCTAGGTTACCCTGGTGAATCTTCCTAGATTATCAGCTCTTGTCCTGAGTTACCCTAGCAATCTCTACCGATTATCAGCCCCTAAATGAACTTATGTGGAACCGAAACACTTTTCGAGAGGACAAAGTGAACGACTATACCATTCCAGGACATCTCAACCTATCCTTAATCTATACAAGCATTAAGGCACTAGGCGAGGCATTCCAATTATCTAAATTATTTAATGAACCCCAAGTACATTTATTAAGCTTTTCACTAAATTAATAACTTTTGATAGGTTACCATGGCTACTGCTTTGGATTTTGGCCCCTATCGAAAGCCACTCTTCCTTTTACAATATCATAACACATATATTAAGCCAAAAGATAACCATCATGCACAAACAAACTGAATCATGACCACAATCCAATCATGATTTAAAATATTTTACTCTCAATTACCACATAGGTAACAAATACAACACGCATGGCTATTTCACAAGACATTAAAACTGTAGACATCAAATCTGCAAATGGTTAACAATTTTAACATAATATCATCATGTTAGTCCTTTGAAAAACATTAGATTTAACATCCCTATGAAATACTTGACTATGATAAAATATGCAAGCTAGATAAAACAAAGATAATGAAATGTAAGCATATAAAAACATAATCAAAACTTTATTTCATAGTGGATTGGTGCTATTGTTGAAAATAGCCCTTTCCCAATCCTTGATAAATAAGCTAGATGATGAAATGCCTTGATGATGATGGAGTAAGATGGGAAAAATCGGTTCTCAAGGAGAGTGACTTTGCAAGAGATTTTGGAGGATTTGAACAAGAATGAAGCCTTTATTTGTAGATTTTCTTGATGAGAGATTGGAAAAATGGATGAATGTGGGAATAAAAGTAGACCAATGAAAAGAGGCCACTTGTCAAGTTGTGATAGGATTGAGGATGTGCAAGATTTGGGAAATGTGCCCAAGAGGGGGAAATTCAAATTCAAATTTGAGAGTAAATGCTAAGTGGGGGACATGTAAGAGTTTATTAATTGCTTTGTTGGATGTACATGCCCACTTGGTTTTGAATTCAAAATTGATGGAATATTCCTCAAAGATGCCATGTTGAGTGAAAATGTTGATTTTAATAAATCAATAAATGGATTTATTTGTGCAAGTGGGATTATCTAGAGGATGTGACATGCATTAGATTAGATTTAATCAGGATTAATTAGCTAGGATGATGGTTAGGATGTTTGATCTTTTTGACTTAGATATTTGATTTATTTAAATTAGAAAAGGAGAAATATGAATTGGATTTTAATTAAATAAAGTCCTGATTTATTTAATCAAAGAGGGAATGATAGGCTTAAATTAAATAAAGTTAATTTATTCAATTTAACTCAATAATCCTTAGAGATTAAATGAACCTGATTAATTTTATGAGCGAATGAATGTGAACTTGGTTGAATGGACCTAATTGAATGCATAATGCTAATTTTGCATGTCTACATTTTGCCCCTCTTTGAAGCAATGTACTTGTTGCATTGGTTCAAAGAACAAACTTGCCACGATCAAAATCCAAAAATTTTATGATTTTTTCAGATGCCCCAACGGAAAGAAGTACATTGGTACATTGCCCCCTGAAGAGATTGAGCGAAAAGATTCTATTTGAAGGTTGATCTCGCGATAAAGAGGTTCAAAATGGATGGTTATGGATGATGATGCAAATGAGATGGTTTTAAGATGCTTAGAAAAATAGATCTATATTATCTTAAACAACTTAAATGATGATATGTTGTGAAATGGATGAGATTGATGCTGTGATATGCTATGATTATGCAATGGATGATTTATGAGATGCTTAGACTAACAGATCTATATTATGATGATGATATGTTGTGATTATGCAAATGCATGATTTATGCAAATGTGATGATTTATGAGATGCTTAGACTAATAGATCTATATTAAATGATATGCAAAATACTAATGATTTATGGATGCAAGATGAATGCACGATGGATGCATGATGGATGTATTGGTGATGATGATTAACTATTCATGATGTGATGTTAGTGCAGAAAATGAAGAAATTATATGATGACAAGAGGATCCAACAAGCCAACATTATGAGAGATCATGATGAGAAATGATGATGACAAGAGGATCCCACAAGTCCATGATCTAATGAGACTTTATTAGAAATGATGATGATGATGATGATGATAAATGATGATGATTTGCTTATAAGGATTGGGATTTTAAAAGGGCTACTTACCTTATGTTTGATAACACACGTAGGTATGATGCATCAAGGTATAAAGAACCAGGATGGCGTTGTGCCTAGTGCGATGGACTTTGACGCGAAAAACAAATAGGAGTATTCTTGTTCACACTTGACATATGGAAACCATGCTAGGATGTACCTAACAAAGCAAGTATTCACCAAGTTATTTTACAAGGATGTCCAACAAGCACAACAGACAAAAGGATAATAATTGTTGCCCCATTCCTATCTCTCTAAATCCTTCATTCATATATCATCGAGAGGTCCTTGGAATGAGCACAATAAGATAAATCAAAAGAAAAGATCAAGTATGCAAACAAGCCAATGTTCTTCATATCTTTAGCCAAAGGGATTTGTTTTGATAGGATAAGAATCCAAGGTGATATCCAAAATGATGCCCATTGTTGGAATGATATATCCTAGGACATGCATTGTAAAGGATGATGATGGTTTGATAAGTTGATTGATAGGCTGTTGATATAAGGTCGATTGACATGTTTGTGAATGATCAAGATTTTGATTTTGTGTTTAAAAGATTTGTTGTTTGCTTTTGATTTTACGATTGAAGCTTGCTTTTGCTGATTGTTGTGATTGTTTCTATTTGTTTTGCCAAAGGGTGAAGGTGGCGATTAGTTTATTATGGATGATTGATTATTTTGAGTGAAAGCGAAATGGGATGGATGGATTTTTTCAAATATTTGGATGTTTTTGATGTTTTGAAATGTTTTGAGGCTGTTTTTGGTGTTTTTGAGATTTTTCAAATGTTTTTGGATTTTGTGAGATTTTATGAATGTGAATTTTGATGTTTTTTTTTGGAATGTTTTTGGATTTTGTGTTTTTTTGAATGTTTTTGGATTTTGATGTTTTTTGAATGTTTTTGGATATTTGATGTTTTGGATGTTTTTGGATTTTTCGCATGATTTTGATGTTTTTAATATGGACATGTGTGACGATATCAGTGCTCTGTTTGGGATTTTGCTGAAAACCAAGCTAAGGTTGATTGATATGATTGGTGGATTGATGACGGTGACATTGTTGAGGATGCACAACAATGCAAGGATTTGATTGATCATGATTGATGACGATAACATTATCGAGGATACACAACAATGCGAGGATAGTGTTAAGCAACAAAAGGATTGGGATGGATATCCCTAAGATGATGATGGATTGATGATGATTTGATCAAGACTGATGATGATAACATTTGATGAGCCTAAAATATGCTCATAATTTGATGATATGATAAACTTTTAAATGATTTCATTTTTGTTATTTCATGGCTATTTAAACTTTGATGAAACCTTTTATGGGGATATCCTGTAGCAAGACACTTTTATATTCCTGCAGCCTATTGTGTTGACTTGATTGCATTTATTGCCCTGTTGACTCCCGAAAATGGCTGGTATATCGTATACAGTTTTTAAATGGTGAAGTAGATTTGAAATGTGTGATTAATGAATAGATATCATGTATGTACCATATGCCTCTTCTTGCACGTCTGTTACCTTTTGTTTCGCAGGTTGTTGAAGAATGATCGAGTCAAGCGCAGCCGATCTCGGCCTTGCAGTAAAGCCCATTTCCTGCACGACTTTGAGGAAGCTCCGCCAAAGACTCTTTGACCGAAACCGATTTGGAAAGATTTTTAATGGAAAGTCAATCTGGAGAGAGTGGAGCGCTAGATTCTCTCTGAATCGGGTTGAACACATAAATTCATTTATGAAGTTTGTTCCTTGATTCAAGGATATACTTTACTTCCATGTCTTTCTTTGATGAAGTTGGTTAGTTAGTTGTTCTTCTAATTTAAAAATAAGATACTCCTCCTGCGTGAGGTGGTGATAGAAGAGAAATAGGAGTAATAGATGATTTTTAGGTAAGATAGAAACAGAGTAGCAGAGATCATGTAAGAATCAGTATGATAATGAAAGACATAATCTGTTTGACCAGAAGCAGAGTTTGTTGTTAGTTTTCACACCAATAAGATAATGTATTTCATTCTGTCTTCATGAATAAAGATCGATGAAGTTCTAAGTTCAGCATCTATGTAACCAGTAGATGCTTGCTAAGGGGGCCCATTTAGTAAGTATCTGTAGTTAATTAGTTAGATGTTCTTTTCTGCTGATATCCAGTTAGCTTTCATCTTTTGAAGTTTTTATGCAAACTCAGTCTTACACTGCTCCTGTAGCATAGAGAGTCCATCCCTGTGACTGTTCCTGCAGCATAAGGCCAGTTCATGGTTTGTGCTTCAGTCGTAGCTGTTACAATTTCTATTTTAATCAAGCATAGTTGAGTTAAAGAATTCTACATTACCATTCTGTAGCTTAGATAGAATTTCTTTCCAGTATGTATTTTTGCTAAGATTTGACTAAAACAAATTCCTAGTGCATATATTTTGCTGTGCCATTTAAAGTCTACGTCCCCTGGTTTGACAAGTAAATGAACGTCCACAGAAAGATATTAGTCACCTGTCGGAATGTCCAATTCCCAGGAAAGTTTCACTGTGATATTCATATCCTTTTGTGAGTGCGAGCCATTTTTGGCGCCGTTGCCGGGGATGGTGTCTAACTAGGAGTCTGACAAAGTCATTTTCAGCATTAGTTTAGTCTGTTAGTCAAAAATTTTCAAAATATTTCAAGCCGTTATTCACCATATTGCATGCATAGAAGAAGGAGAGACGCACTGGGAAGGTTCCTCCCTGAAAATTTGTTTATTGAACTACCGTTTGACCCAGCTGATAACGAACCTGAAGAAAATCCATTTGCTCTACTATTCCAGCACCCAGACATGGCAAATAATCCACCTAATAATCCACCTCCTGCATTTGAGTTTCCCATTGTTCCCCAACAAGATACTGATAATCTTAAAAACATCCCCTCTTCCTTGCTCCCAAAGTTTTATGGCCTGGTCACAGAAGATCCAGAAACCTTTCTGTTTGAATTTGATGTCCTTTGTCGCAGTTATGACTACAACACCGACGCTCATAAACTGAAGCTATTTCCTTCCACTTTGAAGGAGGGAGCTCTCAGATGGTTCATGAGTCTAGGAAGAGCCATTGTAAATAGTTGGGCAGCCATGCAGATGAAATTTCTTGAAAAATATAAGGAATATTGTAAGAGTGCTAGCAAAGGTGATGACATATTCCGAATTCAGCAGAAGGAGGATGAAAGTCTGGAAGACTATATTTCAAGGTTTTTGTTTTCATTAAAAAGAAACTCAAACCATACTCTTAACGAGGACTCTCAGAAACTACTCTTTCTAAGGGAAATCAGTGATGCCTGTATTGACGCCCTGGACCTAATGGGAGGAGGTGATATAACTCAAATGCCTTGGGATGATATACAGAATATATGTCTTAACTACTCTCGAGCAATAGTTAAGAAAGGTCGAGGTCATCATGCTTCAGTGGGGAAGTCTTCTTCTGGTGGAGTTTCCTGAATGGAGATCACAAATCTGCTATTTGATTTCAAGCAGGACATCATTAATAATATGGCTACACAATTGGATACTATGCAAGCTCAGAAAAATATGCAGAAGCTGAGGTAGCTTTGGCTGAGTTCTGTCCCTACTGTAGACAAAAGAAGCGTGATTTCAGATGCAAGATGGTGGCTAATCTGGAAGCCAGACAACTGCCTACTGACTTCAAACCAGTGGAAGGTGATGATGATCAAGTGTTCTTTGTTGCACAAAGGAGACCATGGGCCCCAAGGCAAGGTATGCCTCAAGACCCTTTAACTTTTGGTAATCCCTATTCTAGCTATAATAACCAATGGCAACAAGCATATGGACCACCACCACCATGGAATCCGCCTCAACCAAGCTGGCCTAATTATCAAACCCCGCAGTGGCAATCTCCTCAAGGAGGTTGGCAGCAGCCACAAGGTCAATGGACCCCACCTTCAGGAAATTGGCAACAAAATCCTCAATGGAGAGGTCCTCAACAATGGCAAAACCAGTCTCTTGGGTTCCTGCAGCCTCCATAGCCACAACAACAGGCCCTTATGCCGCTTCCTGTAGCAACTACCACAAATCCTGGACCTCCAAAGCAAACACCTATGCCTACCCAGCCGTTGCCTAATCCTAATAATAAGCAACCGCAGTAGCCTCAACAGCCTGTGTATATTTCTGAAGCCAACCAATATCAAGCTTATGCCTTAAATGTTAATGACATCCATCTGAGGTCTGGAACTACTTTACCTGCTCCCAAACCACCTCTGATTACAGAAATATCTGATTCACCCTTTGAAGAATCTAATGCACCTGCTGTTTCCACTGAACACATGCCTATACCCGATACAGTTTCTATGGAACCTGTTCTACAGAGACAAGATAAACCACCTTTTCCTCAGAGGTTACAAAGTACTGAATCTAAACTCATGGAAGAACCCACTTTTGATATACTAGATCAACTCAAGAATATGCAAATTCAAATCCCTTTGTTTCAGGTTATTAAAGATGTTCCCATTTTTGGAAAAGCTATTAAAGAAGCCTATTTGAAGAAGCCTGGACGAAAGAAAAAGGATCCCCAAACAATTCATGTCTTAGGGAAATTGGCTGATATAATGTTAGGAAATGTAGTCATTCCAAAGTATATTGACCCTAGAAGCCCTGTAGTACAGATACATATAAATGGCCAAGTTGTAAAAAATGTTTTGATTGATTTAGGAGCTGCCATTAATGTAATGACAAAGCATACTATGGAATCCTTGAATATTTCAAAAATTAGGTCTACACCCACAGTTCTATAGCTTGCAGACAGCTACACAGTCAAACTTGATGGGATGATAGAAAATGTAATTGTCACTCTTGAATCTTGGGAGTATCCTACTGATTTTACAATATTATCAGTTAAGGCAACTTTAGGAAGGTATCCAGTTATCCTTGGTAGGCCATGGTTAGCAACTGCTGATGCTTTTATAGGATGCCATTCTAGAGATATGACCATTTTTGATGGGCAGTCCATAAAGAAATTGGCTTTGTATCCGCCTGCTAAACCTCAACCAGATTTGTCCCAACCTATTTGGCCAGATGTGGGAGAAGAAACTGAAGAAGCCAATTCTTTGGCTCAATTGATGATGCTTCAAAATGATCCATTCTCTCAACTTCAAAGTGAAGATGCTTTGCTTTTTCAAATTCTGCAATTCAATCTTGATGCAGATAATTTATCTGATCCAAGTGACAGTCAGCATCAATGTTTCCTGCAGCAGCTAGATTCCGAGAGTTCATTGCCTAAACTTTCGATAATTTTTCATAACTTGCTTCCACAAGAGGTACAAACATTACCTGTTGATTCTATGAGTAATCTCATTAAGCAGATAGAATTGTCTCCAGATCATTGTTTGAATGTTAATAGCAAGTTGTCTCAGTCTCAAGAGGATGACTTATTAAAAATGCTACAAGAACAGCATAAAGCTTTTGCATGGGAATATGGGGACATGCAAGGAATCGATCCTCGAGTCTGTACTCATAGGATATATATCAAAGAAGATTGTTCACCAGTTAGACAACCTCAGAGAAGAGTAAATCCAGCACTTAGAGAAATAGTGAAAAATGAACTTCAAAAGTTGCTTGATGCTGGTTTTATTTACCCAATTTCTGACAGCCAATGGGTTTCTCCATTAGTCATTGTCCCCAAGAAAGGAGGAAAATGGAGAGTATGTGTAGATTATAGAGAGTTGAACAATGCCACTAAGAAAGATCATTTTCCATTACCTTTTGTAGACCAAGTACTA
Source organism: Sequoia sempervirens (assembly GCA_007258455.2). NCBI lineage: Eukaryota > Viridiplantae > Streptophyta > Pinopsida > Cupressales > Cupressaceae > Sequoia > Sequoia sempervirens. Next base: position 512,819,831 of record VDFB02047230.1, read on the forward strand.
GATTCACTGTCTGGTAAAAGATATTTTTCCCTATAAGATAGTTATAGTGGGTATAATCAGATAAAAATTACCCCTGAAGATCAAGACAAGACCACTTTTACTTGTCCATGGGGAAAATTTGCTTATTCGTCTTTCCTTTTGGCTTATGCAATGCACCAGCAACATTTCAGAGAGCAGTAATTAGTATATTTGCTGATATATCTCATGAATGTATGGAGATTTATATGGATGATTTCACTACATATGGAGTCACATTTGAAGAAGCACTGGTGAATTTAGAAAAAGTATTAAAAAGGTGTAGAGAGCAAAATTTGTCTCTAAACAGTGAAAAGTGCTTTCTAATGATGGAAGAAGGTATTGTTTTAGGTCATCATATTTCAAAGAATGGAATTCAGGTTGACCCTGCTAAAATTGAAGTTATTCAGAATTTACAAACTCCTGCAAAACAAAAAGATGTTAGAAGTTTTCTTGGTCATGCAGGGTATTATAGAAGGTTTATAAAAGACTTTAGTAAAATTGCCAGTCCACTTTATGCTTTGTTAACAAAGGATTCCCAATTTGAGTGGACCGAGGCCTGTGAAAAATTCTTCCTACAGCTAAAGGACTTGCTTACCAAAGCCCCTGTTCTTCAAGGTCCAAAATAGAACCTGCCTTTTTACATACATCTTGATGCGTCTGATTTTGGTATAGGAGCAGTTTTAAGTCAAAAAGAAAATTCAATTGAGCATGCTATCTACTTTATCAGCAAAAACCTTCAAGGTCCTGAGCTCAACTATACTGTTACAGAAAAGGAATTGCTTGTAGTAGTATATGCTTTGAATAAATTCAAGCATTATGTCACAGGTTATCAGATATTTGTCCACACTGACCATGCAGCAATCAAGTACCTGATGAACAAACCTGCCATTTCTGGTAGATTGGCACGATGGCTCCTGTTGTTACAAGAATTTGATATCACAATCATTGACAAACTAGGAAGAGCTAATGTCGTAGCTGACTTTTTATCAAGACTTCAATCAGCTGCATTTGAGGAACAAGAGGTCATTGATGATAGATTTCCAGATGAACACTTGTTTTCCATTATTGCACATACACCCTGGTATGCAGATATTGCTAATTATCTGGCAGCAAATAGAATACCAGCTTATTTTTCCCCAAAAGAAAAGAAGTTGTTGATAGAGAAAAGTTTCAACTTTACCTGGATTGCCAATTGTCTGTTTTATACTGGCCCTAATCAAGTAATGCGAAGATGTGTAAGAGAAGATGAGACTTATGATATCTTGCATGCCTGCCATGATGAACCATGTGGAGGGCATTTTGCAGCAAAAAGAATAGCAATGAGAATTCTTACAACAGGGTATTACTGGCCAACATTACATAAGGATGCTGTGGCCTATACAAGGAAGTGTGACAGATGCTAGCGTATGGGAAGACCAACTAAGTCAGATGAAATGCCACTATATCCGCAGGTAATAGTCACCCCTTTTGATAAATGGAGGATGGATTTTGTGGGACCAATTGATCCACCATCAAATGGAAAGTCATATATTCTAGTTTGCACGAATTATGTCACAAAATGGGTTGAGGTAAAAGCTATGACTAATGCCCGAGATAACAAAGTTGCTGAATTTTTGTATGAACAAATTTTCACCAGATTTGGAGTTCCCAGAGAGCTTGTAACTGATCAAGGAGCTCAGTTTACGTCAAATCTGATCACTGCACTTATGAATGACTATAAGATCAAACACAGGAAGTCCAGCCCCTATCATCCTCAAGCCAATGGTCAGGCGGAGGTAACAAACAGAGAAATTGAAGCAATCCTCACAAAGACAGTGCAGATTCATAAGAAAGACTGGAGTAATAGACTTCCTGAAGCAGTTTGGGCTTACAGAACTACATGGAAAACAACAACTAGGTTTACACCTTTTGAGTTGCTCTATGGGAAAACAGCTATGTTACCCATTGAATTTGAACATAAAACTTTGAGGACAGCTCTTGAACTCAACATGGACTTATCCGAAGCACAGAAGGACCGTCTCCTGCAGCTAAATGCTTTGGATGAAATGAGAAAAGCCGCCCTGCAGCATACAAAAGTAATCCAACAACAGAGAAAGAGATGGCATGATCAGCACATCAAAACCAGAAAAATTTCTACTAGAGATTGGGCTTTGTTATATGATTCCAGGTACCAAGAAAACCAGGGTAAACTCACAACACGCTGGCTTGGCCCCTATGAGGTTGAAAATGTGTTTGACAACAGAGCTGTGCAGCTGGTCACAATTGATCCAGTCCGTTTCAAATTGCTCGTCAATGGCCACTGACTCCGACTGTACTACAAGCCAATTTCCAAGGAAGACTTCATGAAGCAGTTCATTCAGGTTCCTCCTACTACTCTTGCTGCAGCCGAAGGCTCTGGCCTTTCTCCTGCCGCGTTCCTCTAATTTTCAAAAAGCATGCCCATAATAAAGGTTTTCTTTTTAAGAAAACCCCTTTTCTCCATTTAAATTTATCGCCCCCACCTCATTTCTTTATCTTCCATCCATCCATTCCATCCATCCATTTCATTCGTACATTTCATCCGCCCACGTCACCCGTCCACTTCATCCGTCTGCATCAACCTTAATTCAGATATCTTTCCAACTTGTCAATTCATGCAGCGCCGTCATCTTTCTTCACACGTACGTGCAATTACTAAAGGTACGCCATATCTTTTCATATCGCATATTTGATTTATTTCATTCCATTCAATTACTGCTATGCATGTACCGGTCATTATCACCTGAATCTCTACCTATTTTTTAGTACATGTGAGGACACATGTCATCTTTTAAGTAGGGGGCGGGGTAATTCATCGTTTGAAGCCTGTCTTTTCGCCGCTGCCATAACTGCAAAATAATCTTTCTTTAATATATTTCTGGTACTTTCCAAACGTGATTGCATGACCTTCTTTAATGCATCTTTTTCTTGCAAACTACGATTAAGACTGCTTGTTTAAGAAAGTTCATTTTTGGAAAAAAGAAAGAAATGTGGCGGCCTGACGGAGAAAACAGAGCCTGTCCCATTACGCTCTCAAAGTTCAAACCCACATGCAATGCTGAAAGATTGGTTTGCATTGACATATGGTATTAATAATGTTTCAGCCAGAGCAAAAATATTTGACATCAGAAAGAAAGTATATGATGAATTCCAGGCACAACAATATTCATTTTGGAGATTAGCATATACCAGAACTGAGAAAAGATGGGAAAAATTGACTGTTGGGTTAAGAAAGTCAGAACCACATGGTCCCCTCAACTTTACAGCTGCACTCAAATGAACTAGCAGATATATTCAATTGGGACTTCAAACAAGATTTGAATTGTGGCTGCCACTGACATTCAGACCCCCTGTGCTAATGTGGCCCATGTATTCTCATCAGGCTACAAATCTTAACAGTGAATTAGAAGACCGTACATATGAAAGGTGCTGGGATTTCAGAGGATTCTATTACAGGTTTGGACATCCATTCTAGAGTCATACAGCCACTACTGACTTCAGAGAAATCACTAGGAAAGTTAATGCTGGAGGACCAGCATTGGGCTAAGTAGGGGGCAGCGATGAGCCTAAAATATGCTCATAATTTGATGATATGATAAACTTTTAAATGATTTCATTTTTGTTATTTCATGGCTGTTTAAACTTTGATGAAACCTTTTATCGGGATATCCTGTAGCAAGACACTTTTATATTCCTGCAGCCTATTATGTTGACTTGATTGCATTTATTGCCCTGTTGACTCCCGAAAATGGCTGGTATATCGTATACAGTTTTTAAATGGTGAAGTAGATTTGAAATGTGTGATTAATGAATAGATATCGTGTATGTACCATATGCCTCTTCTTGCGCGTCTATTACCTTTTGTTTCGCAGGTTGTTGAAGAATGATCGAGTCAAGCGCAGCCGATCTCGGCCTTGCAGTAAAGCCCATTTCCTGCACGACTTTGAGGAAGCTCCGCCAAAGACTCTTTGACCGAAACCGATTTGGAAAGATTTTTAATGGAAAGTCAATCTGGAGAGAGTGGAGCACTAGATTCTCTCTGAATCGGGTTGAACACATAAATTCATTTATGAAGTTTGTTCCTTGATTCAGGGATATACTTTACTTCCATGTCTTTCTTTGATGAAGTTGGTTAGTTAGTTGTTCTTCTAATTTAAAAATAAGAGACTCCTCCTGCGCGAGGTGGTGATAGAAGAGAAATAGAAGGAGTAATAGATGATTTTTAGGTAAGATAGAAACAGAGTAGCAGAGATCATATAAGAATCAGTATGATAATGAAAGAATCTATTTGACCAGAAGCAGAGTTTGTTGTTAGTTTTCACACCAACAAGACAATGTATTTCATTCTGTCTTCATGAATAAAGATCGATGAAGTTCTGAGTTCAGCATCTGTGTAATCAGTAGATGCTTGCTAAGGGGGCCCACTTAGTAAGTATCTGTAGTTAATTAGTTAGATGTTCTTTTCTGCTGATATCCAGTTAGCTTTCATCTTTTGAAGTTTTTATGCAAATTCAGTCTTACTGCTCCTGCAGATAGAGAGTCCATCCTTGTGACTGCCTGCAGCATAAGGCCGTTCATGGTTTGTGCTTCAATAGCTGTTACAGTTTTGTTTTAATCAAGCATAGTTGAGTTAAAGAATTCTGCATTACCATTCTGTAGCTTAGATAGAATTTCTTTCCAGTATGTATTTTTGCTAAGATTTGACTAAAACAAATTCTTAGTGCATATATTTTGCTGCGCCATTTAAAGTCTACGTCCCCTGGTTTGACAAGTAAATGAACGTCCACAAAAAGATATTAGTCACCTGTCGGAATGTCCAATTCCCAGGAAAGTTTCACTGTGATATTCATATCCTTTTGTGAGTGCGAGCCAACATTGTTGAGGATGTCGAACAATGCAAGGATAGTGTTAAGCAGCACAAGGATATCCTAGTGATTTCTTAATTGGATTTGATTGATCATGATTGATTAAGCTTGGTTTTGAACAAAAGATGCTTTGGATGATTTGATGTGATGTTGAAGGATGCGTTAGATGTGACTGATATTGATTATTTTGATTGATGTTTGATGAAAGATGAAGCTTGATAAGGAACATCTTCCTGTCAAAAATATGCCATGGGCTAGTGATTTGGATTTTGGATCACAAATGCTTTGACCATTTTGGTTTCATGTTTTCCAATGTTCGGATCACCATATAAGGCGAAGGATATAGATCAAGATTTTCTCCCGAAGCAAGATGTAAATATTTTCCCCCAGTGTCTAGCAATGTATGGAATGTCATGGGTGGATGCTTGGATAGGTGTATGGATGGATGGATACACAAAGGATGCCAAGGATTATCTTGCGATAAGATAAGGTGTTCAGATAAAGAATATGCTCTTCATGGCTCAGATAATGTTGAATATGATAGGATCAATGAAAATGACCCATGTTAAAATGTTTACCGTAAGCAAGCATAAAGTGTGCCCCAAACTTTCATCAAGATCAAGATAACTTGGATGATGTATGCAGTAGGATGAAAATGGATTGGATAAATGGTTTATGGATGGATGAATTTATTATGGATAAGATGGATGGAATGATAGATTTATTATGGATGGGATGAGATGCTTTCACCTGAACTGCTGCACATAGATGCTCAATTCTACACATGACGCCTATTTTCCAGGTTTTCGTCATGGTCTTTCCCAAAGCGCCGCCCATGCGGTTTTCACTAGAGGACAATTTTTTTATCTTTACTATTTTTGATCCTTTTTCTGATTTTTTTGGATTTTCATATTTTTTGATTTTTTTGATTTTTTCGAAAGATTTTAAGCTCATGCTGAATCACAAGGTGTTGCTGATGTAGATGCCCCTATCATGATGTGCCATTGACAGCCTGCTTGAAGAAGCTATTTTGCTAAGATACATGCACTTGAATGCAAATTTTGGGATTCTTGATCTGCTTTGTCGATATCGGAGTTGACTTTATCTTTGTGCGCACATCGCGATAGAGTGCCTTCTGAATCCTTATGATAAAGGGTCATTACCAATACATGATCAATGTGAGAATTGGATATCATGTGTGGAGGCGTGGATGGAGTGTGTTTAGGGATAAAAGATGGATCGGTTGACAGTTTGGAACCTTTGACTCTCCAAACTTGGGAAGATGAGCAATGATGGGTGGATATGAGAGTGTGCATGAAATTAGGACCAACTGCTTGATACACTTTGTACGTCGCTTGAAAAGCTTGTTTTTTCCTTTGTGGACATCCTTGATGGATACTTTTCCCTTTTTTATTTTGTCCCATAGTATCTCTGACTGATGGAGTTTGATAGGGATAATCTTTCTTTGTATTCTTTGGTATCCATATGTATTTGATTTTTCCATTATGCTTCTCAACTTCTTTTGCTTTGATAACATTCTTCGTACTTTGATTCAAATATTCCTTTTGATGTTGGTCCCAATTCATGGATGGGGTGATGGGTGGATGACGATTCATGACGTGGCTGGTTGTAGTATTGGCATTGGTTTCACCATAAGGATTCTTTGTGCTCCCTATTGTTGTGCATGTTTTGCACACATGCCCCGCCATAGGCAGGGACCCCCTTTTTTTCGCTCCCGACAGGCTGCTTTGCTCCTATCTTGTTTTGTGTGCCCCATTTCTAAGCCCAAATTGGTCATGTGCCATCAAACGATCAAATTCCCCTACCCAAATTCACCTACTTGGGGTATTCAAATTTGCGGAGAAATAAAGTCCCCCATACCCTTTCTGCCTTTTGTCTTGCTTTGGCTGTTTCAGAAACATCCGTGGACCCCTGTCGATCCAGTTTCCACATTTTTGGCTTTGGTGACAACTTTTTGGTGGATTTGGGATGTGTTTGGGGTGTTTCGATGAACTACCAAGGTTTCGCCAACGTTCCTTTAAGTTTCCCTGGTTTCAGAATTTTCCCTCCATAATTCCCTTCCTCCTTGGCTATTTGGAAACATCTGTGGACCCCCTCGCTCCCGTTTTCTCATTTTTTACTTTGGGGTCACCCTTTTTTTGGATCTAGGATGTGTTTGAAGTGTGTAAATGAACTGCCAAGGTTTCGTCAACGTTTCGTTAAATTTTGATGGTTTCAAAACTTTCCCTCCAGAATTCCCTTCCTCCTTGGCTGTTTGGAAACATCTGTGGACCCCTGTCGCTCCCATTTCCTCATTTTTGACTTTGGGGTCACCCTTTTTTGGATCTGGGATGTGTTTGATGTGCTTAAATGAATTGCCAAGGTTTCGTCAAAGTTTGGTTAAGTTTCGGTGGTTTCAGAGCTTCGTCCCCTTTTGCTATTTTGGAACTTCCAACGACCACCTCCCTTCCGGCCTCTAGAGCCCGGCCCCTCCATGGCCGTTTCCAAGGTTTCGCCTCTGTGGCCATTTTGGAACTTTGCCACCTTTCCGGCCCCGAGCCGCCCTCCATGGCTTCCATGCTCCCTCTCTGGCCGCTGGAACTTCTGACCACCTCCTTCAAGCTCTTGGTTGGCCTCCCGTGGCCATTTAAGGCTCCGCCTCTATGGCCATTTTGAACTTCAGCCACCTCCTTCGGCCTCCCGAGCCCACCCCTCCCGTGGCGTTCGGGCTCGCCTCTCGGTCCCACTTCGGCCCCCCGCCTCTAACCCCCATCGCCGCTTCCGGCCGCGGGTCGTGGACATCCGGGGGCCCCTCCTTCCCGCCCTCCGGTATCCCCACCTTCCCGGGCCCGGTAGCCCTCCGTGGCCATTTCTGGGAGTCTGTCCCTCTTTGGCCATTTGAAACATCCCGCGGCCACCTCCTTCCCGCCTTTCGGAACCCGGGCCCTTTGTGGCCGTTTCCGGGAGTTCGTCCCTCTTTGGCCATTTGGAACATCCGGCGGCCACCTCCTTCCTGCCCTCCGGAACCCGGGTCCTCTGTGGCTGTTTCCGGGAGTTCGTCCCTCTTTGGCCATTTGCAACATCTGGTGGCCACCTCCTTCCGGCCCTTCATAACCCGGGCCCTCCGTGGCCATTTCCGGGAGTCCGTCCCTCCTTGGTTGTTTTGAACATCCGAGAGCCTGTCTCCTTCTCGGCTATTTTGAACATCCGGAAGCCTGCCTCCTTCCTGGCTGTTTTGAACATCCAGGAGCCTCCCTTCTTCCTGGCTATTTTTAACATCTGGGAGCATGCCTCCTTCCCGGCTGTTTTGAACATCCGGGAGCCCGCCTCCTTCCCGGCTATTTTGAACATCCGAGATCTCGCCTTCTTCCCAGCTGTTTTAGCTTCCGTCCGTTGTCTGCCTTCTGGCTTTCTTTCGCCATCTTTTCGCCCTCTGGCGCTCGCACCCTTGAAGCACACATTAATGTTTATGGTCCAAATGAGCTCCAAATATGAATATCAAGATATTTTGATGATGCATGGATAGATCTAACAAGGAATTTGTAGGTTTGACTGACATTTTTCTTAACTCATGTATAAATACACTTACAACACTTCGTGTTTGCAGGAGTCAAGAAGCCTTTCGTAGGTCTATCGAAGAGACCCATTGAGGGAGTTGTCCTACATTTTTTCAGATGATGATGATTTCTAAGGAGCTTTCTTCCTGAATCAGGGGCCACCAATCCATTGATGCCAATCGTCGACGGACTCGTTTGATCAAAGGAAGAACATTGCAAGCACATCAAGCAAAAGACAACTTTCAGGCAGTTTTAGCTACAGTGAAAAGGGAAATCAGCTAAATGACAAAATTGCTACAGTAACTGGCACTAGATGACAAAACAGGGAAAAGACAAGGAATGTATTTTTTTAATTGTTGAATATTGTGGGGTAGGTGAAACCCTAATGTAATTGAATTTGGGCCATTTGATGTAATTGAATCCTAGCCATTCATTTGGGCTTTGGAAAACTGTAAATAGGGGCTTGCCCCTCATTTGTAAGTGTTGGAGAATTGATGTAAAGACATTATGCAGCAATAGAAAGCAACATTGCATGATTTATGGGTGTTCCTTTTGAGTTTGCTCTTTATATATGCATGGTTCACCTCCCATGTTAGTTTTAGTGTTAGTTTCTTGAATGGGAGTGATGATGGTGTTTGCTGTTTTAGTATTTGATGAACTTCCAGCTCATGCTTTTTGTGGTTCATTGATGATGAATCACTGTGGAAAGCTTATCTGAGCCTCTTTCCTTTATTGCTGCAACTTAGTTCGATTGCATGTAAATGATGTGTGTATGTGATGTGAAAATCTGCAGTCCTTAGAAGATTGCACTGGTTTTGTGTAGCTGTAGGTTTCTCTTGGTCAAACAAAACTCAATTTAGGAAGCCTGTCTACTTTAGCAGCCACCATTGTTACTGTTCATTCATAGCTTAGGATTAGAATAGTTTTCTTAACCCTTTTCCTTTTGCTGTTTCTTTTAATCCTTGGTTAGAGTATGATCCAAAGTATCACCATGAAACCGAATTAGATGAACTTGATGAGTTTCAACTTGCTGTTTTGAGTGGACAACCACTGTTCATTCACTTTCAACACTTTGAAACTGCATTTGCAGAACCAACTTCCATGCTTTGTAACTCATCCGTAAGACCGCCTTGTGATTCCAGAAATCACATCAAACAACTGAGATATTCCAAGCATTGTCAAGACCTGACATTAGAGACCTTGGGATAGTGTTCTACAATTTGATTGTGGAAGATTGTCTTTCAAGAGAGGTAGTGCACCTACGCACTACCTGTGTTGAAAATTGCATAAAAAACATATCAACAGAATTGGGGCTAGAAGGAGGGCTTAACATGTTGAGGCTACAAAGCTGAAAGTTGGAAATCGAATAGAGAACTTGCAAAGAAGAAATATGAGATAGGGAGATCTCTTTCAATGCTAAAAATTAGAAAATTTTGAAGGCAAAAGAAGCTGAGTCAAAATGGAGCAGCATGCACAAATTGATATCACTTAGCTGCATGCAAATTTGAACAAGAGACTGAAAAAACCATTGCAACAATTTGCATTGGCGGATAGATGTCGGATCCATTGCACTTGCAGGTATAGTGAATTGGGGTGTCTAACATTCTTGGATAGAATTGAGGTGGTCTTGCAGGGAGAAATTCCCTTTTGAGAAATATATAAGCCTTTAGCCCTTGTAGACTCAGAGGAAGAATTGACAACCATGGCAGCCAAGGCATTCAAGGAGCTGGTCCATGAACATTTGAACAACAAGGATGGACCAAGATTGGAGGAAATATTGATGTCAAGTTGGTGCAGATTTCACAATGCACCCCACTCTGAATTCACTTGCTCATCATGCACAAATGCCATTGCCCAAGTCAAGGATCATGTGAACAAGTTGGAGCAGCCATCTCCTAGTAAAGGGGACTCATGCCATGAGGTGGAAAAATTGTTGGAAGCTCGAGGACAACACACCACAGATGAATTAAGAAACCTGATACAGGCTAGTGTTGGGACAACAGACATAGAGGATCAGATCCAAAAGGAAGAGGATAATTTCCTTAGGACAACAAGTTGCCTTGATAAACAATCAGCTAGAAACAGATCAGAAATTTGTTCCTCCGTTGAAGAAAAATAGTCCCCTGCTCTAGAAGACAGATTGGCAGTTGAAGATGAATCAAAAGAGTTTGCAATAGTGTATGCTGGGGCAGCAAATGAAGATGTTGAAAATCAGAAAGAGGAAAAGGTTGACAACCTTGGGACAATAGAGAATGACAGAAAAGAAATAAGTGAGATTAGATTAGAGGACCTCTCCTTCATGAATGAAAATGATCAAGCATCTAAAAATGCAGATTTGGAGGAGCGGGAACAACCACTTGCCACAGCTATCTACTATTCACCTTCCTTCCCAAATGATGATGAGGACCCACTAGTGGAAAGATATGACCAGCTCGTCTCGAGACTAGCGAGGGATTGGACTGAGCTGAAATACCAAGTGGATTTGGAGATATTGCTGCTCCCAAATTGGTGTCGACTCCATGATTCATCGCACTTAGAGCTCACATGTAAGCTATGCCAAGAGGCCATTGAGCAAGTCAAAGGACAAGGGGCACAACCAAGCACATCACCTCCCGTAGCCACTTCAAGGATTGAAGAAGAAGACCAAGAGCCAGAGCCAAGTGACAACTTAGCTAAAGGTAGTCCTCAAGAGGATGTTGGGGCAACAATAGAAGGACAACAATACAGTCTCAGACTTCTGAGTGATGAAGTAGATCAAGCGGGAATGCTGTCCACCAGTCATCAAGAAGTTCTTCCTCTTGAAGAGCAGTTATGTGCCATGGATGGTGGGATTTTTGACAAGTCTTTGGAGGGAAATTGTGCAGTAGACTTTGGTCCCCTTGATGAGGTTCCATCAATTCATGACTTCTTTTCATTAGGAGCTACACTACGGAGGTATGCTCATGTCGAGGAAGAGCACATCCCAGAAGATGGTAGTGATGAATACATACTCCTTGAGCCCTTAAACAATGATGCACTAGAGTTTCTAGATTGGGAGAGGAGCTCCTTCTCCATTTACAGCGATAGTGACCAAGAGGAAACAAGTGGGATGAGGAGATACATGAACAACAAAAGGAAGAAGATAAAGGTGGAGGTGTTTCGATGGCTGCCAACAAATACGACGAGCTTGGTTAACCGTGAGCTGCAACTAAGGGTCCTTCCACCTCAATCCTTGCAGATTTTTCTTCACAACCAGAGAGCTACAATGAGACAGATTCATGCATGTCATCATCCCATGACATTGAACATCACAAAAATTAGGTAAACACTTGGGAAGGGAAATGGGACAGCATGCTACCTTTTGAAGAGGATCATCAAAAGGGCACCAAGATTACAGATGATCGACAAGGTGAGGTGTTCCTCCTTCAAGAACAACCAATTGGGATTGTGGATCTTGCTCACAGCTTGGAAGAGCTATTTGCTGCCCTGTCCTCCCAGCCTTATGCATGCTTAATGTCCAAAGTGCTGCACCCTCCACCGCGCCCACCCGAAGCTGCCAATGCAACAATCAATGATGTTGTGCTTGCTCTTGACTGTCTAATGCTGCCACCTCCATGTGATGACATCCAGGTTTTATCCTTCCTTGCCCCTATTATTTCTCATAACTGCACTTATTATTTTGATTATGGGAATGAGGGAAAATGAACATGTTTATGGATTAACCATGGGTTCAACGAGCCTCCTCAATTACTAATTTTTCGTGATGACGTGACTGAACTTGAGTGCTGCAATGTTGAATTTCTTTTTTCAGAATATAAAGATAAATTTGCATGGTTAAGAACGACAACGATTGTCCATTTGCTTGTGCATGCTTTCCAAAATCTAATGAGTGTTAATGTCAACTCGCCTTGCCTGAACATAATGCTTTGTAAATATCTTTGTACATAGCCTGTTTTGAGTAATATAGGTTTCCTGTAAATACTCCGCTTTCCTGCTTTCCTTAGGTTAGTTGGTGTGTGTAGGTTACTCGCTTTGTAGGTTGTTTTCCTTTCGTTTGCTTTCACTTTGTTGCTGCTTTGCTCAGGGTCCCTTTGCTTTTAGTTGGGAACATCTGTGCGCACAACCATACTAATCACTTGGGGTTATTCTATGTATTTCTTTGTCAAACTCTAATCAAGTCTTCAGAGTGGATGGTGAAGGTCTTCTATTAGTGTCAAGCGATCTAGGTGTTTAATTCGAAGAGGATAAGTTGTTGGTTTAGTCTGACTTTGACGTATTCTGAAGTCTTATAGCTCTTACACATCTTAAGAATTCGACGGTCACTATAGGGCCTTTTGTGAAGTCTAGTTAAGTGAAAAATCTAAAATTCTGCTCCAGTGCCACTGTGATTCTAAGCCCTGAGTGCGAGCTTCAATGCTTGCGAGTTGAAATAAAAGAGCTGAAAAGAAAAAAAAAAGAAAGAAAGAAAATAATTAAAATTAAAAGAAAGAGAAAATTCAACTTTTGGGGTATCCGAGCAACTCTACCGGGCTATGGATGCCATCGGCCGTAGAGCAATGTTTGGGAGAATCAAGACAACCTCGCGGGGCTATGGATGCCTGACTAGCAGGCAATGTCTTGGATGCTTTTGGAGTTAGAATAAACTATGCTTAACTGAATGGAGCTTGGGTTCCTGTAGCAACTAAAGAATGAGAATTAATGCAATTGCACACACTTGGATTTTCAGCATACTGAAGGTTGGGTTGGCTAATGGTTTTGATCCTTTGGTTGGGTGTCTGGTTTGTTTGCCCTAGCGTGAAGGTCGGAACCAAAGATTCTGGGTTCGTGATTCCAGTTTGTCATCAAAATGCTCTAGAGCATTTCCCCAGCGAGTCGCCATTTGTTGTGCATGTTTTGTACACACGCCCTGCCATAGGCAGGGACCCCCTTTTTTTCGCCTGACAGGCTACTTTTCTCCTGTCTTATTTTGCGTGCCCCATTTCCAAGCCCAAATTGGTCATGTGCCATCAAATGATCAAATTCCCTTACCCAAATTCACCTACTTGGGGTATTCAAATCTGTGGAGAAATAAAGTCCTGCATCCCCTTTCTGCCTTTTGTCTTGCTTTAGCTGTTTCAGAAACATCTGTGGACCCCTGTCGATCCAGTTTCCACATTTTTGGCTTTGGTGACAACTTTTTGGTGGATTTGGGATGTGTTTGGGGTGTTTCAATGAACTGCCAAGGTTTTGTCAACGTTCCGTTAAGTTTCGATGGTTTCAGAACTTTCCCTCTAGAATTCCCTTCCTCCTTGGCTGTTTGGAAACATCCGTGGACCCCCGTCGCTCCCGTTTCCTCATTTTTTACTTTGGGGTCACCCTTTTTTGAATCTGGGATGTGTTTGAAGTGCGTAAATGAATTGCCAAGGTTTTGTCAACGTTCCGTTAAATTTCGATGGTTTCAGAATTTTCCCTCTGGAATTCCCTTCCTCCTTGGCTGTTTAGAAACATCTGTGGACCCTCGTCGCTCCCGTTTCCTCATTTTTGACTTTGGGGTCACCCTTTTTTGGATCTGGGATGTGTTTGATGTGCTTAAATAAACTGCTAAGGTTTCGTCAAAGTTTGGTTAAGTTTGGTAGTTTTGGAGCTTTGTCCCCCTTTTGCATTTTGGAACTTCCAATGCCACCTCCCTTCCCCTTGGCCCGTGCCCTTCGTGGCTGTTTCCTTCGCCTCTCGTGGCCATTTTGGAACTTCAGGGGCCACCTCCCTTCTCCGGAGTCGACCCCTCCGTGGCCTTTCCGGGGCTCGCCTCTCCGTGGCCATTTTGGAACTTCCAACGGCCACCTCCCTTCCGGCCTCCAGAGTCCGGCCCCTTTGTGGCCATTTCCGTGGCTCAGCCTATTTTGGAACTTCCGGCGCCACTCCTTCTGCCTCTAGAGCTCGGCCCCTCGCGGGCTCGGGCTCCGCCTCTCCCTGGCCGTTTTGGAACTTCCGACGCCACCTTCCTTCCGGCCTCCAGAGCCCGACCTTCCGTGGTAATTTCCGTGCTTCGCTTATCCGTGGCCATTTTGGAACATCCGGCGGCCACCTCCTTCCCACCCTCCGGAACCCGGGCCCTCCGTGGCCGTTTCCAAGAGTCCGTCCCTCTTTGGTCGTTTGGAACATCCGGCGGCCACCTCCTTCCCGCCCTCCAGAACCCAGGCCCTCCGTGGCCGTTTCCGGGAGTTCGTCCCTCTTTGGCTGTTTGGAACATCCGGTGGCCACATCCTTCCCACCCTCCAGAACCGGTGCCCTCCATGGTCGTTTCTGAGAGTTCGTCCCTCTTTGGCCGTTTCGACCATCCGGCGGCCACCTCTTCGCCCTCCGGAACCCAGGCCATCCGTGGCCGTTTGGAACATCCGGCGGCCACCTCCTTTCTGCCCTCCGTAACCCGGGCCCTCCGTGGCCATTTCCAGGAGTCCGTCCCTCCTTGGCTATTTTGAACATCTGAGAGCCTGTCTCCTTCCCGACTGTTTTGAACATCCGGGAGCCTGCCTCCTTCTTGGTTGTTTTTAACATCCAGGAGCCTCCCTTCTTCCTGGCTATTTTTAACATCCGGGAGCATGCCTCCTTCTCGGCTATTTTGAACATCCGGGAGTCCACCTCCTTCCCGGTTGTTTTGAAAATCTGAGAGCCCGCCTTCTTCCTGACCGTTTTGGCTTCCGTCCACTATCTGCCTTTTGGCTTTCTTTCGCCGTCTTTTCGCCCTTTGGTGCTCACACCCTTGAAGCATGTATTAATGTTTATGGTCCAAATGAGCTCCAAAAATGAATATCAAGATATTTTGATGATGCATGGATAGATCTAACAGAGAATTTGTAGGTTTGACTGACATTTTCCTTAACTCATGTATAAATGCACTTGCGACACTTTGTGTTTG
Organism: Sequoia sempervirens; assembly: GCA_007258455.2. NCBI lineage: Eukaryota > Viridiplantae > Streptophyta > Pinopsida > Cupressales > Cupressaceae > Sequoia > Sequoia sempervirens. The sequence goes on from VDFB02047230.1 coordinate 512,835,163, forward strand.
CAGGAGACAAGAAGCCTTCATAGGTCTATCGAAGAGACCCATTGAGGGAGTTGTCCTACCTTTTTCCAGATGATGATGATTTCAAAGGAGCTTTCTTCCCGAATCAGGGGCCACCAATCCATTGATGCCAATCATCAATGAATTCGTTTGATCAAAGGAAGAACACTGCAAGCACATCAAGCAAAAGACAACTTTCAGGCAGTTTTAGCTACAGTGAAAAGGGAAATCAACTAAATGACAAAATTGCTATAGTAACTGGCACTAGATGACAAAACAGGGAAAAGAAAAGGAATGTATTTTTTTAATTGTTGAATATTGTGGGGTAGGTGAAACCCTAATGTAATTGAATTTGGGCTATTCGATGTAATTGAATCCTAGCCATTCATTTGGGCTTTGGAAAACTATAAATAGGGGCTTGCCCCTCATTTGTAAGTGTTGAAGAATTGATGTAAAGACATTCTGCAGCAATAGAAAGCAACATTGCATGATTTATGGGTGTTCCTTTTGAGTTTTCTCTTTATGTATGCATGGTTCACCTTCCATGTTAGTTTTAGTGTTAGTTTCTTGAATGGGAGTGATGATGGTGTTTGCTATTTTAGTATTTGATGAACTTCCAGCTCATGCTTTTTGTGGTTCATTGATGATGAATCACTTTGCAAAGCTAGTCTGAGCCTCTTTCCTTTATTGATGCAACTTAGTTCGATTGCATGTACATGATGTGTGTATGTGATGTGAAAATCTGCAGTCCTTAGAAGATTGCACGGGTTTTGTGTAGCTGTAGGTTTCTCTTGGTCAAGCAAAACTTAGTTTAGGAAGCCTGTCTACTTTAGCAACCACCATTGTTGCTGTTCATTCATAGCTTAGGATTAAAATAGATTTCTTAACCCTTCTCCTTTTGTTGTTTCTTTTAATCCTTGGTTAGAGTAGGAACCAAAGCATCACCATGAAGCCAAATCAGATGAACTTGATGAGTTTCAACTTGCTGTTTTGAGTGGACAGCCACTGTTCATTCACTTTCAACACTTTGAAACTGCATTTGCAAACCCAACTTCCATGCTTTGTAACTCATCCGTAAGACCGCCTTGTGATTCCAACAAATCACATCAAACAACTGAGATATTCCAAGCATTGTCAAGACCTGACATTAGAGACCTTGCGATAGTGTTCTGCAATCTGATTGTGGAAGATTGTCTTTCAAGAGAGGTAGTGCACCTACACACTGCCTGTGTTGAAAAGTGCATAAAAAACACATTAACACCTATGTTGACGTTTGTTTGAGATGAAGTTTCCCCTAGTATTGTGGTATTAGTACCTTCATGCTTTGATTCTACTTGTTCTGAGAGATTTTGTTTAGAATGAATTCTCTGATAAATGACCACCGTAATTGATGTTATTTCCATTTGCTTCTTTGCTAACTCTAGAATATCCTGTTCTATCTGACTTGTTTCCTTGAGTGGATAATGTTGGATATCTTCATACATGATGCCTTTAGTTTGGATTTTGGATATATCTGATCCTGATGTTGACAACTCTATTTGCCTATATGAATCAATAACTTGCTCCTTTTGTGTAATACTATTAGGAGTAAAGCAATCATGTTCTGAATGAAGATCATCTACATGTCCATCTGCAAAAATCATCTCATGGGTAGATGGAGGAGTATGTGCTACATGGATATGATCATCTTGCATAGATAGGAGAGTGTCCATTAGATTATTGTAGTATCTTGAAGATACAAATTCTTGATCTTGAATGATTTCGAAGTTGCTTACGACATGCTTTGGATCAAGTTCTTGACATGGGTCAGTTTCAAAGGATGGATTGCTTATAAATGGTTATTGGATGTCGTCATTAGACATGGGGAATAGCTCAATATCCTCTTGATGTTTGAGTGAATTTGGATCAAGTGTTGAGTTTAGGGTTCCTTTGGTATTTTTAACCATGAGGTCAAAGGATGTCAATATGTCTTAGAATGGACCATTGCTAGACCTTGGTGAAAGATGTTGATCATGCTTTGGAATGTATTCTTGAGATATGTCCTCTAACTCATAGGTAATGTAGAGACATTTTCAACATGATCATTGGTTGATGGATCGTGCATTATGTTGATAGGATCAAATAATCCTAACACTCCTTGAAATAGATCGCTAAAAAGTGGCTCTTGATGTATGGTGAGTTGATCATTAGATGGGGTGGAAATATCTTCAAGGTGCTCATCGACGGAGAGATCTTGATCATTTTTTTCAATAATTGTGATGGAGGGATTTCCAATGTCTTCAACCATAGGGTCTAACAATGTTGACATTTCTTGAATTGGATCATTGTTGGTTGGTAGATTTTGATCATGATTGAAAAGTGACTCTTGACATATGTTGGTTTGATCATTGGATGAAGTAGAAATAACTTCAAGGTGCTCAGTGATGGATTGCTCTTGATCCTTGTTCTCAATAGTTGTGTAGACATGCAAAATTAACATCATGCATTCAATTAGGTCCATTCAACCAAGTTCACATTCATTCGTTCATAAAATTAATCAAGTTCATTTAATCTCTAAGGATTATCCACTTAAATTGAATAAATTAACTTTATTTAATTTAAGCCTATCATTTCCTCTTTGATTAAATAAATCAGGGCTTTATTTAATTAAAATCCAATTCATATTTCTCCTTTTCTGATTTAAATAAATGAAATATCTAAGTCAAAAAGGTCAAACATCATAATCATCATCCTAGCTAATTAATCCTAATTAAATATAATCTAATGCATGTCACATCCTCTAGATAATTCCACTTGCACAAATAAATCCATTTATTGATTTATTAAAATCAACATTTTCACTCAACATGGCATCTTTGAGGAATATTTCATTAAGTTTGAATTCAAAACCAAGTGGGCATGTACATCCAACAAAGCAATTAATAAAATATTACATGTCCCCCACTTAGCATTTACTCTCAAATTTGAATTTGAATTTCCCCCTTTTGGGCACATTTCCCAAATCTTGCACATCCTCAAGCCTATCACAACTTGACAAATGGCCTCTTTTCATTGGTCTATTTTTAGTCCCACATTCATCCATTTGTCCAATCTCTCATCAAGAAAATCTACAAATAGAGGCTTCATTCTTGTTCAAATCCTCCAGAATCTCTTGCAAAGTCACTCTCCTTGAGAACCGATTTTTCCCATCTTACTCCATCATCATCAAGGCTTTTCATCATCTAGCTTATTTATCAAGGATTGGGAAATGGCTATTTTCAAAAATAGCACCAATCCACTATGAAATAAAGTTTTGATTATGTTTTTATATGCTTACATTTCATTATCTTTGTTTTATCTAGCTTGCATATTTTATCATAGTCAAGTATTTCATAGGGATGTTAAATCTAATGTTTTTCAAAGGACTAACATGATGATATTATGTTAAAATTGTTAACCATTTGTAGATTTGATGTCTACAAAAAGAAATGATCATCATGACTTAAAGAGAATAAAAAACTCATTCAAAAACTTTCCTAGCCTCTCAAAAACTAAGAATCCCATAGCACAAACAAGATATTCATCCTCAAAAGCTTCCTTGATACCAAAACCATAATAAAAGAATAGCTCAAACAATAATCCCATTATAAACAAATTATAAACTATACTCTTAAAAACATAATTCTAAGAATTATCCACTCATTTAAAAAGATAACATGGCCACTATTATATTATTAACAAATATATAATATCCATTATATTCAAGCATAATTCTTTATGAGCTAAAAATTATAATAGATAATACATTAACATAAATAAATGTCTTATTGTTTAAAAAAAAAAACAAACTAAATCTCTATTTATTCTTCATTAAGAACAATATAAATTCTTTATATTTACTAAACAAACAAATAAGAGTCAATCAATTTAATATATATATATATATATATATATATAAATGTATCATCAACTACATTAGAACCAATTGTGTAATTCATCTTTTGAAAAGAATTAAATTACAATACCTTAAATAAAGAATTTCACTACATCCTTATAATCCTTTTAAATACAGTTATCTTCACCATGAAATTTAGAAATTAATTGAGAATAACTCAAGCAAGGAATAGGTAGATAACACACCATGCGAAGATATTACACTTTTAAATATTTAAAAAACTTAGATAGGCAAATCTTATGCATGAAAATGAATATTAAGTATTCTAAGATCCACGACTATAAAGAAAATTAGGACCAATAACATAGTTAGTATTGCCCTTGGTTTATTTAGCTACAACGAATTTAAAAAGATCTCAGAAGCTGAAGATGGTGCCATATATTCTTATCCACTCAGCACATCCACGTTTTACAAAAGTAGATTCTTTTATGTTTTCAAATGTATGTTTTCTAATGTATGTTTTCAAATCATTATAGGAAGTGAACCTAGGGAAGATGATTCGTTAACACACTGTTAGGTAACACATACCGGTTTGCTAACACATCGGTTTTCTAACACATAGTTTGTTAACACATATTAGTTCACTAACACACAGTTCTACTAACAAAAAAGTTTAGTATATTTTAAACACAACTAAATAGATTTTATTTTGTTTTCAAACATATCTATTTTCAAATGCCAATCTGGATTTTTTCAGCACCAATTCAAATAAAACAAAGTTTAGAAAAGATAATACATGAATGTATAGCATATAAAATGTAATCAACTGACTTATGTTTATAGTTTTATATTCATCCAAACTAGAGAAAGGTTGACAGCTACAATAAAGATATAATAGCAGTTTTGATAACTTAAGAAATAGTTAAATGCTGGGTACGCGAACCCCCTACCAGATAATGCGTGTGGTGAAGGAGAGACATGGCTGAACTAAAGCTTAACAATCATTAAATAAATGCATTTGGAAAGCATAGCTATAACCAAAAATTTCATCAATAGCATACACACAAAATGGATCTAACAAGGATGCCCTCAAAATCAATGAATAATTAAAACACACTGCCTCCAGAATTGTCTTCAAGACTATAGCAGGAGAAAGTTGTTCAAAGGAATATAAACCATTTCAATCATATCAAATGGTGACCAGAGTAAATGAATTTATATGGCAGTAAATTAAAGGCATAGTATTCTCAAATGGAAATCACAAAACAACCAAATCTTGCACGTGGTGAAGTGAGAAAGGATTTGGAAGGGGTTCCAGACATTGAGGAAATAAAAAATCTCTCTTAAAACAGTTGTAGAATGTAACTAGATTTCTCTAAATTTTCCTTATCATTGTTTTGCTAAGCTTTTTTTAAAAATTTGTAAACTCTTCCTAATGGTATCTCTGTTGCATGTGCAGGTTTGGTTGAGAAAATATTTTTCACAAGCAGTATATCCATTTTTTTCTAGAGCAAACAATATTCAAACATAATAATATTCAAAAAAATTATTCAAGAAAATGCAAAAAAGAAGAAGAAAACCTAGTTTATATTTTCAAATCCAACAAATATAGAAGCAAGAACTAGAAAACCCACAATTCTTTATTTTTCCAAAACCACATATCCTTTGAAACCATTGTCTCCCAAAATTTTCAACCACAAATACAGAGAAGCAATTTTTCCCCAAAAACTGTCGTGAAAGTTTTCTTCCCAGCAATCCAAAATCAATTGTCGTGAATGATATTGTACAACCAAAATATTTTAATTCATTTTTAATTAACTCACAATAAAAAATCTTAACTAATAGTCATCATGCAATCAAAATTGATCAATTAGTTCCAACTTAAACATTTTACTCTAGATTACACTTTCTAACTCCAAATCAATATTTCAGATATTATTTATAAATTGTTGAAAACAAACTCTTTTAAAATATCTAATTTTCATTTATTTTTAATTTGCACATTAAAATTAACAATTACATTCAAATAAATATCTTGTTTAATTTAATAAATCAAACCATAAACATAATCATTTTAACTCAACATTTCAATGAAATCACATTAAATCGAATTAATTAATTAATTAACCATTTCACTAAATTAATTAATTCCCAAACAAAACAACACAACAGACTTAACAACAACACAATGATGGGTGAAAACACAGATAATTGTCCTATAAAGGAATGATGGCCAAAGGAAGGACCTGATATTATCTCTAAAATAACATGTTTCCATTGGGTCAGGGCACGCTTAGATTTGACAAAGTAGGTGAAGCTGATACTTGGTACCTGCAAAGTGCGTTAAACAACACTATCAAACATATCTACATAAATCGACAAGCACACCGTGAAAGAGAGTCACAACGTAGCAGGATACTCACGAGTGAGTAATGCTACACTGTCTCCTTCACCAAGACTAACAACCAGTATTGCATTGTAAATAACATCAAATACACCATCCTAACACACATAATGTTCATCTTATTGTCACCACACAAACATGATCATATGATCAACAATATCCCAAATGTATCATCAACACAGTATAAAAATAGCATAATGTTGAAGTCATAACTGAAAATAAAACAACATAGTATCAAACACAACTAAAGCAACTATCAATCAAACAAAAATAAATTGAAATGAAGTGTAGCAACTAAAGGGACACTACATCCTCCCCCCTAGGATTAGGCTTACTCCTGGAAGCCTACAAAAAGATAAGAATAAAGTGCTCTCATTCATGTTACATCCTCACTTGACCCTCACTTGATCAACATCTCAAACCCTAAGGGTGAACTTCTGACGTTGCAGGACATGCACGGTTTTCAAAGAGCGATTCTTGTCCTCTACTGGCATCACCTACTATCAACTCTGAAACTGCTAGTCCCTGACTTAATCCAGAAGTGCCCTTTTAAGGACACTGTTGAACAATGTGGCCTTGTTGACCACAAGCGAAACATTTTATACCCCTACTGAATCCTCTATCACTTGGAGGTGTACTAGACCATGGAAAACTACCTCCACTAATCATAGATTAAGAAATGTTACCCTACTGAGCTTGAGAATTCTTATTCTTCGATGGGTAACGTTGTTGCTACTATTGTCCTCCCTTAGTGGGTGCCTATTGGTTTCTAGAGGAACCCCCTGTTTGAGTCTGACCGCCTCGCAGACCAAAGTTTGTAGAAGGTGCACTGCCTATTTGGACACGTGTATGTCCATCCAAAGCCATAGTCAGATTCTCCTCCACAATACACACCTTCTCCACGGCTACCTCCATAGTCTTTGACTCAAAAACTCTAACTCCTCCGCTAATATAGGTGTTCAAGCCCTTGATGAAGTGTTGTACCAACATAGCCTCATCGTCCACAATTCTAGCATACTATTTGAGCTTGTGGAACCTACACTCAAATTGCTCAACAGACATATCCATCTGATGCAGATTATGGAACTCATATGTATGATGATGTCTCCAATCCTCTGATAGAAAACATGTTCTAAATCTCTCTAAGAACATGTCCCATGAAACAAAACCAATCTCCAAATGAATCTTCTAATCCTCCAATCACCACCATGTAGAGGGAAAGCCTCTAAGATGCATGATGGCACATCTAGCTCTAGTGTTGCTACCAAATGGATGCATAGCAAAACACCGTCCCAAGTCTATAAGCCAAGTTTCTGCCTCTAGACCACTACCAGTACCATCGAATGTAGGAGGTCATGCCCTCAATAAATCTCTCATATTCCCTGCAACAATGGCATCCTGCTCCATAGTCTCAACAACTCTCCTAGCTGATTTGTCTCATTCTCTAGCCACTTCTTGTTTAGCCTCTTGTCGAGGACCAAGTCGAGCAAGAACCTTCTCTAGTAAGGGACACAACTGTGCTCCCTCAACTTCTAGTTGTCCCATATTTTGTTCCCTGCTTGCTTGATCCACTTATGGACCTAGTTGTTCTACATGCTCACTCTCATGAGAGCTCTGAGAGGGATTGTCCTGGCAGTTAGCCATACGGCCACCACCTCGGCCTTGACCACAACCTCTACCTCAATGTCTAGGCATGGTCCTACAAAAAATCAAGGACAAGTCTCAATTACAAGACACAAAGGAAAATAGAAAAACACAAATTACAAAGTCTAACATCTAAGACAACCTAATGGGCTCACAAGGATCCATAGTACCCAATATTAGAACCTTATGCTTTGATACCAATCTGTAATGCCCCACCAGGGAACCTAGAGAACAACATTTAAAGTAACAAAATTAAAAAATATTTTTTTTTAAAAAACAATTCAATTATAATAAGAGTACAAGAACATATAAACAAATTTTCTCAAGATTCCATGACAACGCTACTTAAAAATTCTCAAGAAAGAATATCACATCCTTAAACCAAAGACATAATACTTAAGGATAGATGATTACAACAATGTATGATCCAATTACATATTTGTAATGAAGTTTAATTACATGTTCAAGACACATCAAGCGAGGTTGTGACAAATCTCAAAACATCAAAATCATAATACAATAAAGCCTCATATAATTATCAAGATAGTATACAATATGAATGACAATCATGTATAGTTGTCAATCTTGTTCACGAGCATGCTCAGTGTCCAACTCCAGGAACAAAGTGAATCTAGGAACCTATCAAGAACAATCTTGTCTCGAGCTGCATAACCTGCAAGGAGAACCAATGGAGGATAGAGCACGTTCCTCCCAAACATGTGGTACTTGAAAGTCCACCACCTGTGCTAGGACATAATATCAGGTCCACAAGTCAATCAAACATACAAGAGAATAGAGCATAACATCACATGGCTAACAATCACATAACGACATGACAGTATCAAAATCACATAATCACTAACAAGCTCCCAGAGGCAACAAAAAAACCAAAGTTGATTCTACACAAGAGACCACAAAACACGTATAAGGATAAGAGTGTCATCACACAGTTATTATAGGTTACCTTGGTGAATCTTCCTAGATTATTGGCCCTTGTCCTAAGTTACCCTAGAAATCTCTACTGATTCCTGGTCCCTAAATGAACTCATGTGGAACCGAATTTTTTTTGAGAGGACAAAGTGAACGACTATGCCATTCCAGGCCATCTCAACCTATCCTTAATCTATACAAGCATTAAGGCACTAGGCGAGGCATTCCATTTATCTAAAATATTTAATGAACCCCAAGTACATTTATTAAGGTTTTTACTGAATTAATAACTTCCAATAGGTTACCCTGGCTACCACTTTGGGTTCCGGCCCCTATCAAAAGCCACTCTTCCTTTTACAATATCATAACACATATTAAGCCAAAAGATAGCCATCATGCACAAACAAACTGAATCATGACCACAATCCAATCATGATTTAAAATAATTTACTCTCAATTACCACATAGGTAAAAAATACAACATGCATGGCTATTTCACAATACATTAAAACAAATAACCATCATGACTTAAATAGAATAAAAAACTCATTCAAAAAGTTCCCTAGCCTCTGGAAAACTAAGAATCCCATAGCACAAACAAGATGTTCATCCTTAAAAGCTTCTTAGATACCAAAACCATAATAAAAGAATAGCTCAAATAATAATCCCATTATACACAAATTATAAGTCATACTCCTAAAAACAAAATTCTAAGAATTATCCACTCATTTACAAAGATAACATGACCACTATTATATTATTAACAAATATATAATAACCTTTATATAAAAGAATAATTCTTTATGAGGGTGATCCTACAATAGTGGTTTACAATTTTTGGCCAAACTTGACACTTAAATTATTATTTTTAACCAAATCTTCACATTCGGGCACCTATAGCGGCTAAAATATGAGGAATTTGGAGATGATGCAAACTAGAGTCTCATCACATTTTATTTATAGATTCTAAAAATATTTTTTTCAAAATTTTTGGAATCAAATTGCACTTCTTTTTCCATCTCCCATGAAAATTGGTTTTTTTTAAGAAAACAACATTTTAAAAAAGTGACACACACCGTATAACGCATAATTTTTTTTCAATAAAGGATAAAATTCTAATTCTTTCGAATTTAGATTTGTATATCCAATATCTAGTGCTTCCACTTGGTTAGATAGCTTTTTATTGAATATTTTTTCTTTAATCAAGTTTTGAAGTCAAACCAATTACAATTCAGACATAGCACGACCATATAACGCGCAACTTTTTTTCTATATATCAATTTTATTTTATTTTTGTGTTGGATCAAGGACTTCAATATCTAGTGCACTCATATTTTTCAATTTTTTCTTTTTATAATCTGCTATTTTTCCACATGTGCTGAACAAAGACCTTCATTTTCGATGAAAAACCTATGTTTAATAAAACTAAAAAAAAATACATAATAAATTAAAACATATTAAAATTATATTCGTTGGATAACTCATTCCGAGGACTACCTGATTCTAGTTGGGTTTTTCAAGAATCCTCCATTTTCATCCTCAACCTGAGCTTCAAAGTGTAAAAAAATAGGTTTTTTTGTGAACAATTTCAAAAATCAAGGAAAAGGGGGGTTCGCTAGAACCAGGGGGGTTCTAGAGAACCCCTAGGGGTTCAAGCAAATCATGGTTCATTCGAACCCTGGTTCATTCAAACCCCCTTCAATATGCATTTTTCTTTTGTTTTTTGGGCGGGAAATGTGGGCCCAGTAATTAATAGGTTCACTCAAACACTAGTTTGGTCGAACCCCTTTTTGGTTTGGTCGAACTTGTAGGTTCATTTGAACCCCTAAAACCAATTCTTTTGCCATGGGGTCATTTTTTCTTAGTTTTCCTTCCTCCATCAAATTGTAAACCACTATTGTAGCTTCACCCATGAGCTAAAAATTATAATAGATAATATACTGACATAAATAAATGTCTTTTTTTTTTTTTTTTTTAAGAAAAAACAAAATAAATCTATATTTATTCTTCATTAAGAACAATATAAATTATTTATATTTAATAACCAAACAAATAAGAGTCAATCAATTAAATATATATAAATATATCTTCAGCTACATTAGAACCAATTGTGTAATTCATCTTTTGAAAAGAATTAAATTACAATACCTTAAATAAAGAATTTCACTACATCCTTATAATCCTTTAAAATACAGTTATATTCGCTATGAAATTTAGAAATCAATTGAGAATAACTCAAGCAAGGAATGGGTAGATAACACACCATGTGAAGATATTAAACTTTTAAATATTTTAAAAATTAGACAGGCAAATCTTATGCATGCAAACGAATGTTAAGCATTCTAAGATCTGTGACTATAAAGAAAATCAAGACCAATAACATAGTCAGTATCACCCTTGGTTTATTTAGCTACAATGAATTTAAAAATATCTCAGAAGCTGAAAATGGTGCCATATATTCTTTTCCACTCAGCACATCCACATTTTACCAAAATAGATTCTTTTATGTTTTCAAATGTATGTTTTCAAATCATTATAAGAAAAAAACCTAGGGAAGAGGATTCATTAACACACTATTAGGTAACACATACTGGTTCGCTAACACACAGTTTGCTAACACATATCGGTTTGCTAACACATAGTTCGTTAACACATATTGGTTCACTAACACACAGTTCCGCTAACACAAAAGCTTAGTATATTTTAAACACATCTAAATAGATTTTCTTTTGTTCTCAAACATATCTATTTCCAAATTCCAATATGAAGTTTTTCAGCACCGATTCAAACAAAACAAAGTTTAGAAAAGATAATACAGGAATGTACAACGTATAAAATGTAATCAGCTGACTTACGTTTATAGTTTTATACTCATACAAACTAGAGAAAGGCTGGTGACTATAATGAAGATATAATAGCAGTTTTGATAACTTAAGAAAAAATTAAATGCTGGGTATACCAACCCCCTACTAGATACTACACATGGTGAAGGAGAGACCGAGCTGAAGTAAAACTTAAGGATCATTAAACAAACACATTTGGCAAGCACAGCTATAACCAAAAACTTTATCAACGGAATACACACAAAATGGATCTAACAAGGACACTCTCAAAATGAATGAATAATTAAAACACGCTGCCTCCAGAATTGTCTTTAAGATTATAGCAGGAGAAAATTTATTCAAGGGAATATAAACCATTTGGACATCATATCAAACGGTGACCAGAGTAAATGATTTTATACGAAATTAAATTAAAGGGACGGTATTCTCAAATGGAAATCACCATACAACCAAAGCTTGCATGTGGTGAAGTGAGAAAGGATTTGGTAGGGGTTTCCAGACATTGAGGAAATAAAAAATCTCTCTTAAAACAGTTGTAGAATGTAACTAGATTTCTCTAAATTTTCCTTATCATTGTTTTGCTAAGCTTTTCTTTTAAATTTGAAAAATCTTCTTAATGGTATCTCTGTTGGATGTGCAGGTTTGGTTGAGTAAATATTTTCCACGAGTAGTAGATCCATTTTTTTTCCAGAGCAAACAAAATTCAAACATAATAATATTCAAAAATTTTATTCAAGAATATGCAAAACAAAAGAAGAAAACCTGGTTTATTTTTTTGAATCCAACAAAGATAGAAACAAGAACTAGAAAACTCACAATTCTTTATTTTTCCTAAAGCACATATCATTCGAAACCACTATCTCCCAAACTTTTCAACCACAAATACAAAGAAGAAGTTTTTCCCCAAAAACTGCTGTGAATTTTTTCTTCCCAACAATCAAAAATCAATTGTCGTGAATGATATTGCACAACCAAAAGCTTTTAATTCATTTTTAATTAACTCACAATCAAAAATATTAACTAACAATTAGCATGCAATCAAAATTGATCAATTAGTTCCAACTTAAGCATTTTACTATAGACTATACTTTCTAACTCCAAATCAATATTTTAGATATTATTTATAAATTGTTGAAAAAAAAGCTCTTTTAAAATATCTAATTTTCATTTATTTTTAATTTGCACATTAAAATTAGAAATTACATTCAAATAAATATCTTTTTTAATTTAATTAATCAAACCATAAACATAGTCATTTTAATTCAACATTTCAATGAAATCACATCAAATAAAATTAACTAATTAATTAACCATTTAACTAAATTAATTAATTCCCAAACAAAGCAACACAACGGACTTCACAACACAATGATGGGTTACAACATAGATAATCGTCCTATAAAGGAACGATGGCCAAAGGAAGGACCTGATATTATCTCTAAAACAATATGTTTCCATTGGGTTAGGGCACACTCAGACTTGACAAAGCAGGTGAAGCTGATACCAGGTACCTACAAACTACATAAAACAACACTGTCGAACGTATCTACATAAATCGACAAGTAGATCATGAAAGAGAGTCGAAGCATAGCAGGGTACTCATGAGTGAGTAGTGCTACAATCTCTCCTTCACCAAGACTAACAACTAATACTGCATCATAAATAACATCAAATACATCATCCTAACACACATAATGTTCATCATATTGTCACCACACAAACGCGATCAGACGATCAACCATATCCCAAATATATCTTCAACACAGTATAAAAATAGCATAATGTCGAAGTCATAACTAAAAATAAAACATCATAGTATCAAACACAACTAAAACAACTATCAACCAAACAAAAAGAAACTAAAACAAAGTGTAGCAACTGGAGGGACACTACACAACCTATGAAATACTCTCTTTGCCTAAAATGAGTGTCCTTTTGCTTCTTAGTAAAGTTTTTGAAGGTGATTTTACTATTAGATCCGAGGCTGCTATCTAACCTGAATGATTTTTGGTAGATTTAAACTATCTATGTCCAATTGATAGGGTTGCATTTGTACCAAAGTCACCTCAAAGGAATGCCCCTCATCTTGAGATTCTTTATCTTTTGTAGCCTCATCACTTTGGAAAGAGTCATGCCTCTTGGAAGAACATTTGATCATGTAATGCTCAGGGGAGGCCGCTTTCCACCAAAAGGCATCTAGCTTTTTCTAACACTTAATGTCTATATAGTTTGTTGCTATGTGACCAGTCTTGAAGCATTATCAACACCTGAAGATTAGACCTTCATAATCTAGAGGTTGCTTCCATCCTTGCCCGTTAGCATTCAAAAACTATTTTTTTGCTGGGAGCTCCTTGAAGGTATCTAATTCCACCAAGATATGAGAAAAGGTTGTGTGTATAAAATTTTTTGAATCATAATTTGTAGAAATGAAATATCCAATGGAATTACCAATCACTGCAAAACAAGCTTCGAACCAATAGTGGAGAGGTAAATTTGGAAGACAAACCCACACAGGCATGATTGAAAATGATTCAATGGATGGATTGGAATGAGGATGCCATGACTTTAGCATCAACATACTTTGGCCCCATGTCTATCTACATACTTTAAAATTGTATTTTTTTCCTTCCTACTATAAAAAACCATAGTGAAAAAACCCCTAGCACATGGATGGATTTCTACCTTTGATTTATGTCAATTATCGATTTTATGTGGGAATAAAGATTGAAGACAATAGATCATCATGCATTAAATACCTTATATGTTAATACACGAATGCAATGCATTAATAAATTCTCTATGAATGTTCAAATGATAATTTTGAGTTGCTTGGTATTACTCTTGAAATCATAAGATGCTAAAAATGTACTAAGGTGTCTTTAAATACAATGGTAAATGTGGTACGTAAAATTTTTACACATGCATTTGGCACATAATAATTAGTTTTGAAAGGCTTTGGTCAAATCCTAAATCCAGGAGGAGTTTGCCTATGTTTCTATAAATTACAAAATTAGCTTCACTAAATCCTACAAATTGTTGGTCTTAACCTAGGTGGAATGTAGATAAATTGTAAAACTAAACTTGATGCATAAAAATGAGTGGAGATATAATGAGAAAAAAATCATATTGTATATTAACTTTGAGCATAAATTATGTTACTTATATACTTGAGAATGCATACAAAAATAGAATCAAAATAAACATAAAAAAATAGAAAGCATATAATTTTTAACATGTCAATATTTTGAAAAATAAAATTGCAAAAAAATTCTTTAATTTACAAAATTATGAAGCATTAAATTCAGCGCCTAAGAAAAATAAAGCCAGTGTTTGTTTGGAGAATAGGTCAATTAAAAAAGGGTAGATATGAAAACTACAAATTCATTGTTAATAGGAAGAGGTGAAATATGCCGTCCCGCAAAATAAGTTTGATCAGTTCAAAGACAAACAACCGAACAAAATTTATTAAAAAAAATTATAAGTGTACAAAACACACAATTGACTGGGCTTTCTACTCGCAAGTTGGACGGAGCGCTTCTGATCCAGTCCTAGAAGTCACGCGGCATGTGCCCTTACGCATTATATAATCCCCGCAACACCATTCATTTTTCATAACAAAGATAAGCTTTACAGTTGTTTGTTTAGCGCGCGATCAAGTTTTTGTTGTGTTGGAAAATCTAGCGCAAAATGGCGGCTGGCTCTGCTGCAGTGCTGGGGTTGATAGCCCTGACGGTATTAATGGCCCAAACTAGTGAAGCGCTGGTTTTCGTATTCTCGAATCATGCTCAGGGAACCTCCGGCGGCAACAGATTCGATCAAGAAATAGGCTCGAGCGGAGCCTTTGAAATTATGGGCTCCTCCACTCAATTTATCTGGGACACCTTCCACCAACAATCGGCTGCAGATAGGAAGAATGTGGAGAAGGTTACTCTGATCGTGGAAAGCATGAGCGGCGTTGCGTACACAAGTGCGGACGAAATTCACCTCAGTGCAGATTATGTGGGCAACTACGGTGGGGACGTGAAGGCAGAAATTAGAGGAGTTTTGTACCACGAAATGACACGTGTGGCAGTGGAACGGGCAGGGCAAGGCTCCCGGTGGCCTTATTGAAGGTATTGCAGACTATGTGCGCCTCACTGCAGGGTTGGCTCCTTCCCACTGGATTAAGCCCGGCAGTGGAGACAAATGGGACCAAGGTTATGATGTTACTGCCTATTTCTTGCAGTATTGTGACAGTATTAGCTCTGGATTTGTTGCCAACATCAACGCTAAAATGGCTTCCGGGTGGGACCTGGTATTCTTTAATGACCTCACTGGCAAATCCGTTGATCAGCTTTGGAGTGACTACAAGGCTAAGTATGGTTCTTCGAGTTAAAACAATGTTTTTATGATATATTATACCTAAGTATATAATAAACTGAACTCCAGATGGGAATTGTAAGTTCGGCCCCCGAAAAAAGGTCGAAGTGTTTCTTTCTCCTAATAAATATATTTTCATGTTGGATCTGCTTATAATTTGCAGACAGATGACGTCCACACTGCGACCATGAGTTAATTACAGTATATTATTATAACATAATAATGACAGGAAATCATATGAGAAATTGAAAGGACTATCGCCTTCTACGTTGCTACTTGTTATTACAACAGTGTTTCACGGGACACACGTTCCCTCCAAAAATCCCGTGTTTCTTAGATGGGGATGTTTCGAAGACTTGGGGACATCTCCCGGCTGTCTCCAAAATGCTGTGTCTAGGGGACTCCTAGTTGTCTCCAAAATGTATAATTCTTATACTCATACATTTTTTTATAACTATTTTTTCAAGTACTATATGTATTTCAGCACCCTACCGCCCCCCGGCCATCGTACCCCCACCGTCCCCCCATTACCCCCAAACTTAGACCCACCATCCCCGTGTCCTCGAAATGCGTCCCCTGCCATCCTCCCATCCCCATCCCCGAAACCCTGTGGAACATTGATTATTAACATGTAGATCATTCAAGGATTGGATAAACGAATTTTACAAAGGCCCACTATTTGAGAAACCGCATAGAGGTTAAAATTTAAAAATCAGCTATACCTTTTTCAACTGCACCCGCCAATCACAAGTGGACTTTATTTATGAGTTGGAACCCCTTTGTGGGGACTTACAATCTTCAAACATGCCATTGTAATGGTGAAATTTCCATATTAATGTTAAATTTAGTTTTGTTTTTGTGAGACAGTAGATTATTATAATTATCTATGTAATAAATGATATATTTATATGTGAAGCCCAACTTTTGTTTTTATAATATTAATTCATTTATTAGTATATATTTTGATAATTTATATCTTGTTTTATTTATATACACATGTTTTGATATAGTTGTTTAAGTTACATATTAATTAAATATATTTTCATACATTCAATTACTTAAATTGATTTTTTTTCATATTTTAGGTCATTTCATTGATGTGGAGTTAATTCCACATTTGTGATCTTAACGTCTAAGTTGTAAAATTTTAAATTCAAATTTTGATTAATTCTTACACATTCTTTTTGCACCAAAGGTTATTTAAACACATGTTTCACATAATTTATCTCTATGTCATTGTGTTTAGAAGAATTCAATTACATTCATTTACCATACAATATCATCCCATCTTCTCTTCATTTTATCATTTAAATTGAAGGAGCATGTTAGGAATTTTTCCATTGGTGCACTTAAATGAATCTCGATATGCACATTAATGTCAAAACATTTGCATGAAAGTGAACTAATTTCTTCAAATCTTCACATAAGTTTTTCATCACTTGATCTAGGAGAACATGTCCCTAAAGACACAATGATATCCATCCAAAGATATTTGTAATAATACTGGTCCAAATAGTAGATAATACATAGGTTACTTTAATAAAGCAAAGAGTAATTACATAAAACCAAAGACATCATCATATTCACATGGTAGATGAAAATATATGTGAATGTAAAAATAACTTAAAGGTGTGAAGTTGACCACTAGCACTATAGAATGAATATTTAGATCTTGAAGAAACTTATAGATTGTCATATTTTATTTACAATATTGAAGCTTCTAAGATTCAATGAATTAATAAAGTTATTCTTCTCTTTTTATAGTAAAATTATAAATCTATTAATACAAAAGAATAAAAGTGGACAAATAGTCATAACAACAAGATGGTCCAGAAATACCAAAAAAAATCCAAAAGGAAAAATAAGAAATCATTAACAAAGGATAAGGTAAAAATATAAAACCACTCATAAGCAAGGACAGTATTAAACCTCAATTCCTATGTAACAATATAAATAGATGATGAAGACCCAATAGATACTAACATGATAATGTTAGATCATTACAAGAGAGAGTTTTCTAACTACTAATAACCATGAAAAATTAAGGGCTTGATATTATTTTCATAACCAAGAAAGAATTAATAGGCATATTGGAAGAATCATGCAAATTTAGATTTTCCTTCCATGATTTTCTTCTTTTGTGACTTAAGGTGCGACTACTCACAGAATATTTGGGAATTCTAAAGGAAGTCAAAATTGATGGGGAGGTCATGTGAGTCTTGTTACGATCTATAAATTTTGTCAAATAAAAATAAAGCAACTACTATAAATAAATCAAAATAATTATGTTAAATAGTATGACTGAAAAATAAATAAAATGACTCTAAATTAAATTAAATAACTCAAGATTGACATTTCTTTATATTTTAAATATACATATTTTAAAATATATATACTAAAAATTATCCAATAATCATTTTTTAAATTAAGGGATGGTATCAAACTATATATTAGACTATTAAAGTGATAACTTGAACCCTAAAATATTTAAAATAAAACACTCAATTTATTTAGGTTTACAATATGTCTTCAAATACACAATCTATCTTTCTTAATTTCTCTTATTAAACCACAAAATTTATATTACACAGGGAAAAATAACAATAACATGTTAGCGTAATGGTTATTACATTGTGTAATTATTAGTTAATGTGGTTATGACGATTTATACAACCGCCTCCTATGACAGTTTGTAATCCTCCTATATATATCCTTTCATACAAAACTATGAATCAATCAAGTACATTTTCCTTCATATGGTATCGGAGCCTCTGTGTCTATGATATGTTTTGATGCATGTAACAGATCGTGCCATCGAAGGTGTAGTGTTTTGATGTGAAAGATCTGCATTCTACCGCCATCATTTCCCAAGTTAGAAACCATGTACCTGCACAGTGAAGTCTGCGAAGAGTGTGGTGCTGCAATGAATGTTTGAGAAGCGACTAAAGTAGTTTGGGATTGGGGAAGCGATGCTGCCTGAGAAGGATCTGTGTAGAAGATTCGGCTACCAGATACAAACTTAAGCCCATGTTTATGGTTTGTAGAGGAATACAACAGTGAGGCATCATGGAAGAGTTAGAAGATAAGTAACATTTGTCTTTTTTTTTTCTTGTGATGCATTTATCCCTGCATTCGTTTGTGCCAACCTATATGGTCTCTTCAAATATTGAACTGGTGCACATCTGAATTTAGATTTATCGAATGTATGTGGAAGGTTGTGTTATTTTTCTTTGCTAATGGTTTTTTAATTATTGATAATGAGGGGCATTCAATCTGACAAGAAAAGAAGGTGTGTGAAGATTCAAGTAAAAATGATCACCTTTCTATTTGAAGTGACAAGATTTTTGTAATGAAGTAATAAGGTGATAGTAGCATAGTGGATATATCATTATGGAGATTGTAGTAGATAAGTTAGATAAGTATTCTGGTTTTAATTTTTATATTTGAAAAATAAAAATTCAAATGTAATTACTGAATTTAAGAATTTATAGGGAATAATGAGTGGAAAGGAAAAAGTTAACTAAGTTATTGGATTGGAAAAATAGAGATGATAAAGCCAAGGCTATTATTTGTCTTGCTCATTCTAATTCTTAGCTACATCATGTACATTTAGATAAATCATTAACAAAAACTTGGGATAATATCTATAAATTGTTTGGAGCAAAGGCATTCAATGCGAAATTTTCCCTAAAACATCAATTATTTAGATTTAAAATGGAAAATGGAATCATAATGTCAAGTCATATAAGTAGTTTGAGGTCTCATTAGGAAATTAGAAGAAGTTAAGGCTCTAGTAGATGATGAAGATGCTAAAGCTATCTTGTTAAACAACTTGCCTTCAAAATATAGTAATGTTATTTTTACACTCAATCAAATAAATTCCCAAAATTTACAAGATATGATTTCGACTCTTTATGAAAAAGCACTATATTTAGGAAGCAACAATAAAAGGTCGGGTATAAGAGAAAATGTGATTTTTTACTGTAAGAAATGTTAGTTTTTATGATCAAATATAAAACTCAAATTTTAATTCAAAAACAGACACACAAACATAGGATATACCTTGGGAAAACCCTCCACTTGAGGGAGAAAAACCTAGCAACAATATATCGCTTATATATTGAATATCAACAATGATCACTTTTACAATGAGGCTGAATATGAAGCCAATCAACACCACCACAACTAATGCAAACACACAGAATAGTATGAGACACCTTGTTGCTGATAATATCGAACTCTCTTGAAGATAAACTCAACCTTCTTTCAGACTATAATCTACTCTTATAGAATTCACACTTGCTTGAGAAATTCGAACTAAATGAATGAATAAATATCTAAAGACAAATAATCAACTTCGATATATATACAAGTGAGGTGGAAAGGACACATCTCTTCATGTTCGCCTTCTACAAGAATTGCGTCTCCTTGAAACATCATGTTGGCCTTTAAAAGAATCGATGTGACTCCAAGGGATGGTGGATGAGATAAGTCGGCTCCAAGACATTTAATTAAATATTAAATAATATTCCAAATGAGGCACCTCCTCATTAATCGATGTAATTATAAATTAAATAGCCTATGGCTATCATTTAATTTATTCTTCAATTGCAAAGAGATCAGGCTGGAAGAGAATTCTGACATTGTAATAATATCAACACTCCCTCTCAGCTAGGGAGAATACTTCCAGCTAACCAATGTTATGAAATGACATCCACAATGGCTACACCCAAATGTGGAGAGAACCATATCACCTCATTGTGATATCAACCACCATGGCTACTCCCATGTATGATATATGTGCACAAGTGCCCATCATAGAATCACTCAACGTGATGTCATCATCTCATCATGACATTCACCATGGCTACTCCTAGAGGGTGAAAAACACAAGTACAAAAAAATAATCATGGAATCTCTCACGTGATGTTGTCATGGAGTCACTCAACATGAAATCCACCATGGGCTTTCACCTCAAATTTCTCTCACAAAGAAAAATGCATTAAACAAGGGCTTACACCTCAAATCTCTCTCAGAGAGAGAAATGAATTAGCAAGGGCTTGCACCTCAAATCTCTCTCATAGAGAGAAATGAATTAAAGAAAATCATAGAAGATCATTGATTTTGAGTCTCCCTCTCAACTAGGGCTTCATTCTCCACAATACCAAGCTTGTCTCGAAAGTACACAAACTTTACTCTGGAAAGAGGCTTAGTGAGAATATTGGCTAACATGTTTAGTTTTGTCATGAAACACTGGATTGATCAAGATCTTCACATAGCTTTGATTATCACAATGAATTATAGTCAGCTCCATTGATTATCCAAACAATCTTGCAAGGAGCATCTGAAGCCACACTACTTCTCGAGCTGCCACACAAACTGCAATATACTTGGCCTTTGTGGTGCTTAGTGCCACTAAAGACTACTTCCTGCTACACCAGGATATCATCATAGATCCCAAACTAAAGCAACATCCAGAGGTGCTTTTTTGATTAGCAACACACCCTGCCCAATCATAATCAAAATGACAATGTAGCTCCAAGTCCACATCAAAAAAATATCTCAAGCCATACCTGACTATGCCACACAAGTATCTCAGGATATGCTTTGTTGCAACAAGATGTATTTTCCTTGGCTCACACATGAATTGACTAAGTGCACTTACTACATAGCAAATATCTAGTCTTGTATTGACTAGATACATCAATGATCCAATCAACTGTCTGTACAAAGTAGGATCTACTAGATCTGAACTGGCTACAATCTCCTTTAAGTTTTGCAAAATTTTCTCCATAGGTGTGGACATGGATTTGCAATCCATTATACCAAATCTCTTCAAAATTTCTATAATGTACTTCCCTTGACTTAGAAAGATCTCATTAGACCTCTGCCAAACTTCTAACCCAAGGAAGTAATGCATGAATCCAAGATCCTTCATTTAAAATTTAGAAGCTAACTTCTTGCATTTTATAATGAGGTGATCGTCTCCAGTAAGACCATAGAGAACCAAGATTAATTCTTTGCCATCAATTACTTTGAAGTATAGGTTTGAATCAACATCGTTCTTGGAGAATCCCAAGCTCATCAAGTATCTATCAATTCTCTCATACCAAGTGCGAGGAGCCTACTTAAGGCCATACAAAGCCTCTTCAATCAACAAACATGAGACTCCTTCCCATGAACTTCAAAGCCATCAAGTTGCTCAATATATACTTCTTCTTTAATTACACCATTTAGAAATGTTGTCTTCATGTCCATCTAGTTTATTTTCCATCCTTTAGATGCTGCAATAGCAATGATAGTTCTGATGGATGTATAGCAAGCAACCAAAGTGAATGCTTCCTCATAGTCTATTCCGTCTTTCTGAAAGAATCCTCTAGCCACGAACCTAGCCTTGTACTTCTCAATACTCTCGTTAGCTACATGCTTGATTTTGAAGAGACACTTAGAAGATACAATAGATTTTCCTTCTGTTCTAGGTACAATGTCCCAAACATCATTCTTGAGGATGGATTGATACTCTTTAGCCATAACATCTCTCCATACTGACTAGCAACTTCCTCAACACTGGAAGGTTTGAATCAATGATTTGACTCATCAATGCAACATAACTTGAAAACTTGTGAGGCCTTTTGCTTTCTTTGAATGTTTCTCTCAGGGCTGAAAACTTTTCTACCTCCTACATTTTTTTCCTAGACCAAAGAGGTATCTTTTGACTAATCACAATGTTTGTAGGCCCATTAGTAGGTTCCAAATGCTCAACTGGATCATCATCTTCATTAGGATTAGTAGCCTCCCTCTGAATCTCAGGATTATGATCAACTTCCATATCCTAAGGAGACTCTTGGTCTTCATTGTCTATCTCCATGTGAGTGCCCTTGGATCTCTTGAATGCAATATCCTCTTTGAATGTAACATCCCTGCTAATCTCTAGTAGTTTTTGACCTGGAATGTAGACTCGGTAGGATTTAGAGGACTCACTATAGCCCATAAATATTCCCTTCTTTCCAAATGGTTCCAATTTTTTGCTTTTATCTTTAGGCACATGAACATATACAAGAAACCAAATATTCTCAAATGACTTACTTCTGGTTTCATTCTTGTGAAAGATTCTTTAGGAGTCATATTCTCCAGAATATGGTGAGGGCTCCGATTCTGAACATACACAACTATCCTAGATGCCTTAGACCAGAGGAAGGTTTGCAGATCTTGATCATGGATAATGGCTTTAGCCACTTCTACAATGGATGTGTTCTTCCTTTCTACAACACTGTTCTGCTGAGGATTGTAAGGGACACAAAACTCCCTCTTAATCCCTGCTTCAATACAAAAGATATGAAAATTTCTAGAGATGTATTCTCCTCCATTGTCAGATTTTAGGACTTTGATCCTCTTTTCAAACAAGTTCTCTACCTGAGCTTTAAATTCCTTGAATCTCTCAAGTGGGTATGTGCAAGATCATGATGGGCCAAAAAGTGGCAATATGATGGGTATGTGGCTGATGACTATTCTTTTACCCAAAATTGATTAAATGAAAAGGGTTTTTATAGGAGATTCTCAGCTTTCCACCAATATAAATTATGTTTTACTTTGAATTTAATAAGTAATTATTATTCATTTTCTATTCAAATTACGAGTAAAGTTCTGATTGATAGGTTGATTGAAAAACATCTATAGCTTTCAAACGGTATCACATTTTTTGAATCCAAAACATGCGTCACATTCTATGCTTCGCATACTATAGGATTAAAAAAAGAAAAATTGAATTTCATGAAGTTTTGACCAAGTTAAGGTGGTTAGAAATACAAGTTTTTATATTTTTAAAAAATTTGTAATAAAAAATTCATAATTAATTATTTACTTGGAGAAAAATTACAAAAAAAATATGCATCACATCAGGGCATGAGTCCTCTACTTATATCTAAAATTTTATAATTAAATATTATCATTTTATTGTGGTTAGGGTGGTTAGACAAACACCTACTTCTTATTTTTTCCCTGAAATTTAAGTACCATTGCATTGAAATTTCAAATTTTCACCAAATAGATATATATATATTTTAAAACCTAGTAGTTCAGAAACTACATTCAATTTGCTACAGATTCTATTATTACATATTTTTGAAATAATATAGATAAATTATTCAAATTTTTACATCAAGTTGCGTGACTCTGATTTTTCTATTTTTTTTGCCACTTAAGGGCCTATTTTTTCCATGATGATCCTGCACATACCCAAGTACTTCCTTAGATTCTTTAGTCTTTAAGAAATAAATCCAATTATTTCTAGAGTAGTCATCAATAAAAATTATATAATACAAGAAACCACTCAAAGAAGCAATAGACATTGGAACACATAAGTTAGAATGAATAAGATCTAGAATGCATTTAGATCTGCTTTCACTACTTTGAAATGGAACTTTAGTATTCTTACCCAAAGCGCAACCTATGCAAGTGCTTTCATGCTCCTGGTCGAGTTAAGGAAGGCCTGTGACCATCTTCTCCATGGTTGGTAGTGCTCTAAAGTGAAGGTGAGCAAGTCTTCTATGCCAAAGCTCACACGAAATTGATGAATCATGCAACAAAGCCTGAAGTGGATGATTAAAAAGTCTATAGAGACTCTCATGTCGAACTCCAATCATGTGAGTAGTCTTGATACTTGAGTTCTTCGACCATGCAAGAACTTTACCCTCAGAGAATGCAACTTGACACCACTTGTCCTCCAAGGCAGAGATAGAGACAAGGTTCCACTTGATACCTGTAACAAATAACACATCAATCAATTGTAAGAAGATTCCAAAATATAAGTGAAGAGAGGAGGTCCCAACACCTTTCACATAATAACTTGCATCATCACCAATAATGACCTAAACACTAGAATCTCTCTCCACCAAATCAGATAGATGCTCTCCAAATCCAATGATGTGGCAAGAGGCACCACTATCAATCAACCATGTGTTTTTGTATGTAGGAACATTGCTTGATAAGGCAGAATAGAATAGAAATCCACTTGAATCCTTCTGAGGAGATATCTCACCCATTTTTGCAAATAAATCCTGCTGCTTAGGTCTAGTTGGACAATCCTTTGCATAGTGACAAAACTTGTCACATCTAAAGCATTGAATGCAGGAGAGGTCCTTCTTCTTCTTAGATGTAGGGGCACCATCTAATCTTCTATCTCTATTCCTCTTGAAATTTCCTTTCTTCCCTTCTTTTCCTTTCTTCTTCGAGGATTGAGTGGAAAGAACATGAATGTCTTCATTTGTAGAGCTTTTTCCAATGCCTCTTGTATCCAATCTTGATTCTTCTTGGATGCAATCTTCCCTCAAGTGATCAAACTTAGGGAGTTTTGATGTCCTATTGATACCTTGGATGAATGGCTCCCAAGATTGAGGAATGCCATTAAGAGCCATCATAGCCAGATCCTTGTCATCAACAATATGCCCAATGGTAGAGAACTAATCTCTCAACTGAGTGATCTTCATGAAGAATGTTATGATGAATTCTCCTTTTGCCATCTTGATATGATGAAGTTGTTGCTTTAATGCAACAACTCTTCTTGTGTTATTTATCTCATACATCTCCTCCAAGGTCTTGAACATCTCTTTTCCTATCTTCAACTTGGAGATGATTGGCACAAGGTGGTCCTTCACAGAGTCTACCAAAATCTTCTTTGCCTTAGTGCAATTCTTTCTCCATTGAGACTTCTCATTCTCATCAAACAGTTCAGGAAATTCACCCTCCATAAGCTCAACTAACTCATTTTCTTCCAAAGCGAGCATTACTCTAAACTTCCAAGAGGTTAAGTTTGATGCACCCTCAAGTCTATCTTTGATCTTGAGCCCGTTCACCATATTGACGATAAAATAGATGCAAGAGAATGAGAATAAGAGTGAATGAAAGCACTACTTATGAGAAATTTGATCACAATATTTCTTATACCCACTCTGATACCATGTTAGTTTTTATGATCAGATATAAAACTCATATTGACTCATTCGTTTAGTTTGAGTTTCTCAAGCAAGTGTGAATTCTATAAGAGTAGATTATAGTCTATAAGAAGGTCGAGTTTATCTTCAAGAAAGTTTGATATTATCATCAGCAAGGTGTCTCATACTATTCTATGTGTTTGCATCAGTTGTGGTGTTGTTGATTGGCCTCATATTAAGCCTCATTGTAAAAGTGATCATTGCTGATATTCAATGTATAAGCAATATATTGTTTATGGGTTTTTCTCCCTCAAGTGGGGGGTTTTCCCAAGGTACATGTTGTGTTTATGTGTTTTTTTTAATTAAAATATGAGTTTTATATATGATCATAATAACTAACAAGAAAAAGGGACACACAGTAAGATTTTGTAGAAATTAGGCCAAAGATCTTCCTAAAGGGAATCTCAAAGATGAATTATATATAGAAATTTTTTTTTGCATTGAAGATGCAGGTTCATCAAATAATGAAGCTATTATTAGTGAATCTTTTGGTGGTGTTAATCCTACATTAGTACTAGAAAGCCTTCACTTATTGGAGGTTGGTGACACCAAAGGATGGAGGAATTTCCATCATCTCAAGTTAGCTTCTCACTTTGAGATGATACTTTCCATGAGAAGATTTTTTGGCTTTCATTTCTTGTTTTTTCTTGTTGTTGTTGACAGATTTGAAAATACATATATTGTGAAGTTTTATTTTTGGAGATAGGTAAGGGGTTTGGTGAAGTGATGCTGAGAATCCTACCAAACCATCCAACAACATCTTTATTTTAGGGAATTTCAATCCCAAGCAGAATCAGGAGAAGATCAAGTATATATACTTCAAGAATTTACTAAAGTTTCATCAAAAATAAATCAAAACTCATCTACCATGTCAACAAAATTTATCAAATTCGTAAGGCTATCAATAATCCACACACCATATTAGTTCTACACACCTGTACCATAACTCAAACAACATTGAAGTGACAATTACAACATGAAAACCTGATTAGAGAACCATTCACATCCTCTACTATACACCATATCAATCTTCATAGCAATTGTATTCCAAACTAGGAAATATGATTAAAAAGAAATTCATCATGGTAATACCCTATTCTCAAACTTCATGACCACTAAGAACTCCATCAACAAGCCAAGAACAAAACCTTATATCACTGCTCTATCTAATTATCAAGTTTTGGATATAAGCTCTACCAAACACATTGAATTCACAAGTCCAAAACCACCATACTATCAAAATATTCCTTCACAATACTATCCAAACATAGCTACAACTCCAATACCACTGTGCAAGCAAGTTTCATCACAAACTAATCACCATTATCATTACTTTTTGAACAGTTCACTGTTTAGTAGTCATTCATCAAATCACTTTGCAAGCTTCAAAACCCTTGATCGGGTGAATTCCACAGCCCAGATGTAAATACCAAGAGTAAAATACATATTTAGAGAATATTTTGTGTTCACATAAACATAACTAAGACCCTCCATAACCCGCCTTAAAGAAATCATTAGTTTCTTACACTGTACGCTGTGAAAAGGCTAGTAAAATAGGCTTTTTTTATAAAGGAAGTCACCTTCACTCTACTCCAAATCACTCAAAACCCAAAAAAAATCTTAATAAATGTTACAAAACTCCCAATTTATCCATTTTTAGGGATTAAAAGACCCATTGTGATAGAAAATTAACAAACCCTTGTTTGTAGGTAGAAAATCACCAAAAACAGTGAGGGTTTTATGAAACACATACTTACAAGCCTCCAACACACTGGCCACTACTTCCAACACCTTGCAATACATCTACTCACACATTCTACACCATTTCCAAGCCTTTGCAAGCTTTTTTCCTTCATGACCCATGACTATAGCATTAGTTTGTGTATGGAAACCCTTAATTTTCCTATGTAGCAACAACTTCATCAAGACATTCTTGCATTTCCCTGCACCTACAATTTTGCATTTTTTCCCACTTTTTTCACCTTTTCATAAAATTTTATGACTTGACCTCACCTAGAGACCTACTAAACATTCCAATACATTATTTTTTTGATCTTTTTACAATGCTTTAGACTTGAAAATTCAAAGTTTTACAATTTAGCCTTTCAAAGGCATTCCTAGAATAGGGTGCTCCTACACCATGAAGAGATCAACATGGATTGTTGCTCAGAGAGTTCATGATACTATGACCAAGGATTATACCTTTCTGAGGGTCGAGGAGACAACTAGGAGGATGGTTGTCCAATAATTATGATTTGGACTGGAGGGATTATACGTTTACAAGGGTCGAGGAGACAACTTGGAAGATTGTTGTCCAATAATTATGGTCTATGATTCTGGAGTTCATGGGAGGATGAAATAAAGAATTTAGCTTGGAGATACACCCTTTCAAGGGTTACGAGGAAACTTGAAGGAGTTCCACTTGATTCAGGATTTGTTTCTTCAAAAGGAAAATTTTCTCAAGAATGTATAAATATTTTGTATTCAACAAGTTTTGTTATCTAAACCTTAAGGGGGGGTCATTTAAAAAGGTGAATTAGGGCTCTCAGGGATATAGTTGTAGGAACAATGTAATAAAGGGGAATGTTAGCGTAATGGTTATTACATTGTGTAGTTATTAGTTAATGTGGTTATGACGGTTTATACAACTGCATCCTACAATAGTTTGCAATCCTCTTGTATGTATCCTTTGATATAGAACTATGAATCAATAAAATACATTCACCTTTATAACATAATACTTGTTGGGTGTTATTGGTCCTTTCTTGCCTCACTCCTCATGAGTCTTTCTTTTAGAGGTCTCTTTTTTGGGAGCCTCCTCTCTTTTGCCTAGATGGTTATTTTGTAACGGGTATTGGCCCTTCTAGTTTTAACATAATCAAAACATAATACTTGTTGGGAAAAGGAGAAAATTCTTAATATTGTGATAGATTATCAATTGAATGAATTAGTTGAATCATTTTGATGAGTTACTATTGTCATGAATATTACTTAAAAAGTGAGATATTATTTATTATTTCAATAATTTATAACTAGCATTATATCGGTATTAATTAAATAAATGTTATGAGCCTTAAGTTTAAGGATGTTTTATGTAGCTTTATGTTAGGTATGAGATGGATCCAACTAAATATTCATGTTAGAAGAAAATGACAAGATGTAGTCGAGTAAAAATATTAATATTATTTAGTGAGCAATGAAAGTTATTTTTAGTATTAAAAAACATATGAATTCATTATTATAATATCTATTTAAGATGAGGGAAATATTTTATTATTTATTAAATTAATTGTTATTTAGAAAGATTGAATTAATTAATTTAATGTATTGTTTACTTTTATTATTAATAATAAGCATATTCTTAATTTTTATAAAAACAATTTCTTAGTAATATCTATTAAGATTTGATAATTTTTGAAATCTTAAAGATGAAAATGTATTATAAGATAATACAAAGTTATTTAAATCTAACATTTTAGGTGAATTTATACTAGAGATAATTGCTACTTTGTAAGTTGACATTAACCTCATATTTTTAGAGAATTAAATAAGGTGAGTTCTTGGAAGGAATTTTTAACCATTTATCAATTGGGATTAAAGGTACTTTCAAAAGATATACATCATGATCATAATTAGTTTAGGATGATAATGAGAAAATGCACACTAGAAAAATATTATTCATACATCATTAAAAATTAAAAGTTAGCTATATCTTTCTCAATCATACTCCACATTTGCTATATCTTTCTCAATCATACTCCCCAATCAAATGTAGAATTTAGTTATGAGTCAAAGCCCTATTTAGGATCTTATAATCTTTAGGTACACCAATTTAAAGGTTAATTTTTTTATATCAATATCATTTTCATTTAATTTTATTTCATTTTAAGATAACAGTTTAATAAATCTATGTAACGATAAATGATGTATTTGTATGTGAATTTAGGTTCCTTATTTTATATTTTTGGTTAATAAATAATACATGTTTTATATTTATATATTTCCTTATTTATATGTACTTACATTTTGACATATTAATCTAAACTACACATTAATCATACAAATATTCATACAATCAATTATCCACACAATATTTTAATTTTTCATGCTTGTAGACATTTTCACTCATGTGAGATCAACTTTGCACCTACCATATTTTATCCTAAAATTTTAAATTTTGAATTCAAATTTTGGTTGAATCTAATCTATTTCTTTCCTCCTAATGCTAGCTCAACACATGTTTCCACTAATTTATTACTATGTCATCATGTTTAAATGAATTCAATTATATTCATTTATCATACAATGTCATTGTAACTTCTCATCATTTGATTATTTTCATTATATGAGCATGTTATAAATGCTTCCATTGGTGTACTAAAATGAATCTAGATATGTGTATTCATGTCAAAGAATTTGCAAAAAAGAGATCTAATGTATTTGATCTTTCACATAAGTGTTTTAGGGTTTGATGTGGGGGAAAAATTTCCCTAGAAACATAATACTAACCCTTTAAAGGTATATTAATTTTTTTATTCTAGACAATAGAGAAAATGTATCCAACTTTCATAAGTTAGATCATAACAAAATAAAAATAAATATATTAGTTCTACATGATAAATGTATAGATTTGTTAATGCTAATAATAACCAAACATATAAACTCAAACCTTCACATTCTGGAATGATTATTTATATCTTTAAGAAACTTATAGAGCATCATATTATATTTACAATCTTGAATCATATAGGTTCAATGCATTAAGAGAATTATTCTTGTCTTTTTAGCCTAGAATTAATTATTTTAGACACTCATTTTGATACCACACCTCCACATGGGAACCTAAAAATATTCATTCATTAAAGCAATTTATTTTACATCAATTAATCTACTTCATCAAAATAAATTGATTAAATAATAATAATTATTTAATTAATTGAAATATATCATTTCTTGACAAATATCCAAAATAAAAATACATCTATTATCCACAATAATATACTAATAATATAATCCTACAATGAAATTTTAATATTTATAAAAAAGTGGATAGTGGATTTTCACACCTCCCTCGATGTTGTGTGAGGGTCTCAATTTATCTTTGTTTCAAAATCTATTATATATATGCTTCCTCCTTTATGTTACATTTTGAGGCTTATGCTCATTTTTGACCTCTTTGCAGCTCTCCCCGATTTATGGGTGTAGTGTAGGAAAATGCATACCCTTGCATTTTCAAACTTGTTTGGGCCTTCCTTGCTTTTTTTAATCTATATTTATGTCTTAATTGGTCCTATTTTGCATCGAAAAACCTAATAAATTACATCTTTTTAAGGCTAATTCCAACAAACATCAATGGATAAATGATATTTTAATGATTCTAGCTAAGTGTCCTTGATTTTTGGGTCGAGACTAAGACACCACCTAGGGCGTCTTTGTCCCCCAAAGGTCTTGTGACCTTGATTTCAAGTGTGTCTTAAATGGGCCCCTTTTTGGAGTATGTGCCTTGAGTTTCATGCCTCAGGACTAAGAGGCCACCTAGGGTGTCTTAGTTCCCCTTAAGGTACTTTCAGGATTTAATTTCAAATCTTGGCAAGATTTAGCCTCCTTTAATTTATGAATTCATATGTTAGCTTTGTTTGGTGTAATTTTGGGATATTAAGCATAGATAAGTATAAATACAAGGTTCCTTCTCTCATTTTCATATATCAAGAAATCTAACAAGCAATCTAAGCATCTAAACATTCAAGTATTCGAGAATTCAAGAGCATTTCATCAAGAATTTGGAGCCATCATTAAGATTCAAGCATCATATCAAGGATATTGTTGCATCACGTTTGTTATTGTGCTAACATTTGTGATGTAGAGTTTATGATTCAAGCAAGTTTTTCATGAAAGATCAATATCATTCAAGCAAGAGTCAAAAACCACATCCATTGCAACCATTTTTAGGCAGACTTGTAGCACCTTATTACAAGGGTTTGGTGAGTTGCAACATAGTGTTTTGTTCATTCATCATTTCCCTCCATTTCATTATATTTCAAGGTTTAATTACGAACAAGGGGTTTGACCAAGGAAAGCCCCCATTTACTAATAATCCATAAGTTTTTCCTCGCTTTCATGTTTGTGATCAGAGATTTAGGTTGAAGACTTGAAGATCATTTGAAGTGCAAAGTTGCATTGCAAAGTTGTCATCTTCATGGAAACTCACCTGCAAGCTAGATCCAAAAGTTTTAGAACCTTAGATTGGAGAAGAAGGAAGTGTAGACATCAATCCTTGGGATTGCATTTGGAGATTTTAGAAATTTAGATCGAGACTAAGATGGTAGCAAGGGCTTCTTAGTCCTCCAAGTGGAATTTTGTAGAGATTATTTTAGATCATGTTTTGGGGCATCCGAAGATTTTCATCTGTCTCAAAAAATAGCAGCGGGACTAATAAGAAAGTAAGGGTATCTTAGTCCTCCCTAGCATATTTTGATAGAATTTTTGAATTTCTAGAATCCTCATCACATTTCCAGAATTCCCAGGTACACATATCCTAACTTACTGTTGCATAATTTCATCATTTTCATTCATCATTTAGCTTGCATTACTAGGTTTTGTGAGTTGAATGTTAAGTTGTCTTTCCCAAGCTTTCGCTTGGTGGTGAACCCTTTAAAGCCTAAAAGAACCCCTCCTAGGTTTTCCTTGTTGAGAATTGACTCAGCCTTTGGGGTTCATAGTCAAACCAATTTGGGTTCCTAGGACATAATTGAATGACCTAGAGAAAATAAGGGGGCTTATCCCCCCACTCTATTTTCTTTATGATTCATTTGGTGAACCTAAAATTTTTAAGCATTCATGTTCTAATTTGGATTCCATTAAATTCTTAGATCTAGTTTGCATTTAAATTATTTCATTCCATCTTGCATTAGTGAAAGTGCATCTAGGATTTCTCATATTTAGTGAAAGTGCATCTAGGGTTTCTCATATTTGCATTAGTGAAAGTGCATATAGGTTACATTTTTGCGTTCTTGCATCAAATCATCTCATTGAAAAACTAAAAAGTGCATTTTTATTCATCCCAATTGCATTTAGGAACATTGTTATTGCATTCAAAATTGAAAAAAATGCATTCAACTTTGCATCCAATTGCTTTTCATTAAAGTTACTTTTTCTTGCATTCCTTTGCACTGATTTCTATTTCTTCACATCAGGTCCTTGGGTAGGAAACCTAGGAACACTGTAAACAATCCAGAATTTACTGATTCTTTGAACAAAACATCTGCTAGGACTAAAACATCCTTCCTTGCGTCTTAGTCCCTCTCAGGGTTTTTGGCTTAGAATCCTATCTCTAGTTTTTGTTGTCTATTACAACCCCTAGAACCTCAAAATCTCACCAGTAGGACCAAGACACCCTTATTGGCATCTTAGTCCCTATTGACTTTGACTTTGCAATTTTTTAGAGTTTGAAATTGCTTTTCTGTGCTTTTGTTTGCCCCTTTTAGTTTTCTGTTATAGTTTCTAGAATTTTTTTTGTTTCAATTTATTTCATTTCAAATGTATTTATTCAATCTTGAATCATGGATATGTGCTTTGAAAATCTTTGGATGTCCTTTCAATCTTTGGTCGATGTGTCAAGTTGTGCCTTTGGTAGCGATCCTAACAAAATTGAACTCATTCATGCTCACACATTTCCTGATGCATGTCCTCCTCATGATGTTTACATCATTGGAGAAGATGATGATAGCATGAATATGTTCCTAAATGATTTTCTTAACAACCTTGAAGCTAATGCATATTTTTATCCATCAATGAAACAACCAAATCCCCCTACAATACCACTTCTTGAGATTTTTGGTTAATTACATCCTGAAACTAAAACAAAAATTGAACCTTGGTTCCCTTCACAAGGTGAACCTATTGATCACCTCTAAACAAGAAAACACTCAACCATTTTATGATAACAAAGTAACAAACACTCCAATCAATCTAGAAGAAACATATGGAAAATGATTCACAATCTTGAGTAAACAAGGATGTGATACAAGTGAACATGAAATTCATCAAATCCTAGCACAAATACAAACTAATGAAAAAAAAAAGGGTTAAGATGTTAAGATCTCCCTCGCAACATACGACCTCCTAGAGAATACCTAAAGCCTCGTAGTGATGGTATGATGATCTTAGATTCTCCCCTTGATACGAGTTTCCTTCTTCCTAAAGAACAAATAATGACTCATAACAATGAAAAGGATGATAGGATCACCCTAGGTCCTCTTCCTCAACCTTCAACTAGAGAAGTTGGTGAATCTAGCAAGTGCAAGAGACCTTACAAGACTTTACAAAAACTAAAGTTTCCTTGTTTGCCACTTGAAAGTGAAAGGAAACTACATTTGCTTTTGAACAAAGAACTAATAAGATTACCACCAATGAAAGATAGATTAGTGTTATATCCTAAAGATGCAAAAGTCCCACATTGTTGATACCACAAAACTCTCAGACACATTACCGATGAGTGTCATGCATTCAAATTGGTATTGAAAAACTTTCACTTTGATGGCAATGATGGTAATCCAATGATTGAATAACAAGACTCTAAAACCTCTCTTGTCATGTAATGGTTGTAGAACCATCTATTCTCACTATTACATGATCTTTCTCATCACCTACCTTAGATCATTCTTGTCTTGCACTCCGTGGGGGCAAGAAGTAGATAGCCTTGTTCTAGTAAGGAGTTTTTTTGTTGTCACTTAAGTTCATTGTCTACCTTCTACTTATACAGACTGAGATTTGGAGGCAGATGGCCTACCTTAGGTTGACTCACATGTGCTTTACTAGTCTTTTTTCTTTATTTCATGTGAGTAATGTGATCCCCCGTTTCATTTAATGTTTCCTCCCTATGTGCATTCTTCTATTTGTACCTTCATTCTTCTATATGTTGTACACTTTTTCCCTTTCATTGATCTTTACCTTTCATTTTATTTTTTGTCTTGTGTTTTCCTTTTGGGGATGATGCAAGGTGTCGAGACACCCTAAGTCTCTTCCATGTTGATCCAAAAGGTTTTTCATTTTTTTTTCACTATATTGGTATTATTCTTCAAGTTCTATGTGTATTTGGGGAATGATGATAGTTTTGAGCTCTCTAATATTATTGTAGCAAAGACAGATACTGACCCCAAATCCTTAGATCCCTTATGTGTTTTGAGGGGGCAACCCTCTTCTGATTTTTCATGTTTTATTTACTTTAAATTAATTGCGCACAACATGGTGTTAGCAATTTCCTTAAAGTGGGGGCATACATTAGCATTATTTTTGGCATGATTTCATTTGCATTTATTTTCATGTTCCTTGTGCGATTTCCTTTCTTCTTTTAGTGCATCCTTTTCTTGGTGGTGTCATTGGGTTTGAATTCCTTCGAGAGCATAATATTTCCTTGTCCTCTCTTGGAAACATTAGGTACAATGTTCCCTAAAATGAGACCCTTGCACTTGTCCTCTCTTGGAAACATTAGGTACAATGTTCTCTAAGATGAGATCTTTGCACTTGTCCTCTCTTGGAAACATTAACTACACTGTTCCCTACGATGAGACCTTGTATTTATCCTCTTTCAAAGATGTTAAGGACAATGTCCCCTAAGATTAATACCTCACATGAACTAAGAAAAATCCCTTCAAACATCCCTCTTTCCTGTTGTATTTTCCTTTCGTCCTTATTAAAGTCATGGAGGTATGACTTTGATATGTACCTCTTAGGGCTCACCTAGTGAACAACTAGCTTCACTAGCCCATGTGAGTGTGCCTTATCCTTTTGTACCATATTAAATTCATGGAGGTATGGCTTTAATATGGTCCCCTAGGGCTCACCTAGTGAAAAATTAGCTTCATTAGTCATTATGAGCATGCATTTTTGCTTTTGTTCTTATCATAGTAATGGGGGTATGACTTTGATATGGACCTCTTGGGGCTCACCTAGTGAACAACTAGCTTCACTAGCCCTTGTGAGAATGTGTTTTGTTTGAATAGTGGACAACATGTTCCACTTGTAAACCTTTTTTGGAAAAAACAACCTAGACCCGGTCCATAGTGCGTTGGACAACCAATCAAAGCTTGATCTATTGCATATTACTTTTTCCTTTTTTCCTTTTTCTATCTTTGATGGTGTATGTTTGCGATTTGGTTATGGCTTCATATATCATCTGCTTGTTTTTTCCTTTGTGCTTATGTTATTTTTCCATAAGATCTTCATCCTGGGGGCTTGCCCATGCTCTTGATTATTGTCATCCTATCTTACTAGCATTTGTACATTTGAACCCCTGTTGATTTGTGTGGTTGGCTACTTTAGTGTGAGTTTGAAGCAAGTTACTCCTCTCACTATTTAGTGGGGGCTAAATGTAGTGTAGGAAAATGCATACCCACATTTTCACACTTGTTTGGGTCTACCTTGCTTTTTTTATCCCTATTTATGTCTTAATTGGTCCTATTTTGCATCCAAGAGCCTAATAAATTACATCTTTTTATGGCTAATCTTGAAAAAATCAATGGATAAATGATATTTTAATGATTCTGGCTATGTGTCCCTAATTTTTGGGTCAGGAGTAAGATGCCACCTAGGGCGTCTTTATCCCCCAAATGTCTTGAGACCCTAATTTCAAGTGTGCCTTAAATGGCCTCTTTTTGGAGGCTATGCCCTAAGTTTCATGCCTTGGTACTAAGACACCACCTAGGGCATCTTAGTCCCCTTTAAGGTATTTTCAAGATATAATTTCAAATCTTGGGAGGATTTAGCCTCCTTTAATTAATGAATTCATATTTCACCTTGGTGTGGTGTAATTTTGGGATATTAAGCATAGATAAGTATAAATACAAGGTTCCTTTTCACATTTTCATATGCCAAAAATAATAACAATCAATCTAAGCATCCAAGCATTCAAGTATTCAAGCATGTTTAAGAGTAGTTCATCAAGCATTTGGAGCCATCATCAAGATTCAAGCATCATATCAAGGATATTGTTGCATCATGTTTGTTATTGTGCTAACATTTGTGATGTAGGGTTTATGATTCAAGAAAGTGTTTCATGAAAGATCAATATCATTCAAGCAAGAGTCAAAAACCACATCCATTGTAGCCATTTCAAGCAAACTTGTAGCACCCTATTACAAGGGTTTGGTGAGTTGCAACATAGTGTTTTGTTCATTCATCATTTCCCTCCATTTCCTTCTATTTCAAGGTTTAATTACCAATAAGGTGTTTGACCAAGGAAAAACCCCATTTACTAACAATCAACAAGTTTTTCCTCTCTTGCATGTTTGTGATTACAGATTTAGGTTGAAGAATTGAAGATCAATTGAAGTGCAAAGTTGCATTACAAAGTTATCATCTTCATGGAAACTCACCTATAGGTCAGATCTGGAAGTTTCAGAACCTTAAATTAGAGAAGAAGGAAGTGTAGACATCAAGCCTCAGGATCACATTCGGAGATTTCAAAAATTTAGATTGGGAGTAAGATGGTAGCAAGGGTGTCTTAGTCCTCCAATTGGAATTTTGTAGAGATGGTTTTAGATCCTGTTCTGGCATTTGAAGATTCTACAGTTGCCCCAAAAAATAGAAGTGATACTAATAAGACAAAGGGCGTCTTAGTCCTCCCTAGCATATTTTGATAGCATTTTTGCATTTCCAGAATCCTCATCTCATTTTCAGACTTCCCAAGTACACATATCCTAACTTGTTGCATAATTTCATCATTTGCATTCATCATTTAGCTTACATTACTAGATTTTGTGAGTTGAATGTTAAGTCATCTTTTCCAAGCTTTTGCTTGGTGGTGAACCCTTCAAAGCCTAAAACAGTCCCTCACATATCTTCCTTGCTGAGAATTGACTTGCCCTTTGGGATTGTTAGTCAATCCAATTTTGGTTCCTATGACATAATTGAATGACCTAGAGAAAAAAAATGGGCTCATCCCCCCACTTTATTTTCTTTATGGTTCAATGGGGATATTTCATCTATATTTTTGGTCCTTCAAATACACTTTTGATGTAATATGTTATTATATTCTTATATATTTCCATTCACTATCAATATAAATAGTTCATGATTTTTTCCTTTTATTTTAAAAAACTAATATAACTAGTAATCACAACACCTTGGTGTGCAATGGTTACGCTGATGTTTTTTTTGTTAATTTAGAATTTGTATGGATAGAGATTAGTATTTGACATTAAGTATATTAGAATGTAATTATGATTTTTTTTGAAATAAATGTTTGATTTGTGTAGAAAGATGGAATAAAACTACTTATTAATGATGTCATATATATTATTATAATGTTTAAAACTAAATAATATTGATTATACATTCAAAACATTAAATTAATATATTATAAATTTAAATTATAAAATGTAACAGTATTAGTGGAAATTTAGAAACAATATTCAATTCTTTACTTTATTTCTTTTTATAAAGAGCAATGATTATTTTGATAAGCTAAATTTAGTGTATTTAAATATATATTTTTAAATATAATAGTTTTTTATTTGTAAATTATAATAATCTAGTTTTTTTTTTTTTTTGTATTTGACCTTTATAATATGAATTTGAAGCATATTTTCTAGTGGAAATGTAGAAAGAATATCTGATTCTTTGTTTTCTTTCTTTCCTTCTTTGATTGTTTTATATTGGATTTATCGAACGCTAGATATTTTTCAATAGTCTTGCATCATGTTAACACATTCTCAACCATCGATGCCTTTATAATATGATCTATAAACATTGAATATTAGTGAAAAAACAGAAACAATATCCAATTCTTTATTTTTTTTCTTTGTATAAAGTGCAATGATTAATTAGATAAGGTAAACTTAGTGTAGTAAAATATTTCTTGTAAAATATAATAGTATTTATTTTAATTTGTAAAGTATAATAATAATTATTTTAATTTGTAAAATATAATAATAATTATTTGAATTTCTAAAATATAATAATTATGGTTTTTTTTTTTACTTTTATAATATGAATGTAAAAACATGTTTTCTAGTGGAAATGTAGAAAGAATATCTCACTTTTTGCTTTCTTTCTTTCTATAAAGTGTTTTTTTTTAACATTGTTTTTAATATTTTATATTGGGTTCATCGAATAGATCTTTTTCAATGGTCAACCATCATTCTACTACATTCTCAATCATCGATCATTAAAGTCATCTGGTAATGTTCATATAGGGAATTCCTTTGGTGTAGTAAAATTATATTATGAAAGGAAAGCACGAAAAATCAAATCAATTAATTCATTGACTAAAATAGTAACAAAATATTTGAAAGGAATAAATCACTTAACAAATTGAAGTGAAATTAGTCAACTCTTTGAGAAAATAAATAAATAAATCTATTAAATCAATAAATTAGCTAATTAAGTAATAATATCTAGATCACCTATTCTCATCCACTCCATCTTTAATGGGATAGACTCTTAATTTGAGATCAAATTCATTAACTTTCAAGAACCCATGTGGTTCCTCTATGATGGTTTGATCATTGGCAACAAGTCGCATGATTTATACATATATGTTTAGTACTCTGTATTACAGAGTAATATCATTGATCCACATCTTGATAATAATGGAATCGATGGGGATCGCCCATTGTCAAGCTAAGGCTGAGAATGATGTTCTCGTTCGGCCTATTGAAGTAACACATAATATTTCCATCGAGTATGATACTCGAATGATGGCTTCATTTGGCCATATGCATAACAAAAAATGAATGTCTATCTTTTCTCTATGCAAGATTGTAAATTTTAGATAGGGTCATGCCACTAGGAAGATATGATCATTTAAGTAATTTATCCCATGATCGATGAATCTCAATATTTATTCATTTCAGACATTTGATTAGTCATCTCATTTCATATACTCAATCGTAGCTCTTTGTTGTAGTCTATCATCAAATAAATTTCACTATTTGTATGTCACAGGTATGCAATTATAATTCCATCTTATTTATGCTTGCCTCACATGTTAAATTTAAATATATGTCAATTTACTTTTATTGCTTTAATCAAATTCAAATCATATATCTAAACGATCAAGTTTACAATTAATAAAATTTATTCATTTTAAATATTTTGAAGGTTGAATTTTATTTCTCTTCAATGTATAATGTTTTGTTTACAATAATGCTTTGGAACAAATAATATTATATTCAGATGTAAGAGTTGTCTCTCTACAATACTCTTCTTAAACAAGTCATTCACAATGCCTTGTGAATAAGGTAAATTTAGGTAGTCATATGTAAGAGAAATTTAAATCTATTTTTATAGAGCAAGAATCATGAGAAAAATAAAATTGTTATAATATAAATTATAATCTTAATCTAAAAATCTAAATCTCCTTCTTTTTAGTTCTCAAAATTCTAAAATTTTCCCCTAGATAAGAAATTTATCCTGTAAACCTTTTTGTCTTATAATATCATAAAAAATACTAAAAAATTTGACTTTTTTTAATATTATAAAATTCCTCAGAATTTTAAACTATTTTTTAAAACATTATCTATTATTATAAAATATATAAAACAGCTTAATTATTCAAACTAACTGTTGAAAACTTCCTTAAAATTCCTAACCACACCGACTGAGAAAACTTAAAATAACCTTCAGCTCAAGTCTACAAACATCTCGTTGAATTGATTTGTGGATATTCCCTTCAAGTAGAAAGAAGCAGACTAATAATAAAGAATATTGTTCAATCATGGCAGTCAATAATCAAAATAAAATAAAATAAATTACCATTTGAAGTCACTGAAGAGTTGTTTGAAAGCGCGTTCATCTATCTAGATTATCACAGTGGAAGATTTTGACTTCACAGGCCTATACAATTTCATCTTCATCCCCTTCTGGATAATAAAATTAATTTGTTAAACACATTTCTGTAATTTATCAAGAATGGCTGCTCTCTCACCTTTACTGCGGCGATTATTTTTGTCCTTGCTGGGAATAAATAATTACTAGCACTTGCACCCGGGGTAGGTGCAAGGAATTCGCCGATAGAATTATATAGTCACCTGGAATTTATGGCCCTGCTTCTTCCATGAGAGTTATAGATATCTTTTAAAAATCATTAGCAAAAGACATTTGGACTCTAAATGAATTTGGATTTTCTGCAGTGCTCATCATTATTCCCATTTCCATTCAGCTTAACAGTGACAGATCTCAAACTTTTGCACATTAACTGTATGGTGGTAGACAATTTCTTCAACAAAAGTTACCGTTCTAAAATGCCATCGCAAAGACAATTTCTAAGCGCTTATCTAAACCCCAGGTCTTCTTAGTCTGCCTCTTACTTGAAGATTAGAATGCTTGCATGGAACCCATGTTTGTGCTAACATATAAACACAATAGTGATTTTATTTGGGCAGCTGCACACAGCAATTGTACTGAGTTTGACTGGGCGATCTAAGCTTCATTTTTTTCAGTCACTATATCTGCTTTTCTGCTGGGTGGTTTTGACTCTATCAATTTTTAAGCCTACAGGAACACTATCAAACTTTTAAGTCTCAATTTTTTTTAAAAGTCGCAAGCTATGGAATGCTGAGTTGTTGGCAATGTACGTATATAGCATCAATGTCTGATGTCGTTTTCTTTTATTGGAATTTTTAGGGTTGAAGAGAGTACATTCCAAATATAAGATTTATATTAAATGATAGGGTGAAGCATAAGAAGGAATTTCTATTCTTCTATCACAATAAAAATATGGCATGGGCATTTATATTGAATGATACGGTGAAGCATAAGAAGGAATTTCTATTCTTCTATCACAATAAAAATATGGCATGGGCATTTATATTGAATGATAGGGTGAAGCATAAGAAGGAATTTCTATTCTTCTATCACAATAAAAATATGGCATGGGCATTCAGGATGTTAATCACATTACATGGAGCAACTATGAGCATTTAAGTATCAGGATCAGAAGCATAGTATAGACAACATTGAAACTTACAAAAAACCCATGTTCTATTTTAAAAATGTCTCAAGAAATGCCACATCAAGGTATGCAATGCTTTTTTGAATATGCGAAAAATGGTTTTTTATCAAATTAACAATAATAAGTAATTAATCATTTTTTGTCCTCGTAACAGGCAGCCTGTTGAGAAGACTGAAACCAATGTTTGGTTAGACTGTGGTGAGATGAGTTTAGTTGATAGGCAGGCGATGACAGGTTAAAGAGGAAACAAGTGGAAGTACAAGTGCAACGGGATCATCTCTCCTCTGACAAGAAGTGAAAATTGAGGTGAAAGGGGTAGTGAAGTTAAATCAGATTGTACTCTTTCCCCCGAATTGTTACTTGATACGCATTGACTTGGTAGAAGCTAAGGAGAAAGCAAAGAAGCAAATCAAACTTCAGAGGACCCTGCTATTACTCCTAAACAACCTGACAAAGAAGATCCTGACGACAGTGCAGGGAATGGCATTCAAGCATAGGGCAACTCATGATTGTGCTGTTGGTTTTTAAGTTGTTTGCTGATGTTTTAATAGGGTGTTTAATCCTTTGTTGAATATTCCTTGAACTTGCAATTTTAGTTTTAAGAATGGGCTGCCCCTTGGTGACCCATGCATTAGTTTTTAAGACTCTAGTATCATTTTGACTGCTATATTTATCTTTGTAGACTTCTTATATTTAGATAAAGGAAAAATCCAAACTCAAATGCTTATACCAATATCCTTCCAGCATTCCTAAAATGGAGGATTTCGAACATGATATGATGTTCACATGAAATAATAGAAAAAGGAAATAGTTATGATTCTCATGTTTGACATATTTGCAAAAAATAGAGGCATATAAAATACTCACAAAATGTTTAACAGGAAAGTTATAAAGAAAATCTGTGTAATACTTGTGAACATGGATATGTAATTGTGGGCAGGAATGAATTTGTTCTATTAGTAACTATGATTTCCATTTTCTTGTGCGTAGTTTTGGTTATACTGCTTTAATTCCTATTGTCTATAGCAATCAGTCTTGTATTCAATTGTGCAAGTAGAGAGTTTCACAAAATGCCTCACCCAAATGTAGGCTTAGCCAACATATATCACAAGAAACATCTATCATGAGATTGTGCAATACTCTTTTGTGCATACTCTGTCATGAGGTTGTGGAACTCTTTTGCGCATTGTGTTTGAAAAGACTGGCATGAGAGAACTTTCTAGAGAACCATGCCTGCATGGAGTGAAATAAAACAGAAGAAATAAACGATCTGGGCAGCATAAAAATTACAAAAATTAAACTCAGTTAGACCATGGCAAGTGACTTACCTCTTCCACCAAAGCCTTACAAACAGGGCACTCTTGGCATAAACATATAATTCCATCCTTCCCCTGTCAAAATTGGCAATGATGAAGACCTACTGTGCCATTGAGAAAGCATGCAGCAAACATGACAAATTGTTTACCTTGGATGTGAGCAGATGTTCTTCCACAACAATGTAGTGCACCAGTCTGGTACCCACCTGCTTAAGGTTTCCTGCCATGAAGTCTAAAAGTTAAATGCAAAAGTTTATGCAGCACATAGTAGCATCCTTGCGATCAATTATGCAATCCTCCGTCCACACCATTAGACAAAAATACTCACAATACATAAAATATTGAAAGCACCACCTATAGGAAATAGGAATCTCAAACCTAGAAACATATCCTTATGATGCCTTACCTTGTGTAAAAGCGAACTTAAAAAATATAAAATAAAATACAGAAAGAAATCATTATCCACTTCCACAATACCAAAGAACCTTTATTCTATCATAATAAAAAGCCTACTACAACACACCAATTTCTCTTCAACGGGCTTGTAGATCTTCTTACATACACCAACTGGTTGTCCCCAAATTTAGACTCCTCTAAACTCAACCCTAAAACACCTTTCACGCTTCCCTAATTTTTCCATCCTTAAGGCCAATATCACATCCTCAAATTATATTGATAGAAACATCACTGAGATACACATCTCGAACTCCATATTTGGGACTGACAAAGCTAGTTTAGTAATAAACTCCTCTCATAGGGCCAATCTAGGTCTATTACCATGCTCAAGACCCGC
Organism: Sequoia sempervirens; assembly: GCA_007258455.2. Classification (NCBI taxonomy): domain Eukaryota; kingdom Viridiplantae; phylum Streptophyta; class Pinopsida; order Cupressales; family Cupressaceae; genus Sequoia; species Sequoia sempervirens. The sequence goes on from VDFB02047230.1 coordinate 512,879,264, forward strand.
AACACCCAAAACTGGACATACAAAACTTAAAGCTACATCATTTTTGTGATGTAATAGATGATGAAGATGATGCGATGTCATGACGCCATAAAACTTAGTGTCTTTTCCCTTATAGACACTTAATTTTAGTAGGCATACCTGCAATAATAAGCCCTTATTCACTCAAGCTACAATTGCAGGAAACAATTGCAAACAGGACTATAAAGAAGGAAGGAACCGTTCACAAAACCAACATAATCTGCCGCATAATTTGTAGCTGAAGTAGCGCATGAGATAGCTGAGCTATGTCCTAATAAAACATGGAAAGCCCAAGCCATTTCAATTTGATGTGCTGAATTCTCACGTGAAGGATTATCAAAATCCTAAGCAATAAACGACAATAAACACTGTTCGCTGGCAATATAACAATTGAAAAGGGACAAAGCCAATGAGAGACCATACTAAAACTAGAAGATGAGAGGAGACCAAGGAGGGTGGTTAGGAATACAATTAGCTATATCAGGCCACCTAGTAGCAAAATGACTATATTCTTTCATCATTAAGAGATCATGATCCACATCTTGAGTTGTTAAATAGTGAACAACTACATTTGCCCTTCTCTTATTCTTGTTCCTATTGAGTAGGCTAAGCTTGTGAAGAATAGAAGCCGAGTTAACCCTGCCCCTGAAGATGGATTGTTTGATTATATAATAGAATATTTTTAGATAAAAAGATTATATAAAACCATAATAAAATATATATCTCATCTATAAAATGACTCGCCTTTGTTTGATTTAAGAAACTGGGAATAATCTATACAGATGCCACTCTCATACAATTTTTAGATGCAAAGGCCTCTTTTATATTCTAAGACTTTTAGTGGTACTATTTGACATTTCAGGTTTTTTCCAATTGAATGTGGATATGTTTCTGTATATCCCATGCTCGTATCTTTAAAACGCTCATTTAACAAGAGAAACCAAATATTTCAGTTTCCTTTATTGAAGATCATAAGTGTTTACTTGAATAGTTTATGATGGTCACCAGTGCTTTAATATTGTCAAAATTACCTTTGAACTTTCACTTGGTCTTCCTTTTTTTGGTCCCATATTAATTTAGTCATTTAGACATCAGGGGCATGCTTTATGCTTCAACGGATTGTGTTAAACTTAGCATTTGAGTTGAAATGAGCTCTGCATGCATCATGTCATAGCTGTACCTGTGCATTGAGATACATTCTTCTAAATATTTGTCTCTTGCCTATTCATGGAACTTTTATTTAGTTGCTTTCTTTGTCTTTTTACCGGATTCTGCAGCAACCTAGTTTCATTTAGGTTTCAGTTCTATATTTTCTTTCACTTTCATAAATCAACTTCAAATTGTATTAACATAAAACTTTGGCAAAAATTCTACGTGTAAACTTACTGAAACTATGAAACATTGTATTCCTTTAGGGCAGTCTAAATGCTTAAATGTTACTCTAAGACAAAACATCTCAATGCACCCAAATGCTTGAAAGTTAATGGCACAAAACTAATAAAACCATAGAACCAATGACTTCAATGAACAGATAACAACTTAATTATTTTATAAGGAAATAAAACACAACCAATAATGATTCGGCCGGATGAATATTAACCTTACCTCGAGATTCTGCACAAATTGTGCCGTGTTGTCAACGATGGCAGTGAGCCAAAACGGGAAGAGTTTGTAGAAAAACTATTATGACCCTACCAACGCAAAAAAAATTAAACTAAGACGAACTGAAACCAAGTTCAAACTGTATTAACATAAAAATTTGGCACCAATTGTACATTTAAACTTGTTGGAAATTAATCTCAACCACTGCATTTATTCCTCCTCTGTATATTTTTCCAGCAATCATTTCTCTTTCCATGTGTATAGGATTGCTTTAGATTTGAATTTAATGCAAAATCTAAACCTACAGGTTTTTCCTTGTTGGCTGTTAAATCAACATTTATTGTAATTAATGTTTTTGGCTTTCCTTCCATTTGTTGGGCTCTTATGTAGCTTATGGGAGAAGCTTTGTTTTAGTTTTCTTGTGGGTGAAGAAAAGGAACTAAGAAGATAGAACATCAGTTTGTATGTTTTCTTTGTGGGAAGCACATATAGAAAACAAGGGAGTCTGTGTTTTATTTTCTGATAAACATATTAAGAGTTCAAGCTCTTTTAAATTTGTATGATTTTTGCATGAATCAATGAGCAGAAGCTTTATCTATTTTGGGTGTTTTATTTCTGTATGAAATAGCAGATTGCATTTTCTTTCCCTTGTTTATCTCTTGTCTCCACCTCTAATTGAGCACATGGTGTCAAAGCTAAAGGTTGCTCAAAGAATGTTTTATGCAGAGCTGAAGGTTTTTAGAGCAAATTTTTCAAGGAGCCAAGGTATACACAGCCAATAATGGAAACCACAAGCACAAGCTTGACAAAACCACAAATTCCACAATTCAATGGGAAGAAGTATGACTACTGGGCAATCATCATGAGGGCATTCTTTTGCTCACAAGATTTATGGGAGTCGGTAGAGAATGGTTTTCCAGAACCAGTTGATGTAGCAACATATAATGCATTAACTCAAGTAGAGAAGGATAATAGGAAGAAGGATTCAAAATCCCTTTTCTTTATCCTCCAAGGAGTGCATGAGAGAATTTTCCCAAGGATTGCAGCAACAACAAGGTTTAGACAAGCATGGGATATACTTCAAACAACCTATCAAGGAATGGAAAAAGTGAAGACAACTAAATTGCAAATACTGAGAAGGGATTTTGAAAGAATGTGCATAAAGGATAATGAAATAGTAGATTCATTATTCACCCAAATCAAATCAAATCAGATTGCATGGTGAGACACTTGAAGATAGGAGAGTGGTTGAAAAGATTCTAAGGAGTTTTCCTACAAATTTTGAGTCAATTATTGTATCCATAGAGGAAACAAAGGACCTCTCACAGTTTTTAGTTGATGAGCTCCATGCATCTCTTATTTCACATGAACATTGGTAGAGCAGGTCAGCAAATCCATAATTGGAGCATGCATTCAAGTCACAAGTTACAAGCAACCATGGTAGAGGTAGAGGAAGAACAAATTTCAGAGGTAGAGGAATAAATTCTCATAGAGGTGGAAGAAGCAGCCCATCAAGCTTGAGTGGAAGACGTAGCAGCCATAACCTAGAACTCAAAATGCATCTCCAAATCAGCCTCAAGGCCAAAGGTATGATAAATCTCAAGTCCAATGTCACTATTGCAAAAGATATGGGCATTATTTGAGTGAATGTAGAAAGAAACAATATGATTCTAGACAGTAAAATATAAATTTCACAAAAGAAAACCAAAACCAAAAACAAAAAAAAGCACTATGTTTTTGGCTTGCAATGTTGCACAAGAAAATGAAAAAGATGTATTGTTTTTAGATTCAGGTTGTAGCAATCATATGACAGAAAATTTAGAAATGTTTTCTAGTTTGGATGAGAGTGTAAAATCAGATGTAACATTGGGAAATGACAACAAAGTAGAAGTAAAAGGAAAAGGGAACATTAACATTCTAATCAAGAAGGGGGAGAAGAAACATATAACTAGTATTTATTTTGTTTCCAATTTAAAACACAATTTAATGAGCATTGGACAACTTGTTAAAAAATGAATAGAGTATTTTTCAAAAATGGAGAGTGCACAATTTTAGATAAACTTCCTAGCAATTATCTCATTGTCAAGGTTCAAATGACCAACAATAAAATGTTTCCCCTAAGGATAAAACCAGATTTGAGTGTAGACTATGCTCAAGCACACCACTCAATGTCTCTACAAGTGGGTAAAGAAGAAAATGCAACATTCATACAAACAATCTTTTAGGCAGAAATAAAAGATGAAATTTGGCTTTGACATCTAAGATTTAGGCATTTAAACTTTGCAACTATAAATTTACTTCATAAGAAAAGCATGGTCAAGGGATTTCCTCTAATAGAGAAACCAAAAAGAGTATGTGAAGGTTGCATCTTAGGAAAACAACATAGAGAATCATTTCCAGCAAGTATGCCAATGAGAGCTAAGGCACCTTTGAAGATCATTCATATTTGTATAGGCCAATGCAAACACCTTCAATAGGTGGTAGATTCTATTTTTTGAATTTCGTTGATGATTATTCAAGGAAAACATGGGTTTACTTTCTAAAGCATAAGAGTGAGGTGTTTGAATATGTTTGTGAATTCAAAGCTCTTGTTGAAAAACAAGGTGGTAATTACATCAAAGCATTGAGAATGGATAGAGGTGGTGAATACATCTCAAATGACCTTCTAAGATTTTGCAAGGAACATGGAATTCACAAGAAATTCACAACTAGATACACACCTCAACAAAATGGGGTAGCTGAAAGGAAAAATAGAACAATCATGGAAATGGCTAGAAGCATGTTGAAAGCCAAAAATTTGCCAAATGAATATTGGGCTGAAGCTATATCATGTGCAACCTATATAATGAATAGATTTCCAACAAGTGTCAAGAATATGATTTTGGAAGAAGCTTGGAGTGGAAGAAAACACAATGTTGCTCACATGAGAGTGTTGGGATGTGCTGCATATGCACATGTACTAGATGAATTGAGAAGAAAATTAGACAACAAAGGAGAAAAATGCATATTTGTTGGATATAGTGATGAATGAAAGGCTTACAAGTTGTATAATCCAATTAAAAAAAAGTTATAATCAGCAAAGATGTGCAGTTTATAGAAGAGGAAGCATGGGATGGAAGTGTAGAAAAAATAGTCAACATATTACCAAGCATACCACAAGAGGAAAATTAAGTTTTTATACCAAAAAAGACTCCTTCAAATGTGACACCATCATCAAGTGTAAGGGCAACCTCACGCATACAAGAAAAAACTCCAACAAGTGCACATCAAACACCATCTACAACAGGAATTTTTAATGCAGGACCAATAAGTCCACATTCTATAGGTTCCTCATTTAGTGACATGTCGAATCCTACATTGGCAAGCTTAATAAGACAAAAAATTAGAAGTATTAGAGAGATTTATGAGCATAATGAAGGTGAAAATAATGTAGGTTAGACTTCTCTTTTTTATTTATATTCACTTGTAGATGATCCAATTCATTTTGAAGAAGCAATTAAAGAAGAAAAATGGGTAAATGCAATGGATGAAGAAATTGATTCAATTGAAAAGAATCAAACATGGGAGTTAGCGAGCCTTCCAAAAGGAAAAGATGTCAAAGGAGTTAAGTGGGTTTACAAAACCAAGTTGAGTGCAAATGGTGATGTGTAGAAACATAAGGCAAGACTAGTGGAAAAGGGGTATTCACAACTACCCGGAATTGATTACAATGAAACATTTGCTCCTATAGCTTGTCTAGACACCATGAGAATGATACTTGCAATTGTAGCTCAAAACAAGTGGCTTGATTATCAAATGGATGTAAAATCAACATTCTTAAATGGTCATCTTGAAGAAGAATTTTTTGTGGAACAACCTGAACCATAGATTTTTGGCACCATAGGGCTCTCTAACTCTTCTAGGGTTTTTTACCTAAAAGGAGAGAGGTAGGCCAAAAATACTAACTAGTTTCATTCAAATTATGCAATGTAGGATGTTAATTAGACCAAATGAAATGAAATAAATGCAATTAAGTAATCTATATGACTGATTATGTATGCAAAACCTAAGATTTATGTAATGTTTGAAAACACAGTGTTGTTTGCAAGAAGCTTAAAAGATTGAACAAGAATGCAAATTAAACCAAACAAAAGACTATTTTTCAAAATGTGTGCACTAGGGAAACTAAAGAAGACTAGAGAACAATCTAGAAAACTGATGAAGTTTGATTTTGGGCTGACTGAGACTCATTTGGCACCTTGGGTGAATCAATCCCAGTTCTAGGTTTTTCTGCATTGAAGTTGTTTTTTGTCAACTAGGAACTAGGATCTATATCTGACTAAAAAATGCATCTAAGGAGGGAATCATTCACCATTAATGGAAAATTATTCTATTTTCAAATTTTTGCAACTTCAAATCTCTGTTCTCCACCTTGACACCTGCACAACAATTTCTGACAGAAACTCAACTCGAGATCTCAGAAAATTCCTGCAAAGTAGTTGAAAATTGTTTGTCTAATGGGGGGTTTTCCTTGGTAAAAATCCTATTTGGGTAATTAAACCTTGAATAGAGAAAAATCTGCATAAAACCCTAGCCTTAGATGTATTAAAGACTAGGAAAATCTAAAATATGACAAAAACCCTATTCTATTGTAATAGAATAAGAGGTACAAATATGATTTGTGTGATGCAAGATCTCAACCCTAGAAACCCTACAACACATCAAAAATGGAAATAAAATGATATGCAAATGAAAAGTAGACAAAATTCAAACCTTAATCTAGAGATAGAGTGAAAAAGGAAGATGAAATCACTTTGAAACCAAGTCTTTAGGTGTGATTTGATGGCTACTTGCATGTCCTCAACCTAGATTTCTTCATGATTCACCATAGGCATCCATCATCAACCCTTTTCAATGTTGAATCTTGACTAAAAGAGTGAGTTTTAAGACCTACAAAAACCCTAGTTTGCTGCCCTAAAACTTTAACTTTTCCTAATGAGACTTGTTGTAGAAGAATTGTCTTTAGAAATTGCTTTCAAATGTGAAATGACAAAAAGATGTGTAAAATGACTTAGAATGAGTATTTATAAGCAACAACACCTTATTTTCCTCATATTTAGACCTAAGTGGCCTACATTCACCAAAAATTTAAGTTGAATTAATCAAAATCTCACTTAAAATTGAATTTTCCCTTAAAAAAGACTCATTCGCCACCCTTGGTGAATGGGTCCCACCAGAGGGGACTCATTTTCCCAAGGTGGCGAATGGTCCCACTACTAATTTTTGAAGGTGGGTTTTTGGGGTTTGAAAGAATTAAGTGTTGTTTGTCAAGTTTTAGGTGATTTCTCATTTGAAACAGGCCTCTAGATAAAAAAATAATAGGTCTTAGGGGCCTATAAATGTTGTTTTGAAGGATAAATGATGTGAGGGGACTCAAAAGTGGGTCTAATTATGCCTAAAATTGTCTCTTTCATGAAAAGGGTCTAATTTTCTATAGCACACAACCACATAGGTATGATATTTTAGGCCAAGACAAGGTTTATAAGCTCAAGAAAGCTCTATATGGTCTCAAGCAAGCCCCAAGAGATTGGTCCAACATAATTGATTATTATCTTCTACAAAATGGCTTCAATAGTGCAACAATGAGCCTGCTTTATACACAAAGATGAATGAAAAAGGTGAAATTTTGATTGTATTCTTATATATTGATGATTTAATATTCATGGGTGACTTATCCATTGATTTGTTTAAAGGAGCTATAAAAGAGGAATTTGAAATGAATGATTTGGGTCTCATGAAATACTTAATAGGAATTAAGGTGAATCAAAATGAAAATGGCATATGCATCTCTCAAGAAAAGCATGCTAATGATATTTTGAAGAGGTTTAATATGTTGAAATGCAAATCAACACCAACACCAATTGTTACAAGTTTGAAGCTAGGCAAGGATGACAAAGGATCCAATGTAGATCCAAATTTATATAAGAAACTAGTTGGTAGTTTCATGTTCCAAAGAACCACAAGGCCATACATAATGTATGGTGTAAGTCTGATTTCAAGCTTCATGGAGTCTCGAAAAGACTCACATTGGAAAGCTAGGAAAATAATTTTAAGATATGTAAGTGGAACAAGAAATTATGGCATTCAATATTCATGTTCAAATGAGTTCAAGCTAATAGGATACATAGATAGTGATTGTGATGGTAGCATTGATGACAGAAAAATCACATTTGGTTATATTTTTCATTTTGGAATAGGGGTTGTATCATGGGACTTAAAGAAACAACCCATTGTCACTCTTTTGTCAACAAAAGTATAATATGTAGAAGTAATAGGGGAAAAATTCCAAGCAATTTGGATGAGAAGAGTGTTGAAAGAGTTGAAGCATGAACAAGAAGATACAACAAAAATACATTGTGACAACAAATCAGCTATAACACTATCCAAAAATCCAGTCTTTCACAAGAGAAGCAAACATATTAACACTAGATATCATTTCATTAGAGAGATGATTAACAATGGAGAGATCTTTTTGGAATTTTGCAGGTCTCAAGATCAATTTGCTGATACATTCACTAAACCACTAGGAAAGGATGCATTTGAATACTTAAGAAGTTGTTTGGGTGTCTATGTTGAAAACAGATGCACCAAAAATTTCAAAACTATAGCTAAAGACAAATGCACCAGAACTTTCAAAACTGTAAGTGAAGATAGATGCGCTAGAACTTTAAAAATAGTAAGTGAAGCAGATGCGCCAGAAATTTCAAAATTGGAAGTGAAGATAGATGCTCCAGAAATTTTGAGAAGAATGTTAGCTATTTGTGATGAAGGGGGAGTGTTGGAAATTAATCCCAACTATTGCATTTATTCCTCCTCCATATATTTTTCCAGCAATAATTTCTCTTTCCATGCGTATAGGATTGCTTTAAATTTGAATTTAATGCAAAATCTAAACCTACAAGTTTTTCCTTGCTGGTTGTTAAATCAACATTTATTGTAAGTAATGCTTTTGGCTTTCCTTCCATTTGCTCGACTCTTACATAGCTTATGGGAGAAGCTTTGTTTTAGTTTTCTTGTGGCTGAACAAAAGGAACTAAGAAGATAGAACATCAATTTCTATGTTTTCAGTCAATACGTTGATAATGATAGCATTATGTCTTGTCATTCTATTATTTTGTTCAGTAATTATCTTCACAAAATTTTTTATTTTTTCAAAGTCAATTTCTATCCTTCTATCCTTACCCGCGTAGTCCTGGATGTCCTTACTAGTAGCGTTCTCATAATGCTCTTCATCCTTCTTACACAACACAGAAACCTAAGCTTCCACTTCTTCCAATTTACTCTGGAGGGCCCATTTTTTGATTTTTAGGTCATTAATTTCATGAAAGACCCATTTTGATATTCTGAAGTAGTCCACGGCATTATTCCTAGCTATGCCCAGAAAATTAGCAATAGGTTTTGTATCAAGATTGAGGCAATTTTTAGCAGAGTTGGAGGCTCCAAGGGACCCAATTCTATCATCTTTGTCCATTGACGGGACAAAAGAGGAAGAATTGTTATTTGCACTGGGTTCCTCAGAATTAGGAGAATCTTCAGAGTAAGAAACAAGGTTTTTAACAGGGAAATTCTTTCCAGCACCTTTGGCTTTGGGGGTAGAACTTCTAGGCTCAGAAGCAGGGCAGACTTTAACAGGCTGGGGATTATAGACTTGGATTTTCTTTCCAGTCTAAGCAATGGGAGGGTCTAGGACCATCCTTATAGGATTCAAATTAGGTTTATTTCCTAAACAACTAGGTTCAATTTCATCATCCTTAGAAGCCGAAGAGGCATCCAGGTTAGCAAGGGTCGATATTTTTTGGAAATTTTTAAAAATTGATCTTATTAGACCAGTATGTAATATAAGATATCTTATAGGGTTTTTCTTATGGTCTTCCAAACTGTTTCTTAAGGAACAAAGTAAGTAGTAGGGGAGAGAAACCCTGACCTTATAGCGAAAATGATTGAGCAAGGCAAAATGATAGCCGTAGACCCTAGTGAACCATCCATCCAGGATGATATACTCCATAATGATGTGAATAAATTTTCTCTAGAGAGCTTTAATGGAGTCAGCCTCGAAGTAACTATTGGAGTTTTTTGTTTATAGTTATCACTATGCATCTTTGGGTTTATATGTGGGAGTTGCTAATTATGTGGGTTGGTGGAGGTGGAGAGTGTTTTCATCATAATGGGGAAGGTGAATGGTAAGTATTTGGCATGGACCTTCACAAATACTCTTCTGCTCTGAAATTTGTAAGTCCTTTTACATGGGTAGTTTACATAGATGGTTCATTTATTGTTGATGTCTTCTTATTATATGTTTGTATCTTTGGCATTATACCGATTTGGAGTTTTGAAAGAGATTATCATTCTCTATGGATGGAGAAATTACAAAAAAATCTTCTTTCTTTCTTCAAAAAATATGGTTAGGGTTAGTTATTCATTCACTATTGGTCTATTGTTTTGGTTGTCTATGTGTATGCCTATTTTTCATATTTGAAAAAGATTTTTGTTCTCTATAGATGGAGAAATTTCACTTAAATCTTCTTTCTTCCCTCAAAAAATATGGTTGGGGTTGGTTATTTTGACACTCTCGATCTATTGTTTTGGTTGTCTGTGTGTATCTTCAACATTGTAGCCATTACCATGGGAGCAATTGTATTTATCTGTGTGTACGGTTTAGGGTTGTATGAAAGCATTAACATATTGGAGATAAAACTACTTTGGTCATTTTCTAGTATTATTATAGTAGGTCTTTTACAATTACTCTATTTGTGTTGATGTAGCTCGAATTGTTAATGAAGCTTGTGGGGTTATACTAATTTTTACATGGGTGCTTTGCACAAATGATTATTGTATTGTCAATTTCTTCTTGTTTTATGTTTTTATCTTTTGTGTTATACCCATTTTCGAGACTTGAAGGAGATTATCGGTCTTTGGGGGTGGAGAGACTGTAGTTAAATTTTCTTTCTTTTGTCAAAAAAATATGGATAGGGTTACTAATTTTTGGGTGTTGAGTGTTATTCTAATACCTCTTTTGGAGCACATATTCATAATGCTAGAATGGCTATTCTGACAATGCGACATAATGAAAATATTTTCTTTCAATTTTAGGAGTATACATTTTGACTACATGAGAATGCCATAGACTTAATCACAAATTGAAGTTACATTCCCTGAACTAAATATTATAGAGAAGTAAAGGCATTGTAACACAACTATTGTAGGACAAGCCCTATTTTGCATTTGCTGGTGATGAGGATGTGGCTAGCTGGTGGGGAGCTCAACATGGATAGATACCAGTTAAATCCTCTTTGATTTGTCAAAAAAAAATGGTGAGCGTTAGTAATTTTTTGATGTTGAGTGTTATTCTAAAACCTGTTTTACAATTTCTTTATTTGTCTATAATATTTAGGCCCACCTAATGTAGGCCAAAGTTTCAATTAAGTGTGTGGGGTGCTGGTTTTTTGTGCACATATTATTGCCACGAATTGGGTTTAGGATCTCTATTTAATGTCACTTTGTGGAAGTTCCAGTAAAATATTCTTCCTATCATCAAAAAAATATGGTTGGGGTCAGTAATTTTTGTTGGCCTTGTTTTTTGTTTATAGTTTTTGATAAAGGAAAAAATGAGTTTTACAGGGACCCAAAACCACAAAGTTTACAAACAACAGAAAAAAGGACCATCAAAGTACCCAAAGAAAGGAAGGTTGCAACATAGAAAAAGATAGAGAAGGACAACAACCACCAACCAAGAGCCAACAAAGGCCAACAAGAGACCTGCACAAAACAATCAAAGCTACCCTAAGGATTTTAAAGTCTCTGCAACCTTAGCTTCAAGGTTGCACATCTCCTGGGTGCCATTTTTCAAAACTTGGATCTCTTAAGGTGAAGAATCCTCCTTTTTCTTTAGGTTGTCCCTAGTCCTCTTCGAGGGGCCAACATCCTCTTTCTTACTCTTCTCCTTGTCTGCTTCCAAGTCCACAACTAGCAACCCTTGATGGGTGTTTTCCAGCTTTTCCACCAAAGTACTCAAGATAGTAGCATTTTGTTTCACAACTCTATGGATATGCTCCATGACAATTTTCATAGTATCCCCGATTCTACCAATTTCCCCTTCTAGTTGCTTAACCTTATTCTCGTAATCTTTCTTCATCTCATCCTCAGTCCAAGAAGCCCCAACAGTATTTTGGGATGCTCCTTTATCCTACATCTCTTCTAGCTTTCTAGTGACAACCCTTTTAAGCTTAGGTCCTTAATCTCATGAAAATCCCACTTCTAGATCCTGAAGTAGTCAACAGCCCCATTTCTTGCAATAGCCAAAATATCATCAAGAAATTCCTAGGCTGGCTTGAAGTAGTTGTCATCAGGGTTGAGATCACAAGGGTATATGGGTCTATTCTCTCTATCAGTGGCAGGGTAAGAGGTATAAGAATACTTAGTGGCTTTAGGGGCATCAGTGTTATCCTCTGAAGAATCCTCAGAATAAGAAACCAATTCTTTCACAGGTGGGTCCTTCAATATTTTCTCTTCCTGAGAAGAGCCAATGGGGGTTTTCACAATGCAATCTTTTTTATTCAATGGCTTTCTTAGAAGGGTTTTCTTACTTGACTTTTTTGGGGAGGGAGGATATTCCTCTTTCCACTCAGTGTTTGAGTCATCTTTTCCCTCAGTCACACTACTATTAGTATCATAACCTTCTAAGGTCTAAGTTGATACAGGGTTAGACAAGGCCAACATGTATTTAAAATGCTCATGAATAAGCTGAATAAGGCCAATATGCAAGACCATATTATTCTTAGGACTCTTTCTATGTTATTCAATACTATTATTCAAGGAGAAACACAAGTAATGAGGAAATGAAACCCTTACCTTATGACAAAAATGATTGAGGGAAAAATGGTACCTGTCGACTTTGGTAAATCTACCATCCAGCATAATGTATTCCATAAGAATTCTGAGCACCTCCCTCCAAATCTTCTTGATCATCCCAACATCAAAATAACTATTAGAAACCTTGACCAGTTCCTTCCTTTCCTTATCAGTTTTGGGAAAACTGATAATCGCTTCATCTAAAAAAATTCTATCACGAAAGAACTTCACCCCCTCGGTCGAGAGTCCAATGATTTCCCCAATAAGGTTCTCATTCACATTAACCTTTCTCCCTGAGAGAATAATTTCACCATTCCTCTAGTGTTTAGCAAAATACTTTGTAACTTTTGGCTTTGGGCCATGAAGCTTCTCGATGAATGACTACAACCCACTCTGCTCGATTTTCCTCCAAACCTTCCGACTTCTCTTATGCATCTCATAGCTAGTCGGATCCACCCTCTTCTTGCTTCCCCCCATTGTCACATTAGCCTTACTTTTATTGCTAATAGTGCAAATACCCTGAACCAAGAGCCAATAGCCGAACCAAAGCACCCACAAAACGTGTCAGACCTTACAGCCTTTTGAGTTAATAGCGGCAACATCATCAAATCAAGTGATATCACTGTACTTGGCTTCATTCTCCTTTATCATTAAAAAATGTGGTAGGTTTCCCATGAATGATATCATATTCTATTAAGGCTCTTACATCAGCTCCCAAATCATTATAATTCTACCACGTTTGTTGCCCTTTTTGCTTAGCCCCCTCATTAGAAAAATAGTCGGCAACACTATTTGCTTCCCTAAAGACATGGGATATTCTAACCTTATCAAAGTTGGATAAGATAGCTTTAGCATCTTCAATCCAACATTTAACGGTCCATGATGGGGGGGACTTGCCAAGGATGCACTCAATAATAATTTTAGAGTCACCTTCTATCCATATATTTTTGAAGTTCAATCTATTAGCTAGGTCAATAACCTAGAATGCTCCAATGGCTTCGGCTAAGTGGTTAGACTATGTGCCTAAGGAGATGGCCACCACCACAACAAACTTTCCATTATAGTCTCTTATCACTCCCCCACTCCCAGCCAGCCCCGGATTTCCCTTGGCCACCCCATCAAAATTATATTTTATCCATCCCCTAGGAGGATGACTCCAATTAACACCTTCACGATTCTTTTTCCCAGGTCTTGAGGCCTTAGAAACATCACTTTTGATGTTCCAATCTAAGTTAGCCATCTTGAGGTCATAGTTAGAACAAACCGCAACCTCCATCTTATTCTTATGATAAGGGATGTTATTGAAGTTTTCCACAATTAACCTGTAAGTTTTCTCATACACAATATTCTCTAGAGTTTCCTTTTCCTTGAAGATTCTATTATTTCATTCCTTCCACACACACCAAGTTGTATAAGGAAAGGTAAAAGCCCATAGTTGGTAGATAGAAGGATTCAAGGAAGGGGCATTCCGCTGAATAAAAAGGTCTTCAATGGTGCCAAGAAAAACCCACGAGAGGTTCCAAAGAGATAAAAATCTTCCCCAGATAGTGGTCACATATAGATAGTGAATGAAGAGGTGGTTAGCAGTTTTCGCTTCTTCCTTACACAGGTAACATCAGTTAGGGATCTGGAATCCACACTTATAGAGATTATCCACCGTGAGAACTTTATTTTGAAGAAGGATCCAAAAAAAATGTTAGCTTTAGGAGTCAAATGTTTAACCCACACTTTATCCCAAAAGGGAGAGGAGGTAGGAGAAACAGACAACAAAGAGACAGTTGTAGAAACCGAGTAGCTGCTTGAAGGGTTAGCCGTCCAAACTAAAAGATCATCCTATTGATTTGATCCCTTCCTAGCTGCCATTAGAGATGATTGAATTGAAGCAAGGTCCAAATTAATCTGGTGCAAATTCACCTAACCTCCATTTCTCTAGTAGTCCTTAACATGAATGCCATAAGTTGCATTGCATGTATCAACCCACCTATATAAATTTTCATAAGAAATTAGGGGCTCCTTCAATAACCACCTATCTTCCTAGAACCTAGCTTGATTCCCACTTCTTATACTCCACCCAACTGCCAAATCCATAATATGTCACCCTCTAATCATATCATTCCAGAAAGCCGATCCATGGGGTAGATTTGGAGACTCAAGCAGAGTATTGAGAGTTCCCATATTTTCCATATATTTTCTCTTTAAAATGTTGTTCCATTCTCCATTAGATGAGAAAGCTCTCCATATTTTCTTAGCAAGGAGATCCTTGTTCATCATTCTAATCTTTCTAAGGCCCAGACCTCCCAACTTTTTAGGTTTACAAATAGAGTCACAGCCAATGAGAGGCATTCTTTTTCTTTCTTCAACACCCGACCAAAGAAAACATTTTTGGATTTTTTCAATAGCATCCACAAATTTGGAAGGGATTTTAAAAATAATTAGAGCATATATTGGAAGGTTCTAAAGAGTAGCTTTGAGAAGCTGGATTTTACCTGCTTGACTGAGAAGAGCTCCTTTCCATCCAGTGAGCTTTTTGTTGAACCTATCAACCAAAGAAAAAAGGATTCGGGTGGCTTGAGGCCCAAAGGCAAACCAAGATAAATAGATGGTAAAGAATCCACTTTGCATCCAAGAATTATGGAAATCTTATTCTGCCTATGCTCTGGAGTATTGAAGAAGAATAGAGAGCTTTAATGTCTATTAAGCATCTGACCAGAAGCCCTCTCATACTCATCCAGGACTTTTTTTAGATTCTTAGCTTTAGCCACTGTAGATCTCCCCATCAAAATGGTATCATCCACAAACTATTGGTGGGAGCAGATCAAATTACTTGACGAGGGCCTCAATCCCACTAAAGACCCATAATAAACCAATCTTTTCAAATTCCTCCCAAGACATTCTTCCATAATTGTAAATAAAATAGGGGAAATGGGATCTCCCTGCGTTATTCCTCTTGAATTCTTAAAGAAATGTGAAGGGGATTTGTTCACCATAATAGATATGGAAGCAATAGAAATGAGTTGACCAACCATCTGAAGGACTCTATTGCTAAAGCCAAATGCCCTCATAATTTTGAGTAAAAAATCCCAATCAACTCAATCGTAGGCTTTCGAAATGTCCAATTTGAGAAGAAAACCTTCAGTTTTAGATTCCGTGAGGGAATGAAAATTTTCATGGATAGTAATAATAGAGTCAAGGATCTTCCTTCCTGGGATGAAGCCATTCTGCAGAGGAGAAATTAGGGAAAGTAGAATAATCAAAAGCCTTGAAGTCAGAACCTTAGAGATGATTTTCTAGAAGGAATTGCAAAGGCTTATTGGCCTAAAAGCTTCAAAGTCCGCAACTCTTGGTTGCTTGGGAATTAAAACCAGGAAGGTAGCATTAAGTTCCTTAAGGAGGCTCCTTGAACCAAAAAACTCTTTAACAACATTCACTGCATCCTCTTCCTCAATCTCCCAAAACCATCGAAAAAAGAACATAGGAAACCCATCCGATCTCATATCCTTGTTGCCTTCAAAAGAAAAGACAACTCTCTTAATTTCTTCCTCGGGCGGAATAGCTGAAAGTATCTTGCTATCTTCATCCTTAACAATTTTTGGGATGGCCTCTGAAAGATAATCTTGCAATTCATGATTGATTCCATCACTTTCCGAAAGGAGATTATTGAAGAAGAGGACAACTTGTCTTCTGATGTCTTCATCCTTTTCAAAACGGCTTCCATTGTAATTAATGTGAGTAACCCTATTTGCAGACCTATTTTCAACACAAACATGTGAAAATATCTAGTATTTTTATCTTTAGTTGAAAGCTGCAGAGCCCTAGATCTCTATCTCCAAAATTCCTCCTCTTTGGCTATTATATCATGCATCTTCACAAGTAGCTCATTTTCTTTCATCCTATTGTTAGCAATGTAACCCTCCAGTTGGATTTTTTCTTGTATCTCCTTCAGATCAAGTTGTAATTCATACTTGATCCCAGAGATATTACGAAAAGTTTCTTTATTCCATCTTTTAATCTTATTTTTGACTTCCCTCAGTTTCTTCACAACCCTGAACATAGTTGTCCCAAGAATCGAGATATTCCACCACTTCCTCACCTCCTCAAAAAGTTGAGGGTGGGACAGCCACATATGTTCAAATCTAAAGGGGAAATTCCTCTTAGCGAATATAGGATCTGCCACAAAACTAATTGGAAAGTGATTAGAGCCCACCCTAGAGAGAGCCTTTAAGGAACAAAAATAATTTAAAAACTAGTGATCAAAGATCAAAGTTTTGTCTAATTTGACTTGGATTAAGTCCTTTCCAGTTCTTCAATTTGAACAAGTATAGGAGGATCCTTGTAGCTCTAGATCAATTAATGCCTAATTATTAATGAAGTCCATAAGGTCCATTCTGCTTTCCAGATTCACCTAGGATCCTTGGAACTTCTCACTTTCCTAAAGAGGGGTATTACAGTCACCCATAACAACCCAGGCTTCATTAATGAATTTCCTGCGAAATGCAGCCAACTCTAGCCAAAAGGTCTTTCTGGCCCCTTTCCCATTAGGGGAATATATGTTAGACTGAATCTAGCAAAAATTATCCATAGTATGGGTAAATCTGGTAGCCACATGATTTGAGCTCTTAAATAGCGGTTCACCTTTGATAAAATTCAAATTCCAAAAGGTAACAATTCCCCCTAAGGCACCTTCAAAACTATTACCATGCACCCCACAAAACTTAAACATTTTAATCTTTTCCACTTTTTCTTTAGTAATTTTGGATTCTTGGACCAGTAAAATATTAGGTTTTGTTGATGGTGTTTTTATGCACTTCTCAACACAGGCAGTGCGTAGGCGCACTACCTCTCTTAAAAGACAATTTCCCACAATCGAGTTGCAGAACACTATCCCAACGTCTCTCGGATGTCAGGTCATGACGGTGCTTAGATACCTCAGTAGTTTGATGTGATTTGCTGGAATCACAAGGCGACCTTATAGAAATACAAAGTGTGGATGCAAAGCATGAAGTTGGATCTTTGAAAAGGAGTTCTTAGCATGAAAGCAGTTATATGATGGCTGTAGGTTCAAACAACAATCTCAAACTCCATCTAGTTGTTAGATTTTGCTTTATAAAGTGCAATGAACCTTGGTGTTGTTTAGTTTCTAAAGAAAGTGAAAAAAGAGCGAAGGGGAAGAAAAGTTCCTAAGCCTAAAGCTTGCTGTGAACAGTGATAATGGAGTCCCTGCAATGGACAATTCCTTCAAAACAATATCCCACTTAACCAGGGATTTCACAGTATCATGGAAATTGTGCAATCTTCTAAGGGCTGTAGATTTTTATCCTTCATCCACCATATACATGCATGAACTAAAGATAAGTGTTTGAGGCAGCTTAAATCAGGTCCAAGCTAACTTTGCAAAGCTATCTACCTTCAGCAAACAGCAAAAAGTATGGACTAAGGGATCATCAACAAAGCAGGAATTTTCATGAACAGCCAATAGCATTCCTAAGATTATCCAAATAACATGAACAGCTAACTAAACAACAAAGAGATCTAAGCTAACATCTAATATTGGAGAAGTGAATCAATAGACATGAGAGAAAACAAGGAAATGCACCAAGTCAATGCTATTTCTCATAAATTTCAGCAGCATGCCTTTACAACAACTCAACTTTCTCTTTGCAAATGAGAGGAGTGCTCTATTTATAGCTTTTCAAAAATCAAATGAATGGCCAAGATTCATTTTCATTGTGTGGCCAAGATTCATTACAAAATAGGGTTTCACCTACCCCCAAATAGATTTACAATTAAAAAACATCTTTTGTTTTTTCCCTATTTTGTCATCTAGTGGATGACACTATTTGCATTTTCGTCCTATAGCTAATTGCTGTTTCTTTGGCTATAGCTACTTTTCTGGGAGGTCTTCTTCCTCGGCTGGGCTGTCTGGTTGCTCCTCGGAGGCTGCGTGTTCAATATGCTTGAAGATTACGGCCTGGAGCTTGTCTATATTAAGGATTTCACATCTCAGTCCCTGGTAGCTCCATTCCTTGGCATTCTCTTCCAGCCGTTTCTAGTCCTCGTCATACTTTGAGCCCTGATCTCTGAAGAGCTCCGATCTATCGAAGGCACAGGCGGCGAAACTCAAGAAGTCCGTTGTGATATCTCCGGCTCTCCCGTCCTTCATCCTTTCCTCAAAATACGACTTGACCTTTTCTGCATCTAATTGCACCGTGGGCATATCATGGCTCGTCATTAACTTAAGGTACTCGGTGCATTCTGCCTGGATCTCCTTGATCCATGCAATATCCGGATCTACCCTACTCTAGATTTATTCCATCCTCTCTTTACGGTTGATGAGGTCTCTGCGCCACACGTCAACTAACCAATGATCCTCCTTCTTCAATTCGAGCTTTTCTTCCCACGTGCTTTCTGGCATTTGAAGGATGGCTTCAACCTTCGGGAAGGCAGAGTCGTAGATTGCAGGGAAGTTGGTGCAGAGTTTCTTCGTGCTTTCCAAGGACTGAACCAGGTCCAGGAATTTGTTGGCTATCTGCACAGCGAAGCCGATCCCTATGTTTCTGACCTTCGCAACCTGCTGGAACCAGTCCTCCGTGGTCTTCTCTAAGTTTTTTCTTCTCTCCAGCTTATCTATCTACTCCTTGGAGAGTAGCTGTGGCGTGGCCGTCGAGGTAGTGGGGAGGTCGTCTATTGAAGACCACTGTTGGATGTAGTCGATTAGGGCAGCAACCTGCGCCTTTAGCTCGTCTTTGGTGATCTTGTCCTGCTTAATCAAATACACCACCGTGGCCACTGACTCCTCCAGATGTCCGACCTTCTGTTCCCTGGTGGCTATCCCTAGGTCAATCGTGGAGATATTGTAGCTTACTCCGGCCTGGCCAATAGTTGGCGTCGCTACTTGTGCAGCCCGGGAGCCAGAAGCATCCATGGTTATCCTGGAACGGACCTTAGGCTTTTTCTCCTTCTTTGTTGTGGCTAGAGATCGAGCCAAAATGGCCTCCAATCTTGACCTCGGGTCGCTCAGGACAAGAGTAGTCTTTTCAAGTTGCTTTTCTAGCCATTCGGGCATGGCGGATTTATTCTTGGGTGTATTATGGCTGCCTTCACCCGTCTCAGTCAGAGGTAAGACTTCTGCCTCCTTTTCTTTTTCAAGTTCTTCCTTTTCCCTGGCAGCATCCTCCTCCTCGTCAGAATCTTGATAAAACACGAGGCTTTTGACAGGTAGCTTGGTGGATAATATCTGGGCGAGATCTTGTTCTTTTGCTGTCTCCTCTTCCTTCTTTTCTCTAGCAGCTTCGGGTTCTGGGCTCTTCACAATGTGGGTCTCCGCCTCAGTGATATCCTTTTTTGGTTGCTCTTCTTGTGGCTATCCCTATTCACCACGTGGCGACTGTTCCGCCTCTTCTCCAACATCCTTCGGCTGCTAAGCCAATTCTTCTTCAACGTCATCATCAGAAACCTGAATAATTTCCCCAGTGCCCGAGCCATCCTCCCCATCCCCGCCCTCAGAAGAGCCTATCTCTTCTTCCTCGTAGGCAACCTTGTCGATGGTTCTATGCTCATATTCAGGTTGCTCATAATAATCATTGACCTCCTCCCCAATAGGTATTGAAGCCTCTTGTTCCAGCTCCTCCATCTGCTTGGAAATCTACATTATGGCCTCTATGGCTGGCGGACCCGTTGGTGGTTGCGAAGGCTGAGATGTTGCGAGGGCTTGGGCGAGGGCAGCCTGGAGAGTAGGGTCTATTAGGAGTTGCGAGAGCTCAGGGGAAGATTCTGCAGGTGTCGTGTAATGGCCTCGAGCACGCTAGAAAGGGGAACAGGCGAATGTATTGTTGCCAGAGGCAGGGAGGTGATGGGTGACATTGCAGTAGCAGAGGAAGGGGAAGTGGTCATGCTTGAGGAAGAGTCAATATTGACTATGGACCCGGCCGGGGGCGAAGAGGCGAGGTGGACTGAAATGTCCACCGCCTGGGGAGATGATGCGGCTGCGGCCTGAGAGGCAGGCAACACACCAATCGGGGGAGGAAGGAGCAAAGGAGGCTGTGCCTCCATTGTGATCACTGTCCTCTTAAGCTTCTTGGGAGATGAGTCTCCCGTATCCTTTGTTGCTTATTCTTTGGGGCCTCCGGACTGTGCTGTTTCTGCTTCTTTTCTCTTCTAGGACCTGGTGATGGGGGGAGACTTGGAAGTCTCACCAGCTGATGGGGAGGCGGCAACATCCTCTGTGGCGCTTGGCTCACTTTTGAGCGCCTCATATGTTAGAGTTACCCCCTATTGCTCCAGTTGCGCCACCTGCCCATCAACCCACTCCTTAGTGCGAGCTATGATAGGCTGGGTGATGGTATCCAGGTCCTCGACCTCTTGCTCGTCCCAGTCGATGGAGGGGATCGCTAGGTCGGCAACCGTAGGGTACCTCGGGTGGACTCATCCTCCTCAAGTTGATCAGGCACTGGAAACAGCTGCACCCTCCTCAAGAACTGCATCGTCATTCGCATGTAGTGCCTCTTTCGGACCTCCTTATCATCTCTACAATCTGCCTAGAAATCTTTAACATGGTACTGGTGGGCGTATGCCGGCCCTAGCGCTTTCCTGACGTGGCCGTGGGGGTCCATCCGTGGGCGAGCTGTGTACCATTCAAAGTTGTATTCCTTGAGTTCCTTTTTTGAGTTGCCAGCGCATTGAGATGTTTGCAGTCGATACTAGCCCTGGCCGAGGATCATGGGATAAGGAATCCCTGCTACGTGTTTCTGGCTAAAGACCGCCTGAATATGTTGGAGTGCCCGAGAAAGCTCCAGGAGAATAATCCTATCGTTCGGATACCTGGGCAACTTGTTCGTCCATTCCATGAATCCCTGAGCACGGATGTAAGTGAACTTGGGGAATTGAATGTATAAGAAGGCATACTCCTTCAGGAGTGCCCTGGCGCTATGAGATACCCTTCTCTCAAAGTCCCTGGATATTAATCTGATAATATGGCCTATGAAGGCATCATTGACCCGGCCGTACTCCTTTTTGAAGTAGTGGTATTGTAGCTAAGGGTATTGGTCAAAAGGCTTAAGCCCTAGTTTGTGATCCCCATTCGGCGCCATGAAGAGTCCACTATATTGCCTCTGACCCGCCAAGGAGTACACCAGGTATGAGGTCATGTAGAACTTGTTGCTTTTCTTAACATTTATGAACTGCTCGTGGAAGCAGTTGCTAATGATACTCCCTCAGTCGAACGAGATCTTGGTTTTCACATCTTCATTTCCTCGTATGATCTACTCAATATAGTAAGCCATCCACTCCTAGAAGTAGGCGGCTGCTAGGAGGCCCATGACCCTGCTTAGCATGGTCACCAAGTCGTGATAGTCCTCGTGGAAGTTGCTGCAGAACAACTCTTAGGGAACTTTTGCAGCGCTGCCCTGCTTCTCCTTCAACCAGTAAACGTTGATTGACTTCTTGATGTTCAATGGATTGGCATCCCATGCCGCCTGACACTGCTCCAAAGTGGGGACTTGCATATGTGGGAATGTCGGAATGTGGAATGTTTTTGTAATTCCTTCCAGAGACATGTCGGCAAGGATATTCCCTTCTTTGTCCACGATTGTTCGAGTATCCGTCTGGTAGGCTTCTCGGCAAGCCATTACTAGTTCAAGTGCTATTAGAGACGGAGGGAAGCCGACAGCTTTGGCAATTCCTCTTTGGCATATTAATAGGGCATTCTTTGTTTTGGGGTCGACCTTGACCCTCTGGGTGAACTCATTAATGTCCACCTGGCCTATATTGGTGTCTGAGATCTCTTTCCAGTCAGTCGAGACCTTCGACTGGAGCGGTTCACCTTGAAATTAGAACTTCATTTGGTCTTTGTCGTCTTTCCCACGGGCGGCCCTTACGGATTTCTTACCTTTGTCCTTTTTGGTAGAGGCCCCTGAAGTTCCTACGGCCGATTCCATATATCCTACAGGCAAAGGGCGAGGTCAGCACAACAAAACACCGAAAACGTTAATGTTAGTCCGTATTGTGAGCATATTATATAACTAACCATTCAAATGCATCATAAATTTAATTCTCAGACGATATCGATTTCATTTTAGGGCAAATGAGCAATCCAGGCCCAAAGGGCCGGACTTCCCTGGCAGGAATGCTGCCAGGAAGGGAAAACACGACCGAAAGCTCCCGGGGACCCCCGCTGGTCAGATTTTGATGTTCTAAGAGACCCATGATGGAGAAAGGCCTGATTTAGGACGTGGGTCGAACTCAGATTTTTAATTTGGATTGATTGGATCAATTTGGGGAGCTCTGGGGGTTTCAGGCTGGAAGGCAGCCAGGCGAAGGAAGCCAACGGCGGCGGACACCAGACGAAAGTCTGGCAGTGCAAGCCTGGAGGTCGAAACCCGGGAAGCAAAAAGACGGCCGTCATCAGGTTTGGTTTTAGATTTTAGACCGGACGACATTCGGATCACCGGGACCCGGGAGGCGGAACGTCGTGAGGCTACGGTGGCCGTGAAGAAAAGCACAGAGGTAGCGAAGAGGCCATCGGGGCCCGGGAGATGGGGTGCCACGGGTGGACGGTCGCCAGGAAATTTCATTAAGGTTCGGGCGACGGCAGCGGCGAGAGGGTCCTCGGGGCCCGAAGGTCGGGCAGCCGGAAGGGTCCCGCTGTGACTGACGGCGGAACCGTCACGGAGTTCCGGGGACGGAAGTCCGGATGGCCGGGCCCGAAGGGTCGCGGGGTCGTGAAAGCAGGGGTCTCGCCGGTAGATTCTGAGTTTAACACGTCGGTGAACGACGAATCGGGGGCCGGACGACGGGAAGATGGAAGGGGTTTCGGGGCATGGCAAAACTTAATCAATCTTCAGACGGCCAAGGAAAGGACGGGACCCGGAGGGCGGGAGGCAGACTGTATTTCACCGCCGAGGTCAGATTTAACGCGAAAAACGTGAAGGGCATTCCGGGGACGCAATCCAGATGACCCGGGCCCGACTAGGGAGGTGGCCGCCGGCATGCAACTATACACGAAAAGGAGCGGCGAAGGAGGGGACCAGGCCCGAGGTCGCCCTGCGTGAAGAACAACCGCGCATCAGGCGAGTTCCGGATCGATACGGGGGGGTCAATGAGATGGGCTTAGTGAATTTCTAAAACGTGGGTTTGGAGTGTGATGGGAGGTTGTTCAATTTTATGCCATTTAATTCATTGGTCTTTTTAACCGAACCCTCAAAAAGATCAAAAATAGCGGGAGGGCGGACGAGGATGGCCTACCTGCAACTCGCTAAGTGGGTAGGTGATGGGATCCACCGGTGGAGTTGACGGAGCGAGGTTGATGCCGATGATCGCGTTGATGCAGACTACAGTGGGCTCCAATTCAACCGCTGCTCCAATTTGCTCGAATTCGCCAAGTGAAATGGACATTGGGGACCACAGTTTATATACCCCTCGCCATTAATGCGTGCATTAAATGCCTTGTACGACCGTGCCAAAAGTTGGTGAGATTCAAATTCGAGTCGGCGGCGGCGGCGAGGGCTTCGGGATCCGGCTGGCGGGAGGCGGTGCAGAGTTCGCCGCTGAGAGATTTTTCCCCTTTGTTTGAACAGCAGTGGCGAGCAACACTCGGGGGCCCGAAGGGCGGGCGGCCGCCGGGAAGTTTGCCGCCGAAAGCCTTTTGTTTGCACAACAGAGGCAAAAGACGCCCCGGGGCCCGAGGGACGGGCGGCCGACGGAGGATCGCCATCGCGGATGGCGATCCCGGGACAGAAGTCTGGACGCGGACTTCCGGAGCCCGGGGCTCGAAGGAGCAGGGGCCGGTCGGGAAATCCCCGAAGACCTACGGACGACAAACGACTGGGTGGGTTCCGGCAGGCAGAAAGATGCATGGGAAACGCCGTCAGGACGGCAAATGAAGGGGGGAAACCCGATAAGGGAACCCCGGAGGCCCGGGCCCGGAGGGGCCCAGGGCTGCCGCAAAGCCTGAAAGGCCTAAGGAACCCACAAGGCCCCGGAGGGCACCAAAATTTAAAAGGGAAACCACGGTCGATCTTAGGATGAAACTTTAGGGTAGTATCGACCATGCAAAACGTTAAAAAAGAGGGGCACGCAAAACGAGGTAGCCCTGATAGACCCGACAAGGTGAAAGGAAAGAGGGTCCCCGTTCCCAACGGGGTGTGTGTGCTGAGGGCACAACAAATGGCGACTCCGCTGGAGAACGCTCCGGAGCGTTCTAGGGATAAATATTCATTTAGGACCCAGAATCTCTGGTTTCGTAGACCAGAAACGGCTTCCAAGGATGAATCCGGGAGAGCGAGATCCTTAATTGGGTCAGCTTACATGACATCTCGAAAGTGTGTGTAGAGTGAGTTCATTCCTTTCCTAGGGATAGTAACCAAGGTTATTACTTGAACCAAGTGAGCTACATAAGTTGCCTAACACCAAAAGTAACCTGGACATTGCCCTGCTGCCAGTCAGGCATCCATAGCCCCGGCGGAGTTGTCGCTACAATCTCATGGATATTGCTCTACTGCCGGCCGGGCGTCCATAGCCCCGGTAGAGTTATCCAAACACCCATACGATCGTTTATTTTCTCTCTTTTTGCTTTGATATTTCATTTCTCTTTTACCATTTAGTTCGATCGGGTAAGCATTGAAGCCTACAATGGGTTTGAGACTGCAGTGGTCACTGGAGTAGACTTTAGGATTTTTCACTCACTTGGGTGTCGTGACAACCATAGCACAGTCCTTCAGAATTCATTATTATGTAATTTGTGCGAGATCCGAGATGTGGGTAAGAAGATCCGGTGAAGGGTCAAGTTCTGAGCAGAATTCAGACAGGGAAATCATTCACGGACAGCTCTGCAAAGACCGATAGTCTAGAGTGAATGTTTTTCCAGAGAACACAAAGAATGGATAGCAAAGTGAACCACTTGTTAGGCAAGCACGACCACCACAAAGGAGCGGGAAACCTCTCTCAAAAACAAAACTACTGAGAGGGAGAAAGCAAAAAGCGACGCGAACAAAACGCAACAAGCAAGAAAGCAACTACTCTAACCTATGCACAGGTATTTACAACAAAGAGCTCGAAGGAGCTCAAGCTTGGAAGTAATGTTTCAGGTGCTACCCCTTGACTGGTAACGGGACGTTTTCACCGGTTAAGTTCTTTAAGTGGAAGGCATTATCTCCCAAAATCTTAGCTATCTGAAAGGGGCCAAGCCAGAGCTTGTCGAATTTATTGTGTCCCCCTTTCTTTTCATGGGCCTTGTCCCAATATAGGACCAAATCTGCAATCCTAAAGGCCTTAATTTTGGCTCGGCGGTTGAACCATCTCTTCACTACGCCCTGATGTTTGGCAAAATTTTCTATTGCGCGGTCTCGAACTTCCTCTAAATGTAAAAGTTCAGCTAAACGAGCTTCCCTACGATCTCCTTCATAAAAGTCGATGAACTGAAGAGTCAGAATTTTCAGGTGGATGGGGAATATTGGCTCAAGACCATAGACAAGGTGGAACGGGGAATCCCCAAGGGCAGCCTTATGGCGGGTGCGATCAGTCCAAAGGGCGAAATAGAGCTAGGTATGCCAGTCCTTGGGATTCCTATCTAGTAGCTTTTTGATCACGGTAATCAAATTCTTGTTTGTGGACTCGGCAAGGCCATTACCCTGAGGGTAGTAATTGGATGAAAATTTGAGGGCAATCCCATAGTCAAATGCCCAGCTAGCAAATTTTAAAGAGGCAAAGGCAGGTCCATTATCACATACTAGAGCATACGGACAACCAAAGCGATTTAAAATGAAACTTTCTAAGAAATCAGTAACTACTTTAGTTGTACAATGCTTACAAACTATTGCTTCCGTCCATCTAGTATAATAATCAGTGGCGGTCAGAATGTACCTGTGTCCCGCAGATGATGGAGGGCTTACCGGACCGATGAAATCGAGACCCCATTGTGCAAAAAGCCTTACCTCTAGCACGGGCTGCAGTGGGACAGCAACATTCCTCTCCCTGGTGGCAGCGGTCTGGCACGTATGGCATGAACGAACATGGCCATGGGCATCTTTGAAGACAGTTGGCCAATAGTACCCTGCCCTTAATATCTGATGGGCCGTAGAAGAACCCGAGCCATGGCCTGTACCAAACTTATTGTGAAACTCCCTTAGAACACGTTCTGCTTCCTCCTTACCGAGGCATCTTAGATAAATGCCCTCATGATTCTTCTTATAGAGAATGGACCCTTGTAACATATAATCGTTGCTTTTCAATCTAAGGGCCCTTTTCTGGACTCCTTGCAAATGCGACAGACACTTATGATTGAGCAGATAATAAATGACATCTTAATACCACTCTCCTGGGGAGACATCTTCAAGCTGATATTGCTGTACCGTGAGTTCAGGTCCGGCCTCTGTTGCTGTTTCGGCCATTGTATGGGTGAGTGCCTACCCTCTTACCAATTTCATTGGTTGGATCTCCATATCATATTCTTGGAGCAGGGTGACCCACTTGGCCCTCCGTTTGCCCAACTCGTTTTGCATGAGAAGCGTTTTGACTGCTGGGTCAGGGACGATTGCGAACACCTTGTTGCGTAGGATGTAGTGTCTAAATTTCTTTACTCCCCTAACGAGAGCGTACGCCTGATTTTCTATGTTGTGGTAACGCAATTTAGCATCTTTGAGGGGTGCGCTCATGAAGGTGATCGGATGCTCATTTCCTTCGTCATCCTTTTGGGTCAACATATTGGCACAAGAATGCTCCGAAGCAAATGAATAGATATAGAATGGCTTTAGATAATCTGGACTGACCAACACAGGCGCCTCAGCAATGGCTCGTTTGATCTCCTGAAAGGATTGTTTGGCCTCTGGTGTCCATTCAACTTTAGTGTCCTGCTTGAGCATGGCATTAAGAGGTTTGACTATTTTCGCGAAATCGGTGATGAATTTCTGGACGAAATTGATCTTTCCAAAGAAAGACTTTAATTCCTTCTTGCTGCCCGGGGGCTGAATCTTGAGTAGCGACTCAATGCGTTCAGGATCAATGGAGATTCCTTGCTCTGAGATGATGTGCCTGAGTAATCTGCCTTCGGTCACTCCAAAAATGCACTTCTTGGGGTTGAGAGAAACCCCGAATTCCTGGCATCTCTGAAATACTTTGCATAGGTCGGAGA
Source organism: Sequoia sempervirens (assembly GCA_007258455.2). NCBI lineage: Eukaryota > Viridiplantae > Streptophyta > Pinopsida > Cupressales > Cupressaceae > Sequoia > Sequoia sempervirens. The sequence goes on from VDFB02047230.1 coordinate 512,906,892, forward strand.
CGTGATCACCTCGCTTCTTGGAGAATACAGTCAAATCATCCATATAGATGATTATACATTTGCCAATCAGGTCCTTGAAAGCGATATCCATGGCACGTTGGAAAGTGGCGCCGGCGTTGATGAGCCCGAACGACATTCTTCTGTACGCAAATGTCCCCCACTTGGTGGTGAATGCAGTCTTGTGGCGATCCTTGTATTGTACCATTACTTGGTTATACCCAGAGTATCCGTCGAGGAACGACATCATCTGGGAGCCATTGACGATTTGCAGCACTTCATCCAGTGAAGGCACCAGATAGTTGTCCTTTTCTGAGGCGCGGTTGAGATTGTGAAAATCCACGCACAATCTGATCTCTCCATTCTTTTTCCTAACCGGGACTAAGTTAGCCACCCACGTGGAATGCCTAACGGGAAAGATGATCCTTGCTAAAAGTAATTTCTGCACTTCTTTGTAAACAATAGGTTCTAGCAAGGCATTAATAGGGCGTTGCTGCTGACGGAATGGCCTCACCTCAGTCTTCAGAGGGATGGTGTGCGTGATGACAGATGTGTCGTATGTTTTCAAGTCTTCGTAACTCCATGCCACCATGTCAGGATATCTGCGCAAAGCATCCGTGATTCCCCTCTTCTCTTCGGGCGTGCATACCTTTCCAATAAAAACATTCTTGGTATCCTCGGTCGTTCCTAGGTTGTGAGCGTTGCACTAGATGCTTATAGCCTCCTTTTTTGTTTTCCAGTCCCGATCCCTGATCTGATCCAAATTGAATGCACGCTCCAGCTGAACCATGCCTCTGGGGATCGTGTTGGTTTTCAGATTGATAACCCCTTCTATGTCCAACTCAGCCTCCTGTGGATCAGCTTCATCGATGATATGTGCAGCAAAGACGTCAGAGCTTGTGATGAACTGGAGGATATGCTTATCGTTATTAAAAACCTACAGGTGGGTGACATTGTCCAGGACCGATGGCGTAGATGTCAACTCAATAGTGAACTTCTTAAGCCCTGACAAAGAGAGGGGCTGTAACATGCTGGCTGCTTGAGCCAAGGCATCAGCTGTACAATTCAGAGCACGAAGGATCAATTGTATGTTGACTGCATCTAGGCCCTCTAGGAGATCCCACACCCTGTGTCTATAATTGGCGAGTCTTCGATCATGGCAGGAGTATAATTTCTTGACCTGCTTAACCACAAGTGCGAAATCTCCGAAGACTTGCAATACTTTCACATTTTTCCTCAAGGCCATAGGAAGGCCAAGGACCAAGGCCTCGTATTCTGCCACATTATTGGTGCAATAAAACTGCAATCGATGGGCAGTGAGGAATGTCCTACCCATTGGACTGATGAGTTCGATCCCCGCTCCAGCTCCTTGTCTTGACTTTGACCCATCGAATCAGAGCGTCCAGCACTCAGAGGATCCCGCCTCTTCAGGTTTGATTGAGCCTTCATTTTCTTTTGGCTGGACAGCGAGCCTAGTGATCTTATGAAGGCTTTCTGGATCGAGGCAACGATCAGCAGGTGGTCCTGGTGTTTTCTTTGGTGTTCCCGTCAGAGGAGTAGCGACTTTCTTAACATGCTCGACTACTGCTTGACACAAACAACAGTCAAATTCGGAGTGATCCGCATTGTGTACTCTACACCAGTTCGGCAATAATAGGTCCTGAAAATTCATTCTAGCTCCTAGGCTGAGCTGATCTCTTGCACATTTTTCCATAAACTCCTGGAAGCCATCGAGCAATCCCTAGTTGTCATCTTTATCCGGCTTATCATCAGCTTCTGCCAACATTTCTTCATCTGGGGGCATTTGTTCGGAACCCACCGAGGGACTACATAATACCAGTAATACCTCATCTGCCCATTCTTCCTGAAGCTCAAGCTCATTTTGGTAAGCAAAAGGGCGGTAATTCCCTAAGTCGGTCTCAGCGAACAACACCTCGCTGAGATTATTGTATTCCGTGATCATATATTTCATCCGGGGTTCACGGTCAATACGAATCTGATTTGGCAGCCCCTTCCACGATAGCCACATGTGAGACAAGTCGGTGGCGGTGTATCCATTTAGCGCCTTGGTGAACTCTCTCCTCAGAATGATTTCATAAGCATTAGGTATGTCTGCCACTTGGATGTCCACAACTTGTTGTATTTGGGGGTCCACAGCGATTTGCATGGGGATGCGGTTTATTTCGCCCACGATATTAATCTCTGTTTTGTCCAGTTGGGTGACCTTTCTCTTTGAAGGCGTGGGGGTGATGCCAAAAGCTTTGCATACGGCCAAGGGCATGACGTTGGTAGACGCGCCTGAATCAAGCAGGCAATTGTGCAAATTCTTGCCAAAGACCCTAATAGTAGTCAGGAACGGGGGAGTTTCCGGTCTCCCTTGGAGGATACCGACGGGTGTGTCCATTTGAGCTATTTGGCCTTTGTTCTTGTCACTACCTGTATCCTTGGTTTGTTTAAATTGCTGGTCCTTGGGAGGCTATCTACCAGCCCTCTCTGGCTCCTTTTCAGGGTATCTACTAGCTAACTGATTCATGGGCATATGGTTCCTTCTTCCGGTGTTGTCTTGTATCTCTTGTTCCTTCTTGGGCTCCTCAAAGGTTACCCTCTTGGACGGGGTCTCTTGTGTCGCGCTAGATGAGGGAGTCCCATTCAGAACCCTAAAAAAGGCATGTCTTACAGCGGGAACCTTGAGTAATTCGAAGGCCGACAAACTAATTTTGACCTTCTTAAACTCTTCTACCACATATTCACCCATTTGCTCGATTTCAGAGCTAAAAGCTTGGCCTATGGGAGAACTAGGGGTTTGACTCTTGGTTTGCCCAGCAGATTTTGGGGTTGGCTCTGGGGCTGACCTTGCGGTTGGTTTTGGGATTGATTTTTGTTGAGATATTGGGCGGGTATATGAGGGAGCCCTGGGTTATTGCTAGCATTTGGATCAGGCGGGGTGGCGAAGTTGTTTGGTGGAGTAGAAGTGGTGAAGGGTCCGTTGGCTTGTCTATTCCTAAGGAAATAGGGACTTGACCGTTGATGGAACATGTGGACCTCATCCACAAATGGCTCTTCTTCATCCACTGGACCGTTATCTACCGAATCAAAAAGCTGAGCTAGAGTTGATTCGTTACTTACCTCTTGCGCTTTCTCATCCTCAATAGGAGTGGGCTCTGCTTTGGGCTCGTTGCGGTCTCCTCGTGAAAATGGTGCCTGATTGACCACCAGACATGAGGAATCGTAGGGCTCCGATGGGATGATGTCCCTGCAGTTGGCATTATCAACGAAATTTTGTACTTCCACCTGGAAGATTTCAGCCGCCACTTAGAACTCAGCGTAGTCTAGCTCAGAATGCCTGCTAGTTTTGTGAAGTTGGCACCATCCGGACAAAGCTGCCTCGGCCAGATACACACCGCTGGATGTTCTGTCATTTCCTACCGGTTGATCGAATGGCATGGGGACACCGCCGTTGTTGGGCCTGGTGTTCCATGTGCAGTTTTTCCTCTGAGAAGGTCTTCTTTCTGTGTTTTGATTGGAAGTCTGCCCCCTCTCATAATTCTGCCCCGAGGAGGTGCCCGCTTCCCGATTATCTCTATTGTCTCTATTGTCTCGAGACTCTCGACTGTCCCTGTTGAGATTGGCCTGAAAGTTGTGTTGGGAGGCCTGTAACTGATTATTCTGGTTCTTCAGATGCGTCATCTCTGTGGACATCTTCTTAATCATTTCGGTCAGCTCTTCTAGCTTGTCTTTCTTGGCCGCACCGCTAGGTGACGGGGCCGGGTTTTGGAGAAAAGCGGGCGGGGCTGCCGGCTGATTTTGATATGCTGGAGGAAAGTCCGGTCCTGACAAGTACAACGATGCCTGGGGCTGTTGGGAATATGCTTGTTATTGCGGAACCATCTGAGAATAGTTGTACTACTGTTGGGGCTACAGATAAGACGTCGCGGGAGGCGCATAATTCAACGGCTGCCCCGGATGCGGCACCATAAGCAATTGTGGCACCTGGTTCATGAGAGGAGTTTGGTGAGCAAATGCCTGATTGAGCCCCTGAATTTGCATTGGGTGGGCGACGGGCCCCAAAGAGGGCAGAGGGCCGGATATATTTTTTCCCAAATCTGCACTTGCAATGACAGCTTCTGCATAGGTGGTCAGTAAGGTAGCTGGCGGCGGGCGCATCCTTTTTACTAACGCCGCCGCGAGGTTATCCAGAGCCATGTATTAGATCGGTAGAGCAGCTGCATCATTATGGAGGTACGGATCCTGAAGCCTCATGTGAGATCGATGGAAGCGATCATTGAAGGAGCCAATAGGTTCGTTGACCTCCCTCCTGATGGACATGAACTGCTGGTAAAGGTCAGCGGGGTTGACAGGAATCTTGTACTTCTGCAGGAAGGCATTCTTCATCAGGGTCCACGAGGTGATCGATCCCTACGGCAGATTGATGTACCAATAGAAGACCTCTTCTCCCAACGAATGCGGAAAGAGGCGACACGCCACGTCCTCGTGACCCACCTGCATTTCGGTAATCGCCATTTTAAATATCTTGATATGCTCTTCAACTGTTCTTTGCATGTCACGTGGATGGAATTTTGAACAAAAGCCTTCCAGATTCTTGGGCATATCATTGTAAACAGCAAAGTGTATCGGCGAAGGGTTATGCACAAGCCAAGCCATGGGGGGAGGCGGAGGTGGCGCTTGCTGTTGGAGAACAGGGATCTGGGGCTGTATTGGCAATACAACCACAATTTGGGGCTGCCCTTGAGCTATGGTTGTCTAGACTGTGCTTTGGGCTGAAAGGGCCGGTAGAGGAGCGAACCCCTGGCTGCCGGAAGGAAGACGTGCAAATGTTGTTTGAGATGGTTGGGTGGAAGATGAAGGCCAACCAAGTGAAGGTGGAGGTGAAATGGAGGCGGATGGAAAAGAGGAAGAGACGAAGCTGCTTCCTTGTGCTCGTTTTTCCCTCGTGGAAGGCTGCAATTCTTCAAATTCCCCCTTGTTTGGTGCTGATCGTAGAATCCTTTGAAACCTTTCCAGGGAGAATGATCTGATCCGATCCAGCTTCACTTTATCCCGTAGCTTGGTATTCCAATCGCTGCCCTCCTTCTAGCGCCAGTTCTGTTGATGCTGTTTTTATGCACTTCTCAACACAGGCAGTGTGTAGGCGCACTACCTCTCTTGAAAGACAATTTCCCACAATCGAGTTGCAGAATACTATTCCAAGGTCTCTCGGATGTCAGGCCATGACGGTGCTTAGATACCTCAGTAGTTTGATGTGATTTGCTGGAATCACAAGGCGGCTTTACAGAAATACAAAGTGTGGATGCAAAGCATGAAGTTGGATCTTTGAAAAGGAGTTCTTAGCATGAAAGCAGTTATATGATGGCTGTAGGTTCAAACAGCAATCTCAAACTCCATCTAGTTGTTAGATTTTGTTTTATAAAGTGCAATGAACTTTGGTGTTGTTCAGTTTCTAAAGAAAGTGAAAAAAGAGCGAAGGGGAAGAAAAGTTTCTAAGCCTAAAGCTTGCTGTGAACAGTGATAATGGAGTCCCTGCAATGGACAATTCCTTCAAAACAATATCCCACTTAACCAGGGCTTTCATAGTATCATGGAAATTGTGCAATCTTCTAAGGGCTGCATATTTTTATCCTTCATCCACCATATACATGCATGAACTAAAGATAAGTGTTTGAGGCAGCTTAAATCAGGTCCAGGCTAACTTTGCAAAGCTATCTACCTTCAGCAAATAGCAAAAAGTATGGACTAAGGGATCATCAACAAAGCAGGAATTTTTATGAACAGCCAACAGCATTCCTAAGATTATCCAAATAACATGAACAACTAACTAAACAACAAAGAGATCTAAGCTTATATCTAATATTGGAGAAGTGAATTAATAGACCTGAGAAAAAACAAGGAAATGCACCAAGTCAATGCTATTTCTCATAAATTTCAGCAGCATGCCTTTACAACAACTCAACTCTCTCTTTGCAAATGAGAGGAGTGCTCTATTTATAGCTTTTCAAAAATCAAATGAATGACCAAGATTCATTTTCATTGTGTGGCCAAGATTCATTACAAAATAGGGTTTCACCTACCCCCAAATAGATTTACAATTAAAAAACATCTTTTGTCTTTTCCCTATTTTGTCATCTAGTGGATGCAACTATTTGCATTTTCGTCTTGTAGCTAATTGCTGTTTCTTTGGCTGTAGCTACTTTTCTGGGAGGTCTTATTCCTCGGCTGGGCTGTCTGGTTGCTCCTTGGAGGCTGCGTGTTCAATATGCTTGAGGATTACGGCCTGGAGCTTGTCTATATCGAGGATTTCACATCTCAGTCCCTGGTAGCTCCATTCCTTGGCATTCTCTTCCAGCTGTTTCTAGTCCTCGTCATACTTTGAGCCCTGATCTCTGAAGAGCTCCGATCTATCGAAGGCACGGGCGGCGAAACTCAAGAAGTCCGTTGTGATATCTCCGGCTGTCCCATCCTTCATCCTTTCCTCAAAATATGACCTGACCTTTTCTGCATCTAATTGCACCGTGGGCATATCATGCCCTGTCATTAACTTAAGGTACTCAGTGCATTCTGCCCGGATCTCCTTGATCCATGCAATATCCGGATCTACCCTGCTCTAGATCTGTTCCATCCTCTCTTTATGGTTGATGAGGTCTCTGCGCCACACGTCAACCAACTAGTGATCCTCCTTCTTCAATTTGAGCTTTTCTTCCCATGTGCTTTCTGGCATTTGAAGGATGGCTTCAACCTTCGGGAAGGCAGAGTCGTAGATTGCAGGGAAGTTGGTGCAGAGTTTCTTCGTGCTTTCCAAGGACTGAACCAGGTCCAGGAATTTGTTGGCTATCTGCACAGCGAAGCCGATCCCTATGTTTCCGACCTTCGCAACCTGCTGGAACCAGTCCTCCATGGTCTTCTCTAAGTTTTTTCTTCTCTCCAGCTTATCTATTTGCTCCTTGGAGAGTAGCTGTGGCATGGCCATTGAGGTAGTGGGGAGGTTGTCTATTGAAGACCACTATTGGATGTAGTCGGTTAGGGCAGCAACCTGCGCCTTTAACTCGTCTTTGGTGATCTTGTCCTGCTTAATCAAATGCACCACCGTGGCCACTGACTCCTCCAGATGTCCGACCTTCTGTTCCCTGGTGGCTGTCCCTAGGTCGATCATGGATATATTGTAGCTTACTCCGGCCTGGCCAACAGTTGGCGTCGCTACTTGTGCAGCCCGAGAGCCAGAAGCGTCCATGGTTATCCTAGAACGGACCTTAGGCTTTTTCTCCTTCTTTGTTGTGGCTAGAGATCGAGCCAAGATGGCCTCCAATCTCGACCTCGGGTCGCTCAGGACAGGAGTAGTCTTTTCAAGTTGCTTTTCCAGCCAGTCGGGCATGGCGGATTTATCCTTGGGTGTATCATGGCTGCCTTCACCTGTCTCAATCAGAGGCAAGACTTCTGCCTCCTTTTCCTTTTCATGTTCTTCCCTTTTCCTGGCAGCATCCTCCTCCTCATCAGAATCTTGATAAAACACGAGGCTTTTGATGGGCAGCTTGGTGGATAATATCTGGGCGGGATCTTGTTCTTTTGCTAACTCCTCTTCCTTCTTTTCTCCAGCAGCTTCGGGTTTTGGGCTCTTCACAATGTGGGTCTCCGCCTCAGTGATATCCCTTTTTGGTTGCTCTTCTTGTGGCTGTCCCTGTTCACCACGTGGCGACTGTTCCGCCTCTTCTCCAATATCCTTCGGCTGCTGAGCCAATTCTTCTTCAACGTCATCATCAGAAACCCAAATAATTTCCTCGGTGCCCGAGCCATCCTCCCCATCCCTGCCCTCGGAAGAGCCTGTCTCTTCTTCCTCGTAGGCAACCTTGTCGACGGTTCTATGCTCATATTTAGGTTCCTCATAATAATCATCAGCCTCCTCCCAATAGGTAATGAAGCCTCCTATTCCAGCTCCTCCATCTCCTTGGAAATCTGCATTGTGGCCTCCATGGCCGGCAGACCCGTTGGTGGTTGCGAAGGCTGAGATGTTGCAAGGGCTTGGGCGAGGGCAGCCTAGAGAGCAGGGTCCATTAGGAGTTGCAAGAGCTCGGGGGAAGATTTTGCAGGTGCCGTGTAATGGCCTCGGGCACGCTAGAAAGGGGAACAGGTGAAGGTATTGTTGCTAGAGGCAGAGAGGTGATGGGTGACATGGCAGCAACAGAGGAAGGGGAAGTGGTCATGCTCGAGGAAGAGTCAATATTGACTATCGACTCGGCCGGGGGCGAAGAGGCGAGGTGGACTGAAATGTACATCGCCTGGGGAGATGAGGCGGCTGCGGCTGGAGAGGCAGGCAGCACACCAGTCGGGGGAGGAAGGAGCAAAGGACGCTGTGCCTCCGTTGTGATCATTGTCCTCTTAAGCTTCTTGGGAGATGAGCCTCCTGTATCCTTTGTTGCTTGTTCCTTGGGGCCTCCGAACTGTGCTGTTTCTGCTTCTTTTCTCTTCTGGGACCTGGTGATGGGGGGAGACTTGGAAGTCTCACCAGCTGATGGGGAGGTGGCAACGTCCTCCGTGGCGCTTGGCTCACTTTTGAGTGCCTCATATGTTAGAGTTACCCCCTATTGCTCCAGTTGCGCCACCTGCCCATCAACCCACTCCTTAGTGTGAGCTATGATAGGCTGGGTGATGGTATCTAGGTCCTCGACCTCTTGCTCATCCCAGTCGATGGAGGGGATCGCCAAGTTGGCAACCGTAGTGTACCTCGGGTGCACAAGGGTGGACTCATCCTCCTCAAGCTGATCAGGCACTGGAAACAGCTGCACCCTCCTCAAGAACTACACCGTCATTCGCATGTAGTGCATCTTTCGGATCTCCTTATCATCTCTACAATCTGCCCAAAAATCTTCAACATGGTACTGTGGGCGTATGCTGGCCCTAGCGCTTTCCTGACGTGGCCGTGGGGGTCCATCCATGGGCGAGTTATGTACCATTCAAAGTTGTATTCCTTGAGTTCCTTTTCTGAGTTGCCAGCTCATTGAGATGTTTGCAGTCGATACTGGCCCTAGCCAAGGATCATGGGATAAGGGATCCCTGCTACGTGCTTCTGGCTGTAGACCGCCTAAATATGTTGGAGCTGCCAGGAAAGCTCCAGGAGAATAATCCTATCGTTCGGATACCTGGGCAACTTGTTCGGTCATTCCATGAATCCCTAGGCACGGATGTAAGTGAACTTGGGGAATTGAATGTATAAGAAGGCATACTCCTTCAGGAGTGCCCTGGCGCTGTGAGATACCCTTCTCTCGAAGTCCCTGGCTATTAATCTGATAATATGGCCTATGAAGGCATCATTGACCTGGCGGTACTCCTTTTTGAAGTAGCGGTATTGTAGCTGAGGGTATTGGTCAAAAGGCTTAAGCCCTCATTTGTGATCCCCATCCGGCGCCATGAAGAGTCCACTATATTGCTTCTGACCCGCCAAGGAGTATACTAGGTACGAGGTCATGTAGAACTTGTTGCTTTTCTTAACATTTACGAACTGCTCGTGGAAGCAGTTGCTGATGATACTCCCCCAGTCGAATGAGATATTGGTTTTCACATCTTCATTTCCTCATATGATCTGCTCAATATAGTAAGCCATCCACTCTTGGAAGTAGGCGGCTACTGGAAGGCCCATGACCTTGCTTAGCATGGTCACCAAGTCGTGATAGTCCTCGTGGAAGTCGCTGCGGAACAGCTCTTAGGGAACTTTTGCAGCGCTGCCCCGCTTCTCCTTCAACCAGTAAATGTTGATTGACTTCTTGATGTTCAATGGATTGGCATCCCATGCCGCCTGACACTGCTCCAAAGTGGGGACTTGCATATGTGAGAATGTCAGAATGTGGAATATTTTTGTAATTCCTTCCGGAGACATGTCGACAAGGATATTCCCTTCTTTGTCTACGATTGTTCGGGTATCCGTCTAGTAGGCTTCTCGGCAATCCTTTACCAGTTCAAGTGCTATTAGAGACGGAGGGAAGCCGGCAGCATTGGCAATTCCGCTTTGGCGTATTAATCAGGCATTTTTTATTTTGGGGTCGACCTTGACCCTCTGGGTGAACTCATCAATGTCCACCTGGCCTATATTGGTGTCCGAGATCTCTTTCCAGTCAGTCGAGACCTTCGACTGGAGTGGTTCACCCTGAAATTGGAACTTCATTTGGTCTTTGTCATCTTTCCCATGGGCAGCCCTTCCGGATTTCTTACCCTTGTCCTTTTCGGTAGAGGCCCCTGAAGTTCCTGCGGCCGATTCCATATATCCTGCAGGCAAAGGGCGAGGTCAGCACAACAAAACACCGAAAACGTTAATGTTAGTCCATATTGTGAGCATATTATATAACTAACCATTCAAATGCATCATAAATTTAATTCTCAGACGATATCGATTTCATTTTAGGGCAAATGAGCAATCCAGGCCTGAAGGGCCGGACTTCCCTGGCAGGAATGCTGCTAGGAAGGGAAAACACGACCGAAAGCTCCTGGAGACCCCCGCTGGTCAGATTTTGATGTTCTAAGAGACCCATGATGGAGAAAGGCCTGATTTAGGACGTGGGTCAAAGTCAAATTTTCAATTTGGATTGATTTGGATCGATTTGGGGAGCTCCGGGGGTTTCAGGCCGGAAGGTAGCTAGGTGAAGGAAGCCGGCGGCGGCGGACACCAGAAGGAAGTCCGACGGTGCAAGCCCAGAGGTCGAAACCCGGGAAGCAAAAAGACGACCGTCATCAGGTTTGGTTTTACATTTTAGACCGGACGGCATTCGGATCACCGGGACCCGGAGGCCGGGTGGACGCGTCGCGAAGGCCGCCGCATGTTATTAGATCATTTTGAACAGTGGCAGCGAGGAGGAAACCGAAGCCCGGACGACAGGGAGCCGACGGAGGTTTGCTGCCGAAAGCCTTTGCAATGTGGCCCAGCAGCGACAGCGAGGAGGAAACCGGGCTCCGGTCCGCGGGAGGACGCAAGGGGACGGCCGCCGGGAGGCTACAACAACCCACAGGTGACGGCAGCAAAAGCGATACCGGGACCCAGGAGGCGGAACGTCGTGAGGCTACGGCGGCCACGAAGGAAAACACAGAGGCGGCGAAGAGGCCACCAGGGCCTGGGAGATGGGGTGCTGCGGGTGGACGGCCGCCAAGAAATTTCATTAAGGTTCGGGCGACGGCGGTGGCGAGAGCGTCCCCGGGGCCCAAAGGCCGGGCAGCCGGAAGGGTCCCGCCGTGACTGATGGTGGAACCGTCACGGAGTTCCGGGGACAGAACTCCGGACGGCCGGGCCCGAAGGGTCGCGGGGTTGCGAAAGCAGGGGTCTCGCCGGCAGATTCTGAGTTTAACACGTCGGTGGACGAAGAACCGGGGGCCGGACGGCGGGAAGACGGAAGGGGTTCCGGGGCATGGCAAAACTTAATCAATCTTCAGACGGCCAAGGAAAGGACGGGACCCGGAGGGCGGGAGGCAGACCGTATTTCGCCGCCAAGGTCAGATTTAACGCGAAAAATGCGAAGGGCATTCCGGGGACGGAATCCCGATGACCCGGACCCGGCTAGGGAGGTGGCCGCCGGCATGTAACTATACGCGAGGAGCGGCGAAGGAGGGGACCGGGCCCGAGGGGGCCGGTCGCCCTGCGTGAAGAACAGCAGCGCATCAGGCGAGTTCCGGATCGATACGGGGGGGTCAATGAGATGGGCTTAGTGAATTTCTAAAATGTGGGTTTGGAGCGTGATGGGAGGTTGTTCAATTTTATGCCATTTAATTCATTGGTATTTTTAACCGAACCCTCAAAAAGATCGAAAATAGTGGGAGGGCGGACGAGGATGGCCTACCTGCAACTCGCTAATTGGGTAGGTGATGAGATCCATCGGTGGAGTCGACGGAGCGAGGTTGATGCTGATGATCGCGTTGATGCAGACTGCAGTGGGCTCCAATTCAACCGCTGCTCCAATTTGCTCAAATTTTCCAAGTGAAAAAGACATTGGGGACCATGGTTTATATACCCCTCACCATTAATGCGTGCATTAAATGCCTCGTACGATCGCGCCAAAAGTTGGTGAGATTCAAATTCGAGTTGGCGGCGGCGGCGAGGGCTTTGGGATCCGGCTGGCAGGAGGCGGTGCAGAGTTCGCCGCCGAGAGATTTTGCCCCTTCATTTGAACGGCGGCGGCGAGCAACACCCGGGGGCCCGAAGGGCGGGCGGCCGCCGAGAAGTTCACCGCCGAAAGCCTTTTGTTTGCACGGCAGAGGAAAAAGACGCCCCGGGGCCCGAGGGACGGGCGACCGATGGAGGATCGCCGTCGCGGACAGCGATCTTGGGACGGAAGTCTGGACGCGGACTTCTGGAGCTCGGGGCCCGAAGGAGCAGGGGTCGGCCGGGAAATCCTCGAAGACCTACGGACGGCAAACGGCTGGGCGGGTTCCGGCAGGCGGAAAGATGTGCGGGAAACGCCGCCAGGATGGCAAATGAACGGGGGAAACCCGATAAGGGAACCCCGGAGGCCCGGGCCCGGAGGGGCCCAGGGCCGCCCCAAAGCCTGAAAGGCCTAAGGAACCCACAAGGCCCCGGAGGGCACCAAAATTTATAAGGGAAACCACGGTCGATCTTAGGATGAAACTTTAGGGTAGTATCGACCATGCAAAACGTCAAAAAAGAGGGGCACGTAAAATGAGGCGGCCCCGACAGACCCGACAAGGCGAAAGAAAAGAGGGTCCTTGTTCCCAACGGGGCGTGTGTGCTGAGGGCACAACAGGTTTGTGATCCCTAACAAAATTTTGCAGCGCGTCCTACTTATGGAGACTATTCAACCCCCTTATATTCCATGACATAATCTTCATATCTTACCAGGGGATTGTGTGAGCACCCCTAAATCTGTAAATGGCTAAACTTCCATACTCATTATCAATGGGTTAGTTCATGCAAATGAAAACCTACAAATACTCCTATGAAATAATGCATCAAACTTCATGATCAAAATGAAATAATATAAACGAAAAAAGCTTAAAGAAGCACAATGCACACCTATTCCATAGTGTATTGGTGTCACTTTGTTGTGAAAAGTGAACCTTTCCCAACCCTTGACAAGCTAGTGATGAAGATGCAATGCTATGACAATGGAAAAAATTAGCTCTCAATGTGAAGAGAGTAACTTTGCATGAAGATTATGGATACTAATGCATGAAACTATGAATACTAGCCTTGTGCATAAGATTGTGGATGATTGAATGAAGGATAGCCTCTCCATTTATGGAAGATTTTTATAAGAGAAGAGGAAAAAGGGATGAATGTGGGACAAAAACCCAACCAATAGGAAGGAGCCACTTGTCACCATGTGAATGGGCCAAGGATGTGCAAGTTTTGATGAATGTGCCAATTTATTGCAATTAGGTGAATTTGAAAATGTGGAAAAGACATGTTGGAGGGAGAATAAAATGCATTAAAGGCCACTTGGCTCAACACAAAAGGACTTGTAAGAGGAAATAAGTGCCTTGTTGGATGTACAACGTCAACTTAGATTTGAATTCAAACTTGAAGGAATATTCCTCTATTATGCCATGTTGAAAATAAATAGAGATTTTAATAAATCATTTAAATGCATTTTCATGTGCAAGTGGCAAAATCCAGAGAAATTTGGAGGTTAGGATTAAATTAATCAAGGTTTAATTAATTTAATGAGAGATTTGATGATGTGACCATTAGTTTTAGATTTATATGACATTGGTTTAAATCAAAAGATAAGAAGAAATGTGATTTAGATAAAGATTTGATTTATTTAATAAAAGAGGATAATGTTAGACTAAATCAAATAAATATTAATTTATTTAATTTAATGGAATGACCTTAGAAATTTAATCAAATAAAAGATGATTTATTTAATTAAAAAGGGGAATTGATGATTTAATCAAATAATGATATATTTGATTAAAAGATAAACATTAGAAATTTAATTAAATAAATTTGAATTATTTAATTAAAGAGGAACATTAGGGATTTAATTAAATAAATTTGATTCATTTAATTAAATGAATAATTTTATATGTATGATGTCGATTTCACATTTCTATAGATTGGAATTTACAAATCTTGGGAATGGTTTTCTAAACACCATCCGCTATGTCTTGAAAGCTTCCTGGCTCCCTATGCCATCTTGCAGATCTTCTTCCTTGACTACTCTTTGTGGTGCTACAATCTACCTTAGCTCTAGTTCTAGTAGAGATTCCTATTGGTGTATTCTGTTGTTTTTTTTCTTCTTCTTCTTCTTCCTAGTATGAGAGTTGACATCATCTCTATTAGTATCTTCTTGACTATCAATCTCTTTTCTTGACTCCCATTCCTTATCTGAAAGCCCCTTTTGATTTAGGGGAAGAGTATCCACCAAACCATTATTATACTAGATCATACTCTCACTCAAGTTCTCCTGAGTCTAACTCAAGTACCCATATATATCCTTAACAATTTCCTGAGAATTTACTGATTCTGGTTCCTAAACTAACACTGTGCATGTTTGGGTTTATATGTGGTCATTGCTAATTACGTGGGTTGGTGGTAGTGGGGAGTGTTTTCATCATAATGGGGAAGGTGAATGGTAGGTGTTTGGTGTGGACCTTCACAAATATGTGGGCTGGTGGCGGTGCAGGTGGTCTCGTTGAAAGGGAAAAGGTGAATGGTAACTTCTTGCTCACCTAATGGTTAATGCATTATATGGTTTTCGTACGATGGAGGTGGATGAAGTAAATGTGAACGGGTGAAGTAAATGCAATATTGAATGGAGCAATCTTCACTGGTAAATATCGAAGAGAAATAGAGAATTGTATAACAGGTATTAGACACATCCTCTACTACTTTCTCAATTGAAAATTTAATCAACATTATTTCCCACTAAATATTATAAACAAAATAGGAAAATTGAAAAACAACTATTAAAAGAAAAGCTAAAAATCATGTCAAAAAGATATGGTTGAGTTGAGTGATTTTTGTGGCCCTTGTTTATTCATACATATGTAGACACATATATATACTCTGTGCATCTTTGTTTCCATACACATGGTTTGGTTTTCATTTTCAATGAAGCTTGTGGGGTTATACTTTGTTGTACATGGTTGTTTTGCATAAATGATTAATTTATTGTTAATGTCTTCTTGTTATATGTTTTTTTGGCTTTATACCTGTCACCATAGGAGCAATTATGGTTAAATCTACTTTTTCTAGCTATTGGTCTATTGTTTTGATTATCTGTGTATATCTTTGGCATTGCAACTATTACCATATCAGGAATTGTAGCTATTTGTGTGTAGGGTTTATGGTTGTGTGAAACCATTCACATATTGGAGATAAAATTGTGTTGGTGGGTGTTTATTGTTGTCCTAATAGCTCTTTTTAGAATTTCTCTATTTCTATATAATATTTAGTGTCAGGTGATGTAGCTCAAATTTTCAATGGAGGTTATGGCCTTATATTGATGTTTGCATGGGTGTTTTGCATGCATGATTAATTTATTGTTAATGTGTTCTTCTTCTATGTTTCAATGAGAGCATGATCCCCTAGCCTTCAGAACTTGATCCCGTAAGTATGATTTCACTTTATGTTATACTTATTGCAAATTTGGCATTTTTGTTTCCAATTCTCTTCACTTCTAGGTGTTTATGTACATGGGTCATCTTGACAAAGTATATAGATGTGGAACTAGATAAGAGCTATTAGACAGTAAATCCTATTTGTGGTTGGGTTGATGGAAGCCCTATTGAAAAATGTATAATAAGAAGACATTAACAATCAATTAATCATCTATGCTAAACACCCATGTAAAAAAGAGTATAACCCCACAAACCTCATTAAAAATGTAGACCAAGAGCGAACGAATAACTAACATTGACCATAATTTTTGAAGAAATAAAGAATATTTTTATGCAATTTATCCATCCATAGAGAACGATAATCTCTTTCGAAACTCCAAAATGGGTATAACGCCAAAGATACAAACATATAATAAGAAGACATCAACAATAAATGAACCATCTATTGTAAGAGTTGCCTTATCAATTATACATTTTAGCCACATTATTTAGAAACACATATGAAACACAAACACAGAAACTACGAGGAGAACAATTAGCAGGACACTTGTGAACCATAGGAAGATGTCACTTGTTGAAAAACCAACATTAAATAGAAGCAAATCATAGAATCATGTAAATTTTGAACAACAATGTGATGTTTTCTTGTGTTTGCATATATACATGTATACGATCATTGTCCTCCCATGGTTTACATATACATATACACACTTAATCAAGACTCCAACCTACATTAGTGTTATTCTAATACCCCTTTTAGAATTTCTCTATTTCTCTATAATATTTAGTGTAAGGTGATGCAACTCGAATTTTCAATCAAGTTTGTTGGGTTATACTCTTTTCTACATAGGTGCTTTGAATAGATGATTAATTTATTTTTAATATCTTCTTGTTATATGTTTTTGTCTCTGAGGTTAAACATAAACAAATCCTCTTCATGGCTTGGCTGACAGAAATCCTGTTGGAAACTTCAAATAAATAACAAACACTATGCATATCTATATATTTGCAATTTCTCCATCCATACAAAACCATAGCGGAAAACATCCATGGGAAACGACTTACAGATTCCAGAGAAAAAGAGTTTTAACATAAACAAAAAATAAACCATTATATAAAACACCCAACTAAAATGATCTACAGATTGCGCAGTGCCACAATTTTAAAACCCTCCAATTTGCCATAAAACTAAGTAGAGGCCAATGATTTCATTTTAACAATATTCCACCATGAAACCAACAGGACAATGGCTCTTTTGACAATGCAACTTAATCAATATACTTCCTCACACATTACGCACAAAATCCCAACTACATTCATTGGAATTCAATATTATAGAGAAATAGAGAAATTGTGACACACCTATTACACAAAAAATATTATTTAAGGCTTGGCCGACGAGATTAATCTCGTCGGGTTGGGCTAAGTGTTTTTTGTGGCCCTTGTTTATTGTTTGTAGTTATGGCTATGCAACTTTGGGTTTTTGTAGTTAAATCTTGTTTTTGTTACTGTTGGTCTACTATTTTGATTATTTGTGTATATCTCTGTCATTGGGAGCTCAATTTATTATGGGTTTAGGGAAATTGTAGTTAAATCTTCTTCCTTCCGTGAAAAAAATATGGTTGGGGTGAGTAATTTTTTTGGCCCTTGTTTATTGTTTGTAGTTATCTTTGTGCATTTTTGGCTTCATACTTATTGCTTTAGGGGAAACTGTAGTTAAATATTCTTAATTTTATCAAAACATTTTAGTTGTATCGCCTCACACTAAATACTATAGAGAAATAGAGAAATTCTAAAAGAGGTATTAGAATAAAACTAATGTAGCTTGGAGTGTCGATGAAGTGTGTATATGTATATATATCTATAGATAAGAAGGCTCTTTTGACAATGTGATTTAATCAATATACTTTCTCATGCATTTTGCAGCACATCAATGTTAAAACTATCAAGCCTACTATCGAAAGGAACAATTAGCAAACGTCGAGTCACATGAACAATAAATTAATCATTTATACAAAATACCCATGTAGACATACAAATATATATACATGTAAACATATAGACATGTATATACATGTATACATATATACGTATATATACGTGTATATATAGATGTCTACATTTGCATACATATATACGTGTAAAGATATAGACAAATATATACATGTATACATATGCATATATATACATGTAAACATACAAATATATATATATATATATACATGTAAACATACAAATATATATACATATGCATATATATACATGTAAACATACAAATATATATATATATACATGTAGACATAGATATATATATATATACACACACACACACACATGAACAATAAATTAATCATTGACGCAAAATTACCATGTAATTTAACCACTTACAAATTTTGTGGCACAACAACCTTAACTCGCCCCCAAGATGCTATAGGATGGAGTGGAACGTGATGATTTTAATGATGGTCTACTACCAAACCAACACCACACTCGGTATTTGCACAATGCATCTTAATTAATATAAAACCTTGTAACCTGCTATCAACAAGAACAATAAGCACCAAACGAAAAACATGAACAATAAATAATGTGCTATCAAACCAACACCACAATGGCTCTCTCGACAATGCAACTTAATCAATATACTTTCTCACACATTCTGTAGTGCATTAGTGTTAAACGCCTTCAACCTGGTATCAAAAGCAACAATAAATAGAGAACCAAAGACATGAACAATAAATTAATCATTTATGCAAAATACCCATGTAAACATAGAGATATATATATAAACCCTCCAACCTGCTATCAAAAGGAACAAAAAGCAAAGCTCGAAAGGCATGAATAATAAATTAATCATTTATGCAAAAATATCCATGTAAAAATGCACATATATCTATACATGTAAACATATGGACATATATATACATGTATACATATGTACATATATATACATGTACATATATCCATGCATATATACATGCATTTTTTGTTAAACAAGTGCAATGAAGGAAAATGCACATCATAAGAGCACATGGATACAATGGTTAACGAAAATATATTTTGAAGTCTTTGCAAAGATCAATGCATGTCTACTTCCAGCTCTATATATATGTATGTATGGATAAATATATGTATGTATGTTTTACTAATAGTTTTGTTACAATTTGCCCATTTTTCTACAATACTCAATGGCACATAATGTAGCTATTTTTATACAATTCCTCTATTTGTTAGCAGACTATAAAGATGTGTATATCCATCGTGCAACAATAGGGAACGTTGAGCTTCACACCAACAAATGCTTGTCATTCACATTCCTTGTATCCACCACACCATTCTCGATCGCCACCAACCCACACAATTAGCAATGCCCTCGTTGCCACACAATAAAACAATGGCTTCCCCACCATCCACCAGAGGGTTTTTACAATGGTGTGCTACAAAACTCGTGAGAAAATATATACGTCTATATGCATGTGTGTGCATATATATACATATATATATACATATGTATGTATATATATACATATATATATGTACATATATATATCATATATATGTATATATATGCATATACATATACATCTATATATATATATCATACATACATATATATATACATATACATATACATATACATATACATATATATATACATATACATATCATATATATATATATATATACATATACATATACATATATACATATACATATACATATACATATATATATATATATATATAAACCATCCATGCAAACCACCCATGTAAAATGACTTACAGATTTTGGAGAACAATAGTTTTCAATCTGGCATAAGATGCTTTCCAAACAATCGTGTATCAAACCAGTGCCACAATTGTTATTTGCAGAATGCAACTTAATCAAAGTAGACTCCCCCAAATTGCTACATTCAATATCGAATTTACTTTGTCCGTCCGTATTTACTTCATCTATCTCTAGGGTGCTGTCATAATAGTGGTTTACAATTCTGAAGGCAATTTTAAATTTGAAATCACATATTTTTAGAAAATATAATGATTTAAGCCTTAAAAAGTTCCATTTTAAGGATTCCAATTGAAGAGGTTTGATCAAATCACCTTAGATCAAACCCCCTTGGATAGAACCTCGCTAGTTTTAAACCATACCTATAAATGCGTCTCCTTTACACCTATCAAAATGCTGATAAAAAATCACTTTTGATTTAGATTTTGGGGATCAAATGGGTTGACTTAAATTTATTATTTCAATTCATTCCTCAGAACAAGCTATCAATCTGTTTTAATATGTTTTGGTTTTGTTATGTATTTTTTTTTTAGTTTTACTGTGAAAGCATAGGTTTTCAGCCGAAAAAAAAGATTTTATTTGCCATGTGACTGATTATAAAAAAAAAATTGAAAAATATGATTACCATATATTTGAAGTCCTTGATCAACAAAAATTAATTAAATTTTGACATATACAAAAAATTACCGTTATACGATCGCGTTAATACGAATTGTAATTCGTTTGACACGAAACTTGAATTAAGGAAAAAAATATTCAATAAAACTAACTCTAACTAGTGGAAGCACTAAATGTCGAGTTACAAAATAAATTTGAAAAATTAAGTTATATTCTTGAAAAAAAGTTGCTCGTTATACGATTGTCGTCACTTTTTAAAAATAACTTGTTTTTGAAAAATCGTCTATTCCAGGTAGGAGTGAAAAAGAAAGTGCAATTGATTCCAAAATTTTGAAAAAAATATTTTAGAATCTGGAAAAAAAAGTGAGACTCTAGTTTGCACCATCTTCAAATTCCTCACAGTTTAGCCGCTATAGGTGCCTGAATGTGAAGATTTAGTTAAAAATAATAATTTCAGTGTCCAGTTTGGCCAAAAATTGTAAACCACTATTATGGGATCACCCTCTATCGTACAACAACCACATAATGCATTAACCATAGGGTGAGCAAGTGCCTACCATTCACCTTTCACCTTTTGAGGAGACCATGTCGAACACTTACCATTCACCTTCCCCATTACAATGACAACATTTTCACCACCACCAACCCACATAATAACCAATGCCCACATCACCACAAAAAAAGGGTCCCCTCCCCACTGGATGCCGGAAAATCCAATTAGCGGCTGGTTTGACCAAAATTCCAGTGGAAACTTCAATAATTCTATATCTTTGATTAGCTATTTTGAGCCTGACAACCTTCATTAAGAATGAGGAGGCTTGGGCTATGTAAAAGTAGGTTTCCAATGTGCTTGGCCTGCTCAGATTTGTTTGACAAGTTAGCCATACAAAATATTGTAGCCAATAACAAGTAGACTTTTTCTTCTATGGCACTCACGAAGCATCACCAACCTCCCCAAATTTTTCAATTTTTTTCACGTGATCTCGTTGCCCTTAGCTAGTCTTATAATGTCTTCATATGCACAGTTGTATTGAAGTTTATTTGCAAAATTCATTGATCTATTTAGTATGTAAACTGGAAAGTCAATACTGCACTTTTTGAACTCTCTTTTCATAGGGAAAAGCATGTTTTTTGGAGCAACAGTCTTTTGATTATTGCTCAAAGAAATATTCGTTTCCCTTGGGAAATAGAGTTCAAGAAGTGGAGTGTTGACATTCTAGTTTATATGCTAAATAGAACAATTACCTTTACAAATGAACTTCAATCCAACTGTGAATAAGAAGAGATTATAAGACTGGATAAGAGCAATCAGATCATTGGAAAAAAAATGAAAAATTTGAGGTGGTTGGTGATGTTTCCTGAGTGGCATAGATGAAAAAGTGTAATAGTTATTGGCTATAATCTTTTTGTATGTTTAACTTTCCAGCCAAATTTGAGCTTTCTTAAGGAGGCTAAGCATATTGGAAAACTACTTTTATAGAGCCCATGCATCCTTGTTCATGATCGAGGTCCTCACGCTTGAAATAGCTGATCAAAGATATGCAATCCAAGTAAAAAGGTTAATTGAAAGCTATTGCGTATACTATGAAGAACTCTTTTCGACAATAGCTTCAAAAAGCTTTTCCCCCCATGTTATCTACCATGGCAAAATTTTGTCAATAGCTCCTTGGGTAATAAAAAACTCAAAGCTATCCTCGACACTTGCTCAAGTTATGACTAACAATAGGATCTACAAGTTGAGGAAATTCTTCATTGGTGAAACTGGGAATAAAATTGATAATGGAAAACAAAACACCCAAGTAAAACAACCTACAGATTGCATAGCGCTACAATTTTGAAACCCTCCAGGCTTCCATAAAATGGAGCAGAGGCTGATGATTTTTACAAAAACTTTGGTGTCAAACAATAGTATCATTTTTACAATAGTTCACTATGAAACCAACAACACAATTGCTCTTTTTAAAATGCAACTTAATCAATATACTTCCTCACATTTAGAACAATACACTCTTCTATATATTCCATTTTCTTATCTTTGTTTGAGTCTTTTAAAATTCTATGATGTGAATTTTTTATTAGCATACCTACAATTCTCTTTTAGCTAATTCTAACATACATTGTTGTAAAAATATAGTTGTGGTTGTTACAAATTGATACATATTTTAATGTCTACCTGTTATGTTTTCTATTAGCTTTATATGATTCAAATAGCTGCAAATGTTTGTGTACAAAATTCTTTTTTCATCATTTCGTTGTTTCACTGTTCGTATATATTGCATTCACAAAATATATATTCTTGTCTACATTGCTTTTCTTTCCTGTGATAAGTGATAAAATTCCATGCTATTTTTCATGGGCTGCTTCGACATGTTCATAGTGACCATGGAGTTTATTGGCAACATGGCTTGTTGATCGTACACCACCCAATGGACACAAAATGGTAACTGCTCACTCATGTGATAGTTGATACATCCTACCATTGTTCCACAATGCCATGGAAATGAGTCGATGCAATATTCATTGTCCCACACATCCTTGTTCATGATCAAGGTCCTCACACTCGAAATAGCCAATCAAAGATATGGAATCCAAGCAAAAAGGTTAATTGAAAGTTGTTGTGTATACTATGAAGAACTCTTTTTGACAATAACTTGAAAAAGCTTTTCCCCCCATGTTATCTTCCAAGGCCGAATTTTTTCAATTGTTGCTTGGGTAATCAAAAACTCAAATCTATCCTCGACACCTGCTCAAGTTATGGCTAACAATAGGATCTACAGGTTGAGGAAATTGTTCATGGGTGAAACTAGGAATAAAATTGATATACATGGGTCATCTTCACAAAGCATATAGATGTGGAACTAGATATGCATTCCTATTTTTCAGCATATCAAAGGATGGCTTTCATGTATATGTATATCTATATGTATATGTATATGTGTATGTATATGTATATGTATGTATATGTGTATATATGTCTATGTATATCTATATATGTATATGTATGTAGATATGTATATATGTATATGTATATGTATGTATATGTATGCATGTATGTATATGTATATGTAGGTGTCAGTTTGGAGAGCTTTGCAGCTATCCCGCGCCACATACTATGCCATTTCCTCTCATGTTGTTATAGTAAGCCATTCTACAATGCGTTTTCCCCATTCCGTACTTATCTAATTCCATACATGTATTTTGATATAGTAAAATAAATGTTGCTTTGCAGTGATATCATGCTGGCCTTAATGTAAATATAGATTGACAGGCACAAGTGCAACCCATGTGTTGGACAATTGGTGCTGCAAATATGACCATAGATGTAAGTTTAAACAAGGTTTGTTTTATATATTTATATTTACCTGATTTATACATTCAAACTTCCCCTCTCTACATGGCTAGATAGCCTTTATATATTTTTTTCTATACATATACATTTATGCATGGATTGTTACATGCAGTTGACTATAATAAATATAGTCTATTGTTAACATTGGATTTTCCAATGTTTCTACATTTTCCTTTTATGGAAACCCCAGTGGAAATTTCAAACACATAGCTGATAGCTAAATGCCAACTGTTGCATGGATTGATTTTTTTTCTATTAATATGTTTCATGGTATTCTCTTTCTCTTATTTCTTAAAACCCAGCTCCTATGCTAATGGGTATAACACCAAAAGTGGATAGAGATAACTACAAACAATAAATGAATAGCAGAAAAAAACTATCCCTAGCCATACTTTTTGTGAAAAGCGATTTAACTGTAATTCCTCCATCCAGACATAGGTATAATCTCTTTGAACTCTCCAAAATGGGTATAACATCAAAGATACAACTATATAACAAGGAATAATAAGCACAAAGTGAAATATATCACCCACAGCTGTTTTGCAATTTCTCTATTTCTCTATAATATTTGCTACCAGACAATGTAACTCCAACTTGGAATTCACACGTCAACTATATGTCTACGTATATGTATATGTTTGAATATAGAACATAAAATTGAATATGTATATATAGACCAATTGTGGTGCAATAACACAACATGAAGTAAATTTAATATTGAATATTGCAGTGTGGGAAATTTTACTCCAAAATATGCAAGAAAATATTTTGATTTGGTGACTATTTACTGTTATTCTGATAACTCTTTTTGTAATTTTTGTATTTCTATATAATATTTAGTGTCAGGTGATGTAGCTCAAATTTTCAATGTAGGTTGTGGCAGTCTACTGATGTTTGGATAGATGTAAGGAACCTGAATGGTAAGTGTTTGCTCGCGCAAGGGTTAATAAGCACAAAGTGAAATAATACCAAGGAATAATAAGCACAAAGTGAAAGACATAACCCACAATTGTTTTACAATTTCTCTATTTCTCTATAATATCTACTGCCATACAATGTAACTCCAATTTCAAATTCATCCTAGGCCAACTATATGTCTATGTATATGTATATGTTTGAATATATATAAAAAAATTGAATATGTGTATATAGACCAATTGTGGTGCAATAGCATAGCAGGAAGTAAATGTAATATTGAATATTGTAGTGTGGGAAAGTATACTCCAAAATATACAAGAAAATATTTTGATTCAGTGGCTATTTAGTGTTATTCTAATAGCTCTTTTTACAATTTCTCTATTTCTATATAATATTTAGTGTCAGGTGATGTAGCTCAAATTTTCAATGGAGGTTGTGGTGGTATACCAATGTTTGCATAGAGGTAAGGAGCCTGAATGGTAAGTGTTTGCTCACGCAAGGGTTAATGCATTCTACTATTGTATGTTTTCTTAATGCTATGGAAACAATTATATGATGGAACAATCTCTGCAAAATTTGTCTGGTGCATTTTAAGTGTTATTGTAATAGTTTTTTGATCTATTCAACTTTATATCTTTGGCCGGTACAATATTTGTTTGAAATTTTTATTTGTTAAGAATAAAGCATTTAATTGTGCAGTATGCACATAAGATATTCATAATGCTGAAATGGCTATTCTAACAATGCAACTAAATCAATATATTTTCTTGCATATTTTGGAGCACAAATTGATGATGCTAGAATGGCTATTCTAAAAATGCAATTGAATCAAGTTATTTCCATGCATACTTTCCAGTATATTTTCCCACACTGTAAGATTGAATACTCTGTGCATCTTTGGTGTTATAGACATTTTGTACAATTAGTCTGTTGGTATTCTTCTAATTGATTTAAGTTGAAATCCTTGCAAACAACATGTTGTAGATTGTCAATGGCTACACAATTTATTCTTGTCTTTGCATATATACATTTGTACATTCATTGAGCTGCCACAATTCTAATTTTACTTTGGTTCCCACATTCTTTGTAGTCTGTTGACAAATAGAGTATTTGTATAAGAGGAGTTACATTATGTCACATTCAGTATTATAGAGAAATGGGGAAATTATAACAGAACTATTAGTAAAACATACATACATATGTTTATGCATATATGCATATATATACACATGTATATATATATACATACATAGATGTATATATATATATATAGATTCTGGAGAACAATAGTTTTCAATCTCACATAAAATGGTTTTTGAATAGTCTGGTATCAAACCAACGACCTTGCATACACGGATCTGAACAGTTTGTTCCACTGACCTTCAAGCAAGACAGGGAAAAAAGAATATTATGAAACATATTGATACAAGGTTCAAGGTATGTTCTTTCTTAGTAGATATTGAATAGATGTAGAGAAACTATCTATTTCAAATTGTTCGATGCTCCAACAACTCAATCCAATGCTCCTCGTGGTTGTCAAACATTGCCAACAGTACATGTAAGTGCAAAACTTCACTTCTCCATTATCAATAAATAGATTCGGTGAACTACTTGTAAATATTATTGACTGTTTCAAGTTTTTGATTCTCTATATTGATTTTAGCTATATACTTACTATTTTTTATGCTTCCTTCCTGATCTTGTTTTCCAATCCACCAAGATACCTCTCTCTTCTATTTGCAGGTGCTAGACTAAAACATGCATGGCAATCCCAAAATCGCAATGCTTGGTTTTGAGAAAGTCACCATACCAAAAAAAACAACCAAAACATGCCAGACCTTATATGGAAACTTTGCATGTTGCCCATCTTTGATATTTTGCAATGTATAATGCAATTGCACAAAATTTTGAGTGGATGTTTCATGTTGCTTTTGCTCGGGGGTTTGGCTAGGGTCCTCAAGGCTCCATGATGCCAATATGGTAGGGTAGATAATGAGAATGGGTTTTGTGTTTTGGCTTTTAATGCCATATATTTTTTCTTGCATAGATACATGTGTAGAAATCATGCTTTGTAACAACATGTTCCTTATGTCATACCAAGTGGGAGAAACGCACTTGAGACTCGTCCAACAAAATTAGTATATTCTAAATTCTATATTTCAAATTGTCCGACACTGCAACAACTCAATTCAATGCTCCTTGCAGTTGTTAACCATTGCCAACAGTGCTTGTAAGTTCAAAACTTCTCCATTACCAAAAAATAGATTCGGTGAAGCACTTGTAAATATTATTCATTATTTCAAGTTTTTGATTTTGTATATTAATTTTAGCTATACAGTTACTATTTTTTTATGCTTCCTTCTTCATCTTGTTTTACCCTTCACTAACATACCTCTCTTTTCTATTTGCAGGTGTTAGGATGAAGCATATGTGATAATCCCAAAATCATGATGGTTGTTTTTGAGAAAGTAACCATACCAAAAAAAACACCAAAACATGCTAGACCATATATGGAAACCTTGCATATTGACCAAGTTTGATATTTTGGAATGTATAATGCAACTCCACAAAATTTCCAGTGGACGTTTCATGTTGCTTTTACTTGGGAGTTTGGCTAGAGTCCCCGAGGCTCCATGATGCCGATTTGGTAGGGTGGATAACGAGCATGGGTTTTGTGTTTTGGCTTTTCATGTCGTATATCTTTTTTCACATATATACATGTGTAGAAAACATGCTTTGTAACATGTTTCTTATATCATAGCAAGTGGTAGAGACACGTTTCAAACTTTCGTCCTCTTGCCTTCAAACAACGCATATCTGTTCTTCATTTATTTTGACTCTTCAATTGCACTATAAAGTTATTCAATAGAAAACAATATTTTTATTTTCAATTGCCTTGTAATTCACTACTTTTCAACTTTTTATACTTCACTATTTTATTTTAGTACAATTAAGTCAATAAACACATGCATACAAAAACTTTAATTTCTAAAACTATGGACAAATACTAATTATAAAAAAGGTATTTGCTAATAAACGTGTTTCTTTGTTGAAAAAAATGTGATACGAACAATTATTCACTATCTTTTTGAAATAGTTTTTTTTATGCAATATTAGTAATTAAATGCATGGCTGATAACTCTTACGAAAATCTTCCATGTATTTCTAAATTAAATAATTAATTGATTTAATAACCTCAACAAAAAAGCAAGAATATACATCTCCATCTACTAATAAATATAAAACTAAAGTAGACACAAAATTATCTCATGACTTAATTTTTGGCAAAAACTTATTGTTGCCAAAAAATCAATTATTTTAAATTTTATATTTACTTTAATTTTTCAATTTCCATTTTTAAAGAAATTTAAAACTTCTATTTGTTGAAAATTAATTTCCTATATTTCTAACATTAAATAAAATAAATAGTTAATAGTTATTGTAACTAAAATTATTAAATATTACATGGTAACAAAAAACAAGTTATTTGTGAGTACTTGTTTTATTCATTGTAACTAATTAGTTCCATTCAACATGGCCTTCACTTTTGCTTTGCACTTCTGCTACTCAATTTTCATATCGATTTTTATTCACTAGTCAACACACTTTATGTTTCTCCTCACGAACAAATATTTATAACTATTCTCATTTCTTGATACTTCACTTTCCATTCCAAAAAAAAGGTTTCGCCCACCCTATCCTACAAATAGCCTATGGCGGAGGACTCCTATCAATTGATTGTTGCATGCCTGTGCATGCGACTGCTAATTATTTAAATGAACTCTTGAAAACTTCCTGAAAATTCTTAACCATCACCGGTTGAAAAACTTAAAAAAAATAACCTTCAGCCCATGCTGAAATTTTCTTTGGCTCAAGTCTACAAACATCTCCTTGAATTGATTTGTGGATATTCCCTTCAAGTAGAAGGAAGCAGACTAATAACAATCATGGTAGGGGAGAAGACCCAGTATCTGCTAGGGATAACTTCGCGCAACTGTAGAATTCAAACCGTACATCGAATTGAAAAAAAAAATTATGGGTTTTTTTTGCTCATGAGTTAAGTGCTTATAACTAAGCTTTCAGCTTCTGGGCAATTCAATCAAGTGCGGGAGCATTGGATATGTGCGCAGAGGTCAAAAAGTCACCTTTTAGAGGGCTGTCCCAGTAGCCATTCAATATAATTTCAATCAATTATAGCTGTTTTAGCACTTAAAATCCACTTAAATCATTCACTTTAGCACTTAATGAGCAGCGATTGGTGTTTTTGTAATTAGTTATTCAATAAAATAAAGTTTTTTAATAGATCAAAGTGATTTTTTTTTGGGGGTTAAGTAAGCATGGAAGTGGCGGTAATTCAATGGAAGGTGGTAACTGGTTCCTTTCCCCTAATCAATAATCAAAATAAATTACCATTTGAAGTCGCTGAAGAATTGTTTGAAAACGCGTTCATCCATCTAGGCGAATTTGACGTGAAGATGTCGGCGAATGGGAAACATGAATCCAGATAAAGACAATGGTGTGAGTTTAGATAAGATTAGATTATGACAGTGGCGTCTACCACTTTTGACCAGTTTCAAAGACTTGAACAATAAAACAAAAATAATGAAAAAGAAATCAAGTGTTCAACACACGCAATTGACTGGGCTTTCTACACGCAACTTGGATGGAGCGCTTCTGATCCAGTCCTAAAACTCACCACGCAATATTTAGTACCCGCCACACCATTCATTTTTCATAACAAAGATAGGTAAGCTTAACAACTGTTTGCTTAGCGTGCCATCAAATTTTTGTTGTGTTGGAAAATCTTAGCGCAAAAATGGCGGCTGGCTCTGCTGCAGTGCTGGGGTTGATAGCCCTGACGGTATTAATGGCCCAAACTAGTGAAGCGCTGGTTCTCGCATTCTCGAATCATGCTCAGGGAACCTCCGGCGGTAACAGATTCGATCAACAAATAGGCTCGAGCGGAGCCTTTGAAATTATGGGCTCCTCCACTAAATTTATCTGGGACACCTTCCACCAGCAATCGGCTGCAGATAGGAAGAATGTGGAGAAGATTACTCTGATCGTCGAAAGCATGAGCGGCGTTGCGTACACAAGGGGGAACGAAATTCACCTCAGTGCAGATTATGTGGGCAACTACGGTGGGGACGTGAAGGCAGAAATTAGAGGAGTTTTGTACCATGAAATGACACACGTGTGGCAGTGGAACGGGCAGGGCAAGGCTCCCGGTGGCCTTATTGAAGGCATTGCAGACTATGTGCGCCTCACTGCAGGGTTGGCTCCTTCCCACTGGGTTAAGCCCGGCAGTGGAAACAAATGGGACCAAGGTTATGATGTTACTGCCCATTTCTTGCAGTATTGTGAGAGTATTAGCTCTGGATTTGTTGCCAACATCAACGCTAAAATGGCTGCCGGGTGGAACTTGGGATTCTTTAATGACCTCACTGGCAAATCCGTTGATCAGCTTTGGAGTGACTACAAGGCTAAGTATGCTTCTAGTTAAACAATGTTTTTCTCTGCTTTTATGATATATTATACCTATCTATATTAAAAATTGAACTCCAAAATGGAATTGTAAGTTCTGCCCCCGAAAAAATGACAAAGTGTTTGTGTCTCCTAATAAATAAAAGTGCTTACAATTTGCAGACAGTTGATGTATAGAGTGCGACCATGAGTTACTTATACTATACTCTTATAACCTAATAATGGCAGGAAAATATATGAA